>NC_061162.1:11631453-11743953 GCF_022113875.1 Hydra vulgaris
ACATGAATTCCTTTAAAAATTAATTTAGAAACTATAAAAAAATAAAGACTACATCACAATTGTCTTTAACCATTAAATTTAACTTGTGAATAAAAACATAAATATTGTTTTTATTCACAAGGCCTGTACTTACTACTTCATTAAAATACCATTAAAAAATCTTAACTACTTTATTATAATGCATCATAAAAAACCTTTATAGCTATTTAAAAACCAAATAAATTCCAAACAAAAACATTTTAGTTTAACATAAATAGTGGTTGGTGTTCATTAAAAACAGGGCAGCAATAAACTATAATACTTACTTTTACAGCTTCATTTAAACCATTTTCTAAAATATAATTAAACGATTCAATGTGTGGTTGAATAAATTCTTGCAAGGCCTATAAAAATACAAAATCATAAAGAACACTTTAAATTATAAAATATAAACTTTGAATGTGGCATGTGTTTATATATATATATATATATATATATATATATATATATATATATATATATATATATATATATATATATATATATATATATATATATATATATATATATATATATATCTGTGTGTATATGTGTATTGTGTATGTATATGACTTAATTTGGTGGCTATTTTAATATATTTTGCACACTTTAAATTCTAAAATGCCAAATTAATCTAGACGACATTTTCAGAAAATAAAAAAAAATGCAAAGAAATAAATGATCAAATTAATAAAACTTTAATTTATACCAAAGTTTAAATTACAGGAAGTCACAAATGTCTTAACTACTGCAAATTTTTACACATTTGTGGATTATGCTGACACTTTTATATAAAAAATTTATTAGAATTGTATGCTGGTATTTTTTTTTATTGTTTTTTTTAAATATATTTTTAAAGGGAGGATTTAACATAATTATTTTATCATTAGTTTTTACGGTTTTTTAGAAGAAACTTATTTTCATGCCTGCATTTAGAAATCAATTTCAATTTTTTGTTTTAATCCAGAGTTTTAAAATTTGAAACCTAAAAGCCATTTTGCAGCCATTTGAATAATTTTAGAATAATTAATAATAATTAGACCTTAGAATGACAAAATAACTTTTGGATTGCTTTCTTGTAATGATAAAAAGACATAAAAAGACATCCAGATAAAAGAAACGGAGTTCAACTAGAAATAGTAGTTGCTCAAGAAGGCTTGACTTTAAACTGACAAAAAGAAATAAAATCTTTTAAGCTTTTCTGAATCTGCATGGAATTTATAAAGAAGGTGCAATTTTCAGTAGAGAATCAAAAGAGATCTGTCTAGCAACCCATCACATAGAAAATCATAAAAAGAATAAATGCAATAAACCATGCAGTTATCTCACTCCTGCTAACCAACCTTGTTGCCTCACTCACACCAACCCAAGTCTTTTGGCAATCTTGCTAGATCCAAAGTATGTCAATAAACAATTTTAAATAATCTTTGATATTTTAACAAGAAAGAGTCATATTGTATTTATAACGCTAAACTATCTAATTTTATGAGTTAAGATTTTAACATAAAATTATAACTTTCAGACACCACTGATATACATTTTAGTTTTTTTTTTGTTTGTTTTTTCGGTATGTTGAAAAAATTAAAATTTTTAATTCAGGTTTAAGATTTAAATTCTATGTGATACAAATTTTTCCTCAAGCTTATTTGGGATGATATTCCTAGAAAAAAAGGAGAATTTTTTTTCACTATATAAACTTACTGGGAAGCATAATTGTCCATTTGCAGTACTAAAAATATCTTTACAAGTAATATCAACAATATTGTTCAACCTTCAGACAAGTACAATAATATTGGAAGCTCAAGACTTTTAAAGGTAGCTTATTGAAACATTTTTATGAAAATTATATGCCTGAGCAAAATGTTTCTGTGATGATCTCTCTGTCTTAAAAGGTCATTTAAACTGTTTTTATTCTAACTAAACGTTTAGCACTGAATGTGTAGTAATAACAATATACACAAGTAGTATTAAAAACAAAATTTTATGTGAAATTAATAAAACCTAGTCAATTTATAATCTTTTGACATATTTTTAGTTTAATTAAAAATTGCAACAGTTTATTCAATAATCTTGAATTGTGAACCCTTTGGCTTAACATAAAGCGCTGATACAAACAATTAATTGTACAAGTAACCTTATTTTTGACAATAAGTTAATAAAAACTACTATAAGCCACTAGCTATAACAACTCTTTCATGTTATCGAAGTTTTTTCTTGTCATTTATAGAAATTCCTAAAACAATTGTACAAATTGTATCAAAAATGGTTGAATATCGATTATTAATATGATTTTTCAGTTGTTGTTTTTTATTAGTTGATTCTATTTATTTTTTTTTAAAACATGTTTGTCTGTCTCTTTTTTAATTAAGATCTACTTAATTGAGAGAAGAAATAACTTTACTATGATTACATAATTTTTTATTATTTTGAAAATTCCTTTGTTTTCTTTGATTCATTTGTAACTCTTTGCTATTTCCTTAATCTATTACCAAAATTATGTTATGTGCAAGCTATCTTTTAAATAAGGTCCTTATTTAATACATTTAGTCTTTACTAAAAGCTTTGACAACTTATAATGTAATATTAACTTACTATAAGTTCTGAAATATACTTATAAATACATTTTGATATCAATTTTGATAACATTTGATAAATAATTGGTTAGTTTTAAGATAAAAGTTTAGTTCTTTAAATAAAATTAGATATTTAAATAATATTCCAATAATAATAATAATTCACCACACTAGATAACTTCTAAATTTAGCTAAATTTTGTACGACACTTTGAAAAATCTGGAGCATATCAGGATTAAAGGGACTATGATATTTAAATTCATTTGTTTTAAACTTTTAGAAAATATTAAATGAAAAATGAGGAACAAATTTTAACAAGTGCTTCGAGTTACGTCAAACGGTAACGATAAAAGTAATATGGCTAGATTATTGGCCTGGTAATGGAAAAGTTTTACATCTTTATACCTTGTTTTGATTATCTAGTGGCTTTCCCGCCACAAATTCTTGAGAAGTTAGATGTTTTAAATCGGAGGTGCACGCCATGTCTACTTTGATCTAATATTAGGACCATTTTGCGGAAAATTTTAACTTTCTGCTTTTTAATTATTTTACGGGTCTTTGTTTTTTGATAAAATATCATTTTTAAACTTTAAAAAGTATTTAAAAAATTGCATTTTTTTTAAATTAGTTTAATACTTTTACATTTTTTTAAAATTTTGTTCAGATTATTCTCTTTTAATTTTTCTTGTTGTTAGTTTTTACTAAAAAAAAAATTTTGTCTCCCGTGTTGACGTATATTTGTCATTTGAGCATTTTAACAGTATTTATTAACAGGGTGTTTGTAAAAAGTAAACTAAAAATTCTAATAATTTGAGTAATAATTATAAAAAAATTATTTTACAAAAAATTTTTCAGCGTGTTTTTTTTTGCTTATGTAGTTTATAAAATTTTTTTAAATTAGTAATAAGTTTAAATTTATTACAATAAATAATAACAAACACCCTTTAACTAAGTATGCATGGATGCTCAGAGGTCGTAATGTATATAAAGTTTCGATTAACCAAATCAATAAACATAAAATGCGTGACGCATAATAGTTAGGTGAGCCTATCAACCCCAAATATTCTTCCCCCTTAGTGAATCGAAAATATTGATGAAGAACGATTGCCTAAACATGCACATAACTTGTCGTTGTTTATTGTAAATATTAGAATGAGACACCATGCGGTTTTATTATTAAATTATTTAATTAAAAGTTTTTAACATTAATATTAAAACAACACACATAATATTAGTATTGACCGTGCATTAAACATTTGATAAACATAAAATAAATTAGGTGTATATAATTTTTTTAACAGTTTGAGAAAAACTGCTTTTATATATACATATAATTTTTTTTCGGTAAGACAAGTTTTTAAGGAACGTTAAATTTCTCAATAGAAAAAGTAAATATAAATTTTTAACATGTTTTCTTTATAATCTAATATTTATGATAATAGTCTATATTTATCCAACAAATCCATATTTATGAATGATATAAAATAATTTTACGTAAGCATCATAGTTGTAGCATTATGTATTAATAAAGAATGCAAATAATATTACTATTCGTGTTATTAATGATAATAGTATCAAGAATTCACTTCTTTTTCAACGTTGGATATGTATATAGGCTTTAAGCACAATATTAAATTAGAAAATATATTCAGCTTTTATTAAAATTTTCCAATATTTAAACACAAAGTATGTCTATACTAACTGATAGTTTTGGTTAGGGCATAATGTAGTGCCTGAGTCTAACTATGGTATTCTTTAAACCGAATAATTGCCCGGTAGATTTAGATAAGACATGATTACCTTTTCAAACCATAACTATAATTATACAATTAAAATGATAAATTACCACCACATAAAAAGTTACTAACCTAACATTGACATAAAAAATGTATTCAAAAAAGCCACCAAGAATCCAATAAACCGGTCAATCTTGTTGGTTTTTTTAATTTTATCATTTGTTAAACTTTTTTTTTTTAATTTTATAAAAAAGTAAGTTTTGTCAACCTTTTAGTTGTATATTGCTTAATATTATATAATAAAACTTGTGTTAAGAATGAGAAGGAAAAGTCACATATACATTATTTAAATATATAGTTCTTTTATCATATAAATTTTTTTTTAAATATTGATAATCTTGAAATTAGTTTCTATTTTTATTAAAAATTAGTTGTTGTTTTTTTTAATTATTTTTAGATGTATTAAAACATGTATTGATTAACTCATAAAATGAGACTTACAAAGAGATATGTTTGTGCAGCAATATTAATTACTTCATTGTTTTGGATTATTATTGATTTTACTGCTTTGTTTCTGACTGGTTCAGAAAAAGTATCTTTAACAAGAAACTATGTTGAAAATGAAATTTTTGCTGATGAAACAACAAAAGTTAAAATAGATTATTTTAGAAAATTTTATAAAAACATTTTAAATCCAGAACCTGGCAGTGCCGGGATGGAAGGGCAAGCTGTGTCCAATTCAGTTAATGAAAAGGCTATAGAAGATAAAAGCTTTGATGACTATGGATTCAATGAGTTAGCAAGTTCAAAGATCTCACTTGAAAGAAGTATTCCTGATAATCGAGATTCGTCGTAAGTACAAATGTTAAATTTTAAAGTTTGCATATAAATTTATGTTTTAAGTGTGTTAAGTTATCATTACACAAAGTAACATGGTCCTGGGCATCTGGTTTTAATTGTTAACCGCTTTTTACACCAATTATGATGCAATATTACAAAAAAATAAAAATAAAAAAGGTAATTAACATTGAAAAAAAATTTTTACCGTACTAAACATTACAAGGTTATTTTAAATTGTTGCTACTTAATAAACTATTAACTATCTTATTTAATATACATTATTAAGTTATTTGATTGATAACTATGAAGGTATTAGATAAACTTTTCTCAGAGATTTTTTGTTTCAAAGTTCTTTAAATAAATTTATTTTATTAGTTAATTTGAAATCTTGACTAAACACAATATGACCAAATATCAACTTTTGTTGATATTTGGTCATATTGTGCAAATATGACCAAGTATCAATAAAATATGGAACAAAGATAATACTTTGAGAATAAAGTGTTATTTTCTAGCAATTACTTTTTAAAATTGATTTAAATTATAATGTACTGAATTTTATTTATTAAACAATATTAACTTTATAAAATTTATTTAAGTTAATAATTAATAATTAAATTATGAATTTACATTTAGATCATTGCACACAGCTAAATTCTTTTTCACAGTTTCTACCATGATTTTGCTTGTCTTAAAGGGATGGAAAATGCTTTTGCATATCAAATCTTATAGATAAACAGTCGCCCTCTAGCATGTTTGGTTATGTAACTGAGTAATTTTTCAGCTTTGCAAAGACTCACCAATTTGTTGTTAAAATTGTAAAAGAAAGCTGATTTTTTCTGGTTATATTTTGCTGTAGCATAAATACAACTAATCAGAATTTACATTTGAATCTTTTAAAATTTGAAGGCTATATGTGTCAACAAACTTGCTATTGAAATAACAATCACATCTATCAAGACAAGAATTCAAATACTTCTTAAACACCAACCATCTGCTCATTATTTTAAATACATACTCAATCAGTTAGTTTAAAACACTTTATATGACATTAGTTTTAATTTGTTGTTCTACAACAACTCGCTCAGTCAAAATACTTATAAAGGTATGGTAGTCGGGCTGGGGCTGGGTTTGTGACCGGGAATGCATAAAGATTTATACATCCTAAAGTATTTTTTTTATTCAAAATTCATGTTATATTTTGTGTATATATGCATACATAAACATCATTATGATCAACATAATCATCATTATCATCATCATCATCAACAGCATAAAAGAGGAAGACTTAAGTCTGATGATCATCATTATCATCAACATCATCATCATCATCAACAGCATAAAAGAGGAAGGCTAAAGTCTGATGATCATTATCATCATTATCATCATCATCATCATCAGGCCTTCCTCTTTTATGCTGTTTCTCTCAATCTAGAGCATTTTTTTTTCCTAACTAAAGCTTATTCATACAATATGTAAGGGACTCTCTTTAAATTTTATTACTTCTACCACTACCATTTTCTACTGAAGCTGCTACCTCTCTACATGCTGATATCTAAACTTTAATCTTCTCTAACAAACCTTGTTTGATATAACGTTTTTTCTAATCTGTCTAAGATTATGCCTCCTTTTTCTTGTCTTGCTAGAGACACACCAAACATCCATTCATCTTCTCTTTTAGTAAATACTACACCATATAAATACTAAAGTTTATATAACAAATAAAGGATATTGTATGTCAGCATCTGAATAAATAGCAAACAGATTTGTTTATATCCATAATATGTATGCATAAAGTGCATCTTGGAAGCTTTTATTCCTTCTGAAATAAAAGTTTTGAAGCTTTTATTACTTCTCTTCAAACTTAAGACAAGCCTCATTCTACTCCACATCCTTTAACATCAATCATTTTTTTAATGGCCAAATTTATTTCATTCATTGTACTACAATTTGGCTGTATTTTGGAATGTCCTTAATTGTATTCAGCCATCTTTGTACTTAAAATTAAAGATTTTTAAAAGTTTTAAAAAATTACTAAGTCTTAACGCTACATTTATATTTTAAAATAAAACATAAAAAAAAAATTAATCATTACACTCTTGCTATTACTATGCACAGTTAATTCGTTTATTTCTTACATATTAATTTGGTTCAGTCTATGAAATATTGAATCCAGTTCACTTATAATAATATAGCTTTTCCATTTAATTAACTAATGTTTATGTAAGGCTGCATTTATATATTTAACTATTTCATTTAATTAACTAATGTTTATCTATAGCTGCATTTATGTATATATATGTTGTTAAAACTGTCCTAATACAATTTGAAACTTAAATTTTTAAAATGCTGACTTAAAAAGTTTTTTTTTTCCAGGTGTTTTAATGTAGATTATCCTGTAAAACTTTCTACAACAAGTGTAATTGTAATTTTCCACAATGAAGCATGGTCAGTTCTCCTGCGAACTGTACATACAGTGTTAGCTCGCTCTCCACCTCACATGTTAAAAGAAATTATTTTAGTAGATGATGCAAGTGTTAAAGAAAAATATGGTATCAATTTAGTGTTTAATGTGTGGTAAAAACTTTAAAATTAATGCAGTTAAGTTTGTTATGCTGTTAACCGTTTGTATTTAAGTTGTTCTTTAACTTGTTTTTAATATAAAATGAATTTAAAGTATTCGATAAAGTTCTTTAAATTTTAAAAAGTTAACATGTTAGGGTAGTATTCAAGATGCATGAATCCAATCCTGCCTCTGGTATTAGGTAATGCATAGTTACTTTTTGATAAATTATGATTAATAATAACAACTTAAACAATGTGGCTTGATGCATATTGATAAAATGTTTATGAAATGTTTACTAATTAAAAAATATTTGTTCAAAATGAGATTAAAAGGAACAGAACAAAAATCTTTTCCTAAAATATATTAAAATTATTTTAGTAAAAAATATCTAATTTAAAAATAATTTTCTGATAAAAAGATTTATTTTGCCTGATAACTTATTCATCATTCATAAGTACAGTGCTTGACTTGTTTTTTCTACTTTACAGTCTTGTTCATCAAGGTTGGTCAATTTTTACAATACTTGAGAAATTAATCTCTTTAATCACAGTTCCTTGACACAATTAAGTATTCACCTCTCAGCTTTTAAGAGATAGATATTTCCACATTATTATTTATTTAGTTTTTTCAAAAAGGTGGAGTACTTTAATTACGAGCAAAAAAAGGGGGAATAAGCAGTTAATATAAAAAAAAATTTATAAAATTTTAAAGTTTTATTGTTTTAATCACTGGTGTGAAAATTTTTGTGATAACAGAACTTTTAGTGGGTTGATATGCAAAAGTTACCTATTAATTTAAAGTTACATTAAATACCTAAGTTACCTAATAATTTAAAGTAAAAGTGTTTTTTTAATTCAGATTTATTTTTTTGTGTCACTTTATATTGGTTTTGCTTTTTTTTTTAAATATCTATATCTACTAGAGTTAAGGACACTTGTAAAGTTGTGCAGCTCAATCAAATATTTATTAATCTCTTAAATCAATACTTTTTCACTAAACGAAATATTTTTTATGGGATTAGATATCTTTTACAGTTTAGATAATATCTAGAGAATTGGATTTAACTATAACATAAAAAGTTAGATCACCTGGTTTTTGTACAATGAGAAATAATTATTAGATCGGTTAAACAATACATCAAGTTTTTATTAATAATTTTTATGTTTATAAGTTACAAATTGTTTTATTAACATTAGCATTTACAAAAAATTTTATGTTTTTAAAAAAACATCTTTTTGACTTTAAATTTGATACTTTAATGATGTTTTTAAAAATATGTTTTATCTGGTCTTTAATATATAAATACAGTGACACACAGAGTTTATTTAGGGGTACTGTTTTTTAAATTTACTTTTCCCCAAAACTAAGTAGGATTTTTTAATATTTTGGTCTAAAATTTAGATTGTTGTAAATAGTTTTGTCAAATTTTTTATTGAAAAAAGTTGTATTTGTATGTATATGTTAAAACTTACGCAAGAAAAATTTTTTTAGGTTGTTTGTTCTTCAAAAGGTTTTAACTGATTGTATAAAATTTAATTAACATATAAAATAATAAACTAAATAGAGGTGTTTTGCTATAAAACTATAATGAAACTATTTTTATAAATTTGTATAGGTCATCTTGGTGAAAAGCTAGAGAATTATGTTAATACTTTATCTAAAGTTAAACTTATTCGATCTCCTGTTCGAGTTGGATTGACTCAAGCTCGGTTAATTGGTGCAGATAATGCTGTTGGAGAAGTATTAGTTTTTTTAGACTCTCACTGTGAAGCTAGTTTTGGTTGGTTGGAACCATTGCTTGCTAGGTTACAAGAAAATCCTAAGCTTGCTGTTGTACCGGATATCGAAGTTATTTCTTTCAAAAATTTTGAATATAGTTCTGAGAAAGGTTCATACAACAGAGGAATTTTCAGTTGGGAATTAATGTTTAATTGGGGGCCATTGCCTCCACGTGAAAAGATGAGAAGAAAATATGAATCAGATCCTATTAAGTAAATTATTATTTATTTTTTTCACATTTGTTTCAGTCAGGGGTTTTAGAACAAAACACTTAACTGTTTTAAAACGTAATTTATGTTTATTATTTATACCTGTAGGATAGCCCATGCAATTGGAAGAAGAATTAGTTATAGTTTTGAAACAAGTTAAATATTATTTAACTTCTTTTTTATTATTACTATAAGGGAATGTTTATTTTCTTTTATTTATTTTTTTTAAATATTAAATAGTTAATTTTAATATTACCTTGTTAAAAATGTTTGATATTAACAAATTTCTTTCTTTTCTCAACATTTGCATATATGAATTAAAATATGTTTGCATAAATGAATTAAAATTTGTTTTCATAAATGAATTAAAATATGTAAAAAATTTTGAATTTTTAAATGATTATTTCTTAAATTTTTAATTGCAGTTTTGTAACTACAAATTATTTTTTATTTAAAAAAATTACTGAGTAACAAATAAAAAAGTTATGTTAATTAATTTTATATGTAATTAAGATATATATATACATATATATATATATATATATATATATATATATATATATATATATATATATATATATATATATATATATATATATATATATATATATATATATATATAAATTATTATATGTTATTTATTAAAAGATTATTATTTTATTAACAATTTTGTTGTGAAAGCAAAGATTGTTTTTCCAAATATCATTTATTAATCGCTGTATATATTAATTATTAAAAAATAATTGCTGTGATTTAAATTGCGTTTTGTGCAAAAATTTGCACATTTTTTGCAAATTTTTGATGCAACCGTTTAATCTCAAAGTTAATTTGATTAAAAAATACATGTTTAGGAAGGAAAACCAAAAAAACAATTGCAATTAAAATGAGCTTCTTTTTTTTAAGAATAAATAAAGTTTAAATATTGAACAATATTTAGTTATATTATTAAATAAATTTGTCAGTTAAGTTAAACCCAAGCATTAACTTTAATTTTAATAAACTTAATTTTATTTTTTAAATCAAAATTTAATTTTTTTATTTTATTTGAATAAAATTATATATTTTTCTCAAATCAGTTTTAAATTAAATCATATATTTTTTATCAGAATTAAATTATATTATTATGTTTACTCCTCTCAAAAATTCGAGATTACTCCTCTCAAAACCTCTTTTAGCTGACCCAGAGAAACAAGATGTGGGGTTTGAAAGCTCTTGACTCTGTGATCACAAAAATGTAAAAGTTGAAATCAAAACATTATATCCAAAAAAATAATTTAACATTTAAATGTATTACTATAAAACAGAGTGTTAACCAGGAATAAATTTGATACAGCGTTTTAACGAAATTGGGAAATTTTCAAAGTATTTCTCAATCACTCCCCCCCCCCCCTCCCCTGATATTAAAATGTGTTTTTTTTAATTTTAATTGACCTCCTCAAGGCCGAGAAGGCCACTACAGACGAGGAGGCTACTTATTTGTGGCTATAACCCTCTCTCAACTCTATAACTCCGAAACACGAACCTTGACGAACAAGGCCGCTGCGCGGAGAAACGAGTTGAGCGCGGTACTACCAGGGACGTGGTGGGGATCGAACTCGGAACCACTCGTTTATGAAGCGAGTGCTCTACCACTACACCACTACCGCATTTAATTCATGTTGTGGGAAAGCATGGGGTCCTTTTTTGGTGTTCTTTTTTTTTTCTACTCTGCTTCAGCGCTGCATACATTGATTGATCAGCGGCAAAAATAAAATAAAATACCATCTGTATCATTAAAGATGAATATGAAATCAATACAAAATTAGCTGTTGTTTCACGACGACACGGCAAACTAAGAACCGGTTTCCGAACATATATTAGGAATGATATATTTTTTTATTATAAAATAATCAGTGTATATTAATTATTATTGAGAATAATTAATTTGATTTATTTTTAATCTTTATATATTGTCGCCGCTTACATTTCAAGAGTATTATTTTGAATATATATTTCTTTTTCAATGTAATATAGTAAAGTAGCGATCTCCAATGACCCAATGATCTTCTACTTCTAATTATTGTTTAAATTCTGCTCGACGTACTTTATGGACAAACCCTTACATCATCATGTAATAAATTGTATTATCAAAAGAAATTTTTTGAAAACAGATAAGGTTTTAAAAATAGTAAACACAAGCTCATAAATTTCATATTTCACATTTATTGCGAGTTCAATTTTATAATTAATAATAATTTATTTTATACATAAATCGCATAGGGAAATAAAGTTATAATCACAAAGTCCCAGCAAAAAGAACAACAAATGTCGTTTAATTATAGAGTATCATTATTAGCAAGCGATTGCACACGTGTTTTCTAAGAATACCAGTAAAAAAGTAAAAAACTTTAGCAAATTCAGTTGATATAAAATCAAAAAAAAAGAAAAACAATAACTAAAAGACTTTCCCTAATAACCGTAATTGATCAAAAGGTATCTGACATAACCTTCTTGATGTTTTTGTTGACGAAATACATGTACTACTTAAATTTGAGTTTACGGTAAGACTTAATAAGTTATTTAACTTTTTAGCCAAAAAGGGAGAAACTTTTAAAGAAATAGCATTTGCGGATGTTAAACCAAACAAGTTTGTTATTATTTTGGATCTTTTAGATTAGTACTTTATTTCTTGCTAACTTTTTTATATAATATTTGCTGTTGTTGGAATGCATTGCAAAAAACTATTTTCAAACTTTATTGCAAGTTGCCTCAAAAATCCCAAAACGGATTTGATATAAGGTTTCCAAGAAAGAACAGAAGTAAGAATTAATCCTAGAAGATGAAGGGTAGGAGACTCATCGAGTACATTACTGTTCATAAATATAGGAAGGTCTAAACTATTGCGATAACGATTGGCCGAAAAAAATTGAGTTTTATCTGAATTAAAGTTCACCAGCCACTGTGAGCCCCATGCTGTAGCAGAAGTGAGATCCTTTTCAAGCTCAGATGCCCCCTGCAAGCAATCAGAGGGAGTTGGCTTCTTATTGTGACAAGAATAAATGGTAGTATCATCAGCAAATCTTTTGAATCATATCTGTTTATAATAAACGTTCGTAAAAATTTGTTTATTAAAAATTAAATTCCTTAACTTATAAACAAACTCAAAAGTATTTTCATTCTACGTCTAATTACAAAACTCTTTTTTTTTTTCTTTTTTTTTTCGTTTGTAAGCAATTTAACTTAATAAAATAAAAAAAGAATAGATATAAGATAATCTTTGTTAAGAACAATGAAATTTATTTATTGAACTATATTTTTATTTTTATTTATATATCAACTTAATTAAAATATAGTAACATGTTAAAATATTTTAACATGACTTGTGTTATTCATAAACCGTAGGGCAGCTGCCCTTATGGCACCATTGTCTTTGGATAATATTTTATTTTGATGAAGAGCACATAACTTACATTTGATTTTAATACCGTAAGTCTTCTCTTTTTCTGTGATCATCACATTGGCAAAGTCCCAAGATTTAAAAGTTTTTTAAAGTAAATCTTTTGTCCTTCAAAATACAATCCATATTTGAACTTTAAACAACTTAGAAAGAATAAAAATATACAAGGTTTTTATATACTAGTTTGTCTTGTTTTATTAAGAAAAATACATATTCATTAGTAAAAATAGAGACTGTCATTAAACTAAAATGTGCCTTAGTATTTATTTAACGGAATCTGTAATGTGCGCGTGCATAATGAAACCTCCGTTATAAGAAATTTAACAAATTGTCTTCATTCAAAAATTGCGAGTAACAGGTAATTTTTTTTTCTGTGCCAGCCCCCTTTCCTCGCATAACTTAAAGGTAAAGGTATCTATATACCTTTAACTAATAAGAAAAGCAAAGAGTAATAATTAATGAAGTAATTTTTAGAAAAATACAAATAGATTGTTCATTCATTGGCACAGTTTTTTAGTATCTCGAAAAAATGTCTTGATATTTTTGTTATCGTGATAACAAAAATATTAAGACATTTTTTGAGATATTAAAAAATATGTCAATCCTTAGTTACAAATTTTTTTGCAAATGTTTTTTATTATAAATTCAGTAAAAAATTCTTAAAAAATCTATACTACAAAAACATTTATATTCTGCATTAATAAATATGGAATATAGATTTTTGACAAGTTTTTTAAAAATTACTACTTTTTATTAAAAACATTGCAAAAAAATTTTAGTTAAGGATTGACGATGAATTTTTCATGTTGCATTTTCATGCTCATTTGGATAAAAAGTTTAGCGTAAAATTAATTGCTATAAAAAGGTAAGATATATCGCGATGAAAAGTTACAACTATTATTTTTAACGTAAATTCTTTTTTGTAATAAATATCTTTACATATCGTTTAAAAGTTAATGCGGTTTTTTAAAAAATTAATTACTTCTTTTATGTTGCCGCTAAATTAAAAGTTAAAAAATGATAAAAAGTAGCTTAACCAAAACAGCTCTACATGTACATAAAAATCCCCTAAGGCGTACGTAAATTGCTCTAGGCGTAACGCTTTAAAACAAGGCCTGGACTATCATTAAAAAACTAAACAAAAAGTATTAAACCTAGAGAAAAAGCAGATTTATAATTTAAATTATAACCCAAATAATGCATCCAATGATAAATATTATTCAAAATACTCAACATTAAAAAATGTTGTTGTTGTTGTAAGTATTTTGAATAATATTTATAATTGTTGTTTTTGTTACTTTAGTTTTTGTTTTTATTGTATTTATGTTTTAATAAGTGTTATTTGAATAATAAAATTATTCTGTTAAGATATTGTTAACATTGGTTAAATTGAAACAAATTTAAAAAATTTTCTCTTTAGGTCTCCAACTATGGCTGGTGGTTTATTTGCTATGAATAGAAAGTATTTTTTTGAAAGTGGCGCTTACGATCGACAGTTAACATACTGGGGAGGTGAAAATGTTGAAATGTCTTTTAGGGTTAGTTTAATATTATTTTAGGAGTATTTAAGATTTATTACTTCTAAGTTATAGACTTTTTATGTTGTTTAGAACACTTTATATTATCTGCTTAACTCAAATCGTGTTTTTATAAAAATAAGATGCAAATTTTTGCTTTATAATTCAAGCTCTTTATTAGTTTAAAATGACACCAATAATAAAAAAATTAAAATGACACTAATAAGTGTCATTTTTCTCATAATACTAATTCTTAAAATCTTTAGAATGCTTTAGAAAATATTTAAAGGGCAAAGTAGGATTAACAATCAATAATAAAATATGCAATGATAATGTTAAAAAAAAAAAACTTGAAAGATATTTAATATATAAAAAGAAATAAACATGTGGAAGAAAAAAGAAAAGAAAAGTACAAATTAAATTTTTGATTGAATACTTTTTTTTTTCTTCCAATTTCTTTTCTAATATATAAATGTCATTTACCTCAAGAGTTCTTTTTTTCTAAATTTATTTTTTTTTTGTTATTTTTTGATTGTTGTTTATGTGTATTTAAAACTTTACTTGTTGTTGTTTTTATTAGTTTACATGATTTTTTCATAAAACTATAAAAAAAAAAAAATTCTTTTGTTATTAGCTAAAATCAGTGTCAGTGTATATATATTTAAGACACAACAGAAAATAGATGTAAGATGATTAGGAAGATCATTAATATAGATGAGGAACAACACAGGACCAATTTTTCAAGTTGTGTCTTACTTTCACCTAACTATCATAATCTACTTTTATTAATAGAATATTTTAGGTTTATAAATAGCAGGGATGTGGAGTCCCAAAAAGGAATCCATTTTGAAAGTCACAAAAAGGTTATATAATCCTAGTTTTTGGTATCCAGGATACCAAAAACAAAGGTATATAAACAGAAGCTCTAAAAGTATAAAAAAGCTTCCTGGAGCTCTAAAAATATAAAAAAACTTATGAACCTAATAAGCAAGGACTCTGGGACTCCAGGCTTAAAAACAATAAGTTCCAAGTCATTAAATCTCATAAATTTTTTTCTTATAGTAGATCATTATTCTGCCAACATATGTAGAGCTTCTGGACACCAGTGAACTAAAAAAAATAGAAATATAAAGCCAGAGAGTTCTTTTGGGATTCTGCATCCCAGATAAATAGATGATAAAAAAGAAAAATAACAAAAATAATATTTTTTGCAATTAAAAAATTTATTTATACTATTTGGGCAAAATTTTAATACTAGTAGGTATTCTCAAATACTTTATTAGATTAGATATTATTAGATTATCATAAAACCTCATTGTTAACATCATATTAAAATTGGAATAGGTAATAAATATGTTCATACATATGCACACTTTGCCCAGCTTTTTCCAATTTCAGTGTGATGCATATATTTCACATAGGTTCACATATGTAAAAGTAAAAATAGAAGAAAATGATTTTGAGGCCGGCAAAAATTATTTGATACAAAGGTCTGACCATAAAACATTGAATAGAGGTTGGCAATTTTTTGCCGACCTCAAACACTTTAAAGTCAGCATTGCCGAATGCCAACCCTAATTCCAAGGGTTATATATATATATATATATATATATATATATATATATATATATATATATATATATATATATATATATATATATATATATATAAATATATATATATATATATATATATATATGTATATGTATATATATATATATATATATATATATATATATTTATATATATATATATATATATATATATATATATATATATATATATATATATATATATATATATATATATATATATGAATGTTTACCCAAAAAGTTCATGTAAAATATAACCAACTAATGTTTTTGTTTTTAAAGTTATGGATGTGTGGAGAAGGAATTGAAATCATACCATGCTCTCGTGTTGGACATGTTTTCAGAGAACGAGCTCCTTATAAAAGTCCAGATGGTTCAACTGATCATAACAGTATAAGAGTAGCTGAGGTTTGGATGGATGAGTTCAAAGAAATATTTTATTCATTTCGTGCAAATTTAAAACCAGAACAAGGTGGAGATGTTAGCGAGAGAAAAAAACTTAGAGAAGACCTTAAATGCAAAAGTTTCAAATGGTATTTGCAAAATATAATTCCAGAATTAGAGATTCCAGATAAATATCCATATGGAAGAGGCGATGTATGTGTTTTTGATAACTTTTGATTAGTGATTGTGTTAATTAAAATCTTTTTAATTCTTTTAATATAAAACTAACTTAATTAACTCCAAATTAGTTAAAATCATTGATTATTTTTATATTTTTTTAGGTAAAGAATCTTGGAACATTGAGTTGCCTTGATACACTTGCACAAAATAACCAGGGGGGAAAGCCTGGATTGTATCCTTGTCATAAAATGGGAACAAATCAGGCACTATTTTTATTTTATTGTAAAACGATTTTTGTTTTTAGATTTTTAGGAAAGTATTTTGAAATAAAAAACTGTTTTATTGCTTCTAGATATAATATCTTTTAAATCTTTGTTTAGTATTTTATCTTTACAAAAAAGTTTGAAATATGGCATGATGGACTGTGTTTGGACCTAAGTGATAGTGATCTTAATGCCAAAGTAAAGTTATGGCCTTGTCATAAGCAAGGGGGTAATCAAAAGTGGAAACACACCAAAGTAAAATTATTGTTTGTGTAATTAAAAAAACTGTTTATAAAAAGGTTTTTTTTTTTTTTTAAAGTTTTCAAATTTATAAATGTCTTTAATGTTTTTATATTGTAGAGTGGCCTAATAATGCATGAATCACGGAAAAAATGTTTAGAAGGCCAAGGAGATCAAATTCTTATTCGAGCATGTGATACTAATAATGCTAACCAGCGATGGTTATTTGAACATTATCCCTTCGAGGAGAAATCTCCAAATGACAAAGATGACTGGCTGTAAGAAGTACTAAATAAATATTCGACATTAAACTAAAATATTAAAAAAAACTGTGAAAAATTAAAATTTATGAGAATATTCTCAGATGTATTAGTTGGTGATTGCAAGTTATCGTAAGCTACAAAAAAACTTTTATATAAGCACATTTATGCAAAGGAGTTTTTCAGAAAGCCTTAGTGTGATGGAAAACATTAAACATTTTTTTTATATCAAACCAATAAAATACTTTATTTCAATGATACTATACTATTTTATAGTTTTTACATTATTCCAAATTTTAGAATATTTAAACTTTCTATTTTCTTTCCTTTTTTTTTTTATTATTATTATTATTTTTTTAAATAAGAATATTGTTGCCATAAATCTTTTCGAAAATAAAGTTTGTATAATAAAGAGATTTTTATTATTTTCAATAAATAAAATTCAAATTGAAATTTAAGTTTCAATACTAATATACAATTATACCAGTTCATAATTATAATTTTTTGCATGCGGGTTGCTTTTTTTTCTTTTTATTTTCAATTGCATCTCTAAAATTTTTACTATTTTTCTACCTGCACATTTTCATGGATATTAATTATTATTATCTGAATTTTGTTTTTCGCAAATAATTCATATAAATAGGTGTTTAGATAATTTTTTATATTTAATATATGTCAAACTTTGATAAATAGAATTTCTTTGTGAATTTTATATTGAGTAAGGTTTATTTAATTGTTCTTTATCCGATAAAATTATTTATATTATAAATCCACTAGAACTTCTTTATAGTTATTGGCAAATTTTTTTGCAATTATATATATATATATATATATATATATATATATATATATATATATATATATATATATATATATATATATATATATATAATATATATATATATATATATACATTTTTTTATTAATTTTAAGATTCCTCAAAACATCAGTTTCTCCTTATCATTGTATTAAAATACATGTTAATCAATGTTTCCCCTTACTTTAGTAGTAAGTTTTCTTTATTTCTTTATAATATGTATACCTTTAGTACTTCTTTATAATACGCATACAAATTTTTATGTATTTTGATCATGTATTTTGTTATAAGTATATTACTTTAACTAACTTTATGCTCTTTTTAAGAAGCAAAGTTTTCTGCAGATTTGATAAAAATCGAAAATATTATCATAAAAATAAAATAACCCAACTTCAAGGTTCTGTTTTTTTTTTTTTTTAGTCTCTGCGATTGATAATTTCCAACTTTTGTTTTGTTAAACCATAAATTTTTTTAATATAGTATAATAATAAGTGAACTATTATTATTAGTATACTTTTTAGAATATAAAACTAAAAAAATTAAAAATTTCATTATGCAAAACCGCATATAAGCGATTAAAGGAGCACAAAAAAGAACAATTAAACAAAGTATTTTTTTTAAAAGCCATTTTTCATAAAATAATTAAATTAAAAAAAAAAAGCCTTTTTTCTGCAATTTTGGTCTCGTGCGCTGACAGTTAGCTACACCACTGCGAGAACAATCACGTAGTTGGTAAAAGTTTTTATCAACCTAATCATTTTAACTGCCCTTGCGACTTTTGGAATCTGTTAATGTTATTCTTCTAAACTACACGCGATATGTGCTATATAGAATCCGGAAGAGTTAGACGGTTTCTTTTTTCCTTAAATAATAAGCTTCCGCCAGATATCTGGACCGAAGCGTTGAGTTGTAACCTTTAAAATCTTAGACACTTAAAACTAACTTTTATGCACCTTACAAATCAGCTATAACAAAATAGAAATATGTTAAAACCTTTCGATATTTGAACAATAGTTTCAAATACAACTTTCAGCACAAAAATATAAAAAAATTTGCAATTTGGATTTAGTACCATTAATTCTAAAATCAACCCTCAAATAAAAACATTGCAGAGAGTAAATGCCTTTTGTTATCAACTTAACGTGATTAACACCACTAGGTGATCTTTGAAAGATTAATTTTGAAAGTAAAACAATTCAAAAGGGCCAAACGCAATCGTAAAAATTCTTTATGATAATCCTTTTTCATATGAAAACGCAGATTCACATGATTTTGTAATTATTATTAAAAAAATAAAAGAGTAGAAGTCAATTTAATGTAACGTTAAACTGCTGTTTATATACCATATTACTTTTAAATTGCTGATTAGAAAGACTATTTAAACTAATTATCAATTTTTTTACAATTTAGAATTAGACCATTTTAAATCTTCTGTAAAGTGTGTCAGTTTGAACTATCAAAGTTGAATAATCAGTTGAACCCACTTTGATATCAAAAACTGCAAAGTATTATTAATAATTATTATTTTTAAAGAGTATTGATAATATGCTAAGTATTATTCATATGAATCGCTAACCGCAGAAAGGCAACAAGACAAATCCTAATTTTACAGGAAAGACAAAAAACTGTTTCGACCCTTTATTTTCAAACATAGGATTTTAAATTTTTTCCTAGTTATTAAAAAGTTAGTAGGGGTCTAAAAGATATATACATACTTTTTTTTAATGTGTTTTGTTGAGTGTAGGACATATTTTTAAACATGGACATGATCCCTTTTTGCAGTAAATGAAATTTAAAAATAAAAAAGACCTACTAAAATCTTAAAAAGTGTTTTATTTAGGCAATACTAATTAAATTTTAATTTTATTGTTTTATTATCGTAATAAAATGCACAGTACAACTTAAGAACGTTATTTATTCAGTTGGTTGATCTTCGTGAATGGACACAGTAGTTACAAGCCGTAACGTTATTTCATTCTAAAATTGGAGCTTTTCATCCGGAATATAAACCAAAGTTTTCTTTATATCCACAATTTTTAACTGGTTGATGGATAATACAGCTGAATAGGCTTTATTAGTTGGTAGTTTAAAGTCTCCTATAGTGTTTCGTAAGCGAAAAATGGCACTTACCAATCCAGCAGTATGCATACTTACCAATCCAGCAGTATGCATTCAATCTCCCCTGGTTTATCAGAAGAAACTTACATCTCACGATATTTTGAGATTGAAAACGTTATTTTGTTAGATTTTAGTACATTTACCCCCTAAGAGTCATTCCCTAAGAGTCATTCCCTAAGAGTCATTCCCTAAGAGTCGTTCCCTAAGAGTCATTCCCTAAGAGTCATTCCCTAAGAGTCATTCCCTAAGAGTCATTCCCTAAGAGTCATTCCCTAAGAGTCATTCCCTAAGAGTCATTGCTTAAGCATGTTCTCTTGTAAAACTTGGGCCCCATAGTTAATAAAATCTTCAAACGACATTTTTTCCACAGTAAACTTTCCAGGAATTTTTGAAGAACTGTTAATCAGATTAATTACTTCATCGGTTTTAAAATATCTCTACTTTTTTTAAATTTCTCCTTATATTTACAAAATCATGGTTATTAGGCATAAAAGAATGTTCCCTAACAGAAAACATCAAATTTATTTTTTCAAATCTCTTAGTTTCACAACTTGTTTTGACCAGTACAGTTGTCACCAAAAGGTGAAAAGTTTTAACTTCATCTGAAATTTTTGTTTACGTACCATATAAGCATAGAGCATACTTCGTTTGAACCTTACCCTCCTTCGGCTTCACAATAAATATAAACAGTCATTTTTCAGGAAGCAATGTCGTGAGTTCCAAAGAAATTTACTGTAAATTTCCTGAAATAATAAGTATCTTGTACGGGTATGCACGGTAATGTCACATTAGACATGTAATCTACACATAATCCAGCTTGTTTGGGTCTTTTATGCATTTCTCTGTGGTATCTTTTATTTCGTTGTAAAACTTTTAGCCCTTCTATTGTGGATCATAACCTCTGCCTATTGCGTGTCTTTTCTGATTGTCATTAAAAAAATGACTTTTTATTTTCAACTTAAGTTCCTCACAAGCAACACATGCGTTTTTTGCAGATTGACCAAAACGTAATAAGTAATTTTCTTTGAAATAATGCCAGAAAAGTTTATGACAGCCTTTTCTCACTGTCAAGTGTAGTTAAAAGGAAATATTTCTGTTTGTTTATAAATATCTCATACATGGTTTTTACGTCCAAATTAGCGGTAAGTATTCTTTATCTCTTCCAGTATAATGTTCAGTTTCTGTAGGATATTGTTCAATATGAGCTCTCAAACGAGTGATTAAAGTACCAGGAATGTCATTAAGAGAAACATTTCTGCCTCGTTTATCTACTGGAGTTTTGGTTTGCTGTAACAGATGAGAGAGCCTGTAACACTGTTCGGAAATACATCAGTATGATTTCATGAATCCATTTTTACATATCTTAGTACGAACCCGATTGTGCATAATATGGTACTTCACTACAAAAGATTTAGGTTTTGAAGAGGAAGAACCTCTCCTTTGAAGAAAAGGTCTAGGTCTGTGACGATTAACTGGGGAAACCTCCATTAGTGACTGCAATTAGATGTCTTGTTGAGTTTTGGCAGAAAGGGAACAAATCCCTGTCGTGTTTCCTTTCTGCGGTAAACGCAAAATTAAATTGATACCATGCCTAGAAAAATGATGGCAGGTTTATCCCTTTTAGCAGTAAATGGTGTGTCTTCCCATTTAAAACTGATTTATGTTATAAAGTAAACTTTTGAATTTTTTGGAGTTGTTTCTTTTCTGCAGTTAGCAGTTCATATAGCATAATAAAAACATAGGTTCTTCTTCAACAAGATTGCTTTAATTTTTCTACTGTATTGTAAGTATTTGATTAACTCTTTTGATTCTATCAATCAATTGGTCTCAAAAAGAGTTTAAGCTGTTTACACAATGTTTTACCGGTAAATATGTTTTTTATCCCAAGAAAATTTTTTTGTGGGTGTATTAATACAGTTCAGAGTTGTTAACAAGGCCAAAAGTAGCAAGGCCAAAGCCTCATGTTACAAGGTTAAGACCAAAGCCAAAAGTTACAAGGCCAAGGACAAGGACAACGCCGAGAGTTTTAAGGTCAAGTTCAAGAATAAAAGACCTACGCAGACTTTTTTTTTTTTAAATTTTACTTTTAGCAGCCCCAGGAAGACCTAACGGTCTTGTCACAGAGCACCGCGGAAGTGCATTTAACTGTTTTAAATTTTAACAATTTAAAATTCACGCCTCCTTCCTTACCGTGACGCGAAATTTTGTAAAGAGCTCGTTTATTAAGCAAGAGCTCTATCCGTTGCGCCACGGCCGCACAAATTTCTAAAAAGACTAAATACTTAAATTTTTGCCTTAAGTTAAGGTCATTTATAAACAAATCTGTAGATAACAATTGCTGCGATAAGAAAACCACAAGTTGTAAAAATAAACCAAGGTTATGCGCAGAATTCAAAGTCAATAAAAAAATATACTTGTAGATATATATGAAAGTCAAAAACAAAAATACATAAAAATAAAGAATGAAAACTTTTAATTCTTTAATTTTATGTATTTTTTTTGGAGGTCAAGGCGAAAAAAATTAAGGCAAAGGCAAAATTTTCAAGGGTTAGACTAAGGCCAAAGTCTAAAGTTTCAAGGCCAAGACCAAGAGCACGGCCTTAATTTTCGGTCTTAAGACAAGGCCGAGGCCAAAGCCAAGGATTTACGACTCTAATACAGTTATGCACAATTACAAAGGTGCTATTTTTAAAATAATATTATTGTGGAAAAAACTTTGATTGTAAAATACTTTCTATGGGTTCCATATATGAGCCGTTTATTTTAAAAGTTGCATAAGTCACTTTGTTTTTAAACAGAGATTTTTAAAGGTTTGTGTTTTGGTATGTTTACTAGTTAAACTTCTTTCCAAAATATCTCAACAGTTTTTAACACAATTGATTTGAATTATTTCACAAATGAAGAAATGCCGTTACATTGTAATCATTGTTATCAATAACATGATTCTTTTAAAAAGGTGAATTATGCCACTTTTAAAATAAATGGCTCATATATGTTTATCCATTTAACAAGTGATAACCAAAAACCTGGACAAAATTAAAAGTACTATAATTTTTTAATGGAATGATTAGTTTTGTTAACTTAAAAAGTGTAATAACAAAAAAAAAGCCAAAATAATAAAACTGAATAAAAGTTTTTCTCAATGATGAACGGTGTCCACGTTCGTTGTTATGAAATCTTGATGCCAATTTAGAAAACTTGAAAACTCGATACGTTTTTTAAGTTAGTACCTAGATTTTCAGCGAGCTAGTTTTTATTGTACACCAATCTTTTAAATTTTAGGACTGAAAATCTTCAGTCGGACGTAATTTCTGGCTCATTAGCAGGGTTGTGGCATATCGAACACGTATCTTTTGATACAAGTTTGATATTTTTGGATTTTAGATAGCCTTGTACTTTATTTAAAGTACAAGGCTAAAAATCTAAAAATATTGAACTTCTATAAATTAACACTACAAACAAAATTTCTCGTTAATAAAGTAGAATTAAAAATAGTCAAAATAGTACATATGTTTTTTAATTTACATTAAAAAATAGATAAACGGTGCTGACAAGTTTAAATTGTCATCTTATAGGTAAATCATCACCCTGCTAATGTGCCATATATTACGATCTTGTTTTGTAATTATTGAATGTGAAAAAGCATGATTAGGCCATAGAAAGCATTTATGTTAAATTAAAAGAATTTATTACTTCCTGAAATATTGGCATTGTTCTAATAAAAGTACGGCTCATTGACAATAACAAATATTGGTGTCACTCAATTTTCATGTTTTGCGTCACATGATATGACGTAATAGCTCTCCATAGCAACAAAATGTTTTTTTCGTATTTATAAAAATATTTTTTACCTATAGGAAGAGGATTAAATAAAGCTATCAAAATCATATAAAAACATATGCTGGTAATTTGTACTACATAAAAAATGGGGTGCTATAAATTTAAAAAACTGCGGGGTAATTAAGGAAATTAACACTACAAACAAAATTTCTCGTTAATAAAGTAGAATTAAAAATAGTCAAAATAGTACATATGTTTTTAAGTTTGCATTAAAAAATACATAAACATCTTATAGGTAAATCAAAACGTTATGTCAAAATTACAATATATAATCAAGAGATAATAGCACCCCCTGAAAATACTATATTGACGGTTTTAATCATAGTATTCTAGTAAAATAAGTGAAATGGAAGAAATTTGTTTAACGAAAAGGTTCAAACATCCCAAGATTTCATTCTAATATTTAAAATCCTTTTAAATCTTTGAAAAATATGTTCAAAGTAACGTGTTTATAAGCTAGCATTATAATTAAATTCCATCTACTAAATTTCTACGGTCATATATAGTGTTTTTTTGGTAGCTCACATCATTATTTGTACATCCGTTAAACATTCGCATACCAGGGTAGACAAGTTCAGTTTTTAAGCACTTGCAACTTTTATTACTACAGTCTCCTTTACAGCAACAACACTTTTAAACGTGCTATTAATGCCGGTACGTTTTCCGTCATAATGGGCTGTTTCGCATTCATAATGGGTTGATTCGCTGTTTAATTCCCTGACATACTCCGCAAGCAATGATTTTTTATATGGATTTTAAAACAGGCGCAAAAATATTTATACATATTATACAGTAGATATTCTTACTTCAGTGACTCCAAAGTTAATTCACTAAACAAGCTTTTATACAGTAAAAAAGTTACTCCAATATTTCAGTGAACTAGCAAGAATAGGCAGGCTTAGTGTTACTGTCGGACAACTGAAATTAAGGTGTAAATAGCACTCAATGTTGAAAGTTCTTTTTCGAAAACATAAAAAGTTACTAAAATTCACTTGATGGTCTAAAATGAAGAAATGACCAATGAATGCAGACACTCAACATCTTGAAAATTCTTAGGTGTATATTTAAATGTAAAACATTTTGTGTGCTGTAACTTGAGCATCATCCATTTGGCATTCAGTTTTAAAACATATGGTTCCCTGAAATTCAGGTTTCCTGTTACAGTGACATTTTTATATTCAATATTATAAATTAAAAATTGCAGTGGGTTTCATATTTTACTATCAGGAGGAGCAAATTCACTTAAATTTATTGACAATGTTTTAATTTTTGAAACCATTTTCAGTCTTTACAATCTTTACTTTTCTTTTTATCAAAGAAAATTAAGTCCAAGATAACACAGAGAAACCGTAAAGCAGTGATAGCACGCTTACCTCAGAAGCGCGCTATTACTGTTCTACGGTTCAGAAGAAATCTGTGGTTCGAACTGACCTATGGGCAACTTTTACTACATCGGTTGGGCAACTATTATATATACTATAACTAACACCTAAAATAATACTATAACAACTATTATAATACTATAACTAACACCTATGGGCAACTTTTACTACATCAATCCTAACCCTGAAGGCATGAACTTTCTGTTAAATGCTTTTTTGTGGTGCTAGGTGATAAGACCCGTAAGGACTTCGTACGGCACCTAAAATTAAAGTTTAAAAAATAAAGAAAAAAGATCTGACAAGTATTCCATCAGCTGTTTGTTAAGTATTCCTTTATGCACATTTTGTCCGAGACCAATTGCAAACGTGTTATAGTGACATAACTGAAATTATTTTTCATTTTCGATCAGTGTGAGATTTTGCTTCTTGCTTTTTGCAGCTTTTCCAATAATTTGTGAAATGTTTTAAACACGGTTAACAATGGATTTTTTCAACATTAATTGAGTTTAAACTTTGTATTGGTCCGAGTGTTAACCATCTTAGCAAAGAAAATAAGGATATTGGAGTAATAAAACTAGTGAAATTTCCTCCAAACTATGATTTTTTCTGCGGCAAAGGTTTCTAAATTATTTTTGCTGCTTCAAAATATTTTGCATAATCAGCCAAATTATTTTCAAAAGTGTCAACTATTATAGATTCATGGGCGCCCGCAAGGAGGGGGGGGGGCGAGAGGGGGGACTTGCCCCCCCTGTATTTTCTTAATGTAGAAAAAAATTTTCTTGTTTGTAACGTTCTTCATGCCATAAAGTTTGTTACTAAATTTTTCTGTAAAAAATATCTTTTGTGATACTTCCTTACAGTTTCGGAAAAAACCTAATTAAGTTTTTTCCGAAATAATTAATTGCTTATTTGTATGAAAAACACGATATTTTTCAATCTTAGCATGTTTCGTAGTTTACACACTACATTTTCAAAACGGTGCTGACAAGTTTAAATTGTCTTCTTTTTTCTACGGACAAATAATTTTTTTCTTCTCTTTGTTTTATATCTTCATATCTTGATTTTTGCATAATAGATAACAGGATAGAAAGCAATAACAAAAAATGTTTTGCCCCCCCCCCCTCCTTAGAAAATTTTCTGCGGGCGCCTATGTATAGATTGGAATTGCAAAAAAAATACTGACATGTTTTGTTGTTAAAACCTCTTCAAATAACGTTTATAATTTACCTCAGTCTGATCATTATTTCAATATATTGTACGGGTTATTGATTTTTTTCAAATCCATAGCAAAACTATCTTCATTTAAGTTTTAATGGATTAAACTAATGAAAAAAAAACAAACAGAAACATAACACCTCCTCGAAAAACTGGATAAAAACTAATTCCAGATAATCGATAACCGTCCAATGTTCAATTCTTAAATTTCTTCTTAGATAGTTGTCAATTTAATAGATTTCTGTACTTTTATGGAACATTTAATGGTACTTGACAGCATTTGCATTGATGTCATCAAAACTCGTGATTGCTAAATCTAAGAAAAAATTCCTGATCTGCTTGGAAACTCTCAATATTTTTTTTCCAGTCTCTGTAACCCCACCTTTTTGAGTTTTACCAAAAAGGTTTTTTACGATCTTCTTGAAGTCTTGCCCGTATAATATTATAAATCTTAGTGTAAATAATATTATACGGCAAATAAAATAAAAATAAATAATAATAGATTTAAAGAAATATATATCTGGGGGAAAACTAAGTAACAGATTTTTTCCATAATATAAACTTCGTAAGAATTATCATTAAATGGATAATTTTGTTAATAAAAACGCAAAATTAGTGTCTAAGACGTTATTTTGAATTTGATGTAAATTACAAAGCAAACTCTAAACGCTTTTACCCCGGTTTAATAAAAATTTATTTACCCCTGTATCTCTTTAAGTAAAAAGTTTCAACATAAGTTTTCTATATTATTTTGATTACCTGAATTACGCTCTTTCAATTGGTATATAAAAACAATTTTTTAGTTGCAATGGGGACCATATAAGTCATACCACCTGACACACAAAATGAAAATTGAGTGACACCTGTCATTTCTCAAATCATCATCATGCATCAAAAAAATTATTATCAACAAAAAGTTTGCTTTTAACATGTATGTGTTGGACATATTTTCGCGTCACGGTTCCGCGGTGCTCTGTGACAAGACCATTAGGTCTTCTTGGGGCATCTAAAAAAAATAAAAAAAAAGGGTGGTAATATGTTAAAACATGAAAGCTAGGTGCTCGTAAGTGGTTATTTCACCTTATCTATCGTTAAAGTTTTGCTAATGTTTACTTTTTTTTTGTAAATAATTCTACATTCATTTTTTCGCATAGCATAAAAAAAGTATTAAAATTTTTAAAATAGTTTAAAAATTTTTAAATTAATAATAATCATTTTTTCGCATATATATTTTAGGTAACGTTTTGAATAATCTGTACTAGATCCATATTTGCATAATTAACAATAGTTAATTAAAAATA
Source organism: Hydra vulgaris (assembly GCF_022113875.1). NCBI lineage: Eukaryota > Metazoa > Cnidaria > Hydrozoa > Anthoathecata > Hydridae > Hydra > Hydra vulgaris. Next base: position 11,659,720 of record NC_061162.1, read on the forward strand.
ATAATTTTAGACTTTATGTATTTACTTATGATCAAGTCTATTAGTGTCAATGATTTTTCATTAAATATATTTTTTGAGAGTAAGTTAAAATAAATGTCACTAATAATTATATTATTTTATAGATTCTTGGTGTTTAATTTCTTTATGATATTTAAAAATGAAATCTATAGAAAGGTATTATAATGATATTTTTAATGATATAAAGCACGACTTATTTTTATGACGTTTAGTGAGAGTTTATTAGCCCCAAATCAATCAGCCTTTTTTTTCAATCTTATTCACTACCCAAGGTACAATCAAAGAGACTTCTTTTTTTGTGGTCACAACCCTCTCTCAAATCTTAAACTCCGAAACACGAAAACTTAACAAATAAGATTGCTGCGTAGAGAAATAAGTTTAGGGCAGTACTAACAGGGACATGGTGGGGATCGAACTTGGGACTTCTCGCTTACGAAGCAAGCGCTCTACAACTACGCCACTACCGCATCACCATTAAACTATGTTTAATTCAAAATACATGCCTGCATTTCAATGAATCAGTTACATCAAAAAGATATATCAAGAGAGTTACTTATATGCTTATATTATATACGATATTATGAATTTATTTTCGAACCTGACTCCAACACGAAATTATTAATTTTATTTTATATTACGTAAATTTAAAAAAGAAAAAAACAAATTGTATGTATCATTCATATACTTTTTGTCGAACAACCTTGTTACAACAGATGAAAGTAATAAAAAAATACGCCCTTCGCCTTGATCATATAAGAAAAACACAAACGTTTAATTTGCATAAATTCTATAATTTTAAAACTTTACTATTTTATTTATTTTTTATGTTATGATAATAAAAAAGTGTAATTGATGTCAACGAAATAAAACGCAAAAAAGCACGCCGCTCCGCCCAAAAAAAATATGTATATATATATATATATAAAATAAACTATAAAACTAATAATGTTCTATGATTTTTTTGTCCTCTGTGCCAGCCATTCAATACCTTGATAAAGACTAAAAATTCAAGTTAAGCCTGTTAAAATCATATGAAAATAAGTAATAAATAACATATTTGAAATAGGTAAAAAATAAAAAGATTGAAAACATACCCTTCTCCAGAAAGTGCACAACATGCCTAAACAAAGTTTTCATAATCTTCATTTTTAAATATCTTTTAACAAAAAGCATATCTAAGTTTAGTTTTAACTATACATACTAACATAACCACAAAAGAGTACCTGCAGATGCCAACCATGATCACGTATAGATGTTAAATTTAACTGCTCAGACAATTCAGCAGCAGACATAGAACCCTACAAAATGTTTATCAAAAAAATAAACTTTCAATTTACTTATTTTAATCTTTGAATCCATAATTATTAAGTTGGAGAGTCAGATCTTATATTTAGATATAGCTCTAGAAATAAAATATAAACTTAATAAGATAATTAAGAATTACAAGTATATAAAATTGAATTACATTTAAAAGCTTTCAATTAACCTCAATATTTTGTGTATTTTAGGGTGATTAAGCATTTACATTATTTGCAATATATACTTAACAATTATATATACATATATTATTAACATTCATATATATGAATGTTATATATACATATATATAACATTCATATATACATATATATAAATATATATATAAATATATATATATATATATACATATATATATATATACATATATATATATATATATATATATATATATATATATATATATATATATATATATATATATATATATATATATGTATATATATATATATATATATATATATATATATATATATATATATATATATATATATATATATATATATATATATATATATATTAGGGCTGTTCAGTACGCTAATTTGTTTTGAGAACATAGCTAATTGAAGTTTTTCCCATTAAACTATCATATTGTGGTTCAAAAATATTTTTTACTAAATTTTTTTATTTGCCCTAAAGGTCCCTCAAAGCCCCCAAACATTTGACAGGTCCCTAATATTATTAAAAAAAAAATTATTTAAAAATATGTCAACCTGGTACTCAAAAGAAGCAAAATCATTTAAAAATTTCAAAAACAAAAAATGTTTTTTTATAAAAATAACAATTTTAGGTTTTTTTGAATAAAAACTATGGTTTTTAAACGAAAAATGAAAAAAAGGTTATATTCACAACATTTTTAATAAGTTTTTTTAAGTTGTTTTTTATAAAAAATGAATCTAATCTTTAAAATTTTTATAAAATTTGCTTCTTTTGAGTACCAAGTTGACATATTTTTAAATAATTTTTTTTTTAATAATATTAGGGACCTGTCAAATGTTTGGGGGCTTTGAGGGACCTTTAGGGCAAATAAAAAAATTTAGTAAAAAATATTTTTGAACCACAATATGATAGTTTAATGGGAAAAACTTCAATTAGCTATGTTCTGAAAACAAATTAGCATACTGAATAGCTCTAATATATATATATATATATATATATATATATATATATATATATATATATATATATATATATATATATATATATATATATATATACACCCACAGAAAACTAGTCTGAAATATCAAAATAAAGTATTAAATAAACATACCTTAACGTCTTGCTTATTTGCAAATATGAGCAAACTGGCATGTCTTAATTCCTAAATGAGGGATCTCAAATTATAAATATCTAAACAATTGAAGCAAAAATTTCATATATAAAGCTTTAATACCTCATGAGACAACATATTATATAATTCTGATTTTGTAATGTGCAACCTTTCACGATCTGTGCTGTCAATTACAAATATAAGAAACTAAAAAAAAAAAATTGAAATAAATTAATAATATGGAATAACAGGTGTACACTTAAAACCGGTTTTTGGAGGAGGTGTTATGTTTCTGTTATTGAGGCTTATTCAATCAATAATATTTAGATACTAGAAAAAGTAAAAAAAAAATAAGAAAATAAGAAAAATCATATTATATTACTGAATTTAAAAAAATGCTGAATATAAAAAAAAATATATAGAAGTTAAACTCCTAGCTACAAAAATAAATACAAGCGGTAATAGTACAAAAAAAAGTTTAATAAACAAAAAATTAGTAGAGAATAGTAGGCAATATATTTATTTTTTTACTTTTGCGATTGAAATAATGCTTTCTTTGCGCATACATTGTACAAGATTTTTATCAATTTTTTTAAACAAAAACAGATTCTTAATTGCAGTTACTGATTTTCAGCTTCCTAATTGTTTTTTATACACTTAGCCTTTAAGGATGCACCAATAGGTCGTTATTCTGGGTCACACAGGAGCCTGCTGGCTCCAAAAAGCTGCTGTAAGATTTTTTTTGCAGAGGAGTCTCATAAATGAATAATAAAGGCGAACCTGCTTCAGTGAACTCTTTAACAAAAAAATTTATCTTTTTTTTAATGAAAATACTCGACAATAAAAAATATACTGGAAGAAAACAATAAACAGCTATATTGGAAGATAATAAAAAATAGTTATACATGCAGATAAGAATAAATAGCAATACTGGAAGATAGTAATAAGTAGCTATACCGGACAACAAATAGTTAGTTGAAGATAACAGTTATAACAACAAATAGTTAGTTGAAGATAACAGTTATAACTAATGATATTAGTTGTAATGAAATAGTTTTTAAGGAATTGTAATTTTTTATTGTAAAAATATAAGTAAATAATAATTGAATTTGGAAAAAGTTAGTTAAAGATAATAATTTAAAAAATCTAACCAAATAGCAAACAAAAAACAACAACAATGTATTAATGCACTTTTATTGCTTAGAGTTTTGTTAACACAATGTTTAAATAATTACTGTTAATTTAGTTTAAATAAATTTTTACTTTTTTGAATTTTATTTCTGTAAGAATATATTCTAGCAAAATTCAGTAATTTGTAAAATAAAATTAAAAAATCATTTGTAGTACAACTATAAATCAATGATTAAAACTAATTAATTAATCAATTATCACCAATTTTGTTTCTGGTTCTGAAATAAAATCCAGAAGTATCTGTTATTGGACACCTTGCCCAAGAAAATTATTGCCCATAATGTGATGACAAACATAAGACATGCTGTGTCACTTATGAACAAAACAAATAGTCAACTTAATGAAAAAAAGTGTTTAGAGCTTGGTATAAATTATGTTAAAATTTATGCTCCTGTCAGCAACAAGTGGAATTCTAAATGCTGTCTGCAGACGTCAATCCTAAAATATGTGTTGGTTCCTCTTGTTAATGTAGTAAAAAATAATTCGCTAAGTTATTTCATGTTACATCCAGCTCTCACTAATGGATGATACTAATTTTAAAAATGGTATATACTGGTGATACTAGTTTTAAAAATACTAGTAATAAAAATGATACTAGTCTTAAAAACAATCAAGATTTTGTTCAATTGTTCAAAAGAAAACTGAGTCAGTGCTGTATCATTGCCATTTAAAATTGTAACATTGCCATTTAAAACTGACAATTTTCTCCCAAACCGCATCAATTTTGTCAAAATCTAAAAATTACAAAAAGCCATGCAATAAATAATTCACAACCAACAACTTTGGGACATTTCACTTTTATTTTAATAAAAGTAATAACTTTTTTTTTCCTTTTTGTTTCATTATAAAAGAACAATTCTAGTTTAAAGAAAATATTTTTTATTTAAAATTTTTCATAAAAATACTAAATTTTTTATTCAAAGAAAAATTTTCTCAGCAAAATTTTATAATTATTGTGAAAATCTAAATTATGTAGAGGAAAACTACAAAGTTGATGGGTTGAAATGGTGAAAGAAACATACCTCTATATTTCTATTATTAGTAAAGTTGGCAAGGAACATGCTCTGAATCCCAGCTACATCAAGCTGTAGCAAGAGTTTAAATACCAATAGTGGAACTACTTGTAACAATAGACACAATTTTTCCAGTCAGCAAAGCAATTGAATTTGATCAATGTCAATGACTTTACTCATCTTTATATGATCTTAAAAAATCCTAAAGAAGGTTTTATCACCACCAAATGAATGGTGGTGATAAAGACCCAAACTTCAGCCAAAAATGAAAAAGGTTCAAAAAGAAAAGTTGGAAAAAAAATTAACTTGAGATTTATCAACCTCACTAAATTGTTATTAATTTGCCTACATCAAAGTAAAATTAGTAAGATAATTGAATTGTTTCCTTTTTTATTTCATTTACATTAATAGTTGAAATTCATTATAATTTGTAGTAAAAATTTAAATTTATTGTAAAAAATATTATCACAATAAAAATAGTATCAAAATAACTCCTATATAATACAACAATAGAGACACCTGTTTTGGTAAACAGGTGTCTAAATTCTTTCTGACAACAACAACAAGTTTTGGGGAAAGAAAAACATATTTTTTTCAATTGGCAAACAAGACAAGACAATAAAGTTAAGAATTTAATTTTTATAGTTAAATATCTTTTTTGCAGCCATTTTTGTCCAAAGTTTATTTTAGCAGCTTTGTTATGTGACTAGGTAACTCTTAAAGAACTGGCATTTTAGATGATAAGGGTGAGGTAAACTACTTTATATAAAATTACTCTTTCATATCACAGACACAAATTGTGTCTATTTGATGTGCAACTTTAGAACCTCCATTAAAATATATTCAGTATGTAAAATTTAGTAAAACTTATAAAGATTCCTGACACAAGCTAATACTTAATAAATATTATTAACTAAAATTATTTTGTTAGATTATAAATTATAATGAGTCAGCCAAAAAGGAATCCAGAATAAAGTTAATAACATTCTTTTTTATTAAAATAACAAAACTTGCAACACAAGTTTTGTTATTTGAATCAAAAAACATCATAAAAATGGTGTCATCACCATTTTTAGTAATACAAAATAACTCAGAGAAAATTGCTGAACCATTAAAAAATTAAATGTTTGTTTTTAATTTTGAGCAGCAAAAAATGATTTTATATAATATGTTTTATTAATATTTGTGATAAAAGAATACTACATCTGTCCAACAACATCTGTAGAGCAGTCCAAGATCATCTGTACACTTTTGTCCAAGATTATCTGTATTTTACATTCACTCCAACAGCATCTGTTTAATATCATCTGGAAATTCAAAGACCTATAACAACATTTTTAGGAAGAAGTAACTACATCTGACAATTTCAAGTCTGATAACATCTGAAAGAATTTCCTCCAGATGTAACTAAATTTGAAAAAAACCGTATATGAAACTAAATCTGATTAAACCGGCAAATTGGTAAATTACTGATAAACTTTATATATCAATACAATTTTTATAATACCGTTTTTATAAAATATAACTTTTCAAAAAGTAGCTTCGTAGAAAGCTTAAACTATCCAATGTCTTGTCTCCTAATCAAAATCTAATTTTAGTACAAACTACTCCAGCTCTTGAAAATACTCTTTCAGGTTCAACACTTGTTGGACGAATGGTCATCAAATAGGAAAAAATATTTGAATGTACTTCCCTCGTATATTTTTTTGTCGAAAGTACTTTTTTAGACCTTTTGTGTTACTTTCTTCTTAAACAATTATTCTTTATTCTTGTCCATTTGTTTTTTAAGAAAAAGAAGATTTCCCTTCATAGAAAAATCAGCATTTAGTTTAACATTAATGAGGTTGTTATTTAACTTTGAACCTGATTCATTTAGGTGTCTTTGAATACTCTTACCGGATTCCACATTATTGTACAAAATACTTTCTTCAATGTCAACAATAGTTTTAACAATTACGGCTTTACTGCTGATATTAAAAATGCTATAATTGTCTTTAACAGAAATAATAACATTTGAATCTGTTATATAGTGTAACACATCTGATACTTAAAAGTGTTTTGGTTACTTAACTTGTCTTACATAAATTTTAATGTAAGATCAGCCTAAATTAACCTTTTCAGTGCAGAGTGTTTCAATGACCAACCTAATAGGTTGCAAGTTTGATATTACATTTTATATTAATTTTACTTCACTTTCATTAAAATCAATGTCAATTTTTAAATATATCAGACTTTTTCGAACAGCATTTTTAAGTTTTGAAAATCTTTCCAGCATGCTTAATAAACTACTCCATCTAGTTTTACAGTCTAAAATTAAAGAAACTTCTTTTTTGACAGTTTCTTTAACATATTTTTGCAGTAGTTAATCATTTTTCGTTGGTGATTTTCTGAAAAGTTTTACAACTTTCCGAATTTTTATAATTAAAGAATTTAGCTCTGCATTTTGTAGAACAAGTTGGGTAATGTCGATATTTTTGTGGAATACTTCAAAGTTTTCAATTTCATTTTCCGAATAATCAGAATTAAAATCAACATTAATTAATACAGTACCTGGCCACAATATTATGATCACTTCAGTTTTTCCACTTATTTTGTTTTTAAAGTTAATTTAAAGTAATTTTAAGGTGAGTATATTATTATTACTAACTTATTATACAATATTGACATCTATCGAATAAAATAGAAAAGATAAATTTATTTATAATCATGACCAATGTGAAGTAAGATGTGTTTTAAGTCAGCAATGTGAATTTTTGTTAATTTAAAGAAAAATGTGTTTGATCTGTCACATACTTTTTTTTTTTTACTTTTTAACAGTTTTTTTTTTTGAGTGAAAAGTGTTTTATTATTTTTAATACATTTTATAAAGTTACTATAAATAGCAAGAATTAATATATAGTACCATTTTATTAACATTTTTAGTGTAACAGGTTGTAATTTAAAATTTCAATAAAAAATAAAGATGGGTAAAGGTAAGGATATAAGTCCAAGCAAAATTTCAGAAGTAAAAGCACTTTTACAACATTCAGAGCGTTCACAACGGGAAATTGCAAAAATGTGTAAAGTTTCGCAACCTTTTGTCAATAAAATCAAACACAAAATGGAAAACGACATCACTCTTTCTCCAAAAAAGAAAGGACGGAGTGGGCCAAAACGTAAAACCACTTCCAGGACAGACAGAATTATAAGAGATATATGTCTGGAAAATAGAAAAAAATCATTCCTCTTGCTGTCAAAACTTGTTCAGGAGTATGGAATACAAATTTTGGAGCGCTCAGTGAGGAGACGTCTGGCTGAAGTTGGTTTAAAATCACACAAACCGGTTAAAAAACCAAGGCTAACTCCAGCAATGATAAAAAAGAGATTGCAATCGGCAAAAAATCATAAGTATATGACTATTGGAGATTGGGGACATGTAAGTTTATCAATTTTGAATGAAATATTGTTAAAAAAGTGTTTAAATGTTGACAAACTTATTTACAACCTCACTATGATGATTTTTTCAGGTGTGTTTTTCAGACGAATCAATTTTTGAGAACTTGCTGGACAAAGCCACCTTCGTCCGAAGAAGACCAAACAGAAAATATCATCCAGATTGCATTGTACAAACTATTAAACATTCAACTAAAGTTATGGTGTGGTCAGTTATCAGTGGTAAAGGCACAGGAAGACTATATATTGTCAATGGGATGATGAACCAAACGCAGTATCAAGAGGTTATGGAGAGTCAACTTATCCCCCAAATACAAGAATGGTTTCCAAATAACAATACATTTATGTTTATGCATGATAGTACTCCATGCCATAAAGCTAAAAGGATCACAAACTTTCTTAAAACAAAAAATATCTTTGTTTTAGATTGGCCAGGGAACTCTCCTGACCTGAATCCGATTGGGAATTTGTGGAACATTCTCAAAAAGGAAATCTCTTCTGAGGTTTCAACAAACAAAAAGGATTTGATTGAAAAATTACTCTATCATTGGCACCACAATGAAAAAATTAAGACAGCAGCAATAAACTGTATTAAAAGTATGCCAGACTGAATAGCTAAAGTCATTTCGTTGAAAGGAGTAATGACAAAATATTAATATTTTTTTATGACTTGCAATGAAAGAGTAATTGTTTGTTAAAATGTGTGTATATTGATATTGAAATATTATTTTGTTATTAAGGAAACATTTTTTATCAATAAAATATAACCAATATTGCAATTGTACTTTTTTTATACTTTTTACAAACCCTTGAAGTTAAAAATACACAAAAACTGTAGGTGATCATAATATTGCGGCCAGGTACTGTATATTAACGTCATGTTCTTTATCATCTTGTACATCTGTTGAAATTATATTATAAAGTAATTTTATGATTGCCAATTGTAGGCAATGTATGATACATAACTGATGGTTTTTATTAAGTAACTTTACCATTCTCTTGTTAACAGCAGCTCTGTCTGATGTTATGCATACAATATTTGACAAAGCTATATTAAACTCTTTAAGCTTCTTTTCAATTAGTTCTGCGCATACCTCAGCAAGTGCGGATCCATGAATCCAAATCAATCCAAGATTCCAAAAATTACAGTCTTTTTTATGAATAAAAATATTTATATACTGGTGGTTTTTATTTGATGTCCATTCATCTGTGGTAAGGCTACAAGGTTTTTTATTGAGCTTATTCTGTGAAATTTCCTTTACAACTTCTTTCCTTATTTTAACGGCATAATCCATTACTTTTTAGTAAATAGTTTTGGGCTATTTTGGTAACTCTATGAACCTTTTTTTTTTGTAACATCTTTAAATCTTTAGATGTGCAAAATTTATTGAAAGAATTTTCAATGCTATTGCAACTGGCGGTTCTTTTGCGCGTTCTTCTATATTTCTTTTTAACACATTAATTTTATGTTGACTCTTTTGATGGCATGTAAACCACTAGTACTTCCACCTGTTGTATTAATTCTTTTTGTGGATTGTTTACATATGGCTATATCTCATGTTTCTGCATGATTATAGTAATTCCAAATTGAACTTTTATACATTAAAAGGTCTTTAAAATAATTTTTAAAACGAAATTAAAAAAAAAATTTCTTTTATGATAAAAAGTTTGCAAAACATTGTTTGCCAACATCTATTTCAAACGTTGTTTAATTAGAGCTGTTAAGTTTATTCAAGCGTTAAGTTCAAACAAAAAATGCTTTAAACCAGAGTTGCTAGTCCTTGACTTGACCTCGGTCTTGGCCTTGCCTTGGGGAAAAAAATTGTGGCCTTGGCCTTGGTCTTGAAAAATTTGGCCTTAGTCTTGATTGTTTTGGCTTTAGCCTTTAAAAAAATACATATTTTTTTATTGACTTTATTGAATTCTGCACATAAGCTTGGTTGATAAATTATTAAAATTTAAAACTTTTTGTATAATATATATTTATAAACAACACATACTTCTGCAGTAGCATAGTATGTTGACCAGTCTTTTCTCAAAGACTCTTGTCCTCCGATATCCCACATGCAAAATTGCGTATTTTTCCATTTCACCTAAAAAATTACGAAATAACCAACAATAATAAACAATAACCAACAATAAAAAAATGGCAGATATTAAAAATAATATATTGTGAGAATTAACTACTATATGAAGTAAACAAGTAATTTCCAGTCTACTTCTAAATTTTCCATTTTTATCTTTAACTTTATTTTTTTTGGATTGGTTTTGGTATTTTATGGTAAGTTGGCATTAAAAATCCCAAACAAACAAACAAACAAAAAAAAACTGTATTATATTACGAGCAATTTTAGTAATATTTTATTTTACTTTAACCTTTTTATTTTAATGGTATTGTTGTAAAAGACAAATAAATAAATAAAAACAAAAAAAACATAACTATATTACAAAAGTTATAAGTTATAGTTTCTTTTGGCAGTCTCTAATATGAGGTTTCATTAATTCTGTTTTGCTACTTAGAAATGCATGGAAACCTTTGTATTATCTTTAGGACATATTAGATATACAAACCTCAGAATTAGGTAAACTCAGAATTAAGGTCAACAAAAAATTACTGACCCTGTTCCTATGTTTTATGGTAACCCTTTTGTGTCAAATTTTTTTGCCGACCTAATACTGACCTCAAACTGTTTTATGTTTATTTTTGCACTATTAAATAATTTAAAAGTATTTTGTTTAAAATGCTTTGATAAAAATCAAAAAAATAATAAAAATGCTAAAGTGGGCAAAACTCCGTAAAAAATGGACCATCAATGACTGTAAACGTGGACCGACGTATTGAAGTTTTAAATCTTTGGTTTCAAAATAAGATTGTTTGTCTGGAAAAAAAAATGTTGAATTTATGATAAAACAATATGTATTATTGACTGTAAAACATGGTGGATGTAATGTTAAGGTGTTTTGGTTAGAATACCACAGGTGACTTTGTGAAAATAGAGGGAGTAATGACAAATTAAGTTGTTAAGTAGAATGCCAAGAATATATATATATGCGGTTAATATCGCTAAGAGTGATTAAAAGGCAAGTAAATTATAAATTAATCTATCCAGACTTTTATTAATTTTTTTGTAAACCTAATAAAAAGGAAGATAACATATAATTCAGGTAAACTTTGCTTACAGTTTCTCTCCCAATAGTAATAAAAACTATGATATCTTATTCGGAAAAGTATGACCATTTGAATAATTATGGACGGTAGAGTATATATATATATATATATATATATATATATATATATATATATATATATATATATATATATATATATATATATATATATATATATATATATATATATATATATATATATATATATTTAATTGTCTACTATGAATACTGGTAGCCTAGTACAGTTTTAAGTTTTTTTTAAACTTTCACACTCTTAACAAACTATTTAGATTAATTATCAATCCATATGTGTTAAGACAAAGAATTAAGTGAAATTAAAAAAAAATGTTTTAAAGCATAACATTCTAACTTTTGCCTGCCTTACAACTTAAGTCTTGATTTTAGTTTAGCTGGGTTTTTTTTATTTTGTTACCACTGATATATACTTATGAACTATTATAAAATAAAATAAATATATATTTATATATGTTTTAATAAAATATAAAATAAAAAACCTTATACTTATTATTATAACTATTTTTGTTATTATTATTATTATTATTATTATTATTAGCGATCTTTATTTTATATATTATTAATATACTACAAAATTAATCATTTGCAATTTTATTATAAATTTGTTCTGCAAACAATATCCTACTAATAAAGACTTTACTACAACACTGAATAAAACGTTCTTTAACTAAAACTTGCCTCTTCAACATTACTTCCAATAGTAGGAGATGTTTGCACAACTTCATTCATTAAACTAAAAAAAATAATTTATATAACCATTTAAAAAGTTTTTTTACATATTTATAAGATACAGGTAAGCTTTGGAGTATATTGCAGAACAAGGTAACATACTTTACAAGGAAACATAAAATACTTTAAGAATGTAAAAATGGTGGATTCTTGTTGAGTCAACAAATATATGTGTGAATGTCAATATATTGTAATTGTAATGTCAAAAAGTTGCATTTGATTGGATAATCAATTTATATCTTAATCTAAAATATATACATATTTATATATATATATATATATATATATATATATATATATATATATATATATATATATATATATATATATATATATATATATATATATATATATATATATAAATAAAGCCTTCTCAGGAGACGCAAGCGATTGCACGCCTCATATGAACACACATATTATTTTGTTTTGACAACTTGGCCACAGCTCCATAAATGTTTTAAGCTACCATATTTAAAAAATGAGCTGAATAAATGAATGTAAACTTAAACTAAATTTAAAAATAAACAAACTATAAAAGAGAAAGAGAAATAAAAACTATATATATATATATATATATATATATATATATATATATATATATATATATATATATATATATATATATATATATATATATATATATATATATATATATATATATACAAATACATATCAGGCTTTCCCAGGAAAGGCGTGTGGTCGCATGCCTTGTTTGTCCACACATAGAATAAATTTTTCAGAAAACGTGACCGCGGCAATATTTCCTGGGAAAGCGGAACTTATCCACAGAGAATAAAAAATAATATTAAAAAAAGGAAACGAAGTCTAAACAAAGTATAAAATTGAAATTGGATGTAAGAAAAATATTTTAATAATAAAAAAAAAATTAAAAAAAAATCTTGTAACAAAAAAAAAAAAAAAGTCCTGAACATTTTTTTCAAAATTTTTATACTGTTTTTGTTTTCTTTTTTTAGGGTTGCTATTTTCAGCTACGAAATTTGATACAAGTCAAGGAATAGACGACAATAAGTCATAAAATTTTCACGTAAATAAAAAGACTTGATACGTAATTTATTCACTAACTTTATCAGACAATGTATTAAAAAACTGATTCATTATTTGCGCTAGACTAATTTGATTAAATTTTTTCATTTAATTTAGTTTTTACGAAGGTTTATGCAGAGGCGATGACATTATTCCCAAATACTTAGACAAGAAAATAAATTGCTGTTTTAATTATTAAATATATTATTTGAGATATTAAAGATAACAAAATTTTAATGTGAAATAATTTCTTTCTTGACTTATTCTAAACTGATTATACTGAGTTAATGCTCGCCTTTTATTACGTTGAAATTATTCAATTGCATAATTTTGTAATTACGAAAGAAGTTAAAAAAATAATTGCATTGCTTCCGTTGTCATTGTTACGAATACAGTTCCTTGGGGACATTATTATATATTAACACTTGTTTACAATGTCAATTAATGATTGCAAAATAAGCAACCCAATCGTTTGACAATAAAATTTTCTTTCATTTGAAAATTAAAAAAAACAACATATTTTACAAATAAATAGCAATCGTTTTCGCGCTTTCTTGCGTATCAATACATTTAACCATTTAAATGTATTTACGAAACATTTAAAAATTGATTATAGTTCTATCGTGAATTTTAAAGTATTACTGACTGATAAAAGTCATAAAAAATTTTTACATTAAAAGGTCCTTTTATTTTCATTAAACAACAACATTTTTCTTTTTGATTTGATTTTTCTTATTGATTTGATTTTTCTTTTTGATTTGATTTTTCATAGCTTAAATAACTACCGCCCTTAAAAAACAAACAAAAAAAATAAAATAAAATAAAATATAGGTAAATTTTTTTTTTAATATATACATTAATTTTTAAATTTTAAAGCACAAACAGATTTCTGTTATTTACTTTAAGATTGCTTGCATTTTTGCGGTATTTTCGTTTAGCTTTCTTTTGGCGCGAATTTTTGAAACGCATAATAATAAAACGTGGTCAGTTAGTCAGAAAAATTTATTCTATGCGTGGACAAACAAGGCGTGCGACTGCACGCCTTTCCTGGGAAAGCCTGATATATATATATATATATATATATATATATATATATATATATATATATATATATATATATATATATATATATACATAGACCGTTTTCGACAGCATCAACCATACTTGGCACTGCCCAAATTAAAATTCGAGGATGTTTTTTTTTTTTTTGTAACGTTTTTTATTTTTACGTTTTTATGGCAAATATTGCAAAAAAAAAAATGTGGATTTTTCGCTAAAGTCCGCCAACACAGGGGATACTGCTGCCCAAATTTTTTTCATAGAATAGGCCCTGATATATATATATATATATATATATATATATATATATATATATATATATATATATATATATATATATATATATATATATATATATATATATATATATATATATATATATATAAATGATATCAAATTAAGAAAAAAAAATTCTAGTTTATACGAGCAGATTTTAAAGGTATTTACATTTACTAGAAATGGCATATTTGCTTTGTGGGGACTTTGATGAAAGTTTCCAAGAGACATGAAATAAATTAAAAATTTAACAATGTTTTTTTTTTTTTTTTTTTTTTTTTTATTTGCATTTACTCCCAACAAGGCTGCAAGCAACCACTATTAAGTTGGGAGTTACTAGGAAAAAAAAGAACAGAGTTATAGAGCAAGGAAACGGTTGACAAAAGACTTGAAAAGTTGAAGGTTGTATGAGTCAGGAAAACATGAAGATGGGAGAGAGTTCCAAAGGATTGAAGTGCGGGGAAAAAAACTAGATGAATAAAAGTTTTTAGAGCATGCAGGGACAGATACAGTAAACGAATGAGACTTAGCTGAATGATGAGTAAAACGAGAATGAATTTTAGTTGATGGAACTAGAGATGATAACCCCTTTGAGCAGTGACCATGATAATATTTGTAGAAAAGAGAAAGAGATGCAACTTTACGACGATGGGAAAGAGGTTCAAGCTTAGCAGATAGTCCAGGTCCAACAACATTTACAATGCATTTTTGGACCTTGTCAAGAAGAGAAAGTGAATCATTAGAAGAACCAGCCCAAATATGACAACAGTATTCCATACAGGGACAAATAAGAGATTTGTAGAGGTAGAGAATGGAATCAGAAGTAAGGAAATGGCGAGCACGATAAAGAGAAGCAACCTTAGCAGAAGCTAATTTAGCAATCGATTGTATATATGGTTTCCATGAAAGGTCAGTAGTAAGCGATAATCCAAGAAGACGTAAAGAGGAGGACTCAGTAAGAGGATTGCCATTCATTAATATAGGAATGTTGACCATATTACGGTAGTTGTTTGCAGTAAGCAACTGGGTTTTTTTAGAGTTGAAATTCACAAGCCACTGGGAACCCCAATCTATTACTGAAGTGAGATCGGATTCAAGATCAGCTGCTTGTTCTAGGCGATCGAAAAGAGAAGACTTTTTGTCAAGACAGGAGTATAAAGTTGAGTCATCAGCAAAAAGAGCTACTTTAGATGAAAGGTTGGCAGGAAGATCGTTTATGTAGATAAGAAACAAAACAGGGCCCAGGTTGGAACCTTGGGGAACCCCAGAAGTTACTGGAAATAAAGAAGAGTGTTGGCCTTCAAGGATGACTTTAATATTATTTTATTGTATTACCAATTTTAATATTATTTTATTATATTACAATTTTATTGTATTACCATTTGACTGAAAATCTGAATATTTACAAATATTAACAATTTCTATATAAATTTAACAATCATTATTCGATCTCTAGCGGATTATAAAATGTAGTTCAAAGCAAACACATAAAGTCATTTGTCATATTTAAAATACAATTGTCATTTTTATTGAAGATCGCTTCAACAACTCATGGGAAGATGATGAGTGATTTAATTTATATTTATAGATATTGAATAAAAATTTGATTAATTTGCTCATTATTTGATGAGGTATCAACTGTTCTATAATTTAACTTGCTGAGATCTTCTAATTTATAAATGTATAATTTAACCAGAAAAAGATCAATGGTTTTAACACATATTTTTAATGTTACTTTAGGGAGATGGGGAGTACAAAAACTGACAGCATATATAAGAGAGGAGGGGGGTCAGGCAAAAATTAACAGTTTAACAAAGGGGAGGGGGTCAAAAAATTGAGAAAAATCACTGACATCATTTATGGACAGACTCATATATACAGGGCTCGAATTAAGCATATCGCAATCGCAAATCGCGATTGCTTTTTACACCTTCGCGATTCGTCTTTTCTTAAAACATATAGTTTCGCAGTTGGTTTACTTTTTTATTTGTTTATTTACTATTTTTCTAATTTAGCTTTTTTTTTGGCAATTCTTAAAAGTAATGTTTTCATAGTAAAGTACATCACGCAAAGTTTGTCTTTTGAATAGAAGCATGATCATTTGCTTTTGAATAGAAGCATGATCATTTGGTCTTTCGCACGGAGATTTTTTTTAACGTAAACTTTTTAATTGAAACTACTTTAAATCTCTGCGTAGAAGCAAATTAAAAAGACAAAAGTTGAAAATAATTTTTTCTTCATTCTTTTTTTTAACAAAACAGCATTTTTATCTTTTTTTTAAAGAAACGTTGCTCCAAATTAACTTAATAATAATGATTTAAATTATTATTTTATAAACAATTTTATATAATTATTTTTAATACTTTAAGTATAATAAAATATATATTAATTCGTTTTTATTAAATAAAATTTCTATTAGTAAAATTGTGCTAAAAGAAACCAGCAACTTTTTTGCTTTCACGTTTTTCGCTTTAACGACCTTGAAACTATTGAAGTTATATTTACTGAATGGATAGATTATATCACAGTAAATTAACTTATAACCTAAATCAAAACAACCGGTTAATTTTTTTTGTAGTAACTTACAGTTACTCAAGTATTAATTTAACAATTATATTAATTTATTTAATATACTCGCAAAAGTTAACCATAGACATGTTTTAATTTAGATCTTACATGTTGTTAACACATAATATAAGCTTTTAACTAATAATTATATAACAAAAATTGTCGAATAGAATATGAAAAACACGACACCATTTTTTTATATTTTCATCTTATTTATAGCGACATCTAGACTAAACATTTTCTATAAATACGCAAATTTTTCAGGAATTTTAATTAAAAAGAAATCAATTTAACAAGAGAACTTTAGTATTAAAATTCACTTATTCAAATAATTTTGCGATTGAAATTTGAAATTTCAAAAAAAATTTAAAATTTAAAAAAAGTTTGATGAAACTAGTAAGAAAAGAAGAAAGTTTTTTTTTTTAAATCGTCAATTTTTTTAAGGTTTTGAATTTATATATATATATTTTTTCTTGAAAATAGTTTTAAAAGTAGAAACATTCTATTGCAAACATCAAAGCAGTGATTGCAAATTGAAAGTTAAAATAAAAATTATAAAAAATTTAAATTAAATTTAATAAATTATTTTACTTCTGTTCGAAAAAATTTTTTTCTAAAAAAATAATTTAAGCATATTCTTATACTTAATATAATTCGATTTATTAAAAAAAAATTTTTGTTTCACTTTTTTTTGGAAAACAATTAGAATAAAAAAAAATTGAATGAAAACATCAGTTTAAAAACCATTTGAATGAAAAACTTAATTATACTTAAATTTTTAATCGTACGCTTGATCAGGAAACGATACTTTACAAAAGACGTGGTATCTAATGTTTTTATGCTTTGATCTTACTTGTTTGGTCCATATATTATAAACTCGTATAGGGGTGGAATGCAACAAGCGAACTTGAGTCAAGCTCGACTTGAACTTTACTTTGTAACCAATAGCGGCAGAGTATTTTTTGAGGGGAAAACCCATACTCTGTCGCTATTAGTTACAAAGTAAAGTTCAAGTCAAACTTGACTTAAGTTTGCTTCTTGCATTCCACCCTAGGTCTATAGGCACAAATATGAAGTTTTGTTTTAGTTTATTAACTAGGTCAATTTTATTTATTTGCTTCCTTTTATTTTATAAATTGTATAAATCAACACAAAACAGCGTCACAAATTTGTTTTACATTAACCCAAGCTCTTTTATATTTTTAAAACAACTTTGCAGTTTGTTTTAATGTTGTTTCATAGCTTTTAACAATTAAATACTTTTTAAAATTAACACGTGTTTTAACATCAGCACAAACGTATTAAATAGTTTTCTTTGACTAATTAAAGTGGTTTAGATATTGCAATGTTGCTTTTTCTCTTACTTTTTTACTTTTACTTTTTTAAGTATTATTTTAAGTAAAATATATACTTAAAGAAATATCTTAATAGTATTAAAAACGTTATTGCTTATTACAACTGCAACTTAAACTTTAAGTTATAACTTAAGTTGTAATAATAACAGTAAATAACACTAACTTATGCTATTTTAAACTCTGCCGAACAAGAAAATTATAAGATTATATTTAAATATGAGAGATAATATATTAAAAGTAGAACAATTACATACAAAAGTTACAATTATATACTAACACAATTCCCCCCCCCCCCATTACCGCAAAGACGCGCAACATATATACACATGCATACATACACACATATAAATACGCATACTGAAATACACACATGTGTACATATACTCACATACAAATGATAATATATACACACATAAACAGTCAAAAAGAAAAGAAGATCAAAAATGTCTTCTTTTTTGTTATATGTGTATATATACTTTCATTTTGAAATTTTACAAAAACATATATTGAATATATTTTTATAAGCACAAAAAAAGTAAAAACTATGATTTTCTATTAATAAAATTTTTAAATTGTGAAGCGTCTCTAAGCAATAGCAACTCATATTTACTTCAAATCTTACTGTTGTATCTGTATGTTGTTGTTGCACTTCAAGCCTTGTTGTTGTATTTGTGTGTTGTTGCTGTACTTCAAGCCTTGTTATTGTACTTGTGTGTTGATGTTCAGCCTTGCTGTTGTACCTTTGCCTAAGCCTTTTCATTGTACCTGTGTGTTGTTGTACTTTAAACATTGTTGTTGTACCTGTATGTTGTTGTATTTTAAACATTGTTGTTATACCTGTACGTACAACTATCAACTTGTAAGTCAACTTATATGTAAATTAAAAACAATTGTTGTTGTACCTGTATGAAGTCAACTTAAGTTAAATTAAAAACTATTGTTTCAAATTTAAATTTTTGTTTTTAAAAAAAACTTACAATTGATATAAAATTGTTGTTTTTCCTGCATTATCTAGTCCAACAATGATCACTTTATGTTCTAAAAGAAAATTAAAATTTATATATTGTAATTACTTTCCTGCGTTATCTAGTCCAACATTATCTATATTGTATTTATTACATTTTACCATGCTCCCCTTCATAGCATCTTATTTTTTCTTCAGGTCAATAAATGAATCAAAAAGAAATTGCTTTTTTACGTAACTATGTGATGTAACTGTCTTTTGATCGTTAGTTTTAAAAAACTGAATGTTGTTACGACAACATAATTTTAAAACTTGTTGCGAAATTTTATAACAATGGAATGTATAAATAGTTTGCTATTGCAAAAGGTAGAGCGATTTTAAAAAAGCTGTTCAGCGTAATTAAACTTTTGTTTTAGCGTAAAGTTAACTTTTGTTTTTTGCCAATTAAGAATAAACTACTTTTGATAATAAATGAACAAAAGTAAAAAATTTCATCTTAATAACTATAGCACAAATTCAATTTTTGAAATGAATGAACTTTTGATCTTTAGCTTGCTAATTTAGTTTACAAGAGGGAAACAAAAAAACAAAACATAAACTTTTTCAGAAAGTTTTGTTTCTTTTCCATATTCTTTTTGACTTTTAAAATAATAAAAATAACGATTACAATAACTTAATAAAAGTTTTTTTAAGATCTGTCTAAAATAACCCATAGTAAATGTAACTTATTTATTAAACATAATTTTTTAAATTATACTCAATGATTAAAAAAATATTACATATTTTTTTTAATATAATTTGTTTTTAAAAATATAATATGTTTTTTAATCAAAAAAATATAACATTTTTAAAATTATGTTTATTGTAATTATCTCTTTAATAACTATCTTTAATTTAAAAGGTGCCTTAAAATTACTTTAAAAATTATTAATCTTTAGTAAAAGTTAAATGAAAAGATTTGCTAATAATTAATCAAAATTTTAAAATTAAAATAATCGTAAATACGTTTATTAAATGCTTATGTTTTTTGTTCAAATACTTATTCAAATACAAGACGTAAAACTATTTTGTTAATTTTACAATTATTACGGGATTTAATATATGTAAATATATTATGTAATCTAAATATTAATTCAAAATTATATAAAGTATTTAAACATTTAATTACTAATTATTTAAAACATTAACAACTACTAATATTTAATTTATTAAAATATAGTTAATAAATATTTAAAATACTTTTAACAATTTTCAATAATTATTTACTAATAGTGTGGTGTTTGCAACATTTATTAAGTCTTAAGCAAAATAGTTTTCTTATCTTAGAAACTCATCCTTCCTCCTCCCCAACATTGCCAAAAAAATAGCGGTATCCCCAAATAAACACTTTGGGTCCTTCAATGTGTGTGTGTGTGTATATATATATATATATATATATATATATATATATATATATATATATATATATATATATATATATAAATATATATATATATATATATATATATATATATATATATATATATATATATATATATATATATATATATATATATATATAATAATATTGTTAACACATGGTCACTTGTCTCAAAAATACTAAGAAAAATAAAAAGTTTTTTAGATATAAACAAAAAAAAAAATAAACAGTTTTTTAGATGTAAATTTAAAAATGCAATTAAAAAAACTTTTTTAACAGCATACTTATGAGCTTAAGATTTACGATAAGAACGCTATTATTAATTGCTCATGTGCAATAAAAGGCAAAGTCGTTGCATGATATGAAAATTCTAGAAAAGATTTTAACTGTTTTTATGGAGATTTTAGTAATATCTATTTTAAATAATTTTTAATAAAAGCAATGATTTAAGAATGGAATTAGTTAGTTTCTTTGTGACTCAAAATTAAATACTCTTTATTTTTAGACCTTGAATTTGTTATACAAATTTATTTTTATTTCTAATTCAGCACTAAACAAACAAAAACTAAAATAAAAAGAAACTTAAATTCTATTGAAGAGGTGATGCAACCCCCTACTCCTTCTTATATATTAGCCACTGAACAAAACAATTTTTATAACCATATATAAACTTGCAGAGGGAAATCACAAACATATTTGTATATACAAACTTGCAAAGGGCTGGAGAGCAAATTTAATTGACAACTTTTTCTGCATAATTTCAAATGATCTTCTGCAAGATGTGTGCATTAAAAACACACAATTTATACTTTCAAGGTTAGAACATCACCACTTGAAAAGGGTTTTTATTATATTGGTTTTATGGGGATTAATCATGTCAGAGTTAAATTGTTTAGATTTCAGAAAGTTTAGACAATATATGCCACTATTGACTGAAGATTAATACTAAAAAGAATATAGCATCAATAGTTAAATCTTGTGCGCAAAAAACATTTTTTTGTACAAGATTCATTTTTTAAACTATTGATTCTTTCTACTATTAACTTTCAAGTTCAAGTGTTCTGTGTGCATGTGTTATGCCAAATTATTAGGCAGATCTGTAGTAGAATATTAGATCCACCTGAAATATTAGTTCCCACTGCGTAAAACTCAAAACGAGATAGCGCTATCAAGTTATAACTGTTAAAAGTGTAACTAAAATGTCTGTACTATCTTAGTAAACAAAAACAAGGAGAAAAACGTTTAGGACAACAATTCTAGAAATTAAAAAAATTTACATAAGTAATGTAAAAAAGACGATATAAGATAGAGTAGTAGTAATAGAAAATAAACAAATTAATTATTTATAATATTATAAACTAATTAGTTATTTATTTACATGAAAACATTTTACTAATGCTTTTGTTATCGTTTTTTTTCTAATTTTTACTAATGTTTTAGTTAATGTTTTGTAATGTTTGAAAAACATTAATAAAAACATTTATAAAATGCTTTTATTAATGTTTTTTTCTCCTTGTTTATGTTTACTAAGATATAACAGACGTTTTAGGTATACTTCTAACAGTTATAACCCAAAAGCGCTATCTCACTTTGAGTTTTATGCAGTGGAAATTAATATTTCAGGCAGATCTAATATTCTACTACAGATCACATATAAAAGTTAAACTGTTTTTATAATTCTTTCTGCCGTTTGTACAATATGAATAATTTGCTCAACCAATCTGCTCTGGTGATTGGTACAATACTCAAAAATTCCAAAAAAATAAATAGTTTAACATATAAATATGGTCTTCCTGCTCAACTATAGCATTAGAATGTTATTTAAATAAATCAATATAAACATACCTTTATCTGCAAACAGCATGCTCCATATTTTTGAAACAAGTATTCCCATTACACCAACATTGCAGCTTAGCTTCTTTTAATAACTCCTATGATTTATCTGCTTTTTAAGCCACACTAATTTATATATATATATATATATATATATATATATATATATATATATATATATATATATATATATATATATATATATATATATATATATATATATATATATATATATATATATTAATTATATAAATGTAATATAAAAAATATATAAAAAATAGCTTAAATTATGTTTACATTGTTCATAATTCTAAAACTTTGAAATTAATGATTAATTAGCAATTTTGAGTAATTCAATAGTTTTTAATAATTTCTCTAATATTACAATTTCATACAAAATAAAAAGTTAGTATAAATTTTCAAAGAAAAATCACAACGCTATTTTCAACAAAACAATTAATCGAAGAGTTCAGATTTTTATCTTATGCTAAATTCTACTTGCTTAACATTTTATTTATGACACACATACATTTAAGTTTAGTCATTTAAAGTAAGTACTACAATTGTGTTAACATAATCTTTACTAAAAGCGGTCTTTGTCTTTCTTACGATCGGTATACATAAATTTAAAATTACTGACCGATTCGGAAACCATTTATTAACATTAGTAAACAAGGTTTTTAAAAATGTCTGTAGAGGACGAAACGGACTCCCTCCTAATATCCTTAATCGAAAAAGAAATACCAGATGGACGAAAAGCATTACATGAAAGCCATAAAAACTTGGCTGATTTATCAGAATATTGTCGACAAAACTACATTAATAGGTAAAAACTAGTTATGTTTTAAATTGTCTATATAATTTCTGTATTTATCCCTTTTTATGTACTAACTGTAGATATTAACGCCTCATCAGTTTTTAAATGTTTGTACTTGTCCCTTACTATTATATATATATATATATATATATATATATATATATATATATATATATATATATATATATATATATATATATATATATATATATATATATATATACACCTAATATATATACCTAATGTATATATATATATATATATATATATATATATATATATATATATATATATATATATATATATATATATATATATATATATATATACACCTAGTATATATACCTAATGTATATATATATATATATATATATATATATATATATATATATATATATATATATATATATATATATATATATATATATATATATATATATATATATATATATATATATTAGGTATATGGATAAAAATTTCAAACTATTTGAATACTATACTGTTATATATTATTGGTCAAAGAAGAATTATATATCATTGATCAAAGAAGATCAGTACAATATTTTAATAGTGAAAAAATTATCAAAATCGAACCAATCATTCAAAAGTTATGACAGTTTTCTTCAATTAAGTTGTTATAACTTTGTCAATTCTTATCAAAATACAAATATCTTGGTATCAAAAGATAGGTGTAAGAGTGGGCTACAAATTTATGTTAAACTGTAACCACTGGGTGTATATGATGGACAGAGGGAGTGCCAAACCACCACCTCACCTGTTGAAAACTAAACATTTTTTTCATTAAAAAATGTTTTTGAAGAGAAATTGAAAATTTTGAAATACAAAAAGTGATTATAATGTTTTACCAAACTTTTAACCTATATGAGAAGTGTATGTTACAGTTAGAAGTGGGTATGACTTAACACACCGTAGTATCAAAAATGGTTTTTTTTACACATATTTGTATAATTACTAACATTAGTAAATATAGTTTACCATAAAATTGTTAAGAAGCGCTTCCCTATTTGAATTTTACGTACGTGTTTACGATTTCATGTACACGTTTCGCAATTTATGTTATGCAAAAACTTTTTTCAATAAGTTTATTTTAAACAGTCTTTTAAAACAGATAATGCGGAAAACATTAAACTGTAATTAATTGTTGTAAAAAAACATTTGTGGAATATTTTTTTTATTAGATAAAAAAAACAGATAGATATCCTTTTTTCTATTTTCCTTTTTTAAAAAAATATATATTTAATTCATTTTATTAAATTTAAGTTAATTTTATTATTATTCATAGTTTTAGTAATTTATTTGATTAAATTAAATTAAAATTCTTTTAAAAATTTCAAAACGCTCTGTTTTACAACTTTTTTTACTGATGAAATTTCCAAAATTTATGTTATAAAATAAAATTGAAAAAAATGTAATAAATTTAATTCAAGTTACTTTAAAATGTTCGCATTACATATAACTTTATTCTAATTTCAGTTAAGTTTTAGGTAAGTTCCAGTTCTAAATACTGGTCTGAATAATGCGCTTTTGTAGTTAATAAATGACGTCAATACAAAAAAGTTCTTTCAAATTCAAGTTTAAATGTCATGTTTGGGTTTTCCCTTTGCCGTTAAATTTTATGTAGAATAATTTCTTTTATAAAACGAACCAAAACTTTAAACCGATTAAAAATAATGCGATCAATAAATAAACTCTTTAAAAGCCCAACTTATTATTTTATTTTGAAAACAAAACTAATACTTCTTTTCGGATTTAATAAGAATTAGTAAAAATACATTAGGTTTCGCGGTACATAAAAATAAAACATTTTAATGGAATTAAAAAAAAAAAAAGCCGAAAAGCAGTAATCTTCGTTTAATTACAATTTTTATTTTATCAAAAGCTAGTTAGCGCAAAGGTTTTTTTAAAAAGGGGAAAACCCAATCTAATTGTGTAGTAAGTACATTTAAATCCCTTAAAGAAAATAAACCATAAACAAGTGTCCCCTCATTTTAAAAAAATAACCATAAAAAGAATGTTTTAAAGAAAAAAAATTAAGTTTAAATAAGTATAAAATTTTAAAATAAGGAATTTTTTCTTTAATCACTATTTAAATTTAATTTATAGCTTTTTTAATAACAATATTGTTTACTTTATACATTAGAAATTATTGTAAGTCTTTTAAAAGATATTTTTTTTTAAAGACATAATAATTTCTAATATATTTTTTAATTTAATTACAATAAGGTATTTTAAAATAAGCAACTGACGCAGTTAAACTTTTAATGATGTAAATATCTTTATTTAATAAAGTTACATCTATTCATGTTGCACTTTTCCATTACGCAACAAAATCTCATAACAAGGCCTGAAGTGTAAAAAAACTAAACAAATTTTTTAAAATAAATTTTTTAATTAATTGTAGATACAATTCAAAATACTCCAAAACCTTTATTGATGGACTGTAATTTGCCAATTAGTCAAAAGTCAATGTTAATAAAAAAAGGTGTTTAAAATAAAAAATTAATAAAATGTAATTGGGATATTATTGTCAAAAAATAGTAATTCATGATTATTTTAAAGATGAATTTCTTTATAAATAATGTCTTGGCTTTTAGTAAATGATTAAAATGATAAATTCCAAAAATTTTATAATAATCATTTTTAATGATAGACACCTAGGGATTGCAATCCCGCACACTTTTCAATCCCGCGGGATCCAGCGTGGCATTGGTAGATTTCTTATGCATGTTATAAAAGGCAAAATGACAATTGTATTTTTCTTTCAAATATTTCAGAAAAAATATACTTAACTTAATAAATTGATAAGATGAGGTATATGAAGCCAAAAATACAATTCATTTGTAAATCTATATAAATCTATAAAAATTTAATGAACAAAAAAATGAGATAAAGATAAGTAAAACGTATTTTAGCTTTATGTAGAGTGTCTTTTAGCTTTACTTATTTTTAAAAATATCAAATATGAGAAAATTATTGTAAGAAATGCGCTCTTAAGAAACAGACCCTACTTAAAGTATCATCACATAATCTACTCCTCAAAGGACTGCATGTATAGCCAGCAGCTGAAAAAGCTCGCTCAACCTCTGCACTTGTTGTAGATATGGTCATCAAGTAATTATGAGCTATATCTAAAAACTTGCCTCTTACTCCGTTACTTTCATAGGCAGACATTTTCTGCTTCAATAAGTTATCAAAGTCTAAAGAATCTAAATTTGGTATCTCCTTTACATTTTCTGTCTAGCTTTTCTTGTCTTTCTGTATATGATTTTCCGATTCCTTTTTCAGCAATAGTATTGTAGGAGTAGTATTTGGGAATTATTAATAGAATCTACAACTTCTTTTTCTTCATCTTTATTTCTTTCAATTGTATAAACTCGTATCAATACTTTTTTTATTTCTTGACACATAAAGATTCTCTTTGGCATTGAAAAAGTACTTTTATATTTTTAAATTTCTTGTTCATATTTTTTAGGATTTTGTAAGTAAACTAGTAGTCAATTTAAATTCTTATTACAACATTGTGTAAACCTCTTACGAAGTGCCGCGGCTAAATCAATGCTCAAAAGTGATGATTGCTTTTGTAATTTATCTAACATAAATTGAAAAGTTATTTCCGCAGTGACAAGGTTCGATTCTCTCCTGTATAATAGTTCTAGACCAAGTTTTAGTGGTGCCAGGCAAATAATTAAGTCATTGATTTGGGACCATTCTTCTTGGGTGAAATGAATTTCTGACCCAACATCAATTAAGGCTTTTTCAATACTGTTCCACCAAGTTTTACAATCAAGAATCAGCTTAAGCTTTTTGCCATGTTCATGTAGGATATACTTCTGTAAATATGTATTATTTTTGACAGGAGAGTTTTTAAATATTTTCACAACCTTTCTCACTTTTTTCATGAGATCTTTGTAATTGCTAACCAATTTAGCAGATGGGTGGTCCAAAATTATAGGCAGACCATATTCTTTATTTAGAACTTCATCATCATCAGTGTTCTCATGTTCATCTTCTTCGCAAATTTCCTTGTAGTAAATGATTCTTTGACTTCTCCGTTGTTTTTCTTGTATAAGATATCAATAACTGCAAGTTGTATTCCATGAGCATAACAAAGTTGATGATAGCAAGACATCATTTTACAGACTTTCACCTTCACACTTGCTCTATCAGTGGTCATGGCGATTATGTCTTTTTGGAGGTCGATATTGAAGCTATTTAGCCTTCCTGCAACTAACTTGACGCAATATTCTGCATTACATGATCCATGGATTCGAATCAATCCAAGATTAAAGTGTTTTGCCTCCATATGTACATATAAGTTAAGGTATCTCTGACTATTTTGTGATGTCTATTCGTCAAACTTTTTTGAAAACTTATATCGGCTTTTACAGAATCTGATAATTTTACTTCCATCAATCTTATAGTATTAGGTGAAGTAGGGAGCCAGAAACCACTCTTTGAAAACAAATATCGCAAATCTGAAGATGTGCAAAAACTATTAAATGTAAAGCCATCTTTAGCAACCATGCATGATACCATTTTTTTCCATAGAAATTTCTTTTACGAAAAACGTGCCTATTGTTCTGACCTTTTTTGATAGAATTACTTCTTCGTCATTGCAGTGGATGTATATTTTAGACTCTAGTTCAACTGATTCATGCTGTTTTGAAGTTGAAGCTCCGTCTTGTTGTCAAACGTTTGCTTTTAAATCGATTTTAAACCATGTTTAGTTTTTAAATGGATTAATAACCCTTTTGTTGATCTTTGATTTGAACGAGTTTCTCAGTATACATTTCATTGTGCACTTTATAACTATCTGCTCTAAAGAGCTAGCGTCTCTTGTGCCATCTACTAAAATTCATTCTCGTGTTACTCGTCATTCAATTAAGTCTCATCCTTTTTCTGTTACTGTTCCTAAGTGCTCCAAAAACTCTTATTTGTCTAGTTTTATTCCTCGAACATCAGTTCTTTGGAATTCGCTTCCTTCATCTTGCTTTCCTGATTCATATAATTTGCAATCTTTTAAGTCATCTGTCAATTGTTATCTTGCTCTACAACCTTCATCTTTTAAAAATTTCTCTTGTTAAAAATTTTTGATAGACGGCTTTTACTCACCTTAATGTGGTGTCTAGGGATTGCAATCTCGCATTGCAGGATCTCACAATCTCACGGGATCCCACATTATTTTAGCTCATGTGAGATCCTGCAAAAACTACTGAGGGATCTGCAGGATTTGCTGAGTTTTGAAATTATTGCTTTTAAGTAAAAAAAACAACAACAATTTTTTAAACAAAAAAGACGAAAAAGATAACAAATTAAAGTATTTAATGTATTTGAGTAACAAATCCATTTAAAAGTTTACTAGTCATAAAATACACAATGAAATATATACTGAGAAACTTGTTCAATTTTTTTTTGTTTTGTTAATGATTAGTCATAATTTTTTTTTTTTTTAACATCTTCGCTTCCAACAAGGCAAGCAACCACTAATTAGTGTTGAAAGTTAGTAACCTTGAACCTTGAGGAACCCCTGAGGTTACAGAATAAGAAGAAGAGTGCTGTCCATCAAGGGCAACTTTTATACTACGATTGGAAAGGAAGCATTCAATAATCTTTATGTTTAGGTTTATGTTTTTAATAATCTATATGCTTAGGTTTGTGACAAAAATTCTATATAAATTAAATTTCAGATGTTATATACTATTAGAAAACCTGTCAATATAATATTTCAAAACTAAAAAAATTATTTAAAATTGGACAATTCTATAAATAATTATACATTTGTAAGTGACAAATTTCTGATATATGGATTTTTTGATAAACCTAAAGCAAAAAATTTGCAAGATAAATTTGAAATGGATTAATTTCATATGCATGAAATTTTACATCTTTATAGCATACTCTAGTGCACACATGTACATGAGGGAGGAGGCATGTCCCTCCCCTTCTGGTCTAAAAAAAAAAAAAAAAAAAATGCTCTTATTTAAAATGTTTTATTTTAATATAAAAATATTTTACCATATTCCAGTTGTATTGCAAGATGCATCAGAGTATATATTTTTGCTAAGGAGAGGATCGCGACCCCCTCTGACAGAAAAAAAAAACATTTTTTGAAATAACATTTACATTTATTTGTGTTATTTTAGATATTAAATTCCTATAATAAAATTAAGTAATCATCGTTAATGATAAATATCACCTGAATATAAGTCAAAAGCCATCTATTAAAAAAAGGATGACATAAAATAGCAGTTGTGTCATAGAGTAGGAAGCGGGAATTTAGTTTTTAGTTACTCGTTCAGATTTTTACCCCATGTTTTATCAGTTTTTCTGATTGTGAAATGGTTAACCGAAACACTATATACATTGTGTTCGATATATTTGAGATGATCAAACAACAACATAATGGAAGGGTTGCAAGTGAAAGTTTGAATAAATTAAAGCAGTATAAACTACTTCGTTACTTATATGGTTTGCTTAATCAACAGCTGTTCTTTTTTAGGTCAGACAGGGAGGGACATGCCTTCTCCCTGTAATTGGTTGATAGCAATAACCTGGCATTTATTTTTTGATGTTAAGTGAATACTGTTGATATAAATTTGTCTTTTTGGGTTGTTGCATCAAACCCAAAAGTGAGATGATTATTGCTGATGGCTACGTAGCATGGCATAGGGTTCAATTTAAAATTTTACTTCTGTTAACTTGCTTTGGTGTTTACTAGAATAGCTAATTGTGTAGATAAATAAGACATCTATAAAATATTTACTTTTTAGTTGTTTTTTTCTAGGCATCAAACCCTCTTATGATGTTTTTCTACTTGATATACTTTCACTAAAAGCTGAGGTTGATGGTTCTTTTTCTACTTGAGAAACAGCACTGTCCTCATAAAAAAATAATAAAATTGAAGAATAAGAAACATTAGAACTAAATTACTTTATATCTGTAATGACTGTATCATAGATGTTGATGCTGAGGATAATACATTTGCAATTTTAAGGTTTGCAAGGGGCTAAGTGCAAAAGTTAGAAAAAACATTAAAATTACCAATTCAGAAAAACTTTGCCCTAATTTTTGATTTATTTTCTAAATTTTCAATTAGAATTTTTAATATTGGGATTCTGAAAAGTTGGTTAGCTGGATCATAAGTTTTACTTGCAGATTCTCTTTTGTTTACATATCTAAAATGTGTCCATTTGTACATTGCGTGCTTATTTGAGCATGCAATTAAAAGTTAGAAAATATTAGCAAATATTGAATAAATTAAAGCTGAGGATTCTAGGATCGAAATGTGGACAAACAACTCAAGAATTTATAATAAAAGCAATATAAGTTATTCAGTTTTCAATACAAACTCTATATAACTTTTTGAATTCTTCTTTAGTGTTTGTGAGCTGATTACAATGAAAGTTTTCATTTTGATCAGTTAGTTTGAATTTGACATTTTAAAGCCTCATTACTCCAAGTTTTATTTTTATCTGTAGATAGTTTTCTTTAGCAATAAGTGAAATTTAATGATTAAATTTAATGAATCTTAATCTAACACTCAGAGCGGTTATACATTCCAAAAGTTAACAAAACTACCCCTCCTTTGTATTAAGCACCTGAGAATAAAGCTTAAACAAAAAGAATTTGACAAAGTCAGAAAAAAATACTAACCAGCTAAATATTTACTGTTAAAACGTTGTTTTTTTAGTATTAAAAATGTATTTAGTTAATATGTATATAAATTTATTTTTGAAAGTGTGACTAGGGTTTCAAAAAAACCACGGTTTCAGTTTTAATTTTTAAAAAATTACGGTTAACCGCAGTTTTAAAAAACCTGCGGTTAACTGTAGTTTTTGTTTTTTCTTCTTAAATAATAAAACTTATGTAAGTTTATCTTGAATTGGATTCAAGAACAGTATCTGCTGTCAATGTTATTCTCTACTATAGATTTCCACTGCTAGTTTTGCTGGCTCTAAAGCGGTATGTAATGAAGCTAATTAATCAAAGTCTAGATCAAAAAGTCAAAGTCTTTAGTATTAACACAACATGTGTTGGGAGTTTGGGATCCCTTCAAAATAATAAGTTCATTATTTTATCGTAAATTTTAAAATATTTTGTTTTACTGGCATATATGGAAACATACATAAACTCGAATGTTCTCAAATATCTTTGTGCTTATTTTTTATATATAAGGGATCTATTTTTTATGTATGTAATGTATTTTTATATATGTAATGTATTTTTATTTATGTAATGTATTTTTATGTATGTATTTTTTTTGTATTTAATTTTATGTATGTGTATTTTATTCAAATGTTATCTTTTTGTAAACAAAAATACTTTCAATAATAACTGTGTTTTCAATAAAATTTTTAATAATCATCAAAGTTAATACAAATAATTTTAACCACTAATCCATTTTCCTCAATGTACCCGATAACCGATTCTTTCCCCCAAGAAAGAAAAGTTTTTAAGTTTACTAACTTCAATTATTTTTGCTTCAGCCATTCTTACAAACTCGTTATACTTAAACTTAAAGTTACTTTTTTCTGTTTTAAATACTAGTTAAAATTATAAAGCCCACTCACTAAACATCATCAGCGGTATTGTAAAGCAGTTCCGATTACTCCTCACAAAGTTATTTAACTTTTTTAGTTAATTTCTATCTAGCTAATTGAATTTCTACAGTAACTCAATGATTTAATTATTTCTTTTGTTCATCTTACTAGAAGTATTGTTTCAAATGTGTTAAACTTTTCAAACTACGCAAAGCATAAAACATTTATTGAAAAAACTTTTTTATTTATAAATAAATCATCTAGTGTTAGTTTTATTGGTTGAATCTTGTTGGACTTTTTTATGTGCCACAGCGTAAAAATGACTAAAAAAAATACTGAATGCTTTTTTTGACTTTTTCGTGCCCTAACATCGTGAGTCCCAGGGCTATAGCCCTTCTAACCTCCCCCTCCCTCCCCCCCCTCATCTTCTCAATCCAGCAATATTTGTTCTAATCGTATTTATTTTGCTTAAAGTTTTTTCACGTTAAAAGCTATTTTTCTTTTTCTAACTGTGTCTCATTGGTCTAGTTAATCTTGTTGTGGTTTTTGTTTGTTTTTGAAATATTCTCAAAATGACTAAAAAATGTGGCTGGTTTTTCGCAACTAAAAATTATTTCAGTGGTCAATTATCGAGTGCGATTGCACCGCTTCCCGACCAAACCTGACCCATTGGAGTATGTTACTTAACAGAACTGCACCTATTACATATGTCTTTAACATCTCTTGAATTTACAATAAAAATATTTTTATGTTTCTCTAAGGAATAAAAATCTTTAATATAAAGAATAGGCTATCCTATTTAAGTATTCGAATTATTTATTTAAATATATTTTTAATTATATATTTAAATATATTTGCGTGTTTTATTCGATATTTGATCATTTTTTTTGGAATACTTGAATTATTTTGAAAATGAAAAGACATGTTTAGCTTTCCAGCAAAATACAATCTAAATAATAAAATAAAAATTTAATTACTCAAAAATTTGATTTTTTTGATATCTTTCTATAAATAAATAAACATTCAAAAGACATTATACAAAAAAACTGCTAAAACAGTTTTTGAAAACCGACTGTTTTCATTTATATACGTTTTGACAAAAAACCACGCTTTTTGGTTATCGGTTAAAACGGATTAGTACATAATTACAAAAATGATTATAAATAAATTTTAATTCATAATTTTTAAGAAAACTTTAACTCTGAAAATGTTTTTTTTTTTTTTTGCATTAGTACTTTTATAAGGATTACACAAAGATATCTTTACATACAAATAAAAGAAAGTAAAAATATTGCAGTTAGCAAAAAGATATCTTTACATACAAATAAAAGAAAGTAAAAATATTGCAGTTAGCAAAAAAAAAAAAATATTTTTTTAATTTAACTTGAAAACTTTATTTCAAGTTGATTTTTACAAGATTTTGAATAGTTAAGAGTTTTAGTTCACTAAAACTAATTTAAATCAACACATTTAATTTTATAGACTGTACACACACACACACACACACACACACACACACACACACACACACACACACACACACACACACACACACACCATTAATTAAAAAAAACTTTCTAGTCATTATTATTGTGTAGTAAGTACTTCCTCATTAATTTAATTACTTTGACATTTCAACAACAATAAAATGTAGCTTAATTGTTAAGGTAGCAAAATTGTAGTCGAAAGAGACTTTTTTTACATTAAAAAGTTCTTTCAACTACACTATAAGGATATATATATATATATATATATATATATATATATATATATATATATATATATATATATATATATACTTATATACTTATAAGTAATATGCAATAACCTTTTGACTGTAAACTGTTATCTATTAATACAAAATAGTGAGTTTTTCTCAATTTAGTTTGTTACATTATTAAAAAAAAGATATAAACTTGATGAAATTTTAATAAAAAGGAACTAAAAATAAAGTAAAAGTTGTTTTGACATTTCTTTTTTAAAATATTTAAAAATAGTAATATAGTATTAAGCATTTAATAAGTTATTAAATTTTTAATTTAATAAGTATTAATTATTAAATACCTGATATGATATTATTATATTTATAATATTAGTATTTAATAAAAAGTATTTAATAAAAAGTATTAGTATAAAAAAGTATTTAATAAAAAAGTATCATATTATAGGTGTTGTTAAACGCACAGTAAAAAATGAAAATTATAATCAACATAATAGTTCTATAAATTCTATTAAAACAGCAAGTAAACATTACTTTAATTTAATGATAATAAGAAAATTTCAAAAAAACAGGTTTTTGAAAAAAGAATGTTTTAGCATGGTTCCGTTTAAAGTAATTGCAAATGCATTCATTCTAACTTTAATTTGCGATTCTTTTGTAAACGCATGTAAAAACCATGCTAAAACATTTTTCTACAGTTGGATACTTAAAAGAAATATTGAAGAAAGTATTAGCACGGTTTCTTTTAATGTCATTGCATTTTAAATTTTAGTAACTTATTTTTTTAAACTTAATTATGTTTTTTTTATAATAAATAAAAAACTATCAATCGTATAATTATTTGGAAAAAAAAAATTGCTGAAGATATGCGTTCGTTTTTAAAAAATTTAAGCTTTTTTTCTGTCTTTTTTTTAATAAACGTTCACACATTCGTCGATTTGTTGCGCCCTGAGTGTTATGTATCTAAACTGCATTGGGTCATGCACGACCAACAGCTAATAGATCCAACAGTCAATACTTGGTGTAACCACTGTTGTTGCTGATTACTTAAGCTACATGTTTGGGCATTCCCAGTATGAGACTGGAGTACATTTCGCGGATGTCTTAGTTGTGATTCCATACTTGAAGTAAGCATTCAATCAAGCAATACTTAGTGGTGGGTTTCATTGCATTGACCCTATGTTTAATAAGATGCCTGAAGTTCTCAATAGGATTCATGTCAGATGAGTTTTTTGGCCAGCTAAGCAATGGAATGTTTGTCTTTTTCAGGAATTTAGTAATCTTTTTTGCTGTATGGCAAAATGCTCCGTCTTGCATGAAAATTCTATTATTGTTAGAGAACCATGCATCCATTTAGGGTAACAGCTTGGACTGCAGGATTTTAATATATTGGTCCTGTCTCATAAACTTATTCATAGTATGCAGGGAGCCTGCATCTTGAGCAGAATTAGCTCCCCAAATCATAATAGAAGTGAGATGCTTGACGGTTGCAAAAACACATTCTGGACGCAGAGCTTTGTTACTTAAAACAAACAGTGAGGGCTCCTACATAGTATCAATTTTACTCTCAACACTGAAGCACACCTGTAATCACAAAACAATGTAAAGAATTTATTAAACTGGATCAGCATTTATAGTATGGCAAATCATGTATTATGCAATTACAGCAATAAAAAAAAGTACTGTACTGTACGTACATGTAATTTAGCATAACAACAAGACATCCAAAATTATTAATTTAATTAATTTTTAAGTTAATTTTTTTTTAATAAAATACCTATTTTTAAATAACCTTCACCTATAAACAGAGAACACAGACATTCTAAAAAAATATAAATATAAATAGATTAGAATATTGAAATATAATGATAAACATTTTTTAGCAGTTTTTTTAACAGTGTTTCTAATGATTTGGCCAGGTCTGTATATACATTTTTTTAAATTTTTTTTTATTTTAATTAACCTCCTCAAGGCCGAGAAGGCCACTACAGACGAGGAGGCTACTTGTTTGTGGCTATAACCCTCTCTCAACTCTATAACTCCGAAACACGAACCTTGACGAACAAGGCCGCTGCGCAGAGAAACGAGTTGAGCGCGGTACTACCAGGGACGTGGACATACAGTGCTCTATTTAATTTTTTTTTTTAAATTTAAAGTTGGACAAAATGTCTGATCAAAACTTGTTTGGACAGTCTCTGATCAAAGTTTTTAAATATATTTTGAACACAAACTATTTTTTAAAAATATTGTCATACATTCATATTTGTTCAGTTAAAACAAACACAGAAAAAGACAGGTTTTTAAATGTCAAGAGTGAAAAAGTATTGCAGATAAGTTTGCGTAGGCTAGGTACGGATGTATCTAGGTTTTACAGAACCAAATTATGCAATCAAAATCAGTGTCATGTTATTCAGTTTATTTAATGTTAGTCTAGTGAATTTGTAGTTTCTTTCCTTACACTTTAGAATATTTCATTGCAATTTTTTTTTAATAAAATTGTTTAAATTCAATATTGTGTATTTTTGAAGATACACTTAAATTTTCATTGAGTTTATTTTTTTTAAAACTTCGATAGTTTACATTGCATTGCATTATATTGCAATATTTTTATTAAATCTTTGCTACTTATGTGTGTGTTCACACTCACATAAGTGAGTGTGATTCACATAAGTGAGTGTAATTAGCCCACACTCCCCTATAATGGTTTATGAGAGCAATTCACAGCTCACGCAAAAGTATAATTTTTTTTCTCAAAAGTATAATTATCATTATAACAAAAATAAAACACACTAGCACAATTTATAAAACAAATTAATTACATAATTAATTGAATGCCTTTTAAAAGGCGCGATTGTTGCAAAAAATAAATAAATAAAATTGAATAAAATAAGGAATAAAAATTAAAATATATTGAAATGCAAATGCTTTTGATTAGATTGGACTAAGTGATAAATATAAAAATATTACACTCTGAATTATATTGATAGAATATAAAAATATTTAACTGATAAAATAAAAAATTATTACACTCTACAAGCCTTCCTAGGAAAGGCGTGCGTTTTTTTCGTCTTGCATGACCATACGCAAGTATATTATTTTAGACAACTTGAACATGGCCGTTTGCAAGTTTTATAATAATCAATGCTGGAAAAGTTTCAAAAACAAAAAAAAACAAAACTAACAAAATAAAAAGAGATTGAAATAGAAAAAAATAAAAACAAATTAATGATTTAAATAATTTGTGTACTGTTTTTTTTTCTTTTCTTTAGAGTGGTTGTTGCATTCAGCAACAAAATTAGATAAGGCAAAGCAAAAAATAAAAACAGTTTGAAGTCTTCAATAAAAAAAATGATTTTCTTTTTCTAAACTTTTTTTTTAAGAGGATAGCAAAAATACAAATTGCAATGTGTTTCTAAAATTTATTTGTATAATTTTAATATAACAACAAGGGTTGAATTAAGCGAATGTGAAACGCAAAATCTGGAAAAATATCTAGTATTCAAAATTTTATTTTATACAAAACTGTGTTCCTTGTTTTTAAGGGGAGAATCAACTTAAATTTGTTAGCGAAAAAATAAAAAATAAAACAATAAACTTACAATTACAAAAGTAATAACACTCTAGTCACTAACTGCATTACAAAAGCAATAACACTATAATAGTGTTGTTACTTTTATAATGCACTTATAACTTTTAAAATTCATTCTTTGTTCAAGCAACATAAATATTCCCAAATTTTAATTGAAGTAGAAAAATATCTAGAAGAATAAAGTGGATGTTCAAATAATATTAAAACTTAAATAACTTATAAAAACGTGACAAACAATTTTATAAAAAAAGAAAAGAATTTTTTTCTCCATTTTCGCAAATATGTTGTGTGTTAGTAAAAAAAGATACTCCTGTGCATACTCTAACAGAGAGTGCCATTGACTTAACACATCTGATGCATTTATCCCAGGGCATTTTCTGATCCCATCCTTTATAATTAAAAAATTTTGGAACAAATATTTGCTTGCTTTCTGCTTCTTCTTCTAAGCAAACTATAAAAAACTCTTTTTTTATTTTATTTAACTTAATTAAGTGACCAGTTGTAATTTTTCATTTTAATGCTTTAAAAGTAATATTTTCCCTCATCATTAAAATCAAATATTTTACATGTGGTAGTTTATTAATTTTTTTTTTAATAAATACATACAATCCTTTGTTTTCGACAGAAAATTCTTTTATTTTTATTTTTTTTATTTAAGAGTTATTAAATCTTTAAAATAAGGTGGCACCACAAGAAATAATTGAAAAAATATTTATATAAATTTGGCTTATGATTCTTTTGTTCACAGATTAAAAAAGCATATGAAATATGGATGTGGTATTAACTGTGTCAGTTTTACCACTTTGCATAGAAACAGAAAACTCTGATACGATTGCCAGTAAGTCAATACACATAGTTAAAAGAAATAGCATTTTACTGTCATTCCCTTCGTTAGACTTCTCTGTTACATTTAAAATCTTTCCACATTTCCACATTTGGCAAAATTCAAAAAACTTTTCTAAAAAAATTCTAGTAAAATTTACTAGAACCAGGCAGAGGAATGTAAATTTGTTTGATTCATATTAACGATTCGTTAATATGAATCAAACAAATCATTTGTTTGATTCATAATATGAATCAAACAAATTTACATTCCTCTATTTGTTTTTAAAAGCAATGTTTGCTCTTTTTTTTTAATGAAATATTTTGCCTAACACCATTATGTTCTTGTTTTAAAAAAATGCTATTAGTAAATTTGTTCCATAATTAACACGTTATTTCCAAATTGACAAAAATCTACAAATCTTGAACACAATACGTGTGAACAAAGAAATAACAGAAAAATACTTACTATATGCAAACTTTGGTGTTTAATATTGTTAACATTTATGTTTTTGTTTCATTAAATGTTAACACACAAGTTCCTTAAAACTTGGACCCTGAGCAATGGGATGAGAAAAACAGATAGACCTTTCTATAAGCTATAAATTATTGATACCCATAATTGCATTGATCAATCAACACAGAACAAATGTTAATTATAGTAAAGTCAACAAGTAAGGAACAGAAAATGTAGTTTTAACTTTAAAAACCATGACTTTGAAGTAAATGCCAAACTTTTTAACAGAAAACCAAATATTGATTCAATAGCAAATTTTATTATAAACATTTTATAAATCTAAGTAAATTTGTTGGTTGAAAATTTTTTTTTTGATTTAATTTAAGTTTTTGAGAATCAGTATTTGAAAAATTTAGATAATCCAACTTTGATTCACAAAAAAAAAGTATTACATAAATCTATAACTCAAATTTGTTTAAAAAATTTATTTCAATTCTTTTTAAATAAGAAATATTCAGTGAAAAGCAGGATTTTGAAAATGACTTTAAATAAGAGACCTGCTCAAACATGTAGAGCAAAAATAAGAAGATGGTATTTTCAAAACATTTATATGCCATCCATCAAATTAATTTACATTAATTTAAATTAATTTTTTTTTTAATATTAATATTTGTTTGTGTGTGTTAGGGTTTTCAAAATTGAAAAAACACTAATGTTTTTTTCATTTTTACTAAAAGATTAAATATCTTACAAAATATTGGAATCTTGAAACATGTCTTTTATATTTTATAGTGCTGATACAGCAAAATTTTTGGAAGATACAAAAGCTTATGCATCTCAATCACTTGCTAGTGTTGCATATCAAATTCATTCTTTGGCTGTAAACATGCTTCAGATGATGGATCAGCAAGTTATACAGCTTGATAAAATGAATTCTCATGCTAATAATATTGGATTGGTAAGGTGTTAAGAATTGTTTAAAATGATTTTTGTCTGATTTTTATTTTAAGTTACAAGGTTCAGCTTAAGTGTCATAATTTTATAACTTTAAAGTTGTTTTTTTTTTTTTTTTTTATATATATATTGTAGAAATGAATGTAGAAATAAGTAAGTCAAATAAAAAAGTAGAAATTGATAATAGTAAAGTTTAATAAATTTGAATGAATACATCTTAATTATATATTAATATTTAGGATAAAAATAGCCTGAACTGTTGTTACTTTAATAAATTAAATTACCAACAGTCCAGGCTATTTTCCAAATACATTTTACTAATACCCACAACAACACACATCTCACAACAACATGCACAAGTCTCTCAGCCTTACTAAAAATGAATTTGTTTATCAGGCATTATCTTTTTCCGGATATTTCCGGAAATCCGGATATTTTTTTCAACTTTTAGTTTTTCCGGATATTCAAAACATTTTCAATACGTGCAAATTGAGGTATATATTTTTGTAATATATTTGGTTTTTAGGCTTTTTTATTCATCACTCATAAAAAAATTATAAAAAGTGTCAAAAAAAAACTAAAAACAACTTAGCTAAAAGGAAATTAAAAAGAAAATAAGGGAAAATACATTCCGGATTTTTTCTGGAATTTTATTCAAACAATTTTCCGGATTTTTAAAATATGACTAGGATGATCTATGGTTTATTCAAATAATAAAATTTTTTTTTGATTGAACTGTTAACACATAAAACATAATAAACAAGAGGGTATTTTATTGTAGTAAGGTATTAACGCATGCATAACTCATAACTTTAAGGGCCAAAATGTTACTAAATTACTTGAATGGATTTTGCTGCATATTAAATAAAAGCTTGTTTATTAATGAACAAAATTAACCAGACCAGAATCAGAATTGTAAATTTTTTTTTAATAGAGCACAATAGAGATTTTGTACAGCACTTGATTGGAACTTTTCAGTGCACAATTTTATTAGCTTGGTTTTCTTGACAAGTCTTTTTATTAAATTTACAACATTTTTTCTTAAATTTAGATTTTATAATTGTCCAGTATTTCTTGATTAGACAAAGTTCCTGACAATTAAGTGTATTCATAATTTAAGGGACTACCTTGACTTTGTTAGCATAACACCATTCCATAGTTGTTTATGTGTATCCATTTGCTTTTTAAAAATATCAAAACCGCAAATAATTAAACCATTGCAGTGCGCATAATATTTTAAATCTTGCACTGATAATCTTGTTTTAAAAAAAACAAATTTGGTTTGACTGAACAACAATATATTGTAGATTTTCCTATAAGTGTTTTTCCTAACAATTAATTAGAAGTAATTTTATTTTTTTTAACATTTAATTATGACATTTACTTTATTATTACTATATAATCATAAATCATCAAAAATTGTTACGATAGCATTATTGTTCTTTCAGCTTTACAACAACTTAGCAAAGATATAGAGACAGTAAGTTGTCGTTGAATTGTAAGGTGGTATAAAGCTGCCATTACTACAATCTGCTATTAAAATAAATAAAAGTACGCATAAAAACAAAATTAAAAAAAAGCATATTATGTTTAATGTTTTTTATGTACATAAAAAAGTATGAAAAAGTGTTTATAAATAAAAAGCGATTAACAAGTAACAAAAAAATGTAACAAAATACAAAAGTTAGTAAAATTGAAAAATAATACTGTTGTTTTTTTTCTATAAAAGTTCTTTTTTTTATTTCAAAGTTTATTTTAATTATAACTTTGAAAATTAATCAATGATCCTAAATTCATTGTTAGATCATATATATCAATCAACCATTTCATCTTTAAAATTTACCTGGATCTGGTTCAATATAAAAAGAAGTTACTTATAAAAATGTGTTTGTAGTTGGTATTGTTTGTAGTTGTTTGTAGTTAAAAATGTGTTTGTAGTTGGTATTGTTTGTAGTTGTTTGTAGTTAAAAATGTGTTTGTAGTTGGTATTGTTTGTAGTTGTTTGTAGTTAAAAATGTGTTTGTAGTTGGTATTGTTTGTAGTTGTTTGTAGTTAAAAATGTGTTTGTAGTTGGTATTGTTTGTAGTTGTTTGTAGTTAAAAATGTGTTTGTAGTTGGTATTGTTTGTAGTTGTTTGTAGTTAAAAATGTGTTTGTAGTTGGTATTGTTAAATCTGTTGGATTTGTTGTAAATAAAATTGTACACCCAATTCTGTGTAGATATGAAATGTTAAAATCAATTTCAAACTTTTGAAATATTTTTGGTTTCATTGCCCTACTATAATTATCTATTATTCTTATTTTTCTAATTTCCTTTTTCCTTTTGGAGAAAGGACCAAATCCTGCTTTTGATTTAGCAGTTAAAGCAGGATTTGTTCTTTTCTCCGAAAAATCCTTTGAAAAAATATCCAACAAGGGTTCAACTTACAAACTTCTTTTCTACTAAAATAGGTGAATAGGTGGTATAAAAAAAAAAAAAAAAATTAAAAAAAAACGTTTTACTCAAAATTTTCTTTGCACACCTTTTTTTTAAATGTTTTAATGTTCAGAAAAATATTCTTAGAAAAAAATTCTAAGTATTTTTTTCAAGCAATTAAAACCTTAGTGATATCTTGTTTTTATAAGAATTTCTTTCACACATTTAAAACTTTAGTAATATTTTGTTTGTATAAGAAATTCTTTCATGCAATTAAAACCTTAGTGAGATCTTATTTTTATAAAAATTTCTTTCAGGCAATTAAAACCTTAATGGTATCTTGTTTTTATAAGAATTTCTTTCACACATTTAAAACTTTAGTAATATTTTGTTTGTATAAGAAATTCGTTCATGCAATTAAAACCTTAGTGAGATCTTGTTTTTATAAAAATTTCTTTCACACATTTAAAACATTAGTGATATCTTGTTTTCATAGTTTTGTTGCATAAAGTAAAAGCAGGTCTTGTTGAACAGTATTTGAATTATTCTTTTTCAAAAAATGATTTATTAGTTTTTTAATATAGATTTATTAAGAAATATTGGTTCTACAAGAATGTATAAATTTTATTTTACAACTTTATTTAGTTTTCAAATCACAAAAAATTTAAAGATAAAAAAAAAAGTTTAATTTTTCGATGACTGTCTTTTTAAGTTATAGGTGTTAATTAACAATACAATTTAAGTTATGCAATTAATATAAACAAAGCAATTAAATAGATTAAATGGTACAATTAAAGTAAAAAATAAGTCTCTATATTTTTTTGTACAAAATAACTCATTGACAAATGTGTATAATTTTTTTAGCAAGCATTCAAAACACACACAACTTTGACATTTAAAATTTTTGTATTTAAACTATTGGTTATTTTCATTTGTTGCATCTTAGTTCCAACGTTTTGGAAATTTCTTGTATATATATAAATATATAATTATTTTTTTTCAATGTTTTATTATTTTGCATAGCTTTAAAATTGATTATTTTTTTTTAATTGTTCATTCTTCTGGTCTTCAGCCTGTTTGAGTATGTTTAGCATCTTGCATAAACTGAGACATTCTCCTTCAGGTCTGCTAATTCTGGAATTTTTTTCCTTCATAGTGTTGACATGATTTTTTTGCTTCATAGTGTTGACATGATTTTTTTGCTTCATAGTGTTGACACGATCAGCTTGTAAATGTATTTCTAGAGCAATTCTGTTTTCTTGATTAGCAGTTTGAATTAAATTAAAATTTGCTTTTAAATTTATTACAATTATTGATTGAGACTGATTAATTGAGTGGGACATGTACTGGTAAGTTATTATTATTGATTTGGTAGATTGGAGTAGTTGGTTAAAGCTGGTGAAACTTGTGAACATATTAATTTTGTCATCTTTGTAATTAATTGTATCGTTTAATCTATTTAATTGCTTTATTTCTATTAATTCTATAACTTTAATTGTATGGCTAGTTAACATGTTTAACTAAAAAAGACAAAATGGAACAGCTGTAAACATATTGAATAGATAGTAATTGAAAAAAATCAATTTTGTTTATGTCTAGCAGAAATAGCAGAATTAAAGACTTTTGATTAAAGCTAAATAAAAGCATTTTTAGATAAATCACTGCATAGTGAGTTTATGTAATATTTGTCTAATATTTAGTGTCATACATTTTAAACCCTTTTCCCTGAAAAGTTTGCTTGACATAATAATAAGTGGCCAGATTTTATTTTTTTAACATTAAGTTGCTTGTCAATGTAACTCCTTAGTTTTTTTTGTTGCTATTTTGTGAATTTTTTTTTGATTGACTGAAATAAAGTGGCAAATTGTTTAAGTTATTAATTTAAGTAACAATGCAGTAGTTGTGTAGTGGTAGAGTGCTTGCTTCATACGCAAAACGTTTTGAGTTCAACCCCTCCCCCCCCCCCCCCTATGTCTCTGGTAGTGCCGCACTTAACTTGTTTTTCTGTGCAGCTGCCTTTTTCATGTTTTGGAGTTATAGAGTTGACAGATGGTTGTAACCACAATTAAAGTAGCCTCCTTGACTGTAGTGGCCTTCTCAGCCTTGGGGAGGTGAATTAAGATACACAAAAAAAGGTTACTCATATTTAGTTATTAGTTTAGTAGGTTACTTATGTTTATATACAAATTAGATGCATAAACAAGTTTTAATAAATAAATGCAAAATAATTATAAATATATACATAAAGAGTGTGTTCCGTTAAACATAATAGTGTGTTCCGTTAAACATAATAGTGTGTTCCATTAAACAGAAAATCTCTTTATTTCAGTTTTTTCTTCATAAGTTCATTTCTGGAACAAGCAAATTCAATTCTGAAAAAAAGATTATCTTCAGCAGAATTTTGAAAGTAAAACTACATCTTAAA
The DNA here is from genome assembly GCF_022113875.1 of Hydra vulgaris. Taxonomy (NCBI): domain Eukaryota; kingdom Metazoa; phylum Cnidaria; class Hydrozoa; order Anthoathecata; family Hydridae; genus Hydra; species Hydra vulgaris. The sequence continues at coordinate 11,704,173 of NC_061162.1, forward strand.
TTTAGCCCTATCATTTTTTATTTTCTTATTTTGAAGAACAGATAGTGAATAAAATTTAAAATTATTTACTCAGAGTAACTCTGTTTAACTCATGTTTAAATTTTTTAATTGAAAATCAAATAGTTTTATACCATATGATAGAGCAAAAAATTCTATACAATAATTTTAAAAAGTTCAAAATAATTTTGCTTTTAAAAGATAATTCATAAAAACTAAAAGCAGTTCAATTATGCCCGCTTTTACTTTACATAGTTTATTTTTACAGTTATTCAACTTATAAAGCTCGTTTTTATAGTTTTTTAGTTTATACTTTTTAGACTGTTGATATACACAAAGAAAAAGTAGCACGACGTGAAATTGGTGTTCTCACCTCATCTAAAAACTTTTCGCGTTCTCATAAAATTGTTGCTCCTCCTCAACAAGAGAAACCTAAAAGTTATAAGAGAGAAGAGATTAACTTCAACTCACTTGATCATATAGGTAAAACAAAATTTGTTTTATTTTTAATTTGAACAATTAAGCCTTATCTTATTTCATTATTTATGAATGAATAATTTTTAGGCCATGGTGTAAAAAATTCACAAGAAACCCAAAATCAGAGACGTTTATCCACTGCATCATCTACAGGGTCGTTTAAAGCTGCAAGCGTTTCAAGTGTTACCTCTGGATCACAAGGCTCAATTCCATCAAGTATATCGCAACAAATTTATCAATCTGTCAGCACTCCGCCAACTGAAAGATTGACTCAACCAGTAAGACCACCTGTTGCACCTGTTGCTCCAATTGTCACAAAAATACCTGCTGTACCTTCTTCCCCAGCTCCACCACCACCTACAATTGCTGGTGGCCCTCCTCAACATATTCCGAAAGCTCCCCCTACTAGTTATTCTGACAGTGCTATGCCTCCGCCTCCAATATTTGTGCCCGAACCTGATTATGATGGTAAGTTACATCCAACTGCAACCTCTACCCCTAGAAAGTTATCAAATTCTATTTTGACTGAAAATGATCCTACTTATGTCCCAAAAGAACGTTTTTCTTTACCTAAAATTATTGATGTACTAATAAGTAAAAGACTTTCTATAAATTTTGGAAATAAAGAAAAAAAAATTCGTAAAAGTAATTCTAATATTTCTATATCTTCTTTAAATTCTCCTCGCAATATTTCTATATCTTCTTTACATTCTCCTCGCAATATTTCTATATCTTCTTTAAATTCTCCTCGAAATTCACCATCAGACAGTGATAAGGCTGTGATTACTCAACCTGTTCAGCCAAATGTAGTGTTTCAATCTTCCCTACCATTGACACCACAACATCAGGAATCTCAACTGCCAACACCAACACCACCGCTGCCGCTACCATCATCACCATCCCCATCTCCACCATCACCACCACCACCAACAACAACACATTTTCAAGCAGTTTTGTCACAAAAATCATTTTCTGAACCTTTTTCAAGTTCATCTTTAGATTTAACTAAAAATTGTAGTGCTCCAGCTGATACTTCATTATCAACACCACCACCTGTGTTACCACCATCACTGCCGTTGCAGCCTCCACCACCACCACCACTACCACCTCTACCACCACCACCTATTCAAGTAGTTTTGTCACAAAAATCATTTTCTGAACCTATTACAAGTTCATCTTTGGATTCAACTAAAAATTGCAGCGCTCTAGCTGCTACTTCATTATCTAATACTTCAACTCATTCTACTTGTTCTATAGAACCTTTTTCTTTATTGCACCCACTATCAAACTCCCTTTCAGTATTTCCACCATCATTACCAGAACGTCTCAGTTCTTTGTCATGTTCTGTTTCTCCAGCACCTCTTGATTTTCCATCACCTGTTTCTCTGGACTTATCTTTAGCACCTTCTCCACCCCCTCCATTGCCATCACAATTACCTTTTCCTGCACTGTGTTCTTTGCCTCCAATTGTTACCACCGAACCTCAATCTACATTACATGTGTTTTCAAAATCTTCTTCAATATATCCACCACCATTGCCCAAACGTCTCGATTCTCTATCACTTTCTGCTTCTTCACTATCTCCTGATTTTCCAGCACCTATTTTCACAGACTTTCCATCAGAACCATCTTCTCCAGTAATTCCATCCCCTCCACCTCTTGCATTTTCTTCTCTACAACCTGTTTCTCTGGCATCAAGTATTTCAGCATTTCCAGATCCTCCAAATTTTTTGTCACCTTCGCCTTCACCCCCTCCAATTCCATCAGAAAATCAATTTCCAACAGAACCTTTTTCACCTCCCTGTTGTACCTCTTTCTCTAATAATCAAAAACATAGCAATGAAACTGACCAATGCTGCCATAGCAACATAGCAAGTCATCAGTCCATTAATTTTACTGCATCAGAAAATGTTCCTTTTATTATAAATAATAAAACAACAGACAATATATTTTCTAACAAAATTGTTTATACCTCAGATTTTCCTCCTCTGCCCCCAATTTTACCCCAAGATTCCTTTAAAACTCAGTCAGTTTTTCCTGTTGATCTTGAAGATTGTTTTTATGACAGTAAGTGAAATTGTTATGGTCCTTGTCATTTTTTATCTTTTATTTTTTTTATTTAAAGATGTAAAATATATATATATATATTAGGCTCTAATTATTTTGTTTAAAGATCTAAAAAAAAAATTTAGATTTAATTAATTTAATTCACTTAATTTACAGTTTGATTCATTAAAAAAATTTTTTTTTTAATATGACTATATCTATTACTATTATTTAAAGTCAACCAATCACATCTTTGTTTTAAAGTATTTTTAGTTTGACTAAGTATGTCACAATTAAATCTCATGATATTGTATAATAACTTCTTGAACCAAAGTGTACAGCTTTCAAATTTAGCCAACAAAACATGCAGTTTTTGAATTCAGAGCAACAAATCGTGCAGTATTCAAATTCAGAAGCATAAGTAAATTCTGCAATAGTTTTAGGGACAAAATTAGATTCAAATTGAATTGATTAGTTCAAACAATTCAATATTTCTGTTTTATAAAAGTTATACTAATACTTTGCAAGTATATAAGTTGTGTGTCACTCAACAAGCTGGTAACCTATACAAGGTGTGTGTCACTCAATAAGCTGGTAACCTATACAATTTGTGTGCCACTTAACAAGCCTGTAACTAGTAGCAATCCTTAGAAATAGAAAACAATTTTTGATTTAATATATTGTTTTTTAAAGGTAGTTTTATCTAAAAGTAGTTTCTTAATCAATATTCTTATTCTAAACTATTTTTTTCTACTTGTATTGTTACTAATAAAAAAATATTTTTTGTGGAGATGAAATTATTTTGGAATTACCCAACATTGGTGAAAATTAGAAGTTTAAAAGAAGAAAGGTTACCAAAATAATTTGGGTTCAGTTTTAAAACAACTTCTACTTTAGTTTAAATAAACCAGCTTATCTTGATTTCACGTTATGCTCACGTTACGTAAATGGCTTAGTTATTGGCAGGAACACACAGAGGGTCAGGAATCCGGGTTCAGTTCCCACCATTATTAAAAGGCATCATAAAATAAAAATCATCTAAAAGTAGTTATATTAATATTTTAGAAATTATTGTATGTAATATATAATAATTGTATAACGTATTACGTATGTAATATATAATAATTGTATAACGTATAATTTTATAATTTTTATTTTAGATATTATAATATTATTATAAAAATATAGTAATGCCATAGTAATAAAAAAAAGTTTCTTTTAAAAAACAAAGAAGAAAACTATGACAAAATCAGTATCCTTACAATAATAATTAAATACAATAGTAAAACAATAGTAATTAGTTATGTCTGAGAAATATTTTTTCAAAAACAAACTGAATGTGTCTTTAATACTATTTGTAAAACAAAACTTGTGTTTTAAAAATCAAACTCAAAAATAATTTTAATTTCTATTCTCCAAATTTAACACTTAACCTAGCAGAAAATATTGAAGATAATGTTTCAAGAAATTTTAATAATAAGGAAATCACAGCTGTTGAAATAATTAATAATAGAATATAATAGATAATTTGGTTGAGTTTACAACATCGACAAATTACTTTTGGTGCTGCAACAAATTACTTGTGGTGCTGCAACAAATTACTTGTGGTGCTGCTAGAAAATTTTTAAAATTCAGACTTTTTTTTTTCTTTATTGTGATTATTATATTTATATTATTAATAATATTTAAATTAAATACTAAAACAAATTTGTAATACAAACCTTTTGTGTTATTGTTGATCAGCTTTTATAGGTAACAAAAAGAAGAAAAAAAACCTTAGATTTTTTCAGTTTTTGTTTCTGTTTCTTAAAAGAAGTCAATATATTTTTTCAGGTTTGGAATATTTTTGAAAAAAGGCAATTTATTTTATGCAAAACTACCATTGGATGATATCAATAATGTTTTGGAATCAGATTTTACAAATGACATCATCATGTTTTTTAGAATAAATAAAAGGAATACAATATAAAAATTATTATTGCATTAAAAAACTACTAAAAAAAGACTTAAAAAGACTTCTTGTAGCTTTTTAAGGAGGAAGCATTTCTTCTTAATAAAAAAAGTGAAAAATATTCGAGATCAGTAATTGGTAAAGAAAAGCTAACAAATATTAATTTAAATGCATATTACATCACTGATTGATTAGTTACACTGAAATTTGCATTAACAAACTTATTTTATCTTATTTTTTTAACAGATTTTTATATAAATACTTTTGAAAAATATTTTACTAAAATTGTTTCGACAAACCCCTCTATTATGAGCTTGTGCTAACCAACAACACTTTTATATATCTTTTGCCCCAGGACTACAAGGTGGGTAGTTTAGCCCTGGAAGTACTACCAGAAGCATGATTATTTGTGTTGTTTTTAAACAAGAAAAAATTTGTTTTTAAAAGTTTTGGCTGTGTATTATTTAAGTTTATGTTTTTACAATGACAAAATGCCAGCAACAACAATATATTAATTTTTTTTATAGTCAATTTAACTGCATATATAAATCAATCAATAATAATAAATTATGATTTAATGATGAATAAAATAGTTAAAAGCATTATAATAATTTATATTAAGTTTTTATTAAAGTTATATTAAAATAATAGTTTTGTGTTTGATCATACGGAAGTCTGATAAAAGAAGTCACAGCAATTATTAACTTATAATATGACTAATAAGAAACATATAGACATATAGACAATAATTATTATAATTATAATGATAACACCAACAAAAATAGAATAAATATAATAACGAGAGATGAGTTAAAGAAATTAGGATAATGTTTTTTGTTATTTGTGATAAGATGCTTTCTTTTAATTGTTATAAGAATTTCCAACTTTCTATTGGCAACAATTTTATGTTTTAGAATTTTTTTTTTTAATTCAAATAAAATATCTTTTAATAACTGAAACAAATGATTTAATTTATAATTTAAATTATTTATTTCAGTTAAAATTTTTTTTGAATCATTTAACAAGGGTATCTATAAGAAAGAAATGCTAAGTCAATAGTCTTGCATGATTTTTTTGAATTGAAACTTTGCCATGCTGCATTAATTTAGAGCATCATGTAAACTATTCAATAAGGAATGTGAACAATGCGATGTCTTGTTCAACATAAAATTTTAAAAAAACGTACTACAATTTCAATATCTTTGCAATTAACTTTTTATTTTGAAATTAATAGTTATTGAAGTTAATGAAGTACGTGAATTAAAGTTTAAAGTGATTGAAAAATTATCAACTCACTAGATTGTAGTAAAACTTTTTATTTTGTAGATCATTTACCACCTCCTCCTTTGGTGGAAGATATTTATCAGACGCCTCCAAATAATTCTCTAGTAGAAGATCTTCCTGCTCCTCCATCAAATTTTTATGATCAATTACCTGCACATGATAATGTTTTAGCTCCACCGCCAACCATTTCTCTTAACATTCCAGAAGTTTATGAAGAAAAAGGTTTATTGGAATAATATTTAATTTTTAGGCATTTAATAATTCCTTTAGGTTTTTGATGTTGAAAGTTTTTGTTAGGTTTTAATTTTTCAAATATTGTTTTCAATTTACGTGTTGCGTTTTTTTTTAATGTTGTATAAATTCAGTTTTGTTTTTTGTTTGTTAATTGTTAAAAGTTGTTTGATTTTTTTTTTTTAATGTTGTTTTTTCGGGTTTTTTTTTCCAGTTGTTGCAATTTATGATTACGAAAAGCTACGTGACGATGAGTTGCAGTTAACGGAGGGAGATGTTATATATGTATTAAAGAAAAACGACGATGGTTGGTATGAAGGAATTAAAGATGGGATACAAGGGCTTTTTCCTGGAAATTATGTATATCCAGTGTCTTGATATTTAGGCCATTGATTTATGTAAATCTAGTGACATGACTTGAAGTATAATTAGTGTTTTTGTCAAACAATCATTGGTTTTAACTTTAATTATCAGTTATAAAGGCAATTATAAAGATAATTTATAAAAATTAGTTTATTCTTGACATTATACTTTTTATTTATTTATAGTTTCATAAATTTGAGATAAAGTTTGCGATTTGATAATTCTGGATAAACTAAAAATGATGATACAATGTGAACGTTTTTTTAATTTTAAGTGTGTTTTTGCAAATGTCCAATTTATGAAATAAAAAGTTGCACAGTTTTACATTAATTGCATTTTTTTTTTATATATTTTTTTTTATTTATATTGTTATTTAATACTATATCTTTTATTTTTTACACTACTTTTTTACCATTGCGGGCTTCTTTTGCATATTTTTAAATATACTTTTATGTTAAAAAAGAATTTTTGTAAGAAAATTAATACTTTAGGGATGAAGAACTAAATAGCCAAATTTCAATCCATCAGTTTACTTTCAGATAAAAACTTCGCGCGCGTATAATTATTTCTCTAAATATTCAAATTTGTTTATATGCATTGAATATTAATAGAAACGCCAAATTATTTCGACTGCTTTTTATCGTGTAATTTTTAATGTGTTACGCAAGAACAATAGCTTTACAATATATTTACTTTTTCGTTTTTCATAAAAATTTCATGGCTGTTTTTTTTTTTTTTTTTGTTTTTTTGTTTTTTATTTTTTTTTTTTTTCATTTTTCTCATTTTAAAAATTAAAAATAGTTTTTTTTTTTTACTGCTTCACTGTCAATGTGACTGCAAACAATCACCAAAGTTTTGAGTTTTTAAGAAAGTAAGGAGTTGTAAAAAACGTTGAACAGAAGATTCAACAGAACAGAAGGCTTTTGCAAATTATTCAAATTAAGATAACTTTCATGTCAATAAGAAAATATTCCAATACACTAGTGCATTTAGAAAAATATCAAAGGAAAGTTTTTTCAAAAAATTTGTAAAAATTTGCAATTAATTGATTCGAAACGATAATGGTTTTTTATTGGAGGGAAAAATGATTTTTGAAAACTGATTTTTGGTTAAAAAATATTTTTCATCACTGAGGTCTTCACATTTTTAAAAAAGTTGTTTTTTATCATTTGAGATCTACACATTTTTTTAAATGTTTTTTTCATCGCTGAGGTCTCCATAATTTTTAAATGGCTACAGTCTTTAAAAGTTTTTTTACAATCATCAAAGTTGTTACCTTATTTATTGAAGTGCCAATTGTATTTTTTTTTTATTCTAAGATATTTTCTCTTTCTGATTTTCTTGTTGCCACTAGTATGCAAAGTGACTTGGAAAATTGAATATGCTAGGTATGGTATTTCTTTCGAATTGATTTTTGAAACTCAGGCTCTAAAAAAGTATAAATAATAAAGTAGGTCTAAAAGTTTTAAAACTAAAATTAAAACTTTTCAAATCCAAGAAAATTTTATTTTTTTATAAAATTATCTTAAAATCTGTCACATAAAACATACAATATTTTATAACTTTTTAAAAATAAATAATTATTTTAAAAACATTTCAAACAAAAAAAAATTTCAGTTATAAATTGTAAGTCTAAGTTTATATTGTTAGTAGAATATATCAATAAATAATGCACTGGTTGCACTATCCAGCTTTCTTATTTCTGCTCTGAAACTTTAGTATATCTATTTTAAAAATGTTTTAACCTCCGTTTTAAAGTGTTCAACAATTTTAAAGTTTTATTTAAAGGTTACTTTAATATTAGAATAAAAGTATTTTGTGACATAATTAATTTGGTTCCTTTTTGTAATGTCATGTGATTCATTCACTCATTCTTTCTATGTATATCACCCAATAACTGGTTGTTAACAGCTTGCAACTGATAATTTAAAAGTGGTCAAAATAAGAAAAGTAGCTACAAACAATAGGTCTTGGAACAAAGATCCATAATATGATTTATTAATAATTGATGTTCTTAATAAAATGATAAAATTGTATCTAACCGCTGTCAAAACAAATTAAATATTTACACCGATGTCTAATGAAAAAGTTTAAGTTTGTGTTTCTCTATATGACAGACCTAATAGTTATAGTTATATTATACACTTCTTGAAGCTAGGTTTTAAATATTTTTTTGATAAAATTCCTTATGTAGTGATTATTTTTTTATTCTATAGATAAAACATAGTCGATATCTTTCATCTTGAGTATGTACTATTGGAGAACTAAAATATGGTTTTTCATTAAGGTGGTACACCACTAAAAAAACAGAGATTTTGGAGTAAATTTTCAAAATTAAGTTTTTGGACTCGTTTTTTTCCAAATTTTATCCTTTTTCATTTGATATAACCATCTTATATTGTTTAATTACATAAAACACTTTAAAAATGCATTTTTCTAAAGTTATTGAAAATTTTGACCATAGCAACGCCTTAGCAACAGAATAAAAAACCCTTAAAATCTATGCTTAAGCTTGGCTATGCTAGGCTTCTTTTTTATGGAATATGCTTAGACTATGCTAGGCTTCTTTTTTATATTCGTAAAGTTTTGAACTATACTTTAAAGGTACATTTGTTTTGTGACAATTTAAATAGTTGTTGTTGTAACTTTTACATTGTAATATCAATTTACTTTGATATTTACTTTGTCTGAGATATATTTGTTAATATGATTTAATAACTTTAGCTTTATATTTAGTGTATATAAAAATGAGTTCAGGAGGAAAAGAAAACTACATCAAAAATATAAAGTTTGCAACAAAAAAAAACCTTTCTAGAAAAAAGCATAGAAAATGGAACTGTGTTATACCAAATAGAGTATCTTGTAAGACCTCAAATTTTATTCAACCCTCTTGTTCTAGCGTGGTGCAGGTATTGGAGTAAAACAAAGCAGTATATACCATCAAATTAAATTCCATTCTGGATGAAAAATCTGCTAATACCAATTTTTAAAAGCTTACAAGGCAATCAACTGCTATCTAAATGCCTTCATGGTAAGACACAAAATCCTAATGAGTCCTTCAGGGTCCTCATATGGTCTAGAGTTCCAAAAAACACTTTTGTCAGTAGAGAAATAGTTGAAATGGGAACTTACTCTGCTGTTATTTATTTTAATGATAGTAGTGAGGGTATTTTGGATGTTTTAAAAGAGTTCAATTTGACTGGGTATATAACAGTAATGACATCTATTCAGTTTGACAATTCTCGTGTGAATCAAATAAAGCGAAAATCGACACAATACCATGTGTATAAAGCAAAGAAAAAAGTTAAGATTAGTAACCAAAGGGTTCAGTGATAAACAAAATTTAAATGAAACTAATCAGTCATATGTTTCTGGTGGACATTAACCAAGATTTTACTGAAAAAAACTTTAAATGTGTTTTTTACAGTTTTTCATTTTTGTAATACTAGGGTAACTTTGAAACATAATATCTTTGTATTGGGTAATGATTTTTGCCTGAAATTTTCAGGGTATACTCAATATACTCAAGAAATTCGGTTAACAGATGGGATTTAAAAAATTCTTCTTAAATATTTTTAAATAAAGAAATTAGTTCACATGTTAAGTCAAGTTACTTAGAATTTCAAGCATATTTTTAATAATTCGTAATAAAACTTAAAATATGTCCTTAAATTAAAAATCTATCTGTCAACCGGAATAAAACATTATAATGCAACAATATACTAAGTTTGAACTAGAGAAAATGTATATAACGGAAGATATCACGTCACAAAGTTATTGAATTTTATGCATTTTTAAAGCAGTTTTTCCGCCATTATGGATGTAAAAAAAACTTTTAGAAAAAAATTTCATTTCAAATGTGTTTTTTTATAAATTTATAGTCAGAAAAATATTAGTTTTTGATTTTATTCCTATTTTAAATTGAAAAAGTGCTTTTTAGTGGTGTACCACCTTAATAAAACTTGAAATTGAAAAAAAATTTGTCAATAAAATATTTATGGCACCACGTTCAATCAAGGAGATGTTTATCTATTTAAAGTGTGACATTTATAAATTAAACGACTATTTGCTGAAATCGTTGAGACATTTTGTGCAGATGAATTTAGTGAGGCGAACATAACTCTAGACCTTACAAATCCTGCTGAAAAGAATCTTCGTACAAAACAAGTTTATGTTTGGAAGATATTTACATACTTTCAATTACATTATGTGAAAAACAACTTCATTAAGAATTTTTTAAGGTAACTATCTCAACAAAAAATGTGGACACACTGCCCAACGATAAATTTTTAACTAAATCTGTAAAGAAGTTGTTACATAACTCAAATGAAATTCAAAGAGAAAATAAAGAAATAAAAGAAGAACTCATACTTTTAAAAGAAAAAATAACTTTCCAAAATTAACTTATTGAAAAACTTAAGATAGAAAACAGACAATCGGAAGTGGATATAAGTCTCTTACAGCCGTGTCAAATACCGAAATTAAAGATCGATGGTTATACACATATGTGAAAATAAAATTAACAACCCAGCTGCTACAAAAAATTTAACTCAAAAAGCGCATAAATCTTTTTTAAACGCTGAATACAAACCGCAACTATTAAAAACATTCGCAAATGAAGTAGCTCAAACTCACACAATCACTTATCGACGCCATGTTGACCACAAAATATAAATGAAAAAACCAAAATCGATAAACAACTACTCGCATCAAACACCAACAATGATGAAAATAATTTTACTCTAGTGTGCCGAAATAGTAAATCTAATCACAAAACACAAAATCGTTCATTAGTAAAAAAACATAGAATTTCAGAGCCCGCGTTCGGAACAAAAATTTCTGAAAATAAAACACTTGTAGGTGAACGAATAGTTCGTAACATTTGACATTTTTGTTGGAGGAGTAAGCAATCAAATCAATGAAGAATTTTTTAAAAACTATCCAGAAACAGAAATAGGAATCTCCCCCTTATCTGTTATATTGAATAAAGAAAATGAATACAAGAGATCATACAAAGTTTCCGTAAACAACACAGAAAAAAATATAATATTTAACCCTGCTTTATGGGATAACAATATAATAGTTAAACCATACCGAAAAAAACGTTTATATACTAACATATCTCAAAATCTGGAAATTAACGGAAACCAGGAAGATTTTCAGAGATCAAAATGGATTTAGGGAATACTTTTAAAGAAGATAAACTTCCAACATTTAATTTATGTACTTTTAACTTCCACGGTCTAAAGTCTAATTTTAAGTATACCAAATCATTGATTCTCTCTCATGACATAACTTTTATATGTGAACGCATATAAAAGTTATGTCATGGTTATCGAATTTAGAACATTTCATAATTAAAAATATCAATAAAAATATCCACTCTTCATTCTACTACCAGGCTAACAAACATGAGCAGGGTCGACCGTTTGGCGGAAACGCTTTTTTTATTCGGAAACATTTGTTTCAAAACATTATTATTTTATATGAAGATGATCATATCTTCGCAATAAATCTTAAAAAAAATTAAACACTCAAAAAAATTCCCTTATTTTTAAGGGAAAAAATAAAGAAATAATCCCTCAAAATCAGCACTGGTAAAGATTTCCTTAAAATAAGGAAATATAATTTTAAGGAAATTAAAAAATTCCTTAAAAAAGGGAAATAATTAAGTAAATAATTTTCTTAAAAAATTTCCTAAATGTAATTAAATAATCAAAGGGAATTTTTCGTTTCATTGAGAATTGTAATTAAGGCAATTTTTCCTGCCAATAAGGAATGTTTTTTTAGGCAATATTCCCCGACATTGAGGAATTTAATTAATGCAATTTTTACTGACATTAAGGATTGTAATTAAAGGATAATTTCCTGCAACATAGAATTTAAATAAGGCAATTATTCCTGCCTTTAAGAAATTTAATTATGGGCATTTCCTGGTTTCAAAAAACAATATTAAAGAATTGTTTTAATCGCTTACATTCAAAACAAAATTGTGTCATTTAGCAACGTTAAAGTTATTATTTTGAAACATGTACTAAACCTAAATTACAAAATAGTTCCACGATGGGTAACACCTAAGATCTAAAAAATTATCAAATCAAACGCATTAAATAAATTCACAAATCACAAAAAGCGATAAGTGTACAGCAAAATGGCTACTAAATTAATAATTTATCGGAAAATAAGTTGCAAGATTACAAGTATTAAAGCAGACTAAATAGTTTACACAACTAAATATTACACAAAAAAATAAATTGATACAAGATAAAAACTGTGCAAGAACAAAATAATACAGCCACTTGTACAGCCAAATATTTAAGTGAATACAATGTAATAAATGCAGCACATTTGAGATCATTCGATAAAAATTTAAGATACAGTTTGGGAGAAGCCAAATTTTGCGGAACATCTACAGAATTGCCAGTGCTAGGCTAAATATAAAATAAAAAGTACATGTAATACAAACTAGGACATTTCCGATTTCATATAAATTTAAAATATTCACAATTTATGCTATAAATACTGAATTAAACAAGTTTTAAGTTAGTGCTTGACAAATATATATATATATATATATACATATATATATATATATATATATATATATATATATATATATATATATATATATATATATATATATATATATATATATATATATATATATATATATATATATATATATATATTAAATCAAGCATATTTGCAAAAATTATGGCAAAAATTGAATAAGCTGATATAATTATATAAAATCCACATCTGTGTGTATGGTCCATACACATACATGTGGTTTTTATATAATTATACCAGCTTACTCAATTCTTCTAATACTCTATAACGATTGGGAAACAATACTGTTTTCTTATAATAAAAATAACAATAACTTTCATAATAAATAACTTTTTAAACATAATGTATCTTTATCATTTCATATGATATGAGACTAAAGACGCACATTAATTTAAGGAAATACACTTATATAGAATGCCATAAAAGCGTATTTCCTTAAAAATATTTCCTGTGTTTTTACTTAATTTGGATTAAAGAAATAAGTTTCCTTAAATACTTCTAGGAATACTTCTTACCACGGTAAGGAAATTTTTAAGGAAAAACCGGTAAGGAAATTTTTTTCTTTAATACGCAAGGAAAGATTTTTTTGAGTGTACTATATATTATTATAATTGGCATTTATCTTTCATCGTTGCGCAATAACCAAACATCACTAGAGAATTACAAGTCAGTCATCACTAGAGAAATACGAATCAGTTGGATATAATATATGATTCATTAAAGAGAGCTGTACAAAAAATAAAGACAGCAATTTAGCTACATGGACAGCTAGCTTAACAAGTTGAAGATCCACTGGCTATTGTACCTAGCATCATATCGTAATAAAATCGTTGTCTAAAAAATTTTGATATGTAGCTATCAACCAGCTATAGATTTGTAAATATTTTGTAGCTAGCAACAAAGCTACGATATGTACACAGCAAAAAACATAAAGCTAAAATAACGGTTACATAACGGTAATTGAAAATTTTGGCGTTATGTTCACCGTGTTAGCGTTATGTTAAGTTTAAAGCTTTATGCCCAAAACTATTTGTATGATATTTGTAAAGCGTTATGTTTAACCGTTATGTTTAACAGTTTTATCATTATAAAATAGCGCGAATCTAAAGGATTTTTGCAATTAGGTTTTTTGTTTTTAATGTCTCTACTATTTTCGTTTACTTATTTTATTCACATACGGTATTTACCACTTACTAAGTAATTTAGCTATAAAACAGCATTTTGGTTGTTAATTAATATATATTTATTGTAGATTTGGTTCTGAAGCCCATAACTGATTGGTATGTTTTGATTGCTGACAATAAATGCCATGGCATCTATTATTAATATATATATATATATATATATATATATATATATATATATATATATATATATATATATATATATGTATGATATATATACATATATATATATACATATATATATATATATATATATATATATATATATATATATATATATATATATATATATATATATATATATATATATATATATATATATATATATATATATATATATATATATATATATATATATATAGATTATTGTCCTTGTTTCCGTGCTTGCATGGATTGGATGTTTCTCATAATGCCCTTTCTCTAACATACACGGTCTTGAACATCTTTCCAAGTTTCTGTTTCAATATATCTTTCAATGTATATGTGTAATACAAATTCAAAGTAGTAAAATTTGAGTTTTATAATGCTATATTGTTCAGATATCTCAGCACCACAAAAAACGCCAAATTTGTTTATGCTGCATTTATACTTCTTGTATTGAAGATGCATACCTAAAAATTTCAAATTTTGAATTCACTGTACATCCTGTCAATTTTCGGTCCGTAAATTGACCAATAAGTTCCTCGAAATAGGCTAAGTCTTTAATATTTGAAATTATTTTGACAGAAAAAATTATTTGTTATTAAGTTAAAGTTCTGAAGAAATCTTTTTGGTCCATAAAACCTACAAGAGGTATACATTTCAAGAAAATAAAACATTTTCACATTTAAAAAGATAATTTCATTTTACATAACGGTAACATAACGGGTATTTACCCGTTATGTTAGGTTTTCAACATAACGGTAACATAACGGGTAATTACCCGTTATATAACGGGAGTTTTTCTTTCACATAACGGTAAATTAGCGTTATGTAACCGTTATGTTTAAGGCAACTTTGCTATGACTAAACATAACGCTAAAACTGTTATGTTATTTTCATACATGTTAAGTATTAAACATAACGGCAATTACCCGTTATGTGCGAGGAAAACTCCCGTTATGTTTTTTAAAAATATAACGGGTATTTTATTTTCTGTGTAGCTAGCGACACATTGCTACAAAATCGCAATGTTTAAAGTTCAATTATTTTCATAGTTATAATAGACTCAACACTAAAAATCGAATTTTTAAAGATGTTAAAGACATTTGCAAAAAATAAAATAAGAAAAAAAAAATCGCTAGAAAATCGCTATAGAGCTAGCTAGTCGCTAGCTAGTCGCAAGCTCATTTCCCACCGGGCAATTACGATGAAGAACTTATCAAAGTATATACTGTTAATACAAAATTGGCATCTGAGGCACTTAGTCGATATTTATCCATGAAAAAACCGTTATTGCATTCAAAATCCTGGTGGACACCCGACTTAACCCGTAGTAAAAATGTTCTTTCATTTTATTTTAAAAAACGGCGGGAAACTGGGTTCGTTAAAGACTTAAACTCGCAAATTTTTATTTGATACCGTATGGCACGAAAAAATTTCCGCAATGCTGTAAAAAACGCTTAAAACAAAGACCTTTAAATCCAAAACATTTTTAGAAATATAAAACAAGATGCAAATTCGTAATTGTGCACCATAAATAATAAAAAAGATTAAGAATCGATCACGAAAAAATTTGCCTACAGTTTTGAAAATTGATTAAACTCTAAAGCAATCACATATACCTCTACAAATTTAAACATTCCACCTTGCACAAAATTCGACGAAGTAATAATATCGGATGAAAATATAAAAACGGTTATTTCTCGCCTTAAATTAAACAAATCCAAGGACGCCTTCGGAATATCAGTTGAACATTTAAAGAATGCGAACTCTGAAGCATTAACAGAATGGCTCAGAAAATTCTTTAACTTTTCTATTAATTATGGACAGACCCCAAAATCGATGTCTACATCGCTTATAATACCACTCGCTAAATCGTTTAAAAAATCCTTAACTGATCCGAATAACTACCACGGCATCAGCATCATTCCAATCTTTACAAAACTAATAGAATATCTTATCCTATTAATCTGTCTAGAAATAAAAAAAACTCATCTTCTTCATTGTAGGTACATCAATCAATGGAAGCTATACGGCTGTTGTAGCATATGCTGATGACATTATACTCTATAGCTCCACCCTCTTTTGCCTACAAAAGCTTATTAATATATGTAATATGTACACTCACAAAAACTGCATAAAATTGAATGCTGAAAAAACCGAGTTCCTGCTCACCAGAAAAAAGCAAATTAGAAACTGCACAATAATTTTCAACCACCAACAAATAAAACTTTATGATAAACTTAATCATCTAGGCTTTACATGGGATACAAAAAGTTCACCTTTTGCCTCACTTAATAAATCAAACATTGATCACCGAATATCTAATTTCCTGACGGAAATGGTATGGTCTTGAGCTGTATGAACATAAAAAAATGTTAATGCAAAAGCTTGATATAGTTGGAAGAAACGCACTTAAGTCACTCCTCAACGTTTTAAAACATAGCAAAAATTATATTTATACTATATTTTATATTGAAGATATATCAACTATTATACAACAAAACATGCTAAACTTATTTATTCGCCTGATAAACATTAAAATGACATATGATATTATTAAGTCGCAGCTAAAAAATAAAACAGCCCCACAACCTTTTTTAGATAGTATCAAAGACTTGTGCAATAATCATGAACTAAATCTGGAGACAATAATGCAAAGTAAAAAAAAAAAAAATCATCGGCCTCAAAAAGTTAATTCCTGATACGAATCCTCAAACTCTAATGCCGTTAAAAAAAAAGAAAAAAAAGAAAAAAGAAATTCCAAGATTTTTTATATTTATCTTGTATGAAATTCTTAATTTACCTTACTTGTATAGTGGGTGTTTAATAAAATCTAAATAAAATAAAGTTATTTTTTGTTTTATCTTCAAGTTTTTATGATTTTAGAGCTCATCGAACTGTATTTTTATCATCTTACTGGTCAATCAATAAACCACAAAAAAATTAATCAAAATCAATAAACCACAAAAAAATTAATCAAAATCAATAAACCACAAAAAAAAAAAAAAAAAAAAAATTAGTAAATAACAAAAAAAAACTCTCCAAAGCTGTTAAATTTTTTTTGCAAGTATTGTATTAAATCTAAATAAAGAGGAAATTGCAAAGTGCAATATTTTTTGTGATTTAGTTAGTTCAGAAATAAAATTCAATCAGAGAAGAAAAAAAAAGTTTAGAACAAGATTAAAATTAACTTTTTAAAATATATAGCAGTTATTTTGCTGTTCTTTTCTATCAAGGGTGAAATTACAATTTAACAGTTTCACTTGGTTTAAATGGTAGATAATGCAGCTGAATTAAAAAATTTATTGGTCTTTAACAAATTTTTTGAATTTATAAAGAGTAGATTTTGTTCGAATTTATAAAGACCACAAAATATTATTTAAATAGAAAAGTTAAGAAATATAAACTTTTATTGAAAAGTACATATTATTAATAATTATATGTACTTTTCAATAAAAAGTTTTTAATAAAAACTTTTCTTGAAGTATGACAAAAAATTTTTAAAGGTGCAGTCTCCTCCTCTCTAGAATTAAAAAAAGCTAATGAGTGTATATAATATGTATATATTATACATATTATAAACACTTGAAATTTTTGTCATATTGTGGAAGATATATTGCATAACTTTTATTTAACCCTTACTTTAGCTTGAATTGGTTGGTCGTAAAAATACTTATTTAGTGGTTTATATATATATATATATATATATATATATATATATATATATATATATATATATATATATATATATATATATATACATATATATATATATATATATATATACATATATATATATATATATATATATATATATATATATATATATATATATATATATATATATATATATATATATATATATATATATATATATATATATATATTTATATCAATCAATATCAATTTCAATATATATTTCTGAAATATTTGGTCTTACATTTCAAGGTTGTTTACAAATAGTATAAACTACTAACTTCACGTAAACACCTAATGATAACGATTAAAATAGTAATAATAATAAAGATAATATTTGTAATAATAATAATAGCAATAATAATAATAATAACAATAATAATAGCAATAATAATAATAACAATAATAATAATAGCAATAATAATAATAATAATAATAATAATAAATAATAATAATAATAACATTTTATTTTAACAGTAGTAATAATAATATACTAATTAAATGATTTAAATAAATCAGTAAAATTTTCCATACAACAATCGTTATTACATACAAAGTTACAGTTACAAACAGTAATTAACTGACAAAACGTAACAACTAACGATGACATAAAAACAACCACTGCTAAAAAAAATTATACAGATTTAGTAAATATATTTTTCTTATAATATAATAACCGAAATATATTGCAAATAATATGACAAAGCAAATAAATAGAATGCAAAAAAAAAAAAAAAAAATACTGAGAAAATCAAAGCAAAACAAAAGTTACAACAAACATTACAAGCAAAACAAAAATTTACGTTGAGTTCATTTGGCAATAAAAACAAAAAACAACATCAACAACTACAAGAAAAGAACAACATAAATTAGAAATAATAAAGAAAGAAAGAAAGAAAAAAAAAAGTTATAATAATACACGGTAGAATAAAACATTTATAACAAATGCTTAAAACGAAAATAAAAACAAAAAATATATAACACTATAAAAAATTAGATATCACTATTTAAAAATAATTAAATAACTAAAAAATAAAACAATAAATGACTAACAAAAAATAATAAGTAAATTTTTATACGCTAAAAAACTAAAGAAAAATCATTACTACAAGACCGCTTAAATAAAAAATGAAATCGTAAACAAAGAATCCTAAAAAAATATGAAAGAAAACTAAAGAAATATATGAAATAAAACAAAAGAAATATATGAAAAAACAAAAAAAATCTTCATTTTCCGATCTTTTTTCGTTGCATAAAGTTTTTTTTTCCTTTTTTCCATTCTTTTTATTTATTTCATTCATTAACTTTTTCTCTTTACTTCTATTTTCTAAATATAAATATATATATATATATATATATATATACATATATATATATACATATATATATATATATATATATATATATATATATATATATATATATATATATATATATATATATATATATATATAT
Organism: Hydra vulgaris; assembly: GCF_022113875.1. Classification (NCBI taxonomy): domain Eukaryota; kingdom Metazoa; phylum Cnidaria; class Hydrozoa; order Anthoathecata; family Hydridae; genus Hydra; species Hydra vulgaris. The sequence goes on from NC_061162.1 coordinate 11,723,571, forward strand.
ATATATATATATATATATATATGCATAAATACTAATGGTATCTAGTCTAAAAACCGCTAAATAAATATTTTTACGACCTGTCAATTCAAGCTAAAGTAAGGGTTGAAATTTATAAAGCGTGCAACATGTTTTGTTTGTCTATTGAATAATAACTTAACTTTATTATTATTAAAACTAATTCAAAACAATGTTTGCATAGTTAATAGAACAATGAGTTAAAAAGTAAATATAGTTTAATTAAAGAGCCGTCCATAAATGATGTCAGTGATTTCTCCTGGTTTTTTGAACCCCCCCTTTATCAAACTCTATCAATTTTTAGCCCCTACGGTAATATAATTGAATTGAGGTACCTTTGTTTAAAACGCTTTATGTTCTATAAAGAATGACTATACTGAACAAGTTAGCTTTTCAATATAAGATTTTTGTTATAATAAGATCCCTTAAAAAACTTGTCACTAAAATTCTTTTAACAATCATGTCATCAATAAAAGTAAATGGCTCATTACTGGGTAACATATGCTTTTTATCATTAGGATGGTAAAAAGTTCAATTAATCCTTATTTAATGATAGTTTTTTAAATTTAAATCATTCATGTTAATATTGTTATATCATTAATATAAATTAGAAATAAGAGTACTTCTAATATGGATCAATGAGAAACACCACGTGTAGTTTTAATAATTTAAATGATTTTCATATGCATAAACATATTATGTTTGATTATTTAAGTAATTTTTTAAACAAATTAATATATTTCTGACCATTCTACGCCATGCTAACTTTTTAGAAAGAACTTTGTGATTAATAAAGGGTGGTCCAACCATAATGTACTATGTTAATTGTGAGTCCCCATTTAACGTCATGTTTTTTGCCCAACTTACTTTGATGTTTCTTTGTTTCAGTGTTTGATGAAATCAACCATGGAGAGGTACACAATTGAGCAGTGCGTTAAGATTGTTAAAGCCTTTTAAGAAAATGGGCGTTCAAATAAAAACTCATTTCGTGCACTTCGTGATTGACACGATGATGACACTGATGACACTGACGTGTCTACAATCAAAAGAAATGTGCGCAAATTTCAGCTAACCGGGTCTGTAGGAAATTTGAAAACTCCTTTGCATGCTCGCCTAATATGTTCTGCGGAAAACATTGATTTTGTTTGCGATAGTGTGGCAGAAAAGCCGTCAGCCTCAATTTGTCGTCGTGCATAACAATTGAACATCTCACGAAAATCATTGATGCGAATTTTGAATAAAGTTTTTGAACTTTCACGCTTACAAGGTTCAATTGAATCAAAAGAGTAAAACCTATTGACCATTACAAGCATCGCCAATACGCCAAATGAGGATCCGCGAGTGATTATTGAAAAGCCAATGCATTCACAAAGACAGCGACCGACTTCGCTATCGCGAGTGGATAATTAATAGAAGTTGGTGATATGGACATGGACGGAATGTGGTTCCAACAGGATGGTGCCACTAGCTACACAGCAAGTAAAAAAGTTTTTTTTTCTTTCGCAAAAAATTAATAGCCGTGTTATCTCATGTCCTAGCAATGTTAATTAGCCAACATAATCATGCGATCGGACACCGTTGGACTTTTTCCTTTGGATGAGAATTTGCCCGATATTTGGTCCATATCATCGATTTTTGTCGGTTATCAACTCGCGATAGCGAAATTGGTTGTTATCTTGCGATATTGAAAACCATTTACGGTAAATGCTTGACTGATCTCATTTTTGAAAAAGTCAGCCAATCAGTCGCTCTTTGTGAATTTTTACTTTTTATTTTATTTATTGGAATTTTCATGCTATATTTTTTTATAAAATGTTCTTATTTCCGAAGATATTGTTGGCTTAGCATAGGAACAGACACAAAAGGTCATTAAGACTAATCCTACGTAGCGTCCGTTATTGACAACATTTGCGTACCGAAGTACTACTCAAGCGCTGAGTTGAGTCGGTAGGATTTGAACTCGTATCGTACAACCCGCAGAGTTATCCTGCCAATGAATGCATCTTCTTTTCAACAATCACTTGCGGATTCTCATTTGGCGTATTGACAATGCTTGAAACGGTCAATAGGCTCTATTCTAATTGATATCTAATAAAATTACCTTATAATGATAATATAAGGTAATTTTGCCTATAACACCATCCAGCCTATTGCTTTGTTAGGTTTAGACATTTTAAAGGAATTTTCAAACTCTTTAGAAGTCATAATTTCTAAAGAGTTTGAAACTGGAAATGGGTGTATAGTGACTTTGACAGCAAAATAAAGAATTGTTTCATTTGTTAACAAACCTATTTATAAAAACATGCGTGGATGCTTCTGAAATATTTAAATATATATGAAAATACTTTGAAAAATTTGTTTTTGTGTATTGTGTATTTATTTATTTGCCAATAAGAAAATAATTTACAATTGCTATTTTTGTTATTATAATTATTATTGTTATTATTGCTATTATTATTATTGTTACTATTATTACTGCTATTATTATTATTATTAACTAATTTAAAATGATTTTTAGAAAAACTTTAATTCATTTTCATTTGCCAATAAATGTTTAACTTTTATTTTAAAAAGATTTAAAGAAGAATTAGTTTTCAGTTCATTATTTAATAGAGTGTTTCACAGCTTAGGCCCTCGGTTAGTAACTGAGAATTTAGTAGCTGAATAATATGTTTTGGATTGAATATAATTGTTTTTTGAAAATCTGGTAGGATTTATGTGATTTATCTTTTTGCAAAAAAGTTTTTCAAACATTGGATTAGTACAATATACCCATATTTTTTGATGTTTTTATTTTCAATTAAGCCTATGTGGTCCCTTCAGGTTAAATTTTCATCCAGTGTCATACCTAGAAACTTTATTGGTCGCTCTCTTTTTATTAATTTGTTATCAATAAAAAGATCCAGAAATCTTATTGGAATATCTAGTCTTATATATTCACATAAATTTGTAATAGAAATTGTAAAAATGATTGTAATAAAAAAATTAAAAAAAATTGCAAATTAGTATTTATTAAACCATAACTTTTGAGCTCGGATAGAATATCTTGGTGATTGAATGTTTCAAAAGCTTTACTTAAATAAATGAATACACCTTAGGTAAACTTGCCTTCATTAAAAGCTTTAAATATACCATGAACAAGGTGAGTAATTGCATGGTCGGTGGAATGCTCAGATTTAAATCGAAACTGCTTATCGTAAAGAATGTTATTAACATTTATAAAAGAATAAAGTCTATTAAACAAAACTCGCTTTTTTATTTTAGAAAAACAATAAAGAATTACAGACAATACATATTAAAAACATAATATAACACGTCTACTTTCAGTCACAATATTACCATCAATACATATTAAAAACATAAAATGGCACACCTACTTTCAGTCACGACAATAATACATATTAAAAACATAATATGACACGTCTACTTTCAGTCACGACAACAATACATATTAAAAACATAATATGACACGTCTGCTTTCAGTCACGATAACAACACATATTAAAAACATAATATGACACGTCTACTTTCAGTCACGACAACAATACATATTAAAAACATAATATGACACGTCTACTTTCAGTCACGATATTACCAACAATACACATTAAAAACATAATATGACACATCTACTTTCAGTCCCGACAACAATACATATTAAAAACATAATATGACACGTCTACTTTCAGTCACGACAACAATACATATTAAAAACATAATATGACACGTCTACTTTCAGTCACGATATTACCAACAATACACATTAAAAACATAATATGACACGTCTACTTTCAGTCACGACAACAATACATATTAAAAACATAATATGACACGTCTACTTTCAATCACGACAACAATACATATTAAAAACATAATATGACACGTCTACTTTCAGTCCCGATAACAATACATATTAAAAACATAATATGACACGTCTACTTTCAATCACGACAACAATACATATTAAAAACATTATATGACACGTCTACTTTCAATCAGGACAACAATACATATTAAAAACATAATATGACACGTCTGCTTTCAGTCACGATAACAATACATATTATAAACATAATATGACACGTCTACTTTCAGTCACGATATTACAAACAATACATATTAAAAACATAATATGACACGTCTACTTTCAGTCGCGATATTACCAACAATACACATTAAAAACATAATATGACACGTCTACTTTGAGTCACGATATTACCAACAATACACATTAAAAACATAATATGACACATCTACTTTCAGTCCCGATAACAATACATATTAAAAACATAATATGACACGTCTACTTTTAATCACGACAACAATACATATTAAAAACATAATATGACACGTCTACTTTCAGTCACGACAACAATACATATTAAAAATATCAAAAAAACAGGTTGTAATAATTTAATCAATAAGATTTATATTTATATATTAATTGAAAAATAAAACAGCGTTTCAATTTGTTTTTGGTTTGTTTTATTTGTATTCAATAAAAAGCAATCTTATTAATAGAAAACTTTTACAACTATAACATTGATATAAATATAATTACTAAATAAAAAAAGTTGGGTAAGATTTTTTTTAAGAACCTGTAACTTCTGCATCATTTAGAGGCAGATCTTCTTAAGTTGAAATACCTGATTTCGTGAGCAGAATAAATTCATCATAAGAACCGGAAACAAATTAAACAAATATAACATCTTTAAAACCTTTATAACAATCTACAAAAAAAAAAAAAAAAAAATGTTAAAAAAATTATCACATGTAATTAAATTTACATTATATTGAATTTTCAGTTATTTTATTTATCGCAAAAACTTTTTCTTGTTATTTTAATTAATTATTTTATTTTAATTTGTTTAAAAGAGTTTTGCAAAAATTACTCAAGTTATTGAAAATCAATTTCAAGATTCCAAGTTTCCCGTACACTTTTGAAGGAGAGGAAGAAGGGAGATTATTATTTATAGACATTGGGTATTTTCTGTAAAAAATTGGCCAGCGAATAGCTAGCGACTAGCTAATATTTATAACGATAAAAACAGAATTTGACAGCGAAAAATACTAGTTAACAATTTTTTGATTTTTTTTCAAAAAATTTTTGCATTTGGGAATCACGTTATGTTTGCATTTAACATTACTGATATTTGAAATTTTGTTTCAAAATATATAGTATATGTCATATTATGATAGGTATTATGTGATACATAATCTATTAATTATTTACTACGCATTGCATAACTTGGTAAAAGTAATCATTTTGTTAAGGGTGGGAGAATAAGTGATTTTGTGGTGACTTTGTTACTAAAGAATTACGATGTTGTGACAAGGAAGAAAAGGGTTAAAACTTTTGTCAAAACTTGCGTAACGTAATTTTTAGACCGACCCCTTGCCCGTACGTCAAATTTATTATTCCCGTGTGGTTTGGTGAGTCCGCTGCATTACTTTAACGCCTTCAATTTGAATTTTTTTATTTTAAATTGAGTAGTTTGAATTTTTGAACTAAAGTTTGTAAATTTGGAAACGTATTCTTTTAATCTTATATAAATTTACACTTTTATATGTATATAGATTTATAGACCAAATTTATTTCAATGAAGATTAAGACTTGAATTTGCGATTATATATTACAATAACTGAATTAAATTATAATATTTAATTATTTTATTAAATCCCATTTCAGTTTTTTAAAATACTAATTAACTTTTTTATTTTAATTTTAAACATTTTTTTATAACTAAAAATATACAGTTTTTTTTTTTTATATATAGGTTATGAAATACATATCACAAATTAAGTTATTCATTAAGATAACCTTTTTTTTATTGGGTATATAAATAAAAAGAAAAAGAAAAAAAGACAATCACTTATCTCTAACAGTTACTTTGTTTTTTATTGTTATGTCATTAATAAAGACATAAATTTGTTAAGACTAAAGCAAAGGATTAAAAAAATGATGCTTACAGTATAAATGTGTATAAAAAAAACTTTTCTTGTGTTGTTTGGTAAATAAATTATTATTTATGATATATTATATATCATATATATTATATATAACATAATATGGTGATTTCATGTTATTGCAAGTGATAGTGCTATTGAAGTGTAAGAAATATGTCTTTTTAAATTATATAAACTCAATCAAAACAAGTTATATTTTGATAAGTTCAATTAAAACAGTTTCTGTTGTAATAAAATGATCTGACAAGTTTCTGTTGTAATAAAATGATCTGACAGCTGTTGGATAAAAATAATCTCTCTCTCTCTCTCTCTCTCTCTCTCTCTACACACACACACACACACACACACACACACACACACACACACACACACACACACACACACACACACACACAAACACACATAAATGCACATATGTGATGTAGCTTGTATTATGTAAACACAATTTTAAAATAGTAATGCTAACTTTTAGTTTTTATAACATTAATTGAATTTTTTTTTTCAATTTTTTAGAATGCCTCATTTAGAAAATGATGTAAAACTAGATTTTAAAGATGTTTTAATCAGACCAAAGAGAAGTACAATCAAATCAAGAGCTGATGTTGATATAACAAGACAACATGTGTTTCGCCATTCAAAAAGAAAGTTTCCAGATGACGTTGTTCCGATTATTGCTGCTAATATGGATACTATTGGTACTTTTGAAATGGCAATTGTTTTATCTAAGTATCAACTTCTTACTTGCATACATAAACATTATTCTGTTCAAGACTGGTTAAATTTTGCAAAAGAACATCCTGAAGTTTTACCTTATGTAATATACACAAGTGGAATGACAGAAAATGATGGGAAAAAAATTGAAGAAGTTTTAGTTGCTATTCCACAAATCAATGCCCTTTGCTTGGACGTTGCCAATGGTTATTCTGAGTATTTTGTTAAATTTGTTAAAAAAATGAGGGGTTTGTTCCCTGAGCATATAATAATGGCTGGTAATGTTGTAACAGGTGAAATGATTGAGCAGCTGTTATTAGAAGGTGCAGATATTATTAAAGTAGGTATTGGTCCAGGTTCTGTATGTACAACTCGTAAAAAGACTGGGGTTGGCTATCCTCAGCTCAGTGCAGTTTTGGAATGTGCTGATGCTGCACATGGTTTAAATGGACATATTATATCTGATGGTGGATGTGTATGTCCTGGAGATATTGCAAAGGCTTTTGGAGCTGGAGCCGATTTTGTTATGCTTGGAGGAATGCTAGCAGGACATGATGAATGTGGAGGTGAGTTAATTGAGCGAGATGGACGACAAATGAAAATATTTTATGGAATGAGTTCTGAAACTGCTATGAAAAAACACACTGGTGATGTTGCTGAATACAGAGCTTCAGAGGGTAAATCTGTTGAAATACCTTATAGAGGAAAAGTGAAACACACCATTCAAGATATTCTAGGTGGTCTTAGATCAGCATGCACTTATGTAGGTGCGTCTAAGTTAAAAGAGTTATCAAAAAGAACAACTTTTATTCGTGTAACACAGCAAGTTAATGGAGTTTTTTCGTAGTATAGAATAACTATTTATTTTAAGTAAAATAAAATGTATATTATTGTTAGTTAATATATAGTTCTCATATTGTATTTGACAAGTTAATGCAAAAAGTTATAAATTATAATAAATAAAATAAATAAATTATAAAAATGTATATTATATCAATGGCACAAAAAATTAAACATTTATAATTTTTTTTTTAACACTTTTTTAGGAGACCCCAAATGTCAAAAAGAGAATGAAAAGAAGCTCATTGATTAAAAATTTTATATATAAAAAACATTTTGTGACAAAAAAATTGTGGCAAATATTTTTTTATTAAGGTTCTCAATTTGTCGGATATTTTAGAACTTTCAGATTCTGGTGGTGGTGATGCATCCCCCTTCCCTCTGGATTCATCACTAATCTAACAATTGAATCTCAATTGAATCGGTTATTTAGAGAAGGAAAATTTACGAGAGCATTAGACTTCATTGAAGGAACAAAAAACCGATTTATTTAAGAATTTTTTAGTTTTTTATAATTTTATTTTTTTATTACTATTTCATAAATGTTTTCATAATTTCATAAACACAGCGTTACTTGTTAGGATTCTTTTCAAAATAAATTAATTCATGTCAAAATTATAACTCATTCTTTTTTTACAACTTCTTACAAGTAATGACAATTGAAGAAATGGGTGCAAAAACGATGTAACTCCATTTTCGCAAATTGTTCAGGAGAAAGAAAAAAACTGAATAATTTTATATGTAGGGAATTCATATTTTCTACCAAATTATGTGTTTAATGACACAAAAGTGCTTTAATCTATGTTATTTTTATACTAACTGATAGAAATTCTTTTATATGCTAATAATCCATTAAAACCTGAAAATCAATAAAAAGTGGAGTTAAATCAATAAAAAGTGGAGTTTTGCATCTATGTTTTCAAGTAGGTAGAGAAAAAAAAGAGTAGCTTTCTCATGTATAATGGCCCTTATGAGCCTTCGGAAAAAAAATGCAAATATAAAAGAACAATAACTAAAAACCCTTGAAAGCATTTTTATCAAACATGATATACAGTGGTTATGCGATTATATTCCAAAATGTAAAAGCTTGTAATGCTCCGTAATTTTTTGAGTTAATTTTTTTGTTTAGAGATTTTGACGCTAAACAAAATCTCTAAACAAAAAAAAACCTATACAACCAAGGCAACCTTATTCAAATATTAACTTGTCATGTGCAAAAAGTATTTATGTTAAACGTAACAGATAACATCAGATTTTTCAACGTAATGCCGCTGACGCAATTTTTTATTAATATTTGTTTATACCAACATAATCTATAGCCACCACGGCAGCCTTTATAAAAATCAAATTCCAAGTTAATTTTTATTACACTGCACTTTTTATAATACTACCACGGACGTGGTTGGTATCGAACTCGCAAGAAAATGATTTGATCAACTATTTTGTCTATGCTGTTCCTTTAGTTGCAAAATAATTATAATTAATAAATTAAAAATTTATAATATATATATATATACTGATCAAAGAATTGTAAAACAGCTGCATTATTTGGGTTGTTTGTAACTGAGTGGGTTTGTTTGGGTGGTTTGTAACTGAGTGAATTTGTTTGGGTGGTTTGTAACTAAGCCTAATTTCCACTTTTCTAAAGTTACAAAACTCAAAAAATTTCAACAGTTTATAGTTTATTCTAGGGGTGTCCCAACCGTGGCGCAGTGGTTGTGCAGCTGTGGCGCAGTGATAGCGCACTTGCCTCAGAAACGTAAGATCCGTGATTTAAACCCCACCTCTGAACAAGTTTTGCGACATCGGTTGAGAAGGAAGCGTGAACTTCCTATTAAATGCTTTTCCGCGGTGCTCTGTGATAAGACCGCTTGAGGCACTAAATCAACTTAAAAAAAAAAAAAGCTATCCGGCTGGATATCGGGGTTGGATAGGAGTATTGTTTGGTATCCGATATTTGGCCGGATAATAACTTTATCCGGTTTTTTATGAATTGGATATTTCATGTAAAGATAGAAATCTTAGATTTTTATATAATCTAATGTCAATGGTTTCTATTTAATATTGTTATTACTATTATTGTTATTATCAAAACACTACTAAAATTATATATGCGCAATAAATACATCAGTTTACCACTCATTTATATTTCTTTTACCACAACATGGAGATATTAACATTTTTAGCCGGGATCGCTTTTTCTCATAAATAATGAAAACAATCTTTCAAAAATAAAGAGGATGCCGATGGTGTTAGTAACTTAAGTGCTAACTTTTTTAGCAGTGGAAACTTCTCTTTATGTTTCCAATAAATTAAATCGTCATTACTTTTTTGTATAATAGAGGATTAAAGAAAAAATAAAAGTGCTATATGTATGGATTTTCCATACGGATTGGTTTTCTGCTCCAAAGCTGGCTACATATGTTGTGGACAATATCTTTGCAAATTCGACAAATGCCCACCTTGCTCATATTGATGATGTTTACAAGAAGCTGTAACTGTAAACAATTTGTGAAGCATATTTGTCTAACTTTATTTAGAATTTTTAATTTTTTACAATATGTTTATGCATAAAAATGTCCAAATTTACAAAATTGCAGCGCAAGTATTTCTCCCTAAACAAAGACAGCAGCTGCAGCGCGCAAAACCGCATTGACTTATTTTTAGCTTTGCGATTTGTAAGCGCGCTTCCCTTTAGAATTGAGATCAAGAGTTTTTATATCAAGGAATACTCAGACACGTTTGAAAGAGACAAAAATAAAAAAACAATTTTTTTGATATATGTATTGCTAAACGAAAAATGCACACCTTAGATATTTTCAAATTAGGTAATGATCTTAAATAAACTTATACATGTACATGCGGGTTAGTTGATATGTGTGTGTTCAACATAGATTTAATTTATTTTTAAAACCAAGATTTCCTTCTAAAAAAAGTTACATTTACGAACTTTTTGTGTTTATACTTGTGCGATATGAAGTTGTTGAGCTCAAAATATTGCGCTCATCAAAGAAAGGAAATATTACCAAAGAAAGTATAACCATTATAAGGGGTCTTTCATAAAGTACATGCGCAGGTATGTGGGGAGTAAGAATTACACAAAAACGTATAAATGCATCCAAGGGGGTGGGTGTTAAAGATAGCTAGTACGTATGCGCTTTTTTTCTCTCTCCTTATCTCTAGTAAGAATGGGTATAAAAAAAAAAAAATCAATGTTATTTTAATCTAACAGAGAAACGTTGAAGTAACTAAAATCTGCTATTTTTAAAGTTTTTAAAAACTATGTGTTGGGGAAAAGTTTTGTGAAATATAACGTGTACGTGCGCTGGGTGGGGTAGGGCGGGGTTTAGTAGGGTGGGGCGGGGGTTCGAAAGCATACAGGTACGTAAAAGGGGAAGGGGATTCCTAAATCAATGGTTTTAATTCGTACGTACTTTATGAACGCCCCCTAAAAGTGCTTCTCTTTATCGTACTCACCATAATAATATTCGTGACTCCATTCTCTATCTCTAAAAATCTCTTACTCGCCCCTGTACGGAATGCTGTTATCATATTTGGGTTGGTTTCTAATTATACTTTTCCTCTTCTAGACAAGGTCCAAAAAAGTATTGGAAACGTAATTGGATCTACTTTACCTACCGAGTTTGAGCCTCTTTCCCATTGCCATAAGTTGCATCTTTTTTTCTTTTCTACAAATCCTATTATAGTCACTGCTCAAAGGAGCTATCATCTCAAGTTCCATAAACTAAAATTCTTTTTTTTGACTCGTCATTCAGCAAAATATTTTTTTTTTATTGTCTTTGTCCCTGCATGCTCTAAAAACTTTTATTTCTCTAGTTTTTTTCCCCGCACCTCAATCCTTTGAACTCTCTCCAATCTTGATATTTTTCTGACTCATACAATCTACAACTTTTTAAGTTTTCCGTCAAACGTTTATTTGCTCTTTAATTCTATTTTTTTTTCAAATAACTCCCTTATAAATAGTGGACTGTTGAACAATTTAAAATTTCTTCAAAAAACTGTATTTTTTAATTAGAACGGAAAGAGTTAAATTTAAGTAAATAATCTGTGGATGTGCCAAAGTTATAATTTCTGAATGCGAGAAAAAAAATTTAACTACACCAACGCTTAACCCACAAAATTATCAGCTATTTAGTTTTTTTAGTTGCATTTGTTTGTTTTTTTACTTTTTTACTGATCTTAAACTCACAAGCATGTAATTTCAAAAATTCCACAAAATGACTTTTAAACGAGCCTTAACTTTTAAAAGCATTTTAGAAAATATTTTTTATTATTTATAAACTTTTATTTTTCTTAATGTTTAAGTATATAATGATTATTATTTTTTATACGAACTTGATTAAATTGTTAACATAATTTCACTACATGAACCCCGTTTATAAACACGACGTAAGTAAAATTGTTGATATCTTATTCACTGATAAAAATCTGAAAAATTTTCGTGAAACCAAAAATTATTTTTAGGCATGGCTAAAATGATGCTGGATTTGGTGGATCTAATTGTGTTTTAAGATTTTTGAATCTAATTGAACTTTAGTTCTATTTTCTAATTGAACTTTAGTTTTATTTTCTAATTGAACTTTAGTTCTATTTTCTAATTGAACTTTAGTTCTATTTTCTAATTGAACTTTAGTTCTATTTTCTAATTGAACTTTAGTTCTATTTTCTAATTGAACTTTAGTTCTATTTTTTAATTGAATTTCTAATTGAGCTGGACTGAATTAAAACCCCGAAGAATAAAGATGATAATTCATCCACAAATCCTGGTTTTACAGGAAAGATAAAAAAATTTTTTGAAACTTTATTTTCAAACTTGAATTTTTTATACATATATACATACATACACAGACATGCATTTTGTCTACATTTTTATCTGTCATATTGTTTCAGTTTTTATTTTTATAACTTGCGAGCCCAAGTTGTCGTCTTTGTAATCAAGATGGTTCAAAAATACAAACGTCGTAGGAATCGACAACCAGTAATAGATAGAAAGAATCAATTCTCGACTTGTTTTTGATTTTGGAAAACGGGAAATTTAAAATGTATTTCCCAGGAAAAATTATTTTTTCTTAAATAAATATATAAACAAAAGAGCGCCGACCGCAACTAACAAAACGACATTTGTTATATATATTATGACATAATGTTTATTTTAAAAGCTCTTTTATTTTGCTATGGAAATTGCTCCACCTTATTTAAAAACATGTGGAATCCACACTTTTTAAGTCTATTTCCACATGTTTTTAAACTTTTTATACCGATTGCAATTAATCCGCACATTTTAGTCAGGTAATCTAAATATTATTTACATGGGTACTTAATCTTAATCACCGATGTTTGCGCAACAGCTACCAAAGCGTTAAAAAATTTTTTAAAGTAAATTATAATTTTATATGTTTTAAGAAACTTTTTCTCTCTACATAAACCATTTTTAAAATAAAGAAATTTAAATATTGATTTTTGAAATACAGTTATACACTTTTTCACAAAGTTTTATATAAATATGCAGAATATATAAATATGAATACTTAAATTACTACAACTTCTTAACTCTATGTTCTTCAGCGTAAAAAGAAAATTTTTACTTTGTTAAAAACTAATGAAAAAACTTTTTACTAAAAAGGCCGCCCCTGGATCTTTAGTTTTTTTATGTATAAGAGTATTAAGGGTCTATTTTTAAAAGTGTCCAAGTAAAAACAAAAAAATGTTTTAAGAAAACATATTTTGATCAATACGTTTAAGAAATGTTTTTTGAGAAAACGTATGTTTTAAACAATTAATACGTACATATACGTATTAAGTACATAAACGTAATGATTTAAACGTATATTGTTAAAAAATATTTTTTTCAAATTTATTTACACTTTTTGCCGATAAAATTTACAGTCGTAATTTATAAAAATTATCTACATCGCCGGGGCAAGAAGTAGACAAATTTTGTCTTATCATTATACTCCAAAAATGAGAAAACATATTTTAATCCAACGCTTATTTTAAATGTTATACTTTTATTCAAGCAGATTTTATCGAAGCATTTTATATCTTAAGTACTATATAACTATATCAACTTTGTATAGCTTTTTAATATTAAGTTCGAGAATAATGATTAAAATAAATTTTGTCAAAACCTTTTTTTTTGTGACACTTTATAAAAAATTAATAATTTCATATTAACTTGAGTTTTAAAAGAATCACAGGTTTCAAAAATCTATTTTGAGGATTTATATTTTTAATGCGGGAGAATTTATTTTTTTAAAACATTTAATGTCTAATTGTTTTCAATAAAACGATTACTTAAAAAATCTTAATACTGCATTTTTTAGTAATCGAACTAAATCTTAAAACTAAAGCTCTTGGAAAAAAAATATCTTTTCACTCTTAATATAAAAGCATAAAATTTTTTATAATATTGGTGACATTTTAATAATAAGAGTACTCTAATAAAAGTTCATTTGTGATCAATGAACATGGAGTTAAGAAGAAGTTAACCCTAACTTATTACTAAAGCAAACAATTTTTTTTTTTTACATGTGACTATTTCTTGTTAAATCATCGCTCGCTAAGACATCAACTCCCATTTCTAAACAACTTAATCTCATCTCGTTTTTAGTTGCAATGATAAGTTCCGTTTCTTTTCCTTCAGTACTTTCGGTAACATCTTGCATTTCTAATTCGTTTAAATGTCTAAAGTCCTGCTGCTGACTATGAAACTTCTGAGCGTCCATTACACTTTTACTTAGTGATGCAGCTGATATGCCAACGTAGGGCACTTGTATAGTTTGTCCATCTACACTTAAAGTGGTACCAATTATAGTATACTGTTCATTTAATGATAAACCTACATCATCAAGAGTAGCAGCAGTTAGAATATTTGGCGAAGATATAGAATTGGATTCATCTTCACGGGTTTTATTAGTGTTTGTATCATTTATTTGTGTTAATAATAAAGAACTGCCATCTTGCATAAAGTCAGAAACAGAAACTGCTAGTACCTAAAGTAAACGGATAGATATATAAAAATACAATAAGAAAACTAGAAAAAGTAATAAATATGAAGAATCAAGGTTTCAGTATCTGCAGTATTTTAATTAAACTAACCTCATTTAGAGATCTTTCAGAATGCTCCTCGTCCTCGTCTTCTAGCATATCTTCTTCACGTGGTATGTCTTTACATGAAAGAGAATAGGAGTATACTTTTGGATGCTGTTTAAACACGTTTTCATACGCTGCTATATTGTTGGGTTCAAATTGGTTTGTGTTTAAAGTATCTGAAATAAAAAAACTTTATATATATATATATATATATATATATATATATATAAATATATATATATAAATATATATATATAAATATATATATATATATATATATATATATATATATATATATATATATATATATATATATATAAATATATATATATAAATATATATATATAAATATATATATATATATATATATATATATATATATATATATATAAATATATATAAATATATATATATATATATATATAAATATATATATATATATAAATATATATATATATATATAAATATATATATATATATATATATATATATATATATATATATATATATATATATATATATATATATATATATATATATATATATATATATATATATATATTAAAGGGAGTCAAAAAAAGTAAATTTTCAAAGCAAAAAAACCATACCCCCTAAATTTGGGGCAAATATCTTGAAAATAAGCCTCAAAAAGTTTGAGCGCTTCTGGACCACTTTTGACCCCCCCCCTATGCTGGTCTTCTCCATAAGCTTGCTTCATATGGTATTTCTGGGAAAGTTTTTGAGATTATCAAATTATTTCTTTCTAACCGATTTATTAAAGTTATCCTTGAAGGCCAACACTCTTCTTTATTTCCAGTAACCTCTGGGGTTCCCCAAGGTTCCATCCTGGGCCCTGTTTTGTTTCTTATCTACATAAACGATCTTCCTGACAACCTTTCATCTAAAGTAGCTCTTTTTGCTGATGACTCAACTTTATACTCCTGTCTTGACAAAAAGTCTTCTCTTTTCGATCGCCTAGAACAAGCAGCTGATCTTGAATCCGATCTCACTTCAGTAATAGATTGGGGTTCCCAGTGGCTTGTGAATTTCAACTCTAAAAAAACCCAGTTGCTTACTGCAAACAACTACCGTAATATGGTCAACATTCCTATATTAATGAATGGCAATCCTCTTACTGAGTCCTCCTCTTTACGTCTTCTTGGATTATCGCTTACTACTGACCTTTCATGGAAACCATATATACAATCGATTGCTAAATTAGCTTCTGCTAAGGTTGCTTCTCTTTATCGTGCTCGCCATTTCCTTACTTCTGATTCCATTCTCTACCTCTACAAATCTCTTATTTGTCCCTGTATGGAATACTGTTGTCATATTTGGGCTGGTTCTTCTAACGATTCACTTTCTCTTCTTGACAAGGTCCAAAATCGCATTATAAATGTTGTTGGACCTGGACTGCTATCTGCTAAGCTTGAACCTCTTTCCCATCGTCGTAAAGTTGCATCTCTTTCTCTTTTCTACAAATACTATCATGGTTACTGCTCAAAGGAGTTATCATCTCTAGTTCCATCAACTAAAATTCATTCTCGTTTTACTCGTCATTCAGCTAAGTCTCATTCGTTTACTGTATCTGTCCCTGCATGTTCTAAAAACTTTTATTCATCTAGTTTTTTTCCCCGCACTTCAATCCTTTGGAACTCTCTCCCATCTTCATGTTTTCCTGACTCATACAACCTTCAACTTTTCAAGTCTTCTGTCAACCGTTTCCTTGCTCTATAACTCTGTTCTTTTTTTTCCTAGTAACTCCCAACTTAATACTTACTATATGAAGGCCTATATTTTAGTTTAAAACTGTATGGTTTTTTATTACCCCTCAAAAATTTATGTTTCGTGGTATTGAAAATCATGAAAATTTGTATTTTATGGGGGAGGGGGGGGGAAGGGTAGGGTGTCCCAAAAAACAACTTTTTTGAAAATAATCTGCTCTCATCCCCTAAATATGTTCTATCTAATACAAAAACACTAAGTTGAAATTTTTTTTGAATAAAAAATAATTTAAAGGGTCCCTCAAGACCCTTGAATATTTAATAGGTCCCTAATATTTTCAAAAAAAAGTTTTTAAAAATTATGTCAACCTGGTACTCAAATGAAGCGAAATTATATAAAAATTTCAAAATAATGTTCATTTCAGAAAAAACGATACGCAACGATATTTCCCTTAAAATATACAATATTTGCCAAAACAAAAAACAATTTTCTGTAAAAAAATCGCCGATTTTGTTAAAAAAAAAAAAGGTCCTCAATTTTCAATTTGGGCGGCGCCCAAAAACAGTCGGCGCTGCTGAAAATGATCTAGAATAGCCCCTGTATATATATATATATATATATATATATATATATATATATATATATATATATATATATATATATATATATATATATATGAATATTAACTCTAAGTAACTAACAATATAGTAACCTTAATTAAATAAATAAGAAAAGTGTATATAAACACAAAAGAACCCTTCTATTCTATTCCAAAACATGGACGAGGAGCAACCATTTATATACATTGAAAAAACCGCTATTTATCTTTATTGAAATAAATAAACAAAAAAATAATTGTATATTTAAAATATTATAACAGATAAAAACTCAATACATTTCTATTAATCAGGTTTATCTCTTTATCTTTTTCTGCATCACACCAAGCTCATCATTTAACTTAATCTTTGAAATTTTACTAGATTCTTGTTCTGGTGATCTAAATACAGATCGAACTTTGTCTACAGTGAGCAAACTGTTTTGTTTTTCAGTTTCATTCGAATATCTTTGAATATACTGCGCCATCATACCTGTAGACCATTCTGAATGGTCATTTACAAAAATCAAAGTTTCAGCATATTTTTGAAAACTTTTAAAGCAAGATTAGGTATGCCAATATTTTGCTGGAAATGAGAGCCGATCTTTAACTCGTTGCTTATCAAGACCAATCATGTCAAAAATCAGGTAAGAAAAGTCATCAACTAAGACAGACAAGGATGGTGGTTTTTTTCCAATATTTATATTCATTTTATAAATTTTCTTGATATCTTGTTTTACTTTGTTCTCAAGCTTATAATAGCCAGAGCTAGGTATGTCAAATAAAAGAATTGCTGATGCAATTTTTGTCTTCTCCTCTAATGTTAAATCATCATCTAGCAAAGCTAGAGGTATCATTGTTGAGTCCAAATACCAACAATGTTTATACTGAGATTCCAATATAGCATCAACAGCAGCTGGGTTTGTACATACTTTCTTGTGCAGATGCATTTGATGTATGGCTGTAATATCAAGAAAAGGAGCTTTGATGACATCCTCAGATTGTAAATACCATTTTGCATAAAAGCAAATAATAAATTCTGTAATAAGCCTAATTTCAGTTTTTATTTTATCTTTTTCTAGAACAAATGAAAGCTAATTGGATAGAAGTTGAAGTTTTAGATTATAAATTGCTTTTCCTAAAAATCTTGCATGATGAATAGCACCTGTTTTTCTTACTTTATAGGTAACAGGGGATATGTAGGTGACAACTAATTCTGCAAGCTCACTTCTGTTATCTCTATCAAGCTCTATGCAAAATGTTAATGAATTCTCAGCTGCCTTCTTTAAAAGATTGCTTTTAACGTTATTCCAATCAAACTGTAAGAGTTGAATTAGATTATAATTAAAATTAGGTTTTTCAAAAGTATTTTTTAACTTTTTGAAAAGAAGATTATCAGGTCCATTTGTTTTATCATTGGTCACTAATTTCCAAAAGTGAAGCATTCTTAGTTCGCTCACATGATGTCTACAGGCTATTTGGAGGAGATATTTATCCAGTTCTTTAGATATTCTTGAAACGAACCCATTATTCGTCCTAGTATTGGATGATGTTGTATTGAAGCATGTTGCTCAAGTTTTTGATGTAAGTTGATATTCTTGAATTAAATTTATTATACCACAAAATTGATGTTCACCGGTGGATGACAACAGCGGCGGTACTCCAAGTAGGTAAGAATCTCCATTAATGTTAACTAAAACCGCCATTCTATCCCTCTTTAATACTTTTCCTTTGTTTAGTTCAAACAATGTCTTGCCGTCGAAATGAATTATACATGGATATGGAGATGCATTAATGGCTACT
Source organism: Hydra vulgaris (assembly GCF_022113875.1). Lineage (NCBI taxonomy): Eukaryota > Metazoa > Cnidaria > Hydrozoa > Anthoathecata > Hydridae > Hydra > Hydra vulgaris. The sequence continues at coordinate 11,742,340 of NC_061162.1, forward strand.
TTAACATTTTCTTTTGCAATTGTTGATGTTTTCGTTTTCTTTTTTCATTTTTCTATATGGGGTAGACTGACTGCTTTTAACTTCTTTAAGGTCAACACCTGATTGATATAGAATTGCAAATGAACCATTCGAAAAACGTCTCATTAATAATTCCAAAAACGAATCATTACTAATTCCAGTATTTAAAAAATTTTTTCTACCTAATATAGCTGGTTTTGCCTCTTTTATAATAAAATGTTCTATTTTCATTGACCTTATTTTAGCTTCACTCATTTCTAATATATTTATTTTATGTACTAATCTTAAATTATTAGAAAAATGTAAAATTTAAAATTTTCAGAAGTTGTACCAAAATATAACTATACAACAATAGACGTAACAAAAAAAAAAAGCAAAAAATCACCAGTTTTCATGATTTTCAATACCACCAAACATAGATTTTTGAGGGGTAATAAAAAAACCATACAGTTTTAAACTAAAATATAGGCCTTCGTATAGTAAGTAAAAAAAAAAAATTGAAAAAAAATATATATAGCCCCTCCCTCAAGATGCCCGAAAATGGTCACTTTTTGGTCCTTTTTTCCCTAAATTTTGAGCTTGAGGGGATGGGGGGGGGTGTCAAAAGTGGTCTGGGAGTGCTCAAACTTTTTGAGGTTTGTTTTCAATTTATTTTCCCCAAATTTAGGGGGTATGGTTTTTTTTTTTGAAAATTTACTTTTTTTGACTCCTAATATATATATATATATATATATATATATATATATATATATATATATATATATATATATATATATATATATATATATATTTACACACAATTTATTATATTTTGTGCCTCTGGAAAGTACAACCATTTTTGGTTCGAGTACTTTGGTTCTGGGGGCTCAATTTAACACAGATAATAAATATTAAACAATAGAGCTATAATGTAAAATGATAATTAAAATCTGTTAAATCATCTGAGGATTGAAGATTTAAATGATCCTAAGCATGACCATCGCCTCTTGACCATCATTCCTGGTTAAAACAAGTTGTTCTTTATCTAAACACCTTGTAAAAAGTAACTGTTAATAACATCATATATAATATAAAATAATATGATTTAAATTATAAAAATTGCAAAATTTTAGTAAAATGAAAATCATAAAAATCTGTTAAAGTCAAGAATTAATAAGGATGATTATAAATTCCTCAAAACCACAATATGCTTAAAGGAGATCTTTTAGATAAAATTTATGATGAAGTAAATTACTAACTAACAAATCAATAAGATATAACAATAACAGCTATACAAGGGGTCGTGTTACTAATGATCCAATTATTTCTTAAAGTGTAAAATGACTAGTAGTGATGTATTGTGGTCACTGGCTATTTACTTAATAAGTAAAAAGTTTGAAGTTCAAACTCACCACACCTTTGAAGGTACAGCGCTTAACCTATTTTTCTGCAGAGCAGATTAGTTTGTCAAGGTTCATGTTTTAAACTTATAGAGTTGAAAAAAGGAAGAAAGCAATTAAGAAAAGTGATTAAAAAATTAGACAGTTATAATTTTTAATTTTATAAGTTATATAAACCATTATAAAAAAACTTTTGGCAGCAACACACCCAGATGTT
>NC_061162.1:11748953-11798953 GCF_022113875.1 Hydra vulgaris
CCTTGCGAGTCAGGCTATTTGTCAGTCGATGTAGCAGCACTCTGTTGCGAGTCAGGCTATAAGATAGTCGATGTAGCAACACTCACTTGTAGCAGCAGGCTATAAGATAGTTGATGTAGCAACACTTACGCATGTTTTAAAAATGTTTTTTAATAAAACAAAAACAAAAACACCACTAATTAAAAAAAACTTTCTAGTCATTATTATTGCGGTTTTTTTAAAAAACAATAAAATTTAATGTACTTCCGCATTAATTTAATTGCTTTGACATTTCGACAACAATAAAATGCAGCTTAAGAGACGAGGTAAAAAAATTGTAGTCAAAAGAGACTTGTTTTACCGTAAAAGTCTTTTTCGACTACACTATAAGAATATATATATATATATATATATATATATATATATACACACTTACTAAAGCGTGTTTTGATAAGCATTTGCTCACTTTTTATGCTTACCTTAAGCTATACCGTTTTTTTCGAAAAAGAAGAAAAAACGAAGAATGATGAATAAAACGATTGCTTCCCCATCCCAAACCCTCAGTCAATGTAGCAGCACTCCACTGCGAGTCAGGCTATTTGTCAGTCAATATATGTACTGAAGCCCCCAGCAGCAGGCTATTTCAGTATGATGTCAGATTGCATACCTTAGTACGCAATACTATTGGTATATATATATGTATATATATATACATATATATATTAGGGTGTCCCAAAAAACAACATTTTTGAAAATAATCTGCTCTCACCCTCTAAATGTGTTCTATCTAATGCAAAAACACTAGGTTTAAATTTTTTTTGAATAAAAAATATTTTAAGGGGTCCCTCAAGACCCTCGAATATTTAATGGGTCCCTAATATTTTCGAAAAAAAAGTTTTTCAAAAATATGTTAACCTGGTACTCAAATGAAGCGAAATTATATAAAAATTTTAAAAATAGTATTCATTTCAGAACAAAATTGTTAATTTTGGTTTTATTACATAAAAAACTGCGTTTTTGAAGAAAAAATAAAAAAAATGCATTTCTAATGTTTTTTTATAATAATTTTGATAAATTAGTTAAAAATATTTCGAAATGAATATTATTTTTGAAATAGTTATATAATTTCGCTTCATTTGAGTACCAAGTTGACATATTTTTGGAAAACTTTTTTTTCGAAAATATTAGGGACCCATTAAATATTCGAGGGTCTTGAGGGACCCCTTAAAATATTTTTTATTCAAAACAAATTTAAACCTAGTGTTTTTGTATTAGATAGAACACATTTAGGGGGTGAGAGCAGATTATTTTCAAAAATGTTTTTTTTTGGGACACCCTAATATATATATATATATATATATATATATATATATATATATATATATATATATATATATATATATATATATATATATATATATATATATATATATATACCCTAACCATCATGTATTTTTAATTGCGCCAATCCCTCTTTGTCAGTTGATGTATGTACATTTTAAAATGTGATTTAAGTTTAAATATGTTTAAATTTTGACGACAATAAAAACCGGGTCACATAGTTAAAAAGAATAAAATATTAGCATTTTTAATGTGGTTTTCCATACTTTAACATTAAATTAGAGTACTTTCCTCAAGTTTTCTGACCTATGTTTTTATATGATTCTGAATCAGTATAATGTATTCTATAATGTATTATAATTGTACTCAATCATAAAAAAAGGGGGAAAGGGAAGTTGAGTAGTGCCTATAAATTATATTTTTTTTATAATGCATCAAATTTAATATGATTCAAACTAAACATACAGACATAAACAACTAGACATATTTGCAATAGTTAAAATATGTATCGATTTTTTAATGCATCATAGTATGATATTATCAGAGATGTTGGTCTCGAGACTTAAATCTTTATCCCAAGATGTCTCAAGACTCATTTAACTGTCTTATTCTTGGTATTGAATCAAAATGTCTTGGCCTATACTGTTTTTACGTCTCTAGATATTATCATAGTATAATGCATTATAAAATGCATATATATATATTTATTATTTATATATTTAGTTATATATTATTTATGCATATACTTATTTTAGCTATTACCAGTAGCTTTGGTTACTTTGCATAATTTGCAATAGTATAGGCTATACTATTGCAAAGTAAGCAAAGCTACTGGTAATAGCTTTAATATACAGTATAAAAATAATATATAATTAAATATACTATACTATAGTATAGCAAGTATGTCAAGTAAATTAGTTTGATTTTTAATGTTTATTTGGTTTAGAACAAATAAACTTTTAGTTTTAATGTACATTACTTAGTTTTAATGTACCTTAGATAACTATTAATACACTAGTTATCTAATGTACATTAAAACTAATATAATTATTATTATAAATATATATGCAACCATTCAAGTCAGCATTTAGTTAGCGACTAGATCTAGTAGGGATATTATTATATTTTTTCTTTAGAATTATTAGAATATGTAAATAATGTAATAGTTTGTGTATAAATACTTTTATATTTACTTTATTATTTTATTTAAATTACTACATTATAATCCGACAGGTTTGACTGTCAATATAAATGTTGTTCATCATTTATATTGTTTATAACATTATCAGTTTTTATATGCACTTAATATTTTTTTAAATAGTTCAAAAGCTGTCTAAACAAAATGATGAACTGAGTTTGAATTAACCAGAAAAGATATAAATGTAATCTTTGGAATTCAACTTGTAAGGACATTCCAAGAACAACTTAGTTGGAGAAGAAAAACTATGGTAATGTTTCAAAGCTATCAGAAAGGGAAGTTAATTAATGCACAAGATTTTACTTCACAGTTAAATATAAGCATATAAAAGCAATGTTTATAAATAATACATTATTATTTATTATAATACTATTATTTTTATTTGTTTATATTTAATTAAAAATAAATTAATTTATGCACACACTTTATTATTTATTATGTTTTTACATTACTATACTTAATAAATTACATATTTATTATATTTGTAGTTTTAAATAGTAAAGTAAAAATAAAAGAAGTTTTTGAATTTAATAGTATGTGCATAAGTTCTTTTATTTTAAATTTAACATTTTGTTTAAATTACTGCATTATAAGCAGGTAAGTTTGACTGGCAATATAAATAATGTTGTATATCATGCAGACAGCTCAGACAAAGAAGTAAGTTTTTAATTAAAATTACCAATTATAAGTAATACTATATTTGTTGCTGCCTGTTCTATATAAATGTTACTAACATGCAGGTAACATTTATATATGTGCATAAATCATTTCATTTTAACTTTATCATTTTATTTAAATTACTAAATTATCAGCAGATAGGTTTGATCGGCAATATGAGTTTTTAATTTATTTGCTTAGCCGTACATTACCAAGTTCCGTGTTTTATAATATATATAAAGATGGCAAGAACAGGAAGAAAACAGGTTTTTAATTGATGTTGTACATGATGCAGATAGCTCAGATGAAGAAGTAAGTTTTTTTTTAACTATAAAAATAAATAAGTAATATATGTTGCTGCCTTGTTCTATATAAATGTTACTAACATGCAGGTAACTTATATATATGTATTAGTTTGAATAAATCTTTTTATTTTCATATTTTATCTTTTTATTAAAGTTAAATTATAGACTGGAATTGTGATAGCTTAGGCAAAAAATAGGTAATAATCTTATAATTGTTATTTATAAATAATGATATATTCATTGCTCCTTTTTTTATATGTTACCCAACATTTAGCAACATTTATAAATGTGTATAATGCGTAATTATAAAGTAAGTTATAATAGATAATAATTATAAAATGAATAGTAAATAAAGGAAATTTGTTAGTATGTATATAATAGTTGTATGATGCATTGTCTAGATTGGTGAAATAGATAATAATACTAACTGTGGTGAAAATAACAATGAATATCAAAATGTTAATGGTACTTTGTTTGACGTCTACCTGGTTCTACAGATACAGTTGGCAGTGCAATCGCACTTATAAATGGGCTTGATGTTTTTTTGGATTGAATATGTTGTACTGATGATTTGTTTTTAACTTTATAAAAAGTTTTCCATGAAAACGTGTTCCAAATACCCATGGTTTTTTCATGAATTTTTTTTTTATGTGTTTTCCATGGAAATTTTCCATAAGGGTTAACAAATTATCCAATTTTTCAAAGTTAATTTTATACCACTCATAATTGTTTTTCCACCATTAGGTATTAGCTTTTAGCATGACTTTTAACTCATCTGATAAAATCAGATAGGAGAGAGATCAGGAGATTGGGAAAACTAAATCATCTATTCAATATTTGATCATTCTTGAACTCAGTCAAATAACTTATGATGAATATTTTACTTTTAAATATTTTGAAGAATAGATATTAGATTTAGGCTTCTAAAAAAACAAATGGCTTTCCATTAACCCAGCTGTCAAAAAATATAACATGATTTTTTAAAAGTGTCCAAATAAACTACTTTTGTTATCATTCCCTCTATTTTTACTATGTAGCCTGTGTCATTCCAATTAAAACAGTACGAAACCATAATGCTGCATCCACCATATTTCACAGTTGATACACACTGTTTTATCATACACTTAACAACTTTTTTTCAGAAAAGTAATCTTTTCTTGAAATCAAAGATTTAAAGCTTCGACATATCAGCCCACGTTTACAGTCATCAATGATCCTCTACTATTTTTATTATTTTTATCATAGCATTTTGATCAAAATGCTAAATTAAATTATCTAAAAATGCAAAATAAAAACTTAAAAAATTGCTAAACTAAAACATTTTTTAAAAACGCTTAAGCCATATAAATAATTATGAACGGTAGTATATATATATATATATATATATATATATATATATATATATATATATATATATATATATATATATATATATATATATTATATATATATATATATATATATATATATATATATATATATATATATATTTATACATATATATATGTGTATATATATATATATATATATATATATATATATATATATATATATATATATATATATATGTTGAATTTTTAAATCTTTGATTTCAAGAGAAGATTACTTTTCTGAAAAAAAGTTGTTAAGTGTATGATAAAACAGTGTGTATCAACTGTGAAATATGGTGGATGCAGCATTATGGTTTGGTACTGTTTTGATCGGAATGACACAGGCTACATTGTAATATATATATATATTTATATATATATATATATATATATATATATATATATATATATATATATATATATATATATATATATATATATATATATATATATATATATATATATATATATATGCTATATAAATACTTTAAACAAAGTTTGATAAATATGAAATTGTAAACCAATCAAATTGTAAACCAATCAAATTTAACTGAAACTATTGACTTTTTTTATTTTAGAAAAAAAATTGCCTTAGTACACTTGAGATTGACTAAGGGTTTTGACAAACATTCCTGTTTATTAATTTGTGTCAAATATTCCAGCCAAATAATATAATATTGTAATCAAACAGTAATCAAATAATATAATATGATATTGACAAACATTCCAAACATGTATATATATACAGAGCCAGAACCACCGAGGAGCCAGGGTGCCTAGGCCACCCAAAGAATTAAACTATAATTATTAGAGAAAAACATATATTTTTTAGGGCATTTTTGTTTGGGCCTCTCCCTATCTTTGGGCTCCTAAAATGGGTACTTAAATAAAAAAAAAGGTCTTTTATAAGTAATATGGGCCCCCTAATATGAAAATTGTGATTATGGCTCTGTGGTTAGGGTAGATTAGGGCAATATGAGCAACTTGGTAATACAAGCATACTTTAAGATTTCTTAGATGCAGTAAAGTTGCTTTGTATTTTTTGAATCAACTTTATGTGATGATAACAGTAATCAAAATAATTATGTGTTGATAACAGTAATCAAAATAATTATGTGGTGATAACACGCATCATAATCATCACGCATGATTAAATCTGTGGTGCAAAATTTTGGTGCTAAAATAATGAAATTAATTTTTATATATGTTAGCTAAAAACCCAATTCATTTTTTTTTGAAAAACAATGCATAGAAACATTTAGTTTTGACTTTATTAAAGATTCCATTTTTGTGTAATATGACACGGCTGTTTCACTCTTTATAAAAGTGAGCATGACGTCATGAGTTTATCAAAAAAAAAAGTATTTCCGCATAAAAAGTATAAAAATTCACTAACTTTAAAATAATAGTATTTTTTTTCTATAAATGCTTTCATCTTTGAATAAAAAATAAATAAAAGATCTATCTTTCCTTGTTAAAAAAATATTTACATTAAACGGACTATAATAAAATATTATTAAAATATTGAAATTGATTTGGGATCACTTTTCTGTTTTTTGAGATTTTTAATGAAAACCTGTCTTGGGCCAACAAAGATTAGCTGACATAGCTAGATACTTAACGGTTGAAATTTAGAGCACTTATTAATGAGTGTCTATTTTATCATATTCTAACGTTACTGGTGTGTATTTGTCAAAAAAAAAATTTTTTTATTGCATTTATATATTTAATTTTATTATTTTCAAATGTAAAATTTAACATTTTTGATCAGTAACATAAGTTATTGAAATTTTAACCTTTTATGCATATAAAAATAAAAAACCTATTTTCTGTACCTCTAGCTATGTCAGTTATTATCTTTTCAAACTTAGCATGTTTAGCAACAAATATTTTCAGTTTTCGCGTAAATTTTTATAAACATTTAAAAGCGATGACGTAACCTTAAATGCGTTACATCCCAAGCAATTATCTTAGCAATTTCAACTGAACTACTGTTTTGGCGAGACAAATTTTTAAGTATAAAATAAACAAAGTTTGGCGGAATATTCTCGACTCGTGGAGAATTCGACTGTTATCAGATAAGTTTGTTAATCCTATTATATCTATTGCATCTATTTGTCAAATAATAATTTTAATTAAGTTGTTTGTATTGTATTTGTATTGTAACGTCAGTGTTTGTTTTATAACTATGTATTCTGCAGAGAGAAAAGTTTTGCAACTATATATTGAATGGGAAGATTGTTGGAAAGATGAATGTAACTTTCCTTTAGTTAAGCGAATAATTAGCAGTGATAAAATCACTAACAAAGTAATTTCAATTTTAATGTCAGTTTTTCAATTAAGAAAAGATTTATATAGTTTTATGAGCTATATCTTGCCAATAGATTTCATTTTGCCTAGCAATGAGGAATTTGACCTGATGTGCAGAAAGTTAGTACGCCAAAAAATTCATTATAAAAATAATTCTTTAAAAAATGAACCATTTTTTAATATGCAACTGTCGCAAGCTCCATGTAGAAAAAAAAAAAAAATTCAGCAGATGCAGAGGAATTTTTTATTTTAAATAAGAATAAGGAGCTACTGAGTCAAGTTGACAAGTTAACTTCTGAAAATAAAACAAATATGGAGCAAATAGAGATATTAAAAACTCAGTTATTTAAGTTGGAAGCTGAAATTACAGATTTAAGTTCGAAAAACAAGGCTTTTAACACACATTGTAACTCATTAAGTTCTCAATTAAAGACTATGAGTATTAGGCTAAAACAGGAGGAGCAGTTCCAACTTATTTAAAAAAAAAAAATCAAAACAGCACAACGTAAATTTGCATCTGCTCGTGCTAAAAATGTCAGTTTGCTAAAAAAAATTAAACTTGAAAAAAATAATGCAAAAATTTGTGATATAAACCAGAATAGTTGCCAGATTTGCAAACGTTTTTTAAGTGGTGATAAGGATTTAGTTGTTGTGGATTCTTATTTAGACTATGACAACATTGGTTCTTCTGAATTGTTCTGTGGATTTAAGTTGAGTAATTCACAGACTATATTAGTTGAAAGGCCCATAGTTGGTAAAAAATATACTTATATTAAGTTAGGTCATGGTAAACCTTATTCTAAGTTAAGTAGACATTCTGCAGCTAGAGGATCTAAACTTGCTTTTATATTTCTTCGATTATTAGCTTATTCAGATTTAGAAAGTGATTTGTCTATATTGTTTTGTGATTCTATGTTTTGTGAAAAGTCAATAAAATGTTATGTAGCAAACAAGTTAGGTTTAGTTAGGCAATTAAGTGTTTCTGATACTGTAGAGCTGCAGAGCCAATTAAGGATGCCCACAGCTGAATTCCGTAGGTTAAGATGTATTCTGTGTAATCTTGGTGCAAGGATTCTTGCCTCTGAGCCCAAGATAAGACAAGAACAAGAAATGCGGACAATGCATGTCAATAAAGAACATGTCACTGTGAAGTCCATGTTACTTTATCCATCTGCGAATGAAGCACCTTGTTTAGTATCTGTACTGATGGTCAAGAATTTGACAACTTATATTGAAGAGGTTTTTAATAGTCTTTATGTACGCGACCACCTTAATTCGGATGTTGGTTTTGGCGAAGAGGTATGGCTCCTTTTTTGCTGGGGATAAGGGTGGAAAGTATGTGAAATTCCATTTTGAAGTTGTCAATTCTAAATCATCAGGGTCTGTATATGATGTTCATTTGTTTTGTATGTATTAGGGTTCAGACTGTCGTGAGAATATTGCCTTAATTCTCAGGCATTATGCCAACGACAGTAAAAGAATTCAGTCGTCAGATTTTAAGCTAAAAGGCAAAATAGTCAGGTTGTTCTTAGGTGGAGATTTTCATTTCATCGATGATGTTCTGGGACACCAGGGTTCAGCTGCTAGCTTTCCTAGTTCTACAGATCTAGTTGAATTAAGTTCTCTTAGAAACCATGCTTCTATGCCTCACACACCTGCTAATTGTAACATCTTAAGGAGGACAATACAATCTCTGGAAGGTGCTTACAGTGAGAACTTGTGTGATAATAGACAAGGTGGAAACTTAAGAGCTCTAGGTAAGTTTCATAAATCAATTATTGCTCCTGTGATTTTCCCCATAATAACTTTAGATAATGTAGTGCCACCTGTTTTGCATATTATGTTAGGAGTTGTGTTAAAACTGTATAAGTTATTGTTGAAGGAGTGTAAGACTTTAGATTGTCAAGCTGTTTCGTCTTTGTCGCATAATGAGAATGTGAGAACGAATGAATTGTGGGCTGCTAAAAGCGTTGAATGTTCTAAAACAGCAGAAGCTTTGTGTTTATTAGGAAATCAATTTGTAGACGTTGCAAATCTACAGGCGCGATGGTTAGCTTTTAATAGCAATTTTTCCGAATTAGATAGCATATCCCTAAACTCCTCCAATAAAAAAAAAACCTGTAAACAGCAAAAAATGTGTGCTAGTATCAGATGTTTAATTACAAAATATGATAGTAACATTGATTGGGTGAAGTGTGTTACGTGCAAAAAATGGTTTCATCAACTTTGTGAAATTATTGGTGAATCAGAAAAGAGTGTATTGTGTGATATAGCGATGTACCAGTGTTTAGCATGTCAGGGTGAAGATATAGAATGCCTTGACCTGTATATTTCTGAAAAAATTTCTTTTATACGTGCGCAACGCGAAGTTTTAGATGTTGAATATATTAAATTGCAGATGGAGTGTGAAGACCTAGAAAAAATATCCAAAAGTAGCATGGGGAGTTATTAAGAGACCTCTTAATAAGAGGTCTCTTAATAACTCTTAATTCAAGGGCCTTATTAAGAGACCTCTTAATAAGGCCCTTCAAGGGCCTTATTAAGAGGTCTCTTAATAAGGCCCTTGAAGATATGAAGGTTGAGCGACAAGCGTATCATGGTAATGTGTTTGTAGGTAATCATTGCAAAATAGTCTTAAGAAACCATTATAAACTTTGTAGTGTTATTGATGATGAAGCTAATAAAAAAAATTTATGCGCATGTTTAGTGTTTTTAATAAGTTGCAACCAATTCTTTTTAAGCGAAAATTTCTTTCTGATGCCGAAATTACTGAGCTTCATCAATATGTAAATTTATTTGCTATCGAGTTTCATGCTTGCTTTCCAAATGAAAGTATCACACGAAAAATGCATGAACTCATTTTTAATGTGCCACTATTTGTAAAATTGCATAAAACTATTGGGTTGCTGAGTGAAGAGGAGGGAGAGTGTTTGCATAATAGTGTAAATAAGGAATTAAGACAGTTGCATTCAGTAAGAAATCAGGAACAGAAGCTGCGTCTTGTTTTAAAACGCTTTGAATTGCACAGCAAAGCTGATAGAAAGCTTCAAGCCTCTAAGGTGAGAAAGTGTGTTGTGTGTTCTGAGCGTGGTGAAAGTTCATTTTATAGACAAGGCCTATGTCTTGTTTGTGGTCATAAAATTTAGTCTAATTAAAAAAAAAAGTTTTTATATCTAAGATGAAATAAATAAATAGTAAATAAGTAAACTTTATTTTGTTTTATCATGTCTGTGTAATTTTACTTTAAAATATTTATTGTTTTTTATTATATTAATTTTATATTAGGTAGGTGCCCATTTTATTTTTATCTTCACAAGTTAATTATACCTATGCAATACCATCCAGGTTAAAGAATGGTATATAAGTCTAGCATCAAATCGGTGTAAAAATATAGCTTACTACTTTGACTTATGATAAGAGCATCTGGTATGTTTGTTGGCTATGATATTAAATAATTTTTTGTGTAGTTAATTTAAAAAATGTATTGTATTTTATTATATGTAACATTTAATTTAAATATTAGATGCCCATTTGGCTATTACCATCAGAAGTTAGTTCTACCTCTGCTCAACATACCATCTCTCTGGTTAAAGAATAGAATTTAAGTCTCATAAATAACAAGTTATTGTAAAGATACAGTTTAAATTAAGAATTTGTCAAAGCTATTGTCACTATTGTGAGTCTGTTAAACAAAAGCTTTTCGTCTGGTTTAGAATGGAGCCTGAATCTATAATCAACTAGGTGTACAAAGATCTTTTTCTAATTAAAGAACTTATCAGTGGATCAACTTATTATAAAACAGTTTTTTATGAGAATAAAAACACATTACCAAACAATTTAAATTAGCTATTTGTATATTTAAAGAAATGTTTTATTTTTTGTGAGAAAAGATTCAAATGCTATAAAATAATTTATTACCGAATGCGAGATTAATTCAAAAACTTCAACTTCAATGAAATATTTTATTAGACGTTTTTCAAAATTGAAATCTGGCTTTATTTTGTAATGCATTGAATTTATTAACTCAGTGAATTGTTTTCACAATTCGTATTTAAAAACATACTCGTTTAACAGCTAATCCCCCTTCAAACAATATTTTTTATAATTTTGCAATAAATGCGGTTTGCTTGCAGACTGCAATAAAGACTGTTTTAGTTAACCTTTAACAATTAAATAAGGTTTGTTTATTTTAATAATAGTCAAACAATGAATGTATTTGATAATAACTATCAGAATTATATTTTTCTGATTTTTCTTTGATAAAAAGTTACGAGAAATTACTAAAATTTAGCCAAGTTCATCATTTGTCGTGTTTTTTATAAAATAAAAGAAGCTTTTTTACTACTGTATTAAATGTCCTGTGATAAAACATTTTATTGTTGTTTTTATTCTTTTTACAAAACAAAATTATCTCAAAAATTTCAAAAGTTATAAATGTTTTATTAACACCCCCTACGTCAATATTTTCCAAAAAAAACAAGAAGCCGTAAAGCTCACTCTGAAACAGCCGTGATGAGCATGCTCAAATTACCCAGTGTTTTTTATTGAAATTATCTAGTTTAAAGTCCTAAAATAGCAGTAGTTTTAATTGCTTTTTGAATAAAAAACAAAACATAGTAAAAAATTTTAATATTTTAACAATACTAAATATTTTTCTGCAATTTAAATTCAAAAAAATTAAATTTTTATTGCTCAAAGGTTTGAGTTGATAAAATAGAAAAAATAACAATTTTTTTTTTGCGGAAAACATAGTAGTATTGTTTCAACAAAAAAAACTAAAACTTGATCTTTTAATCACAAGATTTGTTAACGAATTCCAATTCTAATTGTCAGGTTGGTATTTTTTTTAACTTTATGTTATTTTTTTTGAGCTAATTCAAAGTGCTCGTATTACCAAGTGGTCTGGGTAATATGAGCACTTTTGCTACTTTTTTAAAACCTCTGTGTTTTTAAGAATAAATTTCGGGTGCCCAAATATTTAAATGGATCATGAGTAGGGATCCCTAAAAATTGTTTATTTGCAAAATTTTGGATCCAGCATAATATTTTTGAAAATATTCTAATTATCGCTTAAGGTGCTCATTAAGCATATGACTTTTGAGCTTTTTGAATAAAAATTGATTTCCTGGGGTTTCAGTAGATGAAATTTTATATGTAGATTGCATTTATTATTCCTTTAGTAAAAAATTATGGCATTATACAATTATGTTGCGCTTAATGCAGGCAATATTTTATACCTTTAATGTTAGCTTCTTATTGAAATTAAAGCTAAATATAGTTTTAACAATCTGCCTTTAACCAATAGGCTTACACTTTCAAAATTTCATATTAAAAGTAGAGTTTCTAGTAGTTTGGCTTTATAAGCTTCAATTTTTCTCATCTGCTTTTGACTAATTGCTTTGTTGTTTTATTGTAGAAGCTATTCTGACAGAAAAAGTTTCATTTAGTTCATCAAAGACATGTCTAAACTATAACGTAACCTAGTTAATAAAAGCTTCAATGTATGGCAGCAGAATATAAAAAGCAAAGTTGTCAGGCGTTCAGAAATACCTTTGCAAGTTACTGAATTAAATGAACTCTGCAAAATGCCTTTTAACAGGGACATTGTTGGGCATTTTTTGGAATTACATAAAATGAAGGAGAAGAAAATAAGAATAGAAACTATTGCAAAGGAACTGAATTTACTTTGGGATAAATTTAATTTTCCTGTCATATCAATGCAACGTGTCCACCTAAAAATTGCAAATCTAATTGATGCATATGTGAGATACAGAAAGAAAAAGGGTAAGAGATTTCTGGAGGAATTAGCAAGCCTCTTTGATATAACCAAAACTGATGGAAATTGGTTGTCCTCTGAAGACAAACAACTTTACCTACAGCAGATTGAATCTCATGGTACTGTTGGATACATAACTTATGACGAATCTTTGCAAAAAAATGATGCTGAAATATCACTTGGTGATGATTTTATACCTGAAGTGGAAACAAAGAGGAAAAATATCAAAAAACCAAGGCTGCTGCAAATATGGTTACCAAATATTCTCTATCTACAAGACAATCATCCAGAGTCTGTTCTAGTCTAGCTGCTGAATGTTCTGCTAAGTTACCCACACCATCACAAACTGGAATATGGAAAAGAGTGGTCAGAGATGGAATTAGAAAGCCTACTGAAATAAAATGCATTCTTCAGCAAAAAAATGATTTCTGTTTGCATTTCAATGGAAAGAAACTGTCATCTAAAGAATATGAAGTTGTTTGCTTGCAAAGTCCTTCAAGGAAATTGAATTTAAGTATCATCATATGTGAATCTGGTTCGGTTGCAAACATATTTTCTGGATTGAAGAAGCTCTTAGATGACTTCGTGGAAGAGTATTAAAATGATTGTGTGCAATGGAATGTGTGCGATGCGTGCGATGGATGTATGCGATATTAAAATGATTGTGTGCGATGGAATGTGTGCGATGGATGTGTGCGATGCGTGGAAGAGTATTAAAATACTCTTATATATATATGTATATATTAATATATATATCTTATATATATATGTATATATATATATATATATATATATATATATATGTATATATATGTATATATATATACATATATATGTATATATATATATATATATATATATATATATATATATATATATATATATATATATATATATATATATATATATATATTTATATATAGGGTAGATTAGAGTAATATGAGCACTAGGTATATGACTTTTTTTCAATCAAGATTTCTGGGATGGCAAATTATGAACTTTTATCTAAATATAGTAAATATGACTTAATTTTTGTTTAAATTTTAAAAAACCTGGCGCACCCTTAAAGAAATAGCTACAATGCTTAAATCACACAAGTTATATATTGTAAAACAGAAATTTTAAATATCCATATGAATATATGCTTACTTTAGTAACTGTTGAGTGTTCACAATTGTAAATTTGAGTTTAAGAATTTAGCATTAAGGTACTTGTCACTTTTGCAGGTAGTGTAATGTCGTCTTCCATTATTTTGACTGCTCTTTCAGCCACAATGTTTGATTGTGGGAATGTCAATGACTGAAAGCTGATTTACCTAATGCGTTTGGAAATACTTTGTTGCTTTCTGGCAATCAAATTTTGAAACAGCAGAATGCAATTCTTCAAAACTGTCGAAGAACCAAGTCAAGGATGTGGTGTTGACACCCAATGTACTGCGTTCTAATAATACATTTTCTTTCAAATTCTTTATAATGCTGAGTGATTATTCCATTCCATTTCTGCTACCAGTGTTGACTGCTGTTCACACACAATCATTTTAATACTCTTCCACGCATCGCACACATCCATCGCACACATTCCATCGCACACAATCATTTTAATATCGCATACATCCATCGCACGCATCGCACACATTCCATTGCACACAATCATTTTAATACTCTTCCACGAAGTCATCTAAGAGCTTCTTCAATCCAGAAAATATGTTTGCAACCGAACCAGATTCACATATGATGATACTTAAATTCAATTTCCTTGAAGGACTTTGCAAGCAAACAACTTCATATTCTTTAGATGACAGTTTCTTTCCATTGAAATGCAAACAGAAATCATTTTTTTGCTGAAGAATGCATTTTATTTCAGTAGGCTTTCTAATTCCATCTCTGACCACTCTTTTCCATATTCCAGTTTGTGATGGTGTGGGTAACTTAGCAGAACATTCAGCAGCTAGACTAGAACAGACTCTGGATGATTGTCTTGTAGATAGAGAATATTTGGTAACCATATTTGCAGCAGCCTTGGTTTTTTGATATTTTTCCTCTTTGTTTCCACTTCAGGTATAAAATCATCACCAAGTGATATTTCAGCATCATTTTTTTGCAAAGATTCGTCATAAGTTATGTATCCAACAGTACCATGAGATTCAATCTGCTGTAGGTAAAGTTGTTTGTCTTCAGAGGACAACCAATTTCCATCAGTTTTGGTTATATCAAAGAGGCTTGCTAATTCCTCCAGAAATCTCTTACCCTTTTTCTTTCTGTATCTCACATATGCATCAATTAGATTTGCAATTTTTAGGTGGACACGTTGCATTGATATGACAGGAAAATTAAATTTATCCCAAAGTAAATTCAGTTCCTTTGCAATAGTTTCTATTCTTATTTTCTTCTCCTTCATTTTATGTAATTCCAAAAAATGCCCAACAATGTCCCTGTTAAAAGGCATTTTGCAGAGTTCATTTAATTCAGTAACTTGCAAAGGTATTTCTGAACGCCTGACAACTTTGCTTTTTATATTCTGCTGCCATACATTGAAGCTTTTATTAACTAGGTTACGTTATAGTTTAGACATGTCTTTGATGAACTAAATGAAACTTTTTCTGTCAGAATAGCTTCTACAATAAAACAACAAAGCAATTAGTCAAAAGCAGATGAGAAAAATTGAAGCTTATAAAGCCAAACTACTAGAAACTCTACTTTTAATATGAAATTTTGAAAGTGTAAGCCTATTGGTTAAAGGCAGATTGTTAAAACTATATTTAGCTTTAATTTCAATAAGAAGCTAACATTAAAGGTATAAAATATTGCCTGCATTAAGCGCAACATAATTGTATAATGCCATAATTTTTTACTAAAGGAATAATAAATGCAATCTACATATAAAATTTCATCTACTGAAACCCCAGGAAATCAATTTTTATTCAAAAAGCTCAAAAGTCATATGCTTAATGAGCACCTTAAGCGATAATTAGAATATTTTCAAAAATATTATGCTGGATCCAAAATTTTGCAAATAAACAATTTTTAGGGATCCCTACTCATGATCCATTTAAATATTTGGGCACCCGAAATTTATTCTTAAAAACACAGAGGTTTTAAAAAAGTAGCAAAAGTGCTCATATTACCCAGACCACTTGGTAATACGAGCACTTTGAATTAGCTCAAAAAAAATAACATAAAGTTAAAAAAAATACCAACCTGACAATTAGAATTGGAATTCGTTAACAAATCTTGTGATTAAAAGATCAAGTTTTAGTTTTTTTTGTTGAAACAATACTACTATGTTTTCCGCAAAAAAAAAATTGTTATTTTTTCTATTTTATCAACTCAAACCTTTGAGCAATAAAAATTTAATTTTTTTGAATTTAAATTGCAGAAAAATATTTAGTATTGTTAAAATATTAAAATTTTTTACTATGTTTTGTTTTTTATTCAAAAAGCAATTAAAACTACTGCTATTTTAGGACTTTAAACTAGATAATTTCAATAAAAAACACTGGGTAATTTGAGCATGCTCATCACGGCTGTTTCAGAGTGAGCTTTACGGCTTCTTGTTTTTTTTGGAAAATATTGACGTAGGGGGTGTTAATAAAACATTTATAACTTTTGAAATTTTTGAGATAATTTTGTTTTGTAAAAAGAATAAAAACAACAATAAAATGTTTTATCACAGGACATTTAATACAGTAGTAAAAAAGCTTCTTTTATTTTATAAAAAACACGACAAATGATGAACTTGGCTAAATTTTAGTAATTTCTCGTAACTTTTTATCAAAGAAAAATCAGAAAAATATAATTCTGATAGTTATTATCAAATACATTCATTGTTTGACTATTATTAAAATAAACAAACCTTATTTAATTGTTAAAGGTTAACTAAAACAGTCTTTATTGCAGTCTGCAAGCAAACCGCATTTATTGCAAAATTATAAAAAATATTGTTTGAAGGGGGATTAGCTGTTAAACGAGTATGTTTTTAAATACGAATTGTGAAAACAATTCACTGAGTTAATAAATTCAATGCATTACAAAATAAAGCCAGATTTCAATTTTGAAAAACGTCTAATAAAATATTTCATTGAAGTTGAAGTTTTTGAATTAATCTCGCATTCGGTAATAAATTATTTTATAGCATTTGAATCTTTTCTCACAAAAAATAAAACATTTCTTTAAATATACAAATAGCTAATTTAAATTGTTTGGTAATGTGTTTTTATTCTCATAAAAAACTGTTTTATAATAAGTTGATCCACTGATAAGTTCTTTAATTAGAAAAAGATCTTTGTACACCTAGTTGATTATAGATTCAGGCTCCATTCTAAACCAGACGAAAAGCTTTTGTTTAACAGACTCACAATAGTGACAATAGCTTTGACAAATTCTTAATTTAAACTGTATCTTTACAATAACTTGTTATTTATGAGACTTAAATTCTATTCTTTAACCAGAGAGATGGTATGTTGAGCAGAGGTAGAACTAACTTCTGATGGTAATAGCCAAATGGGCATCTAATATTTAAATTAAATGTTACATATAATAAAATACAATACATTTTTTAAATTAACTACACAAAAAATTATTTAATATCATAGCCAACAAACATACCAGATGCTCTTATCATAAGTCAAAGTAGTAAGCTATATTTTTACACCGATTTGATGCTAGACTTATATACCATTCTTTAACCTGGATGGTATTGCATAGGTATAATTAACTTGTGAAGATAAAAATAAAATGGGCACCTACCTAATATAAAATTAATATAATAAAAAACAATAAATATTTTAAAGTAAAATTACACAGACATGATAAAACAAAATAAAGTTTACTTATTTACTATTTATTTATTTCATCTTAGATATAAAAACTTTTTTTTTTAATTAGACTAAATTTTATGACCACAAACAAGACATAGGCCTTGTCTATAAAATGAACTTTCACCACGCTCAGAACACACAACACACTTTCTCACCTTAGAGGCTTGAAGCTTTCTATCAGCTTTGCTGTGCAATTCAAAGCGTTTTAAAACAAGACGCAGCTTCTGTTCCTGATTTCTTACTGAATGCAACTGTCTTAATTCCTTATTTACACTATTATGCAAACACTCTCCCTCCTCTTCACTCAGCAACCCAATAGTTTTATGCAATTTTACAAATAGTGGCACATTAAAAATGAGTTCATGCATTTTTCGTGTGATACTTTCATTTGGAAAGCAAGCATGAAACTCGATAGCAAATAAATTTACATATTGATGAAGCTCAGTAATTTCGGCATCAGAAAGAAATTTTCGCTTAAAAAGAATTGGTTGCAACTTATTAAAAACACTAAACATGTGCATAAATTTTTTTTATTAGCTTCATCATCAATAACACTACAAAGTTTATAATGGTTTCTTAAGACTATTTTGCAATGATTACCTACAAACACATTACCATGATACGCTTGTCGCTCAACCTTCATATCTTCAAGGGCCTTATTAAGAGACCTCTTAATAAGGCCCTTGAAGGGCCTTATTAAGAGGTCTCTTAATAAGGCCCTTGAATTAAGAGTTATTAAGAGACCTCTTATTAAGAGGTCTCTTAATAACTCCCCATGCTACTTTTGGATATTTTTTCTAGGTCTTCACACTCCATCTGCAATTTAATATATTCAACATCTAAAACTTCGCGTTGCGCACGTATAAAAGAAATTTTTTCAGAAATATACAGGTCAAGGCATTCTATATGAAGGAGCACGCCCTCTCTCATTTTTGAGGGGGTACGCCCTCCCCCTCTTTTGTTTTTTAAAAGAAATTGACGTTTTTTTAATAAAAAATTGAGAAATGAGATAGTGTGCCCCTCACTTTGAAAACCGTGTTGTCAGCCCTGCGAAAACCATTGATTTCTTGTCCAATTTCCCAAACTCAGTTGTAAATTGTCTATGTTGGTTAAAAGGTTGTTGGTTTAAACATTTATTTATTGTAAAGAATCATTTCTCTTCCATTCTAAGCAATAAATAGGAGCATGTACTTGTTTTTTTCTTTCTTTTTCTTTTTCTCTTTTTCAAATTTTCATATTATTTAATTTTACTTTACGGTTTTTATATCTGTATAAATCAGTTACCTTTTTGCAATATTACCCGGTAGGAAATGAGCTAGCGACTAGCTAGCTTCATAGCGATTTTCAAGCGATTTTTTTTTTCTGATTTTATTCTTTACTAATGTCTCTAACATCTTTAAAAAATTCGATTTTTAGTGTTGAGTCTATTATAATTATGAGAATAATTGAACTTTAAACATTGCGATTTTGTAGCAATGTGTCGCTAGCTACATATCGTAGGTTTGTAGCTAGCTACAAAATATCTACAAATCTATAGCTGGTTGATAGCTACATACCAAAATTTTTTTGATAGCAATTTTATTACGATATGACGGTAGCTGTAATAGCCTGTGAGTCTTTAGCTTATTAAGCTAGCTGTCCTCGTAGCCAAATCGCTGTCTTTATCTTTACAAATATCGATAGCTTTTCGCTAACTTAAAAAAGCTAGCAATCCTCATGGCCAAATCGCTGTCTTTATCGTAACGTTTATAGCTAGCTTATCGCTAGCCAATTTCCCACCGGGTAACTGCTATCAACGTTTTCAATATAATATACCAAAAATATATTGTAAAACATAATTTAAGTGAGACACGTTTAGATTTAGTATATAGGAATTATCAACTTTTGAAACTATCGAGAAGTTTATTGGTTGAAGCACTACTTTTTACCTGGTTAACAATATTTCTACACAGTTTAAAGTAACACTAAAGTAAAATTTGTTTTGTTATTATTATTTATTAGTTGCAGTACTTAAAGGTTATGTCTGTTAAATATATATTTTTAAATATACCCGGTGTCGGGTACATCAACAAAATGATTCCAAGTACCCGGTAAAAGCACCGAATTACCGGGTCCCTGGGTCCGTACCGGGTACATCTCTATTATATATATATGTATATATATATATATATATATATATATATATATATATATATATATATATATATATATATATATACATACATATATATATATATATTTATATATATATATATACATACATATATATATATGCATATATATATATATATATATGTATATATATATATATATATATATATATATATATATATATATATATATATATATATACATATATAGAGATATATACATATTATAGTTTGATAACATGCATAAAAAAAACTTTATGACATACATTGGATTCCTGGAAGCCACAAAGACCAATTAGGACAACCTATTTGCTTTGATTGAATAGTCTCTATAAGAATCATTATAGTTCTTTGACGCTGTTGCAATATAGAAGCTAATCTTTTTGTACGTGGGTTTCCATTAATTATTTGAGCATCTGTAGACCAAAACTGAAGTATCCATGTAATGAGCTCATCAACATACTTTCGACCCATGTTTGAATGCATTATTTGTGGTAGTCCAAAATGTCCGAGAACATATCTACAAAGTTTTCTTGCAACATATGCAGCATCTGAAGTTTTTAAAGGAAACAAAACATTATACTTAGTATGATGGTCTGTAAAATGTCCAATGAAATAAAAGTTGCCTTCAGTGTCAGGAGTGCTCTGCATATCAAGTATATCAATCTAAAAAAAGTTTTCGGTGTATTGTCATTTAACAATGTTTTAAAAGTGATTATTGAAAAAAGATTTTTATGCAATAGTTTGAAGTATATTGTTATTTAACAATGAGTAACTGCTAATAAATGACTGATATTGTTCAAACCCATTTGATTTACCATGGATATCATAAAGAATGGGAGTTAAAATCAACAAAAGTTTTACAAAAAAATTTGGGTATTTACCAACCCTGGCCACCATAAATAGAAAAAAATACTAGTTGATGTTTGAAGGCTCATATTAGACAACTGGGTGCATGTTATAATTTGCTTTCAGACAAGTTATTATAACTATTGCTAATAAGTTTCATATTTCCAAAATAACGTCCTCAGAAGAGGGGTAACAATATGTCTTGAGCATTTTTTTATAAAATTTTTTATATTTTACATTTTATTATAACATTTATTATTTTATAATATTATGTCTTGAGCATTTTTTAATTTTATTACTATGCACAAAATGATGCAAATAAATAATTACCTGGCATCTAGTCATAAATTGCATTTCAAATTCTTTTTTCTTTGGTGGTAAATTTGATTTATCTTTAGATTGAGTCTTGGCATGATTCTTTATACTTGTGGGAATATAACATGCATGCTCCTTCTGACAAAACTTGCAGAGTGATACATATTTGCGAACAACATCTCTTGGAATGCTGCAATACGTTGCACTTAACTACAAAGAAAAGAGAGTTACTATTTTTTGTTTAGAAACAAAAAACATTTGTGTTTACTTTAAACTGCCAGTCTTCAAAATAATTTTAAACTGCCAGTCTTCAAAATAATTCATAGTGTAATGTGGGAGTAATAAAAATAATTTATTTATTCTCACACTACTCAAACTGAGACAACTTTATAAATATAGCTGTGAGTAACTCACAGCTATATTTATAATACAATTTACAATGAGACATACAAAACATTATGAGTTATTTAAAATACAGCACATAGTACAATGTATAATTAAAATGCAGTGTCACATTTTGTAATAAAAAAAGTTTAAATAAAAAAAAATTCAAGGCTAGGACTTATTTTGAATTAAAAAAAAATGCTTTTAAGATTTTTATGTAACAAAAATTGTAGTCATAGCATCGTACAATTTCTTATTAGTTAACTTATAATCAAATAATTACTTGTCTAATATCTAGTGTTTTTACAAAAGTTATATAATTAGCAACAACTGAAATTAACTGAAAATATAAAAATAATCATAAAATAAATACTAATGGGGAAAAATTTAATGTGAAGTTAGGCTTAGATTTTCACAAATTATGTGGGTTATTAAGTAAATTCATGGTAAATTCAATTTCTTAATCAAAAATAAACTAAAATAAATAAGAATTTTCAGAATAAATTAATAACTAAATAGAACTATTTAAAAAAAGTAGAAAAATCATCTGTATTATACCATCATTGTAAACATTTGTAACAAAAAACTGATTTTGTATGCTTCTTTTTACTAATTTACTGATTTTCCAACCGATCACATTTTAATATTTTAATCCTGCATTATGATAATAATTAAATAATAAATAAAACTTTATGCATTACTTAGATAATTGTTTATATTGATTTTGCTTACAGGCGAATATGTTTATTCTTAAGATGATGTTTATAAGCTTTAATTTAACAGCTGAATGTTTTTATACTTTTATTGCTATAATGTTATTTTTAGAATAATTTTATTTTATGTTGTGTAATTTTTTCATGCCCTCTATTTTCTGTTGAAAGTGAACAATTGTCCAGTTGTGGAGATCAAATTCTTCCACAACTGAACAATGAAGGAAAAATGCTTATGTTTTTACATAACAATATTGGTATACACAATTTTAAATGCTAAACACTATTACAACTGCTATTTATGCTTTTTTTAGAATCCTAAAGTTATTGATTCCTTGGTATTTGATTTTAAAATCTCTTATTTTATTTTGAGAAAATGTATATTTTATGTTATAATTTTTTTTTTAATTCGATTTTATAAAGAGTTCAAAGTTCTAAGTAAACTGCTTATCTTAATACCATTTTCTTTTTAAAATTGAATTAAAAACATTCCTTTAAAATAATGTTTATTTTTTGAAAATTTTCTTTTCATAGTTAAAAAAACTAGAAATTGTATATTATTTTAATTTATATTAATATTATTATTTTATTCGGCATCGGTATTGGCCTTTTCCTATCTATCGGCATCGGTATCGGCCACAAATATGCAATTAGTACATCACTAATTATGTAACTTATGCTTTATCTTAACTTATAATATATCTTGCATGTTAATTAACTATGAGAATATACAATGTAAACATTTTTGTAATGTTTAATAAGATATTAGGAAATTTTTTATTCTTGTTTTCTTATGATGAAAAAGACTGCTGCTTCTTGTTTATTGTAGTAAATAATAAATATTTAATCGTATTCATAAGAAAATTCATACTTATTACCATAGAATTATTAAAGAGACTCTCATCAAGCAGTTCAATCAAGTGATATTTGGGAGTTCCATTACTAAGCTTGTAACCATGCATTATTGTATACACTTCAATACCAAGGTCTCAAGCTTGTGTCCAACAATTTAACAGAGAAAAAAAAGTTTCACTGGACAAAAAAATACAGAATTAATTTTTTAAAACATCAAAAAATTTATATTCTATGAATACCTCATAGTTACAAGCATTTCCATCTATAATTACTCAACAACATCTTTAATAATTCAAATTGATAAAGTAGAATTACTTTTTTTTTCGAAAGCATATTTAAGTTAAAGCCGTTTTTAAAGAAAAAAAAAAAAACTATTCAAACATTTTTCAAAAATTAAAACAAATATTTTCTAAATAACTAAAGTTAATCGATGATTTGCTAATTATCATTGCAAATTAAAAATTTTTTATTATGCTTTTCAAAATTTTGTATATTCAAAAAGTTGAGGAAAATTCTAAAAATCAGCTTCTCTACCATATATTTTATAAAGTTAAAAAGATACTAATTTTTTTTTTTAAAAAAAGATTTTTTAAAAAAAAGATTTTTTTAAAAAAAGATACTAATTTAAAAAAAAAAAAAATTATAATAAAAGAAGAATTTCAAAGAAAAAAAGAAAACCTTCACAAACGTTCCCTTGTACCCACGATGTTTTGATCCATTCTTATGTGCAGCTTCAATAACATCAAACATATCTTCTTTAAATATTAACTGACGATTTTGTCCAAGCATTGCATGACTAGCAGAGCTCTAAACAGTTATTTTTAAATCATAACAAACATTAAAAAAATCATTAAAAAAATTTATACTGATGTAGTTTTTACACAACCAAATTATCAACAACACTATGTGGTTTTGGTAATAATGTTTAGTTTTACTAAAGCTTGAACTGAATAATTTCTTAATACAACAATACTACTAGTCTTTTGCTGGCAATATTTGCTAATTAGCAGTTCTAAATCTTCTGTACATATTTCATATTTTATCTTTTACCTTAAAAAATTTTATATTTTGTAGAATTTTTTTAAGTCTTCACAACCTGCAAGAGTCACACTATACATTTTGAATTAATATATATTATAAATTATAAATTATAAATTATAAATATATATATATATATATATATATATATATATATATATATATATATATATATATATATATATATATATATATATATATATATATTATAAATTATTACTTAAAATGTTAAAAACTTTTATTTAAAAAGTTTTTTTACTATTTGATAGACTGCCTGCCCCAACCAAACTTTTAGTCGATGTAGCAGCACTTCCTTGTAGCAGCAGACTTTAAGATAGCTGTTATGGCAGCATCTCAATCAACTATCTATATTGTAGCAACAGGCTACAATATAGATAGTTGATATAGCAACACTTCACGCATGTTTCACAGTAAAAAAATAAAATATTTATAGCCGTTTTATTTCTTAAAAATTATCTATATATTTTTAATAATCACTTTCAACAAGGCAGCAAGCAACCACTATTAGAGTTGGAAGTTACTGGAAGAGAAAAGAAGAACTTTATAAAGCAAGGTAAGAATTAACAGACGACTTGAAAGTTTTGGAGCACTTAAGAACAGTCACAGTAAAAAGATGAGACCTAATTGAATGATGAGTAATACGAGAATGAATTTTAGTATATGGCACAAGAGACGCTAGCTCTTTTAGGGCATCACCCAATATAATATTTATAGAAAAGAAAAAGAGAAGAAACATAACAACAAAATAAAAACATTTAGAATGTTTTTAAAAAAATTCTAGTACTTTAATTTGAGTTTTTGAAGTTTTTAAAAAAACAACAAATTTAACTATTTTGTCTTATTAGATGTCATAGGGCAATTAAGCGTCATTTTTATACAAAAATGATACGTTTAATACCTTTACTATATATATATATATATATATATATATATATATATATATATATATATATATATATATATATATATATATATATATATATATATATAAATTATGTAGAGTACTCAATGTTCTTAAAGAACAGAGCAATAATAAATTAAGTTTATAAATTAACTTCAGATCTATCTATATATATTAACTATCAGATCTATCTATTGGAAGCTTTTATTTTAGAAAGCGTGAATTTTATTTTAAAGAACAATAATTTTACTTTCAATAATGAGTTTTTCAATCAATTAATCAGAACAGATATGGGAAAAAAAATGGCTCCACCTTATGCATGTTTAGTAGTGGGATACCTTGAAGAAGTGAAATTATTTCCTAAAGTTTTACCAAATTTTTTCAACAAAATCGAATGGGAAAACATTCAAAACAATTTCAAAAGATACATAGATGATGGATTTGTTGCTTTACTAAAATCAATTAATATTAATTTGCTGTTAAAGTGTCTTAATTCTTTACACCCCAACATCAAATATACACAAGAACAATCTAAAATTTCATATTCCGAAACCACACAGTACCAACTTTTAAACTTTTTCTACATGATTATCGAAACAGATATTTTCTATGCACCTACAAACTCCCATGATTATCTAAATTACAATAACTATCACTGATAATTTTATATTGCTTAGTTTGAGCCATAGGGATGACAAGATCTAATTAGGATCAAACCCTTAGGCCCTGTAATTTTTTGTATTCTTATTTATATGGAAGAGAATTAATGATGGTTTTTGTTAAAAAATATCTATAAATCTATATATTTAATTGTTACAACTAGTTATATATAAACTGTATGTAGTCTTCTCGTTTTGTTATTCCAACTCCTATTGAGTTTAGTGCTACGGCTTTTAAGTGAGAATTCCTTGTGCAAAATTATTTTCTCAAAGGAATACTTTTGCAATCAGTTTTTTAATGTAATTCTCTAAAGGGAATTGCTTATTCCGCAATCACTCCTCGTTATTTTGAGCAAGCATTAGAAATAATTGTCCAGAGGGAATTGTTTTGGTAACAATCATTACCATCCTTTACATTAAAAATAAGTAACATTTTAAAAATTTGAGTAAAATCATGTTTTATGAGTTTGAATTTTTATAATTTTTGAATTTTAATTGTGATATAAAATGGAAACAAGAAGCACAACAGATATTTGGCTGATAAGTCAACAAATAGATAAATTGAATCTAAGTTGTCTACCATTAAAAAGAGAAGTAATCTCTTTATTGATGCATTATAAAAATGTTTGCAAAGAAACTGACAGAGAAGCATTAACTTCTGCTGTTAATGATGTATTAGAGATGTGGAAGAGAGCAGGAATACCAACCTCCCTGAAATGCGATGTTGTGAATAAATTAAATAAACTGTTTATTGAATGGAAATTGTTAATAAGAAAGGCAAAGGAAAAAAATCAAAATTCTCCATAGAGAAAGAGAATAAATGGAATAAAAAACTGGATACATTCTTTGATATAGCGCATGCAAATGCAAATGAGTTGATAACTATTGCGGAAGATAGAGATTTTCTAAAGTTACAAAGGGAAGGTTGAAAGGAAAAAGTGATGCGATTATGAATTAAGAATGAAGAAAAACGTCAAACCAAAGTAAAATGGCAAAACAGAAACAGAAAAAAATATGTATGAAAAGATCACATGAATTCAAAAGATAAAATAGTAATTCTTGCAAGCAGCAACAGCTTCTGCAGTGATTCACCTGCATCTACAGAAGAAGAAATAAATCTTGAACAGGAATCAACATCAAAAAGAGGCACTTCAAGAAAAGAAAAAAAAGATTATGGATGAAAACTTGCTTTCCTCATTGGATATTGCCAAGATCAGTGACCAATCAGCCTCTTTAATAGTAATTCCAACAATCGCAAATCTGGGAGAAGATCCAAATAATTACAATGTAAGCTATTCATTAATACAAAAGGCAAGACAAATATCAATAAAAATTTTTTTAGTGAAAATTTGAAAGTGACTTATAAAACTGATTAACCTGTTCATTAATATGGCAAACTACTTAAAGACATTGTTGGCAATGAGGTTGTAGATTGGTTGCCAGTCCTAATATCTGATAATGTAAAAGGTATGTGCTTTGACACAACTTCATCAAAAACTGGTCGAAAAAAACGTAGCTTGTGTCTTACTTGAACAAAATATGGAAAAAGATTTGTTATGGTGTCCTTGTTGACATCATAACCTAAAAATCCTGCTGAATGCAGTTGTATCCACAGTATTGACAGTTTCATCAGGCCCTGAAATTCAGCTATTTAAAAGATTTAAAAAAAACTGGAGTAATATTGATGAAACTTCATTCGATAAATTAGACAGATATCCACAAAAAGAAAAAGAAGAAATCATACAATTTGCAGTAAAAAAACTCAAAGAAGATCAACCTCGCAACAATTACAAAAAATAATTAGAACTTTCAATATATTGCTTGGCAGTACTCTAAAAGCTGGAATTAAATTCAGAAAGCCTGGGGCTTATCACAGAGCACGTTGGATGGCGAAAGACATTTATTCCATGAAAACCTGGATGTTCAAAACGAAGTTTAAAATAACAGCTAAGAATGAATAAAAACTAAAAGAAATATGTCTGTTTTATGTTGCAATATACATTAAGCATTGGTTCTTGGCCCCCCATGCAGTAAGTGCTCCACAAAATGATCTAAGTCTTATTAAGATTCTTGACAGCTACAAAAGTACAAATGAAGAATTAGCAAAAAAGATTTCATGGAGTACATATAACAACTTTAAATACTATAGTGCATGCACAACAAGAAATAATAGAAAAGTTATTAAAAAGAATTGAGGCATTGGAGGCAAAAACAACATCAGCCCCCTTGTGGGCAGAGATTGTTGTTCGTGGAAAAAATACAACACAATTAATCAACCTAAATGCATCAATTATAGAACAAAATGAACAAAAAAAAAAGGAAGCTAATATAATTATATTTGGTATAACAGAATCTGATGCAACAACCAATTCGAAAAAACATGATAATGATTTTAATGTTGTGGAAAAGATATTTAACACAATCGGAAAACCATGTTCACCAGTCTTTGTAAGAAGATTAAAAAAAAAAATTTTAGTCAAAAACCTGCTCCAATTTTAGTACGCTTTAAGGACAAAGCACAAAGAAATAATATACTTGTGGCAGCAAAGGAATTATGTTCACATGAAAATTGAAGGATATATTCATTAACCCAGATAAAACATTAGCCGAAAGAGCATTTGATTATGCTTTAAACAGGGAAAGAAAAAAGAAAAATAACTCTCTGCAAAATACGCATACCTTTGTTTATGAGATTCGGAGGCAATAGATTGTCAAGATTAACAAACAACAATTAACAAAAGAAAAAACTTAATGAACTTTCAGTATTAGTACAGTTAAATAAAATAGATATTATAATGGTGACAGAAATGTGGTTTAATGCTGAATTAGTGTCAAACCTGGATGGTTATTTATACACGAAAAGATCTTATAACTTTTGAAATTAACTCTTTTGAATTATGTTATCCAGATGAATTGAATGTCTGAGTGTTCCTAATGGAAAGACTCAAACATAGTTTTGATTTTTAAAAATAGCACTAAGCTTGATCAACAGAAACAATATCTATTACACATTGTACTAAATTTTCAAAGGAAGCTCCAGGACAAATCTAAGACAAGTATTTTATCTTTGACACGAAGATAAAACCCAAAAGTATAAGTTTTATAATGTATTATATTATAAGATATCTTTTAAAAATTTCCGCCATTTTGTACTTTGTTTATTAACAAACAGAAAATAGTAAAATAGTTTTTATAATCCTTGCAGGGAACTTCCACTAGAAAAAGTGAAAAAATGACTCTGCTGCACCTCCTGGGTGTAAAGGGAATCAGCAAATTTCCAAAATTTGATTTTACTCAAATTTTTGAATTTCTACAATTTTCTATTAGCAGGTGCACCCCCTAAATATTATTATTTTAACCTACAATTTTACAAAGATTGTTTTTATAACAAACTATATATATATATATATATATATATATATATATATATATATATATATATATATATATATATATATATATATATATATATATATATATCATTGAAAATTACATTTTTGCTTGTGACTGATTTCTGCTAACAAACTCATGTAAATAGCTTGTAAATAAAACTTGTAAATAAAGCATTGTAGCAGTTTGTTTTCTTTTATTGTAATTCTTATCTCAATAAAACAAAATGCTTGCGGTAATGATATTTTTTAATTAAAAAAGCGCAATAAAAATGTAGTGTAAAAGTATAAATATTTTGATAATCTCTTCTTAAATTTAAGATTTTATGCTTTTAATTTAACAATTAAAAAGTTTTATTAATTTTGTAATTTATGCGAACTCTTTTGTTCAAAAATACTTTTAAAACAAAAGAACTTTTTAATTATTTTTTAATACACTAAGCAAGTTTTTTAATACAATAAGCAAGTTGCGTTTTTTGCTTAAGTAGTTTACATACATAAAATACAAGTCAACCATATATATATATATATATATATATATATATATATATATATATATATATATATATATATATATATATATATATATATATATATATATATATATATATATATATATATATATATATATATATGTATATATATATATATATATATATATATATATATATATGTATATATATATATATATATTTATATATATAATATATATATATATATATATATAATATATATATATATATAATATATATATATATATATATATATATATATATATATATATATATATAATATATATATATATATATATATATATATAATATATATATATATATATATATATATATATATATATATATATATATACATATAATATATATATAATATATATATATATATATATATATATATATACATATATACTTTACTTCCAACAAGGTTGCAAGCAAACACTATCAGAGTTGCAAATTATATGAATTAGGAAAATATGATTAAAGGAGCGAATTACAAAGAACGAATGTTCGAGGAAAAAAACTTCACATTTCCCTTGTTTTCAGCATCAAATAAAATTTACAAAAAACAACATTTGCACAAGTTTTTTTTAAAACTGCTTCATATGAAAATAAAAAATTTGTTTATGTTAGGCTGTTAAAAATTACATAAGGATTCTTTGGTATCTAAATATCGAAAATTTGCAAGTAGTAATTTGTATGCAGTTTACTTCTAATTTTACATTTCAAAAATTTTTTACTTACTCTGGTAATAAACTTTAAAATTAGATTATGATATCTAGACATATTATAATAAATGGTTTATAGTTTTTAAAATCAAATCATTAATATCCCATCTAATGACACTATATTTTTATAAATATTTTGAAAAAAACGATATCTTATAAACTTATACTATATTTTTCTTGGAAAATGTACCTTATCTTTAACAGGTAAACATAATATGTCTCCAAGACCAACAACATTGACTAGCTGAAATTTTCTTTTTTTTACTTGAAATCTAAAAGATGACGTATATTTTGCTCGAATAGTAGCGTCTTCTGAACCATTTTCACGAAGTATTCTTAGGTAATCAATAATCTTTTCCCCGTAACTTCGAGATATCATTGTACTTTGCCTTGTTATTTTATTAATTAACCAATTATTAAATTCTTCTTTATTGACTGAGGTTTTTGTTTCCTCAGCAATGCTTTCGCTTTCATTTCCTGATGGTGATTTATCGAACTTCTCCATGATCGGACCAAATGCAGAAACACATTAGAAAATAGTAACGTGCCCAGTGGGACTTTTAAATACCAAACGCACAAGTTCGTATATACTAAATTAGTTCCGAATCGGTCATGAACTTAATATTAAGTTTCTGGGAAAAATATCAATTTTTAAATTTGCAATTTTTATTTGATATTTTTATTTTTGGAAATTATTTTCTAATAGCGTGAATTGCGTTAGCTATAAATAAATATATATAATAGGAGCTTTTTAAACTTACTATTTAGTAAACTTAATTACTTAGTAAAAAAATAATTTTAGATTCTTAAATATGATTTTAAATGATAAATGTGATAAATAAATTCTTAAACATGATTTTATTGTTATTTAAAATTTTTGGTGATAAATTTTTTGATATTTTGAGACATGGATAATAAGGAATCTAGTCAAAAAATAAGTTCAGAGTCTGAAACCTCTGATGAAGAAGAAATCTCTGGTGACTATGGTAATGAGAATGAAGATGAAAACGTATTACTAATAAACACTAATGTCCCACATGGTGTTTATGATGTAATAAGTTTTAGTAGAGAAAGTTATAGTGAAAGACATGGGGGCATTTTTTCTTCTATTTTTACATTAATTTCAACTATGATTGGAGGTGGACTGTTGTCTTTACCGTATGCATTTCAGCAAGGTGGTTTTATTGTTGCGACATGTGTTTTGTTGTTTGTGTTAATTTCGTCAACTTATTCAGCATTTCTGATTATAAACAGTAAAAAGTATTGCTTTGGAAGGGTTAAAAACATAGAAGATGTGGCAAAGGTTGCTTTTGGAAGATTTGGAGAGGTTTTTAAAAAAATGATTTTTTAATTAAGTTATTATATCTCACTAACTATTATTTTATCTACATATATATATATATATATATATATATATATATATATATATATATATATATATATATATATATATATATATATATATATATATATATATATATATATATATATATATATATATATATATATATTGTATATATTAGGCTGACCAGATTTTTCTGAAAAAAAAAGAGTACACTTCCTAAATTCAACCATAGCCCAAAAAACGTTGGGTTTTAATGATTTTATTAAAAACCTTTTAATGTATAAAAGGTTGAAAACACAAGGGTGTATGTATAGCCAATACAATCTATGATATATTATATAAAAATCATTTATAGATACTTTTCAGAATCTTTTGCTTTTTGTAACAAATGCTTGTTTCCTTTTATTTCTTCGTAAAATTGATCGCATGTAAGACCAATATTAATTTTTACATTTATTACACTCTTAAGTGTACTAATTTTTGAATGGCTTGTCTTTTGTCCAATATTGACCCACTAAACTAAACAAACGTTCACATTCTGCATTAGTCCCTGCAACAGTAAATACAAATGTAGCAAGCATTTCCAGCAGTTGCAGCTTTACTACAGCATTGCCATTAATAAACCTTCTAAAACAATTTTCCATCTAGAAAATATAGGAACAGATTCAGCCTCCCAGTTTTCCAGATTTATATCTAAACAAGCTTTGATAAAACAATAAGAGTCAAAAATTTCATTATCATCTATGATAGAAATAGGTAATGATTTGGTTTTATTAAGGAAATAAATGTACACTTCCTTAAAATCCTCATATGAAAGTTTTTCCTTTAACAAAAGGTATTTCATATTCCTTGCTTCATTGCAAAATCTACCAGACCACTTTTTTAAATAATCAATTATAGTGCTATAAAATTTCACTAAAATAGAAATAACATGATCTCTATCTAATATTCCTCCTGCTTCTAGTTTTTTTAAAAGGTTATCTGCCATAAATGGTATAAATCTGCTTTCAAGTCTATTTTCATAACTAGCTAATAGTTTGTAAAACTCAGCTGATACTTCCACTGCACTTTTATCGTTTCCTTCTATCTTTTTCACAGTCTCACCAAACAAATGAAATTAAGGAAAAGTAACCAAAATTCAGAAGATCCAGAATTTAAAAAATTAAAAATTGCAAGTGGTAAATTTTCCTCACTTAAAAAATATGACTTCAAAGGTTCATACATTCTAAGTATTCTGTCTATGCATGGTGATAAAGATAGCCATTGTGTTTTTGAATGTGATAGAACCATTTTAAATTGGCATCCAATAAAGACACAAAATTCTTTCAACGTTTCTGTTTGAAGAGTAAATATGTTAAAATGATGATATATTTTAAACATATTTTCTATATCTATTAGAATTATCTTTGAAGTAGCTGCAGATAGGGCATTATGTCTATTGTCAAAATTTCTCTCATTAAATCCTTTTCAAGCTTTGAATGAATATTACCTTCAGTTTTTTTACTTGATAAAGCGCCAAAGTTAACTGCTGCATTATCTGCTGAAAATCCAATTATTTTATCATGTATGTTGTAAAAATTTATATCTTCTAAAACAATTTTTGTTATTGTTTTTGCTGTTTCATTTGGAAGATTATGAACTTTCAAAATACTATACTTAATTTCAATAGCAGGTTTAACAATACAGTATCTTACTATAACGGGTAGAAGTTTCGTATTTTTGTGGTTCGATGTATCACAAGCGACAACAACAAATTTTGCATTCTTCAAGTCTTTGTTTAATAAATCTTCAGACCAATTTAAAATTATATTGTTTACAAGACACTCTGACTTGGTTCTTCCACATACAAACTTATAATCACAGGATTTCCCCTAAAATATCCCTAAAACAATGATTGTGCTTTACGTTATGGTATGACCATAGAAGTTCAAGGGCTGTAAGTTTTGCTTCATAAGTAGTTAAATCCTTACAGCAAAAAAAGTCTCTTTTTGTGTTGTAGAAACTGATGAACATTTTTTAAGCTTTTTTGAAGCTGCGTGTTGAATAATATCAAATTTGCCTTTATTAATTATAGAAACTGTTGTATTGCATATAGTGCAGAAAAAGCTATGTTGATCACTTTTCACTTTTTTGGCAAATGCAAAGGTTTCTTCAAATATATCCAAAAATTTGCTCTTCCCTCTAGACATTTTCATAAAAACTTGATTGCTATGCATCCACAATCAAATTATTGTCTTAAAAGTTGAGTTGCTTTTGACAGAACAGTAACGACAAAAATCTGTTTAAACTTCGGCGCAAAAAGTTAAGACTTTACCTCATTTACCACAAAATTTGTTATTTTCTTTTAAATAAGAAAGTTTTTGCTCAATAAAAAAAAAATATATTCATCATAAAAAAAAAAAGTATATTAAAGGATTTAAAAAAAAAAGAGAGAGTATGAAAGGTTTTACTTCAAAAAGAGTATAATACTCTAAAAAAGAGTATGTCTGGTCAGCCTAGTATATATATATATATATATATATATATATATATATATATATATATATATATATATATATATATATATATATATATATATGTATATATATATATTGTATATATATTGTATATATATATATATATATATATATATATATATATACATATATATATATATATATATATATATATATATATATATATATATAAAATATATATTATATATTTATATATATATATATATATATATATATATATATATATATATATATATATATATATATATACACACATATATATACATATATATTATATGTATATATATATATATATATGTCATATATATATATATATATATATATATATATATATATATATATATATATATATATATATATATATATATATATATATATATATATATATATATATATATATATAAATTTATTTATGAGGGTGTGACAGTTGCCCCAACTTTGTTATTGAAGATGTTCATAATTTTGGTATTGTATTTAAGCAAAAATATGACATTTCCAAAGTTTTTTTGAAGGTTCATCCTCAATAAATGAGCTCTGGCAGATTGAAAATATGAAACATATCCAAAAAATTATTATTTTTCTTTATGTTACATTCTAATACCATGATGGGGCTCAGAAAAATAAATAAGCTGGTCTCTTATTAAAATTCATTTAAAATACAGCCATATAGAGTACAAGATGATAAGAATTAGTTTATTCACAGGGTTTTATAAAGTATAATAGTGCCAAATAAAGTTACTTGTTTAGACTTATTGTTAGACAAATAAAGTTACTTATGGTTAGACTTAAATTAATATAAAATCTCATTTACAAAAACCCTTCAAACAGTGTTTTGTTTAAAGTATATAATTTGTATAAAGATATCATACAAAATGCATAAACATATCATAAAAATATATACCATATGCTTAAGATTTTCTTGTCTTATAATTTTTCTTCTAGAGCACTTAAATTCTTTACTGCTTTTAGTAGCAATGACACTCTGTCAGGCAAATCATTATTGGCATATCTTTGTTACCCATTTTAATTATGCTCAAAATTTAATTTGATGTATTTTGTAGTTCACAGTTGCACTTCAATGCTTGTCAATTGTGCCAATAATACCTGCATATCTTTAGGGGATACAATTTTATATGCAAACAATAAAGTCAATAATATTCTTAAGAAACTATACAAATTACATTAAAACATTTAGAATTTATGAAAGTAAATACAACATTCACTAATAAAGCAAAGAAAATTAAAGACAGAAGAGCAAATTTTTAATGATAAAAATGTATACTTGCTAATGGATTCATAATATTTTTATGAATTATGGAATTTGCTTTTATTCTGAATATTAATAATAATAAAACTTTTAAAAATACTATCATCTATAAAAATATTGTATCATTATTAAAAATATTACCTTAGCCTATTAGATAAATCTAAATAAATGTTTATATAATGAATAATAATGAACTATTGGCAACTGTTAAAACTTTAAACTCATACAAATATTATTTTTTCTTTCCTAAGAGTTGATTTCAAATGGATTTCAAAGTTGGTGTAAGCTTTGATATGTTGATTATTGTACAATAAAATGTTTTTTTTTTTTTTTTTTTTTTTTTTATTTGCATTCACTCCCAACAAGGCTGCAAGCAACCACTATTAAGTTGGGAGTTACTAGGAAAAAAAAAAAGAACAGAGTTATAGAGCAAGGAAACGGTTGACAGAAGACTTGGAAAGTTGAAGGTTGTATGAATCAAGAAAACATGAAGATGGGAGAGAGTTCCAAAGAATTGAAGTGCGGGGAAAAAAACTAGATGAATAAAAGTTTTTAGAGCATGCAGGGACAGATACAGTAAACAAATGAGACTTAGCTGAATGACGAGTAAAACGAGAATGAATTTTAGTTGATGGAACTAGAGATGATAACCTCTTTTTAGCAGTGACCATGATAGTATTTGTAGAAAAGAGAAAGAGATGCAACTTTACGACGATGGGAAAGAGGTTCAAGCTTAGCAGATAGTCCAGGTCCAACAACATTTACAATGCGATTTTGGACCTTGTCAAGAAGAGAAAGTGAATCGTTAGAAGAACCAGCCTAAATATGACAACAGTATTCCATACAGGGACGAATAAGAGATTTGTAGAGGTAGAGAATGGAATCAGAAGTAAGGAAATGGCGAGCACGATAAAGAGAAGCAACCTTAGCAGAAGCTAATTTAGCAATCGATTGTATATATGGTTTCCATGAAAGGTCAGTAGTAAGCGATAATCCGAGAAGACGTAAAGAGGACGACTCAGTAAGAGGATTGCCATTCATTAATATAGGAATGTTGACCATATTACGGTAATTGTTTGCAGTAAGCAATTGGGTTTTTTTAGAGTTGAAACTCACAAGCCACTGTGAACCCCAATCTACCACCGAAGTGAGATCAGATTCAAGATCAGCTGCTTGTTCTAGGCGATCGAAAAGAGAAGACTTTTTGTCAAGACAGGAGTATAAAGTTGAGTCATCAGCAAAAAGAGCTACTTTAGATAAAAGGTTGTCAGGAAGATCGTTTATGTAGATAAGAAACAAAACAGGGCCCAGGATGGAACCTTGGGGAACCCCAGAAGTTACTGGAAATAAAGAAGAGTGTTGGCCTTCAAGGATGACTTTAATAAACCGGTCAGAAAGAAATGATTTGATAATCTCAAAAACTTTCCCAGAAACACCATATGAAGCAAGCTTATGGAGAAGACCAGCATGCCAAACTTTGTCGAAAGCTTTAGATATGTCGAGAGCAATAGCCCTAGCCTCACTGCCTCCATCTAATGCACGATAAAATCTTTCAGTTACAGCAGTTAGCAAGTCGGCCGTAGAGCGAGAGGATCGAAAACCGTATTGATTGTCTGGCAGCAGTTTATTTGACTCAAGATGAGATGTGAGGAATTTGTTGATCAAAGACTCAAAGACCTTGCTAATAACAGAAAGAAGACTGATCGGACGATAATTAGAGGGGTCAGAATTTTCTCCAGAGTTTTTGAATATTGGAACCACAGATGCCGTTTTCCAACAAGCAGGAAAACAAGACTCAGTCAAACACTTGTTAAATAGTTTAGAGAGAATTGAAGAAAGTTCTGGAGAACAATTCTGCAAGACTGTGACAGGAATGTTGTCTGGACCACAAGCTGTAGACGAGTTTAATTGAGATATGACTTTAGCAACAGAAGCCGGAGTGATTTGAATGTCTAACAATGGGTCAACCTGTTTGACTGGAATGGAAGGAAGAGAATGTCCATAAGATTCAAGAGTGGAATTAGAAGAAAAGTTCTTTGCAAACAGTTCTGCCTTATCCCTGGGAGAGGTAACAAGATCAGTCCCATGAATGAGAGATGGAATGTTACATCTACCCTTGTTAACAATGCTGTTGAAGATTTTCCAAAAGTCTTTAGAGCCTAACTTCTGCGATAAGATGCGAGATTTAGTGAACTGAGAATAATGGAGTTTAGCATCAGAAAGCACCTTTTTACATCGATTTCTTGCAATAATTGAAAAAGATGAAAAAAATGGTTACGATTGGATATAGCAGCCGCACAAGAAGGAGAAAACCATGGAGTAGAGTGAGGCTTGACTTGAAACCGACGAGAAGGAATAAAAGCTTCCATTCCAGCCTGAATCCAGGAGGTTACGTAGGAGGCGCATTTGTCAGCTGAGAGAGAAAAAACATCAGCCCAAGGACCATCACGAAGAAAATCACGAAAGGAATCCCAATCAGCTTTAGGGTAGTAGTAGGTGGTGCGATGATAAGGTGAGCCCAAAAAAAAAGTACGAGAAGAAAGATTTATAGAGATCATTGCATGGTCAGAACCACCTAAGGGAGAAAAGGGAGAAACTGAACATAAGCTAGGGTCAGAGACAAGACATAAGTCAAGGAGTGAAGGTAAATGATTAGGGTTGTCAGGAAAACGAGTCACAAAGTTAACTATCTGAGTAAGAGATTGAGAAACGCAGAAGTTAAAGGCTTTAGTGCCAGCAGGATCAGTGGTGTTAGAGCCAAGCCATTCAGTGTGATGGGCATTAAAATCACCAACAACAACAATATTGGCAGAGGGGTAAAGAGAGAGGGCATGGTCAATTTGATCAGAGATAACATCTAAAAGAGTGCAATCATGGGAAGAAGGAGAACGATAAAGAACAAAGAGAAAGGTGATAGAGTGAAGAGGTGCTAGGCAAAAGCACATAAAAGAATGGTCAAAGGATTCGAACCTGATTTCACGACAAATAGGGGAATTAATGCGTATGTATACCCCTAAACCTAGCATGTGACTATTGGAGTCTTTACGAATCAAAGGATAGTACCCATCAACACTGACATCCGAAGAAGGAATTGCAGAACTTAAATTTGTTTCACTGAGTGCAAGCAAGTCTGGTGAATTTTGCAGGAGGTAAGACTCAACTGATGGAAAGTTGCTTCGTAGACCGCGAATATTTGTAAAAGATATATTAAAATATTTAGGTGGTGGGGATAGTTTTTTAGGTTTTAAATTTTTGGTTACTTTGGTCATGATTTGGGTTTAATGAGAACTTGACTCATTCATAGATAGAGCACAGCCTCCTAATCAATGAGCTATGCAGTTGTCTCAGTCCTGTTAATTAACCCTAAGCCGTGACATAGGGCTCCTTATGTGGCCTTGACAATGCACACCAAAAGCATTAACAGGGACACCATCCATGCGCAACATGGCACTGTTAATACTCTGATATTTTGCAGCTGTTGATGGAATCAGCCTCTCTGAGAGCTACCACAGAGTTCGGGAAACCTTACTACCAGCCGGCCTCGGAACCATTAAACTGAGTTTTAGAGCTGTACCCTCATATGGAGATAACAGGAAGAGTTGCATAGCCATTATCAAGGAGGCATAAGCAAAATTCTATGAGTAGAGTCAAGGAGATCCAGCATTCATCATCCTAGGCAGGAAACAATGTAACACAGGTTACATCTACGCCAGCCTAATAGATGAAGAAGGGGTTCGAGGCTGGTTAGCAGAATTTTTCTGCTAACCCCTAAAGTCTTTGCCTAGGAGGCCTTCTACAAGACAGTAGCAGGATGCAGTTAACATCTGCTCAAGATGAGTATTTTTATTGAGACACCATCTCTAGCCTTTACTCAACCAAGAGCCCCAAGGCAGGGGATGTTTAGCTGGATGCAGTTAACATCTGCCCAAGATGAGTGTTTTTATCAAGACACCATCTCTAGCCTTTACTCAACCAAGAGCCCCAAGGCAGGGGAATTTTTAGTCGGAGTTTATTTCTCCTAGCCTTTGCATAAGAAGAGCGAGAGTTTATCAACACTATGACTTTTTGGCTGTAATACATAAAAAAGTCTTTAAAAAGTTGTATAAGTTAAAGCTATAAATAAAGATTTCAATCATCAGACAAAAAGTCTTGAGTTAAAACTCACTATTTAATAAATTTTGTTCATTCAACTTCTCAGAGCAAACATTGAACTTCTGTAAAGAGTTTGGAGTTACAGCTGAATTCCAAGGTTTATTAATATTTTTTGTTTTATTATATCAAATTAAATAAATTAAAATAAATTAAATTATTACTAAAATAATCTGAAGAATCATTTACACCAAGATACGCAATCACCAAGATATACACAATCACCAAGATATACACAATCACCAAGATATACACAATCACCAACATATACACAATTTTTTCCCTCTACAATCTTTATTTTGGCTGATCATTTTCGCTGACTTCCTTTTTTTCTCTCCAGAGCAAAAGTTTAGTCTACTGCTAAGTTTAATATTGGATTGCTATAAAAATCTATAAGGGTCATTCCATCTCAAATCAACCCAAAAAAAAATTTTCGCCACCATGCTGTCTCGGATTTTGATGATTTTTAGAATACAAGCTTAAATAAATTTAAAAAAATTTACTCCTGATTTTAATATTTGAGTCGTTATAGTTTCAGGGAATACTCAGTTCCAACCTCTTTTTTGACTGTTTTTTTTCAGTGCCATTTATTTTTTAAGCTAATTGAATAAAACAACTAGCTTTAACTTATGAAATACTTTTTCAATAGCGGTGAAAATTAGTGCTAACTATTTTTTAGAGAGAGGAACTCAAAAATGGTTTTTATAACACTATTAAATTAAAGCTTCTATATTAAAATTCAATTTCAAAATGGCGTAATATTTTTTTAATGTTTTTTGACGCTCCCGACATAAAAATAGTTAATCTTGAAATGCCTAAAAGATATGATTCTGAAATTTTTTCCTAATGTTCTATTTGTAATAAATGCCATAATACAAAAAACCAAGGGTTTTCTTTTTTAAATCAGATTTATTTGCATTTAAAGTTTTATAATACTAAACCCAAAAAATGTGGAAATTAAAAAAATAAACCATGGAAATAATTAAATAGTCGTAAAAAAAATTATGAATTAACAATCTTTAACAGTTTCATAAAATATTAGTTCTCTGGTTTAAAGTTTGCCCGGATTTCTTTAATGCTTTGGAAATCAATTTCACTGATTTTGTATTGTCTTCCTGTGACAGTTCTTGGAATATTAATCATTAACAATAAGTTAGTTGATGGAACCCAGCGCACGTCATATCTAGAAGACAAACAATATGATCTTGAAGGGTAAAATGAATGCATAAATCTAACTTAAAAGTCTTTATTTTCAACATCAATATCCTCAACTAGTCATGTATTGTTATTATATATTAAACATACAAATACTCCAATGCTTATATTAAACAATCATTTTTTATTAATCTCATCAGTTTGAAAATTAAAAACAAATGAGTACTCTAATTGTTCAGAAACAACTTTAGCTCCAATTTTTGTGTTACTTATTGGAATGAAATTGTGATAGCTGCGAGTGACTAGTAATGTTTTTGCAGTGACATATCTTTGCTCTATTTCACTTTGGATTATCTTGTTTGACTCCTTAGATATGTAATAAAAACTAATTTCTATTATTTCATTTTTGAAAAAATAAAACATTACAGATGCTGTAAGTATACAATTTGTTGTTGTTCAGTGAAGACTAGCAATTGAAGTTAGTCTTTTTACAGTCCCACCAATACCATCGCAGGGTGATTTACAGCGACTTGTTGCAAAGAAAAATCATGTACATTTTATAGCAAAATCTTGTTCATGGTGGCATATATTTATGAAATGTTTGCAGTTTTTGTTCTGGCCGGCACACCCATCTGAAAAGTAATGAACAGTTTCTATTTGGTGAGAAATATAGCTTTTAATATATTCAATTGTTAACTTCATCGAATGATATACCATTTCTACATCATGCAGCAAATCATCTGAGATGAAATATATTGAATCACATTTAAGGATATTATTTACTTTACATATTATTTTATTTACTTTTATGATGATTTAATGTTGGATGCAATACTGCTTGAATTTTGTGCCAGTGAAAAGTTTGTACTTTGTCTTGTACAACAAACTCATATTATTCTGAGATATCACAAAGGACAGTGACCTCATTACTACTTAACTCATTTTTTAATTTCCTTAAAAAGCAGCTTAACTTTTTGCAATGTAAGAATGAACAGTAAGTTTTTGTAACTTACTTATTAGAGTATTAATGAAGTGACTTGTGATTTCCGTTATACTTACTAGCTCAGATTGGTCTTTGTTTGTAATCTATACAATAATCATCATCTTTATCAATATCTTCTTA
Source organism: Hydra vulgaris (assembly GCF_022113875.1). Classification (NCBI taxonomy): domain Eukaryota; kingdom Metazoa; phylum Cnidaria; class Hydrozoa; order Anthoathecata; family Hydridae; genus Hydra; species Hydra vulgaris. Next base: position 11,790,772 of record NC_061162.1, read on the forward strand.
AAAGTATAACTCATTTTCAAGATAATGTCCTAATATTGAGTCTTCTGGACACAAAGGGCAATGATGTATCATGCAATTCTTGTTTTCCCTACTACAAACAAACATATCAATAAGTTTGTGATAATTCTTTGATAATTCAGCTATGCTAATCATTAACTTCACATTTTGATAGTATATGCACACACATACTGTATGTGTACCAGATGCTCCTACTGTAATGCACCATTTTGGTGATGTGCAAAAGTTAGAAAAACAAGTCTTTATATCAGGATTACTGGTTTTAAACTTAGCATACAGTTTATTTAGATTTGAGAGAATCAAGCGCTTTTGCATATGAGATCTTCGAGCTATACTCACTAAATCTTTTTTGCCAGACATTTGCCTGCTATTTTCATCATCACAATAAAATTCAATAATTTTATCTAAAGTCTCTTGAGATATTTCCTTTCCATTTTTTTTTTCAAGAAAAATAATACCATTTATAATACCATTAATAATAAAGATAGATACCATTTTTCTGCAGCAGTTGGCGTGATATCCACTCTATATAATTAGTAACATTAAATTATTTTTCTTACCATTTTTTAGGCCAAGATATTGAAACCAGTGTTAGTAATTGAATTTTTCGATTCCAATTGGAAACTAACATTTTTTCTTTTATTTTTCCTATTAGTATATCCATGTCATTTGCTTTACGTTTAACTTCCTTAGATATTTTATTGAAGGAATAGCTTAACTGCTCAGGATTTATATTTAAAGTTTTTGCAATAACTTAACTGTCAAAGAAGAATTGAGATTTTCTTTTAACAATTCATTTATAGTAACTTCTTTATCTTTATCTTCATAAATCTGGCTGCATGTCGGTTCTTCCTAGTCCATCATCCTTAAATGACATCAATTTAATATTACATGATGGACATATCTTTTCTCTGGGAATAACATTAATACCAATGTTTGTCAATTTCCCAGCAAGTTTTAAACTAATTTATTTACATCCTCCTAAAAACATAAGTGATGATTATTGCTTTAGTGAGTATTTTTCAAAAAAAAAATCAAGTATATATAACTACAATAAAACTTAAAAAAAGTTTCCTAGTTAACTAATAATACCTTTTCATCTTTTTCCATTGTGTAAATTAAATGGATCACAGCAAGTTATGTTGATTGCGGAGTAACGTTTTAAGTATGTCATAGTGTAAGCAAACCGTTGTATTTTCATCATTTTTAAAATCAGAGCGACTAACTTTGTTATTTCCTTTTTTTTCGACGTTTTTACGACAGTATAATAATAAAATTGAAAAAAATTATGTTCAAACTTTTAAGTTTGCTACAAAAATTATAATTAATATTTTTTTTATTTTTTAGTCATTAGTCAGTTTTAGTTTTATGTTTTTTTTTTTTTTTTTTTTTTTTTTTTTTTTTTTTTTTTTTTTTAACATCTTCACTTCCAACAAGGCTGCAAGCAACCACTATAAGAGTTGGAAGTTACTGGAAGAGAAAAGACTAAATCTGTAGAGCAAGATAACGATTGACTGATGACTTAAAAGATTGCAAATTATATGAATCAGGAAAGCAAAATGAAGGAAGCGAATTCCAAAGAACTGATGTTCGAGGAAAAAAACTAGAAGAATAAGAGTTTTTGAAGCACTTAGGAACAGTCACAGAAAAAGGATGAGACTTAATTGAATGGCGAGTAACACGAGAATGAATTTTAGTAGATGGCACAAGGGACGCTAGCAGTGAGCAGTGCCCATTATAGTAGAGCAGTGCCCATTATAGTATTTGTAGAAAAGAGAAAGAGAAGCAACATTACGACGATGTGACAAAGGTTGGAGATTGGCTGCCAGAGCAGGTCCAACTATGTTTACAATTCGTTTTTGCACCTTGTCTAAAAGAGAAAGAGCATCATTAGAAGATCCGCCCCAGATGTGGCAACAGTATTCCATACAGGGACGGATTTGAGATTTATAGAGATAGAGAATAGAATCTGGAGTAAGAAAGTGTCGAGCTCGATAAAGAGATGCAACCTTAGCAGATTGCTAATTTTGCAATGGATTTGATATACGGTTTAAAAGAAAGATCAGAAGTAAGAGTTAATCCTAGAAGATGAATGGTAGATGACTCATCTAGTACATTACCATTCATAAATATAGGAAGATCTAAATTATTACGATAACGATTGGCCGTGTCAAAATTCTCTATATTATAGAACTAAAATAATTTTGTTTAAAACCAAATTTAGTCAAAATTATTAACATTTTCATGTGTTCAAATTTCTCTGGTGTTCAGTTCTACCCCATTTTATTCTACACACACACACACACAAAAAGTAAAACAATGTAAAATACAGTTATTATATATATGTAATACAATATATGTTTTTCTACATTATGAAGACTTGAAACTTTCTTGATATTATTGGATTTCACATATGTTTGATTGTGACAAGTTTATTATTCCAATTGAGCATCTTTCTTTACCATTCATATATTTATATTATTTTTTAGTTCTGTTAGAAATAATTTTAAAATAATTATTATTTAAAGATTTGTAAACAAAAAATCCTTCATTTAATGGTTTAAATTAAAGATGTTAAATTTTCAAGTTCATATTAAGCTATACCTGAAATTCTAAAATTTTTGTAAAAAAATGCAAAAAAATAAATGTAAATAATATTTTTTTATTATGAAATAACAATTTTTTTAGTTTTTTTTTCAAAACTTTTAATGCAAATATATCAGATTCAAAAAAAAAATACCCTCGCAGTTTTTTTGTAATAAGGAGTTCTTTATACATTGAAACATTGGAAAAAATTTGAAAGTCATATTTTTTAGGCATCTCAAGATATACTTCTTTTTGTATGGAGCATCAGAAACCTATAAAAAGTGTTGCACCATTTTTAAATTGAATTTTCATATCGAATATTTAATTTTTTAATGTTTTAGAAATCATTTTTGAGTTTCTCACCCTAAAAAATAGTTAGCTACAAATTTTTAACACTGTTGAGCAAGTATTTCATAAGTTAAAGCTAATTATGTTATGCAATTAGCTTAAAAAATAAATGACGCTAAAAAAAACAGTAAAAAAAGAGATTGGTATCCATATCTCTAAAACTTTAAGGAGACACTAAAATTTGAAGTGAAGTTTTCATTTATTTAAGCTTGTATACCAAAAAACATCAAAATCTGAGGCGGCACGATGCCGGGCATAAATTGAATTGAGCTGGAATGACTCATTAAATTCAATCAATTAAGTTATAACTAAAGTTAATGTATGAGCCTAAAGTTGTTAACTGTTTTACACAAACTAAATATGAATGATATCCAATAAAATCAATTAAAAACTAATAAAAACAAGAATAATGCCTGTTTGTCTCAGAAAGATGGAATATCAATTGAATCTATTGGAATCGATTGAATCTATGGAACCGTTTGATTTAGATCTGTTGATTTAAATCAATTTAAATCGGATGATAAAAAGCAATTAAAATTCATGATTTTAATTGCTTTTAATAATTATTTGTTGACTTATCCCCAAGATCAAGTTAATCTTATAGTTCAATCAATTATTGTAGACTAGTCATTGGTCTTATAATAAAATGTCTGGCAATATTAGAAAGCTACAAAGTAGAGTTTAAATTCTAGTAACATCACCTTTTGTACACTGTGTTAATATGTTAGTAGATGGGGTTTCACAATCAAGCACAGAAAAAATCAAATAAAAGAAACATGTTTTAAATGTAAAACATCAGCTTCTAACAACTACACTGCCACTGTAATAGTCATATATAAAATTTTATATCTAGTGACACAAGTATTATTAACATTTATGAACTAAAAATTAAACTATTATGAATAAATTAATAAAAAAAACTTTTTTTAATACTTATTTCTGTATGGCATTTCAAATGTTTGATTTATTTAATAAAGAAGGCATTTTAAATGTCACACAGTAAAAATTTATAGGTGTAACAGCTTTAGTATACTTAGTCCAATCTTCAGTTATAAATATTTATAAGTATACTGAAGAATTACACATATATAATTTTTACTGTGTTTTTTATAGATTATAAAATTATATAGGTAAAACAGCTTCAGTAGACTTAGTCCAATGTTCAGTTATAAATATTCATAAGTATACTAAGGACTACGTATACTGAAGCTGTTACATATATATAATTTTACTGTGTGACACTTCAAATGTCTTCTTTATTAAATAAATCAAACATTTGAAATGTCATACAGTAATTAGTATTAGAAAAACAAAATTTAATATTAAATACAAAGTTGTAACATACTGTAAGATCTTACTCAAAAATAATCTGACTATTGCCTTTATTATTATATTTATAGTTTAGATTGTAGTAAAATGTTATAAGCACATTATGTAAATGTTAATTAATATTTTATTATTTAAAAAAAATAAAATTGACTTATGAGTTAATTTTCTAGGATTCTTAGAATAATTAATAAATATGGCTTATTTTGTTTATTTTTATAATTTAAAAAAAAGGAAAGATAATATCAAAAAATTTCTTTATTCGGTAAAACCATCTTTTAAAAATATTATGCAACCATCTTTTAAAAATGTTATGCAACAAGTTTTAAGAATATACCAAACAAATGATCCACAACTGGATTGGCCTAATATTGGCTCAACAGAGTCAGGACATTAGTGTAAGAACAGCAAAATATTAAGCCGATAAAACATGGGCCAAATATTGGCCCAATATAGTATGATATTTCCAAAAAACCAATTTGGATAATTAAAATATTACCCAGAAAAACATTGGCTAAATGTTGGTCCAATGAAATAAATTAACCTATGTTAAAACTTATGTTGGGCCAATGTAAACTTGCTGTCTGGGATACCTGTTATAGTCTTGAAGAAGTGTTCTCTGGAGCTATTGTCTGTACTTTTAAAACTATTTAACAAGTGCTTATCAGAGTCTTGTTTTCCAGCCTACTGGAAAGCAGCATCTGTTATCTGTATTTTAAAAAATTCCGGAGAGCGATCTGACTCGTTTAACTACCGTCCCATTAGTCTTTTTCCTTTCATAAGCAAGGTTTTTGAATCTTTAATTAACAAACACTTAATCTCTCATCTGGAATAGCTTACTTTTTGATCTTTAATATGGATTTTGATCTTCTCATTCTACTGCTGATTTGTTAACGGTAATAACTGATCATTAGATAGGTAGAGAAGTTTAAGCTCTCCATCTATACTGAAACCTTTGATAAAGTTTGGTATGCTGGTCTACTCCATAAGCTCTCTTCTTAGGGTGTACCAGGTAGCATCTTTAAGACTGTTGAATCTTTTCTTACTAATCATATTATAACAGTTATCCTTGATGGGCAGCACTCTTCTTCGTTTTTTGTAACAGGGTTCCTGAAAGTTCTATCCTTGGCCCTATACTTTTTTTAATTTACAATAACGATCTCTCTGAAATTCTTACATCTAAGGTGGCATTGTTTGCTAATTATACTACCAATTATTCTTGTCTTGATAAGAAGCCAACGCTCTCTGATAGCTTGGAGGGGGCATTTGACCTTGGAAACGATCTTCCTTTTGCTACTAAGAGCATAGGGCTCTCAGTGGCTGTTGAACTTCAGATAAATATAATTCAGATAGTATTTAAAGGTTACTATTAATATTGCGAGTCAAAAATTTTAGATTATGTAAACAAGTTGGACATTATAAATCTAAGCTAAAAACTCAACATAACTGTGATAAGTCTATAAATATATTTTAAAATGATCCAGGAAATACTTATCACCTATACAAGTTTTTTTAAAAGTAGTAGTATATAAAGGAAAAGAGTTAATAAAGGAAAACGCTGGGCAATCGGCGAAAAAATTTGACTTTTTCCAATTCTGTTTCATAATCCTCAAACTTTTAATGTTTTGTGAACAATATTCTGTTTACCAAATCAAACCTGTTTGTTTCTATTTTTGTTCAATGTATTTTCAGATCTTCATGAAGGGTTTTCTACTTGATTATTTTCTTTTCAATGAATCCACATTTTCAATGAATCCACATGATCATAATGTCAGCCTTTTTATGTCATTAAAGCAGCATTTAGAGTATAATAGAAATTTTGACAGAGTTTATGGTTTGAAAAAATGGTCTTGTAATTATGGTTAGGGGCTTGGGAAATAAATAGAAACAACCAATAACTTTTTTTTTTATAATAATTCAACAGTATCAACAGCTGACTTGGCTTCTTTACTACATTAAACCATTTCCTAGGTTCAAGAAACTTGTTTACAAATTAGATGTGTAGTTTGTGATCAAGGACCTACTAATATAGCTGCCTTGCGTTTGCTTGGGCTTTCCAAAAATTTATCATACTTTTCTAATCCTTTCTTATAAAAATGTTCACTTTATTTTTGGTTCTCTATATTTAATAAAAAAAAAACAATTTACAGAGGCATAACATTAATGGATAAATTGTTTCTTGGCAACACATCTAGTCTCTGTACACTTTAGACAAAATAAACTCTCTGCGTCTTGGGCCAAAACTAATAAATAAACACTTAGACCTTGTCCTCTTTTATCTATTAAGTTTAAACTTGCCACTCAAGTTTTTAGTTATCAGGTTGCTTCTGAATTATATTCCTGTTCTAATGTAAATTTACTTTCTTTAAGTGGATAATTTATTCGATATATTGATTTCATATAAGTTATATGCAGATAAACCAGCTCATTGTGCTCTAACTAACTTTAAAAGGAGCCAGTGTTTCTCAGTTAAAGTATTGGATTGAAAAATGGAAATTTTGTAATGTTAGAAGTCAAGCAAGTATATCATGTCACTGGGTTTAAGGGTCAAAATTAATAGTGTTCTAACCTTAAGTAGAGACTCATTTCTAAAGGTTTTCAGTTTGTTTATACTTCTTGTTTTAATAAGGACTCCATCAAGAAGCGAAGGTGGTTGGAATGACTATTGTAATATTAGACAATTTTGAGCTGCCTATAGAAATGCTTTATTACTTTTATCTATAGTATCTGTCCATCAAGACTTCAATTTTGAGATTTCAATCTTAATGGTTTTATGAAGTGTTGTAATCACACAACCACTGATTGTGGAATTTATAAAATAAAAAATAACATACCCAAAGGAATATCTTCTTTTTATCCAGGATCATTTTATATGTTTACTGGAAAAATTTTAATGCAACTAAAGGATCAAGTCCTTTTACACATGGCTGGATGGCTTATTCAAAAAGTTAAGTTATGTTATTGGCAATCCATCAGCTTTTATGTCACTTATTCGTGAAATGAAAACATTTTTTATGGAATTTATTAATAAATGTATTGTAAGAAATGGACTGAGCACAATTCTCATCAATAAAATTTAAAAAAATGTCATTTTCAGTTTTTGCACAAGCAGCATAAAGAACATTCGCTTTATTTGGAAAAAAAACATTGTTTTTTTTTTTTTTATTACAAGAATTTTTTATTTCATGAAATTTTTAAACATAAATCCACACAATAAGTCAAATGCAAAAAAATTTCTAAAAAAATGTACTCCATAATTGATATATTATAATACTATCTTTTTAATTTATTTCTTTGTAATAAGATATACTACTTTTATGTTCTATATAACTACACTAACTTTATGCTCTACAAAAGTTTTTTTTCCAGTTATTTCATTCTTATTGAAACATTCAAATGGTTTATAATTCTTAACATTTTTAAAACTTAACAAAATTGATGTATCTTAATGTTACAAAATTGACACAAATACAAAATAAAATGCAAAATCTTAAATACAAAATTAAAATTTTTAGCAACAAAGTTTATTTATTTGAAATAAATAAACTTTGTTTTAGGACATCCCAATATGCAATCATTTTCATTGGTATTTTCACAGATTTTTTTAGAACATTATTAGTTATTTACTTTTTTGTTAGCTGACAATCCACATAGCTCTATAAATTTTCAATTGAGTTTAGATTAGGTAATTGTCTTGGCCAAAGCATGAGTCAAATAATGCTTTCAAAACATTAATAGGTGATTGAATGTGCTATATTACATGGAGCATTGTCTTGTTGAAATGACCGGTTTTGATCAGCCTCAAATAAATTGAGAATGGTGATTAAAGATTTTTTTTAATATTATGATACCCATACTAGTTCAATCTTCCTTCGTAGATGTTATGACAACCAATGTGTTACCA
>NC_061162.1:11801453-11806453 GCF_022113875.1 Hydra vulgaris
AAGAATTCAGTTTCATAGCTTGCTTATTAGATTATGTTGATATTAAAAATAATTATCACTTGATGAAGTAATGCTGATAAGACATATCTTTAACAATAAAATCAAATATTGCTTAACCCTCAAAAGAAAGGTCTGTAAAAATAATATTTTTATCAAAATAAGCATTATTATGCACAACTTCTCAGAAACGCATCAAGCACTTTTTTTGACATAAGTGAAATAAAAGAAGCTGTTTTACAAATGGTATGTTTTTTGCAATATTAGATAATATTTTTTAAAGGGAAATGTTAAAAAACGGTTGTGCTTTTTATTATAGATATTAAATAAAATTTTATTAAGAGTTTTTAGTTATTTATTTAATTAAATTAAGTTTGTCTTCAACCAGTCTGTTTCTTTGGATTCGATCAATTCTAATACGAGTTGACCCAAAAAGTGAAAATACAAGGTTAAGGTCAATTTTTTTTAGACAAAGCTTTTTTCTGGTTTGTAGTTGCTTCACGTCTTTTGCTTGCCAGTTACTCTCATACACTTTGTCTTTCAAAATATCCCAAAAGTCTTCAATTGGGCGGCACTTCAGAACAGCTAGCGTATTGTTGACTTTTTTGACAAAATTGGTGTTATGAGTCTCATAGCAGTTGGTCACAGTTTTGGCATAATGCGATGAGACCAGGTTCGAGCAGCTTGGGTTCAAACTTACCATTTTTTCAAAATTTAACGCTTGGTGGAGTCTTGTGTTTGTTGCTAGAGTAGTAGGTGCTGTTTTCGTTTATCATTGAGAGTGACAGCGTAGTGGCAGTGTAGTAGGTGCTGTTTCTGTTTATCATTGAGTATGACAGACTCGTCGTCAAGGATGACTGATTTTCCTTGAAAATTGCGATAAAGACGGTTAATGTCAGTCTTGATTTGCTTATTCTGGCTCTCTGGTCAATCAGGTATACCCTGTTTTGTATAAGTTTAAATTTTAGTGTACTTGCCAAGAGTTTTAATATATATATATATATATATATATATATATATACATATACATATATATATATATATATATATATATATATATATATTTAGGTTATATATATATATATATATTTAGGTTATATATATATATATATATATATATATATATATATATATATATATATATATATATATATATATATATATATATATTTAGGCTATTGCTTAGTTGTTAAATAGTGTACTGAGTACTATCTATACTTGAGTCAAGTTCTTTATAAATTCAAAATGACTAAAGTACCTAAAACTAAAAAACACAAAAAACCATCGTCATCACCAAGTTCTCTAAACCTATCATTTAATAATATTCGTGGTCTTCGAAGTAACTTTTCTTCTGTTGAGTCTTATCTCTTGCAAAGTTCACCAGACCTACTTGCTCTTTGTGAGACTAATTTGAGTTCGGCTGTCCCATCTTGTGATCTTAGTGTTGATGGTTATCTTCCTTTAATTCGTAAAGACTCCAATAATCACATGCTTGGCCTGGGCATCTACATTCGTAAGAACTCACCCATTTGTCGTGAAACTAGGTTTGAATCTACAGACTATTCATTTATGTGCTTTCGTTTAGCACAACTTCACTCTATCGCCTTTCTCTTTGTTCTATATCGCTCTCCTTCATCCCAAGATTGCACTATTCTTGATGCTATTTCTGATCAAATTGACTAAGCCCTCTCTCTTTATCCATCGGCCAATATCGTCGTTGTTGGTGACTTTAATGCCCATCACACCGATTGGCTTGGCTCTAGTGTCAGTGACTCTGCTGGCGTTAAGGCTCTCAACTTTTGCCTTTCTCAATCTCTAACTCAAATAGTCAACTTTCCAACTCGTTTTCCAGACAACCCTAATCATTTACCTTCTCTACTCGACTTATGTCTTGTTTTGGATCCTAGTCAGTGCTCAATTTCTCCACATTCACCCTTAGGTACTTCTGATCACGGTTTGATCTCTCTAAAACTATTATCAAATTCTTCTACTTCATCAGAATCCCCCTATCATCGTACCACATACAACTACCTTAAAGCTGACTGGGACTCTTTCCGTGATTTTCTTCGTGATGGCCCTTGGGTAGAAATCTTTTGTCTTCCTGCTGACAAATGTGCTTCTTACATAACTTCGTGGATTCAGGCTGGCATGGAATCTTTTATTCCCTCTCGACGATTCCAGGTCAAGCCTCACTCTTCTCCTTGGTTTTCCTCACATTGCGCTGCAGCAATTTCTAATCGAAACCGTTACTTCCATATCTATCAGCAAAACAATTCTCCAGAAAACAGACATCTGTTCACTATCGCCAGAAACCATTGTAAAAAGGTTTTGTCTGACGCCAAAGCTCGCTATTCTCAGGTCATTAAATCTCGTATCTCATCACAAAAATTAGGCTCTCGAGACTTCTGGAGAATCTTTAACAGTATCAATAATAAGGGCAAATCTGTTATTCCTTCTCTCTTGTATGGTTCAGACTTTGTCACCTCACCTAAAGACAAAGCTGAATTGTTTGCTAAGAACTTTTCATCAATATCATCTCTCGATTCCACTAGTTGCGTTTTACCTGACATAGCTGTCAAACAGGTTGATCCCTTGCTTGACATTCGCATCACTTCAGCTTCTGTCCTGACAACATTCCTGTTGTAGTCTTGCAGAGGTGTTCTCCGGAGCTTTCATCCATACTTTCAAAACTATTTAACAAGTGCTTATCAGAGTCTTGTTTTCCATCATGCTGGAAAGCAGCATCTGTTATTCCTATTTTCAAAAATTCTGGAGAGCGATCTGATTCATCTAACTACCGTCCCATTAGTCTTCTTCCTGTCATAAGCAAGGTTTTTGAATCTTTAATCAACAAACACTTAATCTCTCATCTTGAATCAAATAACTTACTTTATGATCATCAATATGGATTTCGGTCTTCTCGTTCTACAGCTGATGTGCTAACAGTAATAACCGATAGGTTTTACCGTGCATTAGATAGAGGTGGAGAGGTTAAGGCTATCGCACTTGACATTTCTAAAGCTTTTGATAAAGTTTGGCATGCTGGTCTTCTCCATAAGCTTTCTTCTTATGGTGTAGCTGGTAACATCTTTAAGATTATTGAGTCCTTTCTTTCCAATCGTAGTATAAAAGTTGTCCTCGATGGACAACACTCTTCTTCACATCCTGTAACTTCAGGGGTTCCTCAAGGTTCAATCCTTGGCCCTATACTCTTTTTAATTTACATTAACGAACTTCCAGATATTCTCACATCTAAGGTGGCATTATTCGCTGACGACACTACCATTTACTCTTGTCATGATAAGAAGCCTACACTCTCTGATTGCTTGGAGGGGGTATCTGAACTTGAAAAGGATCTCACTTCTGCTACAGCATGGGGCTCACAGTGGCTGGTGAACTTTAATTCAGATAAAACTCAATTTTATTCGGCCAATCGTTATCGTAATAATTTAGATCTTCCTATATTTATGAATGGTAATGTACTAGATGAGTCATCTACCATTCATCTTCTAGGATTAACTCTTACTTCTGATCTTTCTTTTAAACCGTATATCAAATCCATTGCAAAATTAGCATCTGCTAAGGTTGCATCTCTTTATTGAGCTCGACACTTTCTTACTCCAGATTCTATTCTCTATCTCTATAAATCTCAAATCCGTCCCTGTATGGAATACTGTTGCCACATCTGGGGCGGATCTTCTAATGATGCTCTTTCTCTTTTAGACAAGGTGCAAAAACGAATTGTAAACATAGTTGGACCTGCTCTGGCAGCCAATCTCCAACCTTTGTCACATCGTCGTAATGTTGCTTCTCTTTCTCTTTTCTACAAATACTATAATGGGCACTGCTCTAAAGAGCTAGCGTCCCTTGTGCCATCTACTAAAATTCATTCTCGTGTTACTCGCCATTCAATTAAGTCTCATCCTTTTTCTGTGACTGTTCCTAAGTGCTTCAAAAACTCTTATTCTTCTAGTTTTTTTCTTCGAACATCAGTTCTTTGATATGCGCTTCCTTCATCTTGCTTTCCTGATTCATATAATTTGCAATCTTTTAAGTCATCAGTCAATCGTCATCTTGCTCTACAGATTTTTTCTTTTCTCTTCCAGTAACTTCCAACTCTTATAGTGGTTGCTTGCAGCCTTGTTGGAAGTGAAGATGTTAAAAAAAAAAAAAAAAAAAAAAAAAAAAAAAAAATATATATATATATATATATATATATATATATATATATATATATATATATATATATATATATATATATATATATATATATATATATATATATATATATATATAGGCTGCCTAGGGCCTCGTGGGCCAGGCAGCCCTAGGAAACCCCGCACCTCTACCATCTCTGGCTCCACTTACTAAGTAGCAAATGTGAAGTTAGAGCCCAGTGCGGGGCTGTGGTAGCCAAGAAGCACACTGTCCTGGGTGCCTAGGCAGTGGCAGATTAAGACTTCTTGGGGCCCGGGGCTAATATATATATATATATATATATATATATATATATATATATATATATATATATATATATATATATATATATATATATATATATATATATATATATATATATATATATATATATATGTATATATATATATATATATATATATATATATATATATATATATATACATATATATATTGATACATAAAACAAGTACTTTAAAAGTACATTTAAAATAAATATTTGATATTATTTGCTGTTTTATTTTCTAGGTTGCTGTGCAAACACTTTTATTTCTCGTTTTATACTTATGCTCAGTAGCATATTTTATTTTAATGACAGATCAGGTAAGTTTATTCTGCCTTGATATTATTATTTTTTTGAAATGTGAATCTTAGGTTTAACTTAAAAACTTGCATGGCTTATCAACTTTTGTCAGTGGCTTTAAAAAACGAGTATATATTAATACTACAAAAAAGAATTTATTACATTATTATTTATTATAGATGATTAGTGATTAGCTATTTATTTCTCTAACTTTTAGAGTATT
>NC_061162.1:11811453-11846453 GCF_022113875.1 Hydra vulgaris
CAACTCTCTCACTGAGTCCTTTTCTTTACATCTTCTTGAATTTGAGTTTACTACTTACCTCTCATGTAAACCTCATATACACATGATTGCAAAGTTAGCACCTAATATGGCTGCTTCTCTTTATCATGCTTCCCATTTTCTTACTCCTGATGCCATTCTCTACCTCTGCAAATCTCTTATTTGCCCCTGTTTGGAATACTGTTGTCATATTTAGGCTTGTTTTTCTAATGATGCTTTCTCCCTTTTACAAGGTAAAAAAATTAATTGTAAACATTTATAGATAAAGACGCTCCTTTTATCTGCCAAGCTTAAGTGTCTCTTCTATTGTCATAAAGTTGCATCTTTTTCTCTTTTCTACAAGTACTATCATGGTAGCTGCTCAAAGAAGCTATCATCTCTAGTTCTGTCAACTAAAACTCATTCTTGCTTGACTCGTTATTCAGCAAAGCCTCATTCTTTTACTACATCTTCCCATGCATGCAAAACTTTTATTAGTCTAGTTTTTTTCCCTGCACTTTGTAACCATCTTCCATCTTCATGTTTTCTTGACTCATACATTATATATCAACTTTTCAAGTCTTCTGTCCATTATTTCCTTGCTTTTTAACTTAATAGTGGTTGCTTGCAGCCTTGTTGGAAGAGAATTAGAATTAAAAAAACTAAAAATACTGTAAAATTAAATTTTAAGATTGGTGGCTTTTTAAAGTAGATTTCAAATATTGGTTGCAAAATAAGTAAAGGTAGGGTAACACAAATGTATTTTATAAAGCTTTTTTGAAGTCCTGCAGCATTCAAATAAGGGAATATAAAACAGCATGTTAAATAGAAGAAACATGTAGAAAGATATCAGATAACAATAAGATAATAAAATTAAAAAAAAATCTGAATTAATTTTTCTACTAAAACAGTCAAAAGCAAATGAATTTGATTGATATGATTAATCTGTTTAACAAGATCTGACATTAAAGATATAATGTAATAAAAAGACAATGATATAATCTGGTCATTAGAAGTTTCAAAATGATATTTTGACAAAAATATTTGTTCTGCTCATCAGAATTTAAAATTAAACTTTTACTTGTGGAAAAGTAAAATGCAGTTACTTTATATGTCATGGTGTTATTTCTGTTCTGAAACAATGCTAAATTAGAACAAAGTCTCTCTTTATACCATATTGTTTGATAAATTTTATAACAACATTTCTAAAGAAAAGTTAAGTGAATCTACATGTTTGCTTTTGGAATTACACAAACAGTTATGTAAAAACATTTTATTGTTTATGTTCTGAGTTTTTAGGTAAAGCATTAACTAATGATGTTTCTTCTAAATACAAGCCTCAGTGAAAGTTAATGACTGCAGGAGCAATCAAAAGTTTTCTAAAACAAATGTTGCAGGTTAGGCAAGTTGCCCACTTAGCCTGCAACATTTTTTTTTCATGCCTAGTCTGGGTTTTTTGGGTAGGCTAAAAGCATTTACACAGACTTTTGATGTTTTGATAAGAACCTGAAAAAAATTAAAATGTTTTTGATAATGGTAAAAATTTTAATAGGTTTTAGTAACAGTTTATGATTGTCACGCTGTTTTGTTTTCTCTCAGCTCATTGTGTTTTTTTCTTTCAGCTCATTGTGCTCAATTTGGATTTGTTTTCATTTCAATTTGTAATATTTTTTTTTTGTTTCTATATATTTTTTACTCTCCAAGTTTTTTAAATTTGTTCATTTTAAACTTATTCATTTATTCTATTTGGTTCTGTCTTTATTACAGGGAAAGTGAAATAGACAAAAATTTGCAAACAAAATATATTCAAAATGTATTCTACGAAATAAAATCCTTAATGTTCTTAAAAGTACAAAGCAATAATAAGATAGATAGTAGAAAATCACTTCTTTTTTTTTAAAATTTATTTGTTTATATATACAGTTATTTTTCTAAATATTAACTCTATTACAATAAATTTTTTATAAAAACATTTAGTGTAATTTGTGGTTTGCTAATATGTGTATCTGTTACATATCGATCATTATCTGAAGGTATTGGTGGTGCTTTTAACAATGTTAATAACCCAATAAAACTGACACCAAAATCATTTCGAGAATTTTTTACATGCATTTCAATATCAGAGCTTACATTTTCATGTCATTTCAATATTCTTCCCATGCACAGCGAACTTCGTCATCAAACAAGAAGAAACAAACGATTGATTTTGTTTATATCTATGGGTCTGACATATCTTGTTAATTTTTTAGTCAGTTTTTTTGCCTATTTTCAGGTAAGCAATCATTTTATTTATTTAACTAATATACATTAAGTCAAATAGTTATTTAGCTAATATACAATAAGTTTAAATCATTATTTTACTATGTATTTTTTTAAATTTGGAATAAAATAAAAAACAAATTTTTTAAAATTTCAGTTTCGCAAGTCAACAGAACAAGATTTTACCAAGAATTATCCACATAATGATAATATCATAAATGTTGGTCGAGTTGCGTTATGTCTTGTACTTTTATTAGGCTACCCACTATTAATTGTACCTTGTCGTCTGACATTAAATAAGGTTGGTTTATTTTTTTGTTTTGTTTGATAAAATAGTGTAATATTATTGTTAAATGTAATATATTTTTGTTGTGTAATAATATAAAAAATTTAAAAAGTTGGTTAATGATTTTCTTTGCACTTTCTAACATTTCAACTAAATGTAAATATTTTTATTTATCAAGGTACCATATCAGAGTACATGTATCATGTATTCTGAGATACACCATAACTGCTGTTTTTTTTTTATATTTAACACCTCCACATGTTTGTGGTTTCTATAATGTTATTTTCTTATTTAATATGACATCATGGAAGAAATATAGCAGTTTTTTTTACAACTAACTACACTTCCTACTGTTTACTGTTTCAAGATCGATGCTGAATGTTGTTATTGTTAAAGTGATAATAAGATTATTATTATTTAAAAGAAATTTTTTTTTTCCTTTTAAAATATTGACTTTAATATAAACATTAGCGTTTAACATTATATTAGTTTTATTGTTATTGTTATAATTTTTTACTTATGTTTTTATTGTTATAATTTTTTTTCTAGATTATTTGGCATGGAAATCTTTCTGCATCAAGATTTATTTTTATTATTTCAAATGAAAGATTAAGTGGTCCAAATAAAGTTGTATGGTTCTTGGAAACAGTTTTGATTGTTGGAACTAGTTACATTCTTGCTTATTTTGTTCCTCAGGTAATCAAGTTTATTACTCTACCTTTGACCTAAGAGTAAACACTTATCAATTCTTTTATATTTGATCTCTGTATCTCTTGTTAAAGTGAATGCTCTAACTATACACCACAGTTTTATTTTCACTACAATTTATAAGCAGGGGCGGTTTTTATGTCTAGGGTATTAGAATAAAAACAAGTGAGAAAAATTGAATTTTACTTGCTATTAGCAAAATTAAAAAAAAAAAAACATGTTTGCAAAAATTCTAATCATTTTGCAATCAGAATACTGTTAATTAGTATTATCATTTTTATTTATGGTAATATCTACAGTTTATGCGTATATATATATATATATATATATATATATATATATATATATATATATATATATTATTATTATTATTATTATTATTATTATTATTACTATTATTATTATTATTATTATTGCTATTATTATTATTGCTATTATTATTATTATTATTATTATTATTATTTTATAAACATCAGTAAATACGATTTTTTCTCGATACTATATATATATATATATTTTTTTAATTTCTGCTGGATTGTTGTGACCAGTGTATTCAGCTTAAAAGTTTTTTGTTTGTTTTTGTTTATATGTTATTTTTAACACTGGCAGTAATTATATTAAACCATCCCATTGACATAATTCTATTTTGCGTCAATGGGATGGTTTTGTCTTTTTCTGACGTAAGTGCGCTAGAAATGGTGTCCAAAATTTTCTTGACACATTGTACATCATCTAAATTGATACCATTTTGTTGAGAGCATTTAATGTATGCAGTCAGAAACATATAGAAAATGAACTGAAATTCCTTATTCAAGTATTTGTTGAAATGGCTACAATTTGTCCTCAATCTCATACAAACTATAAAAGAAATAGAATGAAAGTACAAAAAATTTCTAGTGACTACTAAAAACATTAACAACATCACCAGTATGTATCCAACAGTTTCATTACTTTGGGTACCAAAATTATCTCCTAAATTGCGTTAAGTGTTTAGGAAGGTAGGATATAAAACGATCTTCAAATCAAACTTGAACCTAGAGGCAATATTAACATCAGGAAATAAATCCAAACTACAAATGAACAGCCACCCAGGAGTCTACCCTGATAAATGTCATTGTAGCAAAAAGTATATATGTGAAACAAAAAGAAAATAAAAACACGCATGCAACAACACAAAAACAATACAATAGGAAATAAAACAGAACGATCTGCATTAGCCACACACATGAGACATTGTACACAACAAATTAACTGGGACAGTTGCAAAAGTCTAAAAGTCGATGGTAAAAAGTTTGATAGGAAAGTTTGTGAGGCACTTTTTTTTTTTTTTATTTAAATATCTTCGCTTCCAACAAGGCTGCAAGCAACCACTAATTAGTGTTGGAAGTTACTGGAAGGAAAAAGATAAAGATTGTAGAGCAAGATAATGATTGACAGACGACTTAAAAGATTGCAAACTATATGAATCAGGAAAGCAAAATAAAGAAAGCGAATTCCAAAGAACTGATGTTCGAGGAAAAAACCAGACAAATAAGAGTTTTTGTAGCACTTAGGAACAGTAACAGAAAAAGGATGAGACAATTGAATGACGAGTAACACGAGAATAAATTTTTGTAGATGGTACAAAAGACGCAAGCTCTTTTGAGCAGTGCCCATTATAGTATTTGTAAAAAAGAGAAAGAGAAGCAGCATTACGACGATGTGACAGAGGTTGAAGGTTGGCTGCAAGAGCAGGTCCAACTATGTTTACAATGCGTTTTTGCACCTTGTCTAAAAAAGAAAGGGCATCATTAGAAGATCCGCCCCAGATATGGCAACAGTATTCCATACAAGGCTGGATTTGAGATTTATAGAGATAGAGAATAGAATCCAGAGTAAGAAAGTGACGAGCTCGATAAAGAGAAGCAACTTTAGCAGATGCTAATTTTGCAACGGATTTGATATAAGGTTTCCAAGAAAGATCAGAAGTAAGAGTTAATCCTAGAAGATGAAGGGTAGGAGACTCATCGAGTACATTACCGTTCATAAATATAGGAAGGTCTAAACTATTGCGATAACGATTGGCTGAAAAAAATTGAGTTTAATCTGAATTAAAGTTCACCAGCCACTGTGAGCCCCATGCTGTAGCAGAAGTGAGATCCTTTTCAAGCTCAGATGCCCCCTGCAAGCAATCAGAGGGAGTTGGCTTTTTATCGTGACAAGAATAAATGGTAGTATCATCAGCGAACAATGCCACCTTAGATGTGAGAATATCTGGAAGATCGTTAATGTAAATTAAAAAGAGTATAGGAACAAGAATTAAACCTTGAGGAACCCCTGAGGTTACAGAATAAGAAGAAGAGTACTGTCCATCGAGGACAACTTTTATACTACGATTGGGAAGGAATGATTCAATAATCTTAAAGGTGTTTCCAGATACACCGTAAGAAGAAAGCTTATGGAGAAGACCAGCATGCAAAACTTTATCAAACGCATTAGAAATGTCAATAGCAATGGCCTTAACCTCTCCACCTTTATCTAATGCGCGATAAAACCTATAGGTTATTACTGGTAGCAAATCAGCCGTAGAACGAGAAGATCGAAATCCATATTGATGATCAGAAATTAGGTTATGAGATTCAAGATGAGAGATTTAGTGTTTGTTAATTAAAGATTCAAAAACCTTGCTTATAATAGAAAGAAGACTAATGGGACAGTAATTAGACAAATTGGATCGCTCTCCAGAATTTTTAAAAATAGGGATAACAGATGCTGCTTTCCAGCAGGCTGGAAAACAAGACTCTGATAAGCACTTGTTAAATAGTTTTGAAAGGATAGACGACAGCTGGGAAGAACACTTCTGCAAGACTATAACAGGTATGTTGTCCGGGCCGCAAGCTGTAGAAGAGTCTAAGTGGGAAATCACTTTAGACACAGAAGCTGGAGTGATACGAATGTCAAGCAATGGATCAACCTGTTTGACGGCTATATCAGGTAGAACGCAACTAGTGGAATCAAGAGATAATATTGATGAAAAGTTCTTGGCAAACAATTCAGCTTTGTCTTTAGGTGAGGTGACAAAGTCGAACTGTACAAAAGAGGTGGAATTACAGACTTGCCCTTATTATTGATATTATTGAGTGAGGAAAACCATGGAGAAGAGTGAGGCTTGACCTGGAATCGTTGAGAGGGAATAAAGGATTCCATGCCAGCCTGAATCCACGAAGTTATGTAAGAAGCACATTTGTCAACAGGGAGACGAAAGATTTCTACCCAGGGGCCATCACAAAGAAAATCACGGAAAGAGTCCCAGTCAGCTTTAAGGTAGTTGTAAGATATACGATGATAGGGGGATTCTGATGGTAAAGAAGAATGAGATAATAGTTTTAGAGAGACCAAACCATGATCAGAAGCACCTAAGGGTGAGTGTGAAGAAACTGAGCACTGACTAGGATCAGAAACAAGACATAAGTCGAGTAGAGAAGGTAAATGATTCGGGTTATCTGGAAAGCGAGTTGGAAAGTTGACTATTTGAGTTAGGGATTGAGAAAGACAAAAGTTGTGGGCCTTAATGCCTGCAGAGTCACTGACACTAGGGCCAAGCCATTCAGTGTGATGAACATTAAAGTCACCGACAACAACAATATTGCCTGATGAATAAAGAATGAGGGCTTGGTCAATATAATCAGAAATATTATCAAGAAGAGTGCAGTCTTGAGATGAGGGAGAGCGATATAGAACAAAGAGAAAGGTGATAGAGTGAAGTGGTGCTAAATGAAAGCACATAAAAGAGTAGTCTGTGGATTCAAACCTTGTTTCTCGACAAATGGGTGAATTCTTACGAATGTAAATGCCTAGGCCAAGCATGTGACTATTGGAGTCTTTACGAGTTAAAGGAAGATAACCATCAACACTAAGATCACAAGATGAGACAGCTGAACTCAAATTAGTCTCACAAAGAGCAAGTAGGTCTGGTGAACTTTGCAGGAGATAAGACTCAACAGAAAAAAAGTTACTTCAAAGACCACGAATATTGGTGAATGATAGGTTTAGCGAACTTGGTGATGACTGTGGTTTTTTGTGTTTTATAGTTGAAATACAGTACATTGTGTTTTATACTTGAAATACAGTACCACCATTGTGTCCCTCAACAAAATGGTATCAATTTAGATGATAGACAATATGTGTCAACAAAATTTTGGACACCATTTCCTGCGCACTTACGTCAGAAAAAGACAAAACCATAATCAATTATAAAAATAATATATAAAAATAACATAAACAAAAACAAACAAAAAACTTTTAAACTGAAGACTCTGGTCACAACAATCCAGTAAAATTATTTTTTTTTAAATAAATTTAGTATAAAGAGAAAATTGTATTTATTGTTGTTTTAAAATAATAGTTTACATACTCTCATACATGATGTCTACATTCAAAAAAAATCTAAAGTATCTAAAGTGATTTCCTGCTTAGACTCTTCTACAGCTTGTGGTCCGGATAACATACCTTTTCAAAACTATTCAACAACTGTTTGAATCTAATAACTTACTTTCTGATTAATATGGATTTCGATCTTCTTGTTCTATGGCTGATTTGCTAACATTAATAATAAATAGGTTTTATCGTGCATTAGATAAAGGTGGAGAGGTTAAGGCCATTGCTCTTCACATTTCTAAACCAACTTTCTCTGATTACTTGGAGGGGGCATTTGAGCTTGAAAAAGATCTTACTTCTGCTACAACATGGGGCTCACAGTGGCTGGTGAACTTTAATTCAAATTAAAAAATTTTCAGCTAATCGTTATCGCAATAATTTAGATCTTATATTTATGAATGGTAATGTACTTGATGAGTCATCTACCCTTCATCTTCTAGGATTAACTCTTACTTCTGATTTTTCTTGGAAACCATATATTAAATCCGTTGCAAAATTAGCATCTGCTAAAGTTGTATCTCTTTATGGAGCTCGACACTTTCTTACTCCAGATTCTATTCTCCATCTCTATAAATCTCAAATCCGACTTTGTTCCAATAGTCTTAATTCGTTAATAATAGATGAATAATAAATGTATAAAATACCTTGATTTCCTTCAGTTCTGTTTGTGCTACCAATCAGTCTATGTTTTATATACTAATAAGACTACTTAAAAACTGATTTCGGTTACTGCTATTTTAGATAATCATCAGTAAATCCATATTTTTCAAGACACTCCAACAGAGTTTGCGTTATAATATTTGTGGTTTGATTAGATAGTTCAACTCAAATTCAGAAATTTCATATTTTAAAAATACTAAAGTTCATTATCAATGTTGTAGACTCATCAATTATTAATGAAACATTTCCATCAACTTATAATTTGTTACATTTTTATCAACTTATAATTTGTTACATTTTTAAAATTTGGTTTTGCAATATGTTCTATTATATTTGTTGCACTATTCCTTGATTCTAACCCGTGTGCAATATTTGTTCACAGGTTTAGAAAAAAAATGGCCGCGTAGGGTTGATTGAGTTTTGCAACGTAATAGGCTGTACAAAATACCTTTGATACTAAAATAAAATCATTTTGTCGATAAAATTTTAAATTTTTTGTTCATTTCCAGATTCAATTATTTTTTCAGCTTGAATATAAGCAGTAGTTTTTAAATGCTCATTTTTTTTTTTTTAACATTTCTAATATATTTTTTTTTAACATTTCTAATATTTTTTTTTAACATTTCTAATATTTTTTTTTTAACATTTCTAATATATATTTTTTTAAACATTTCTAATTTTTTTTTTAAACATTTCTAACATATATTTTTTTTAACATTTCTAATATATATTTTTTTAACATTTCTAATTTTTTTTTTTAAACATTTCTGATATTTTTTTTTTTAACATTTCTAATTTTTTTTTTTGTAAACATTTCTAATATTTTTTTTTTAACATTTCTAATATAATTTTTTTAAACAATTCTAATATATATTTTTTTAACATTTCCAATTTTTTTTTTTTTTAAACATTTCTAATATTTTTTTTTTAACATTTCTAATATTTTATTTTTAACATTTCTAATTTTTTTTTTTTAACATTTCTAAAATATTTTTTTAAACATTTCTAATATTAATTTTTTAACATTTCTAATATATTTTTTTTTTAACATTTCTAATATATTTTTTTTAAAACATTTTTAATATTTTTTTTTAAACATTTCTAATATATATTTTTTTAACATTTTTTTAACATTTCTAATATTTTTTTTTTTAAACATTTTTAATATTTTTTTTTTTTTAATATTAAAAATGTTGTATTACTTAAAATAAGTAATATCTGTATGTATGAATAACTTGACACAAGTAATACCTGCATGTGTTAAGAACTT
This sequence comes from Hydra vulgaris, assembly GCF_022113875.1. NCBI lineage: Eukaryota > Metazoa > Cnidaria > Hydrozoa > Anthoathecata > Hydridae > Hydra > Hydra vulgaris. Next base: position 11,821,050 of record NC_061162.1, read on the forward strand.
GACCCAAGTGATACTTGCATATGTGAAACCTAATTTACTCGTATTAGTTTTTTAATTTACAATGTTATCTAGTTAAAAAATTACTTTTTACAGTGTACCTTTAAAATTATATTTCTTGCAGGTAAACATGATATGGGGCTTTGTTGGTTCAGTCGGATGTACAACACTCATATATATAATTCCTCCTGCATTTTATCTTCGAATACGTAAACATCCTGAACAACCTGATTTTAAAAAAGTTTCGGCTTTCTTATTACTTGTGTTTGGAGTAATATTGCTTGGTATTGGTCTTTATCAATCATTTATGAATGTATTTGTACCAGTTAAATAATAGATTTTAGCGATAATTTAACATTTAATTTCGAATTTACGTAAATATATATATATTTTTGTATTTTTGAAGATAGTTAGTGACTATATTTTTTTCTATCAAGTTAATTGATAGCTATATATATTTTTTACTATAGTTTTATAATATATAATATATTTTCTATTAATCAAGTTGATAGCTTTATTTTTTTACTAAGAAACATTTTAAATACTTTTTTACACAGTCAAATTTTTTTTTGTAATATGTTAATTTTTTTTTTTTTTTGGCCGAGATAAGTGATCGCATTACTTTTTTACAATAATTTTCGAATAAGTTTCGTATAAGTTCTTAAGTTAGTCAAACGCTTTTTTTGTTTAGTTGTTTAATTGAATGAGTCAATCATTTTACATGACAATAATTGCCTATTGTAATTGCTCAAAATTTAATAATTGGTTTAGTCGAAAAAAATTTCTGAAATTGTTTTTATGTTTTGGTTTTCTAAAGTTTACTTAGCGGTTTTTTATTTTTGCTAACTTTTTTCAGTAATTGAAGTATTAAGACTGCCTATTTTTTAAGGCGAATACGTCCTGTGTTAAAATTAAAAACCCCTAGGGTAAAGACAACGTGGGAAGCCCCTTAATTATTAATATTTTAAAGACTTATTAATTAATTATTAATATTTTATAAACACCCAATTTAGTTAAAGTAATGATAAATAATGAAAGATCCATGCTAATAAAGTAAAGACCCATGTAACTAAAGATGTGGACATTATTTTCAAAAAATTAGTTTATAAAAATTTTGTTTAATTTAATTTACTTAATTAATTTTACTTTTTAAATTTGGTTTAATTTAGTAAACTTAATTCTTCATAAAAAATAGAATATATCTTTTTTGGAAACTTAGTTTTGTAAAGTGTGAAATAAGTGGCACAAATTTTTCACATAAATTTTTAATAAATTCATTTATTGGACTAAAATCAGGATAATAAAAGTGATCGAATTTCGTGACTTCGTTGACATATTCGAATTTCGTGACTTCGTTGACATATTCTAAGACTTTATTTAATTTTAAAAAAATCTGTCCGTTTAAACTCATAATGCAATAAAACGCATTTATAGTAAAAATTTCATCTTTTGGTATACCTTTTATATTGTCGTTTAAAAATATTTTTTTTTTTTTTTTGTAAGGTTATGAAGACGATTTTTGATAAGTCATTATTTAATTCTTCATAAATTGGCTTTCCAACAATAGAAATAGGTAAACCAGGGAAAGGTCTGTATATATGGTGAGGGAAATGTAAATTTTCATTTTTTATTGCGGAAAAATGATGAAGTCTAGCACTTAGTTTATCAAATAAAAAAATAAGTTAATAGCTATTTAAGAGTTCCCTCTCTGCATGCAAAGCAAGGAAAACATGCATTTTTGTTAAATAAAAATGCTAAAATAGTGAGAATCAATTTTTAAATTAAATTTTACAAAATATAGTCGTGTATAAAGTTTTTTTAAAAAAAATCATAGACGATTTTTTAAATATATTTTTATTATTTAATCAATCTATTAAATAATCATGTTTTAAATTTTTTCATTTATGTTTTTTTCTTATTCATAAAGAATTAATCTATTTAAAATCTGTTTATGTTTGAAAGTACTATTTAGTTAAAGTATTATAAAGTTTATATTTTTAAAGTTTACCATTGGTTAAATTAAATTAATGATCACTTACTAAACATTTTTGGAAAGCAATTTCAAATGGTTTTTAGCTGTGAATCACAATCAGGGCCGTCCTGAGGAAGGAGGGGGGGCTGGATGAGTGTCTAGCCCCACTACGAATTTTTTTAGTCGGTCAATTGAATTTATTTACGGTGGTCGGCAAATGTCGGAAAACGATAACTTTTTTTTTTTTTTAAATAAGTTAGTGGGCAAAAAATATATTTTGGCTTTAGTCGGCAAAAAAATAGACATGACACCCCCCATCCCTTTTAAAATCTCTTTGAGACGACCCTGACCACAATTTAAGTTTGCTTATTTTAATTTTTTAAGATTTTTTTTAGTATATTTTCCAGTGGTATTAATTAACAAAAGCATCATACAGGTGAAAAAAAAATTCGTAAAGATCCTAGTAAAATATCTAACAACCTAATGCAGTTCAATGGATTATTCAGAGTTTCTGATGTTGAATGTTATTTTAAATTTGAAACTGACTTGTATTCTTTATACCTTTTACATGCTGACCAAATGTTAACAAAGCTTTTATCATTGGATCTAAAGAAAATATCGGACAATATATTTCTTGAGTTTGGGGTAGATTTAACCATCCTAAAGTTTAAACTGTTTTTAGAAATATTCACTTTTTTTTAAAAAACTGCCTAGTTTTAGTCGTGATGGTATAAATGATAGTTTTAGTCGTGAAGCTTTTGCTAATTTAGTAGTGGTTTAGTAACTAGTTGGTTGTTAGGTTTACCAAAAAACATGTTAAAACTCGATGGCTTTTTATAAAATAAGCTGCTCTTATTATGAAATAAAAAGCCATCGAGTTAGTTAGTTATCTCTTATTATTTTTGAATAATAATTTAATCTTTAGGAGTATTTTTTTTAACTTTCTTTAAAAACAAATAAATATTATGGTTTTTTTTATAACTGATTGATGCAAAACAATTTGTGAAGCATTATGCTATGGTTTTTAAACTCAAGGGTGTATATCTTTATGCGCTTTTTCAGCCTAAGATTTTGAAGGATTTTAGTAACATTTTAACCAGAATCTTTAATGATACGCGTGCTTTATCCTGTAATGTGCAAACTAACAAACATAAAATTAAAAATAATAAAACTACTACTAAGTAGTTCTTAATTTCTTTTGTTTTTGCGAATTGCAATATTATAACAATTTGTCGTAACCCTAACAACGCGAAGAACCTTGTCGCTTACAAGTGCATCCATCATTGTTTCCTCAGCTGTGTCATCATTGTGTTCTCAGCTACAGGTTTTATTGTATTAGTTAATTTTGTACTGTTTTTACAAAATACATAAAATGATAAAGCATTATCTAGATTTGCCTCATATATGGGTATTTATGGCATGCCCATATATGAGGCAAATATAGATAATTTTAGATAAGTAGATAATAGTTTTTTTTAGCAAAACTAATTAAGTTTTAATCTACAAAAATTTCAGGTTTTCATTGGAATATAATTTTTCACAAGCTTTCTTTTTCTGAGTGGTTTTCGGAAAGATCGTATTTTTTTATTAGCATTTATAATCCGAAAAAATCATTAAAAGAGGCAGACCTGTAACTGGCTCAAATATACTTGTTCAAATTTAACCGGCTCACTCCAAATATAAAAAAAATCATGAAAGCTTGGAGACGAGAACTATCGAATATCCGAGATGGTTATATTGTGAAATGATAAACGCTCGTTAAAACAATTTTGGATTTGTTTTTTTTTTCAAAAAACAAAACGCAATAAAATCTGCGTTAAACCATTTGTACGAAAATTGAATTTAAAAAAAATTAATTCCACAAGTTAATTAAAAGAAAATATAGTTAAATTTAAATCATTTCGTTCAATACTTTTATAAACCTCTAAATTTTTTTTACAACTCTTCAAATGATTTATACTGAAAATTTATTGAAATATAAAAAAATTAATCGAAGATATTCTTACTTTAAATTCATTTATATACAACAAAATATAATTTACAATAAAATCAGTGTTTATAACGTACCTTGTCAATGCTCCTTGATATATTTTCTTCAAGCTCGTATTTTTTTTTTTTTTTTTTTAATCTTTTTAATGTATCTTCATTCAGCTTACCTCTTTAATAGACATTCTTGTAGCTTTACATCTCATTCTTGTAGCTTTACATTTCATTCTTGTAGCTTTACATTTCCATGTATGTTGCACGAAAACATTAAAGTTGTTTACAGTGAAAATATCAAAACTACAAAGTTAAAGTTTTTTATAGAGGAATAGGTGGAAATTTGTTTAAGTATATTGAAAGGTTAATGATCAGAGTTTATTATTAAACCAATTGTAAATTTTATTGCATAAGTTCAAAAAATAACAGCAATTTGTGTTATAATTGAATTGAAATTTAATAACAAAAATGAAATTAGCAATTCAAAATAAGGTTATGCAATTTTTACAACAACTTTTTTCAAAAAACTACAACAGCTCTTTATAAAATTTGATTTTAAAAATTTTAATGACAATTTTTCAAATGAAAAAAATCATGAAAACCGTTGTTAAAAATAAGTGTTCTTAACCTTTTGGATTTTTTGAAATTGATAAAATATGACTAAGTAAACGATGAATAAATCAGGCTTCCTACCTAAAAAAAAATTTAGCTATTGAATCAGTAAATCAATCAATTAATCATCAATCAATCAATAATATTTATTCTGAAAAATAATTTTATGGATATTTACAAATAGTAATTCTACTAGTTTTAAGTAAACACCAAAAATACAGATCTTTATATATATAATTAGTAATAATTATAAGATAAAAATAATATTTATTGTAATAAACATAAGAACCACAATAATAATAAAAAATAACAATAACAATAACAATTATAACATAAATTATTATAACAATAATAATCAAAATTATAAGCCACATGTTATTCATAAATGCAATAGCTAAATATACATATGAGTCAGGGCCGACGACACGGGTTTTGAAGTAGGGGGGCAAAATCATCAATTTGTAAAAAAAGTCCTCTATATTTTAAAAAAAAATTTATTTTCTTAAAAAAAATCTTTTCTTAAAAAAAAAAAAGTCCTCCGGAAAAAAGTGGGCCCCTGGCTCTCTCTCCTCGTGTCGTCGGCCCTGTGAGTTAGTTACAAACAGTTGACTGAAAAAACGTAACAACTAACAAGGACACAATACAGTTACTTAAATTGAAAATATTAAAATAGGAATAATTATAGTAAAGTTAAAGGTAATAATTGTGATTATATATTTAAAATAGAAATTTAAAATTACTAGTAATAATACTTTAACAAAAAAATAACAAAAATATGATAAAAATTAAAGATAAAATAATCAAAAACAAAAAAGCAATAAAAAAAATGAGAAAGTTTAGGTATGCAACGTATATAAAAGAAGCTCCAGGGGAGAAACTCTCAATGCATTGAGTTGGGCTAATGACAAATTTGCTGTGAAAACTGTTTTAGTAATGATTTCTTTTTTCCAATCAATAAGTTCTTTGATTTCCAAAGCATCAAGGTTTATTGTTTGTGGAACTTTAAAAGATCTCACCTCTGTAGAGCCATGTTCACTTCTGGCCCTGACTTCTAATATAATGTCGACTGCAAATGACCTTTGTTCTGAGTTATCAGAACAGAGAAGTGCAATAAGTAAATTTTCAGGATGAACCCACCAGGATTCACTTTTTAGATAAGGTTAGAGGCTTCTTTAACCCTATCATTTTGCTTCTGCCAAAGTCGAAATAGTTTTAAAAGATGACCAGAACCATATTTAATGCCATGATTTACTTTAATTTTAAAAAACATTGGAAGATAAACCTGTGTCACCCAAGTTGCAAGGAGCTATAAGACCTCTGCATTCTCAGGTTTTAGATCATGTTTGCTCATATATAGAAGCAAGCATCTCATGCCACAAGTAAGCCATCGACTCTGAGACAAACTACCTCATTTAAGAGCTGCTACTTCAGGATCAAGGTTTCGTTTTAATATTGCATTTAAATACTACATGCAACTAAACTGTCAAGGCTCATTTGCTTAACAAAATCTTCACTGATATTAACTAAAGGCTCCAAAAGAGGAATTGGCGTAAATTTAGTAATTCTTTCAAGATTATCAACTTTAGAAAACAGTTTACCAACTGCTCCACACCATCATTTCCTGAAAAAGTTGGCCCATCAAGTTTTTCTACAATATGACGGAATGAAAGCTCGTCAATGTGAAGCCAGCAAAATGATCTAAAAAGTTTTCGATTGTTAAGTTCCTCCACAAAATGAAGCATTCCACCTTCCCATCCAGTCATTTCATTTCACTACCAATTAGTTGGAGATTAAGATCTTTACCTCTTTCCATTAACCAGTTGAATAATCCAATAGCACATTGTTTGTCTGGTTTACATAATTCAGATTTAGGCTCTGGTGTATAATAAGTAAGATAGGGACCTCTAGGCTCCTCTGTCACAGTTATATGGTATTCTTGAATAATTTTTTTTCTGAAGGTACCTGTGATCTTATCGCGCATAAGGATTAAAGTTTTATCTTTTCTACCATCAACAAAAATTCCAGTGATTATATTTCTTGCAAAGTCTATATTTTCTTCTACTCTAGCACACTTCATAGCACGTTCTTTGGCCCGAAAAACTTTTATGCTATCACAAATGAGATTATTTTTATCTTCAACAAGTTTTCCTGCCTTCATGATATCTTTCAGAAGACCATTAATGATAGCAGCAGTAGCAGTTGATGACACACAAATCTGACAGAGGCAATAGCAGCATTACTAATATCAAGGTAATTTTGTTTAAGATAATTTTCTTGTTTTTCTAATGTTGAGTCTTCTTCGCTATTACTGACTTTATCGCTATCACTGACCATATCAACATTAGAATTATTATTCATTTCTGCTGCAACACTCATATTTTTAGCATCAAATCTAATGAATAAATGATAAGATGAATAAATAGTCCTTGACATCTCTGACTCTTCTTGTTGTCGATTGAGCCTTGCTTGATCAATTGACTTAAAAAAGTTTTTAATTTTTTATTCTTTATCTTTCTTTCTTGTTTTTTTTTTTTTTTTTTAATTTATTTATAAAATCGTTATGAAAAGTAAAGTCGTATTAAAGTAATTAATTATTAATTGTTAATTAAGTATTAATCGTTATGAAAGGTCATATTTAAGGTAAAGTCGTATTATTAAAGTCGTATATGAAATTTCCACCATTGCGGAAATCTCTGCACTGATCAAAAATCTGTATCTGTAAAAGACTGTATTTGTAAATATATTTAATATTATCTTAAATAGCACCCAAGGCCGGCGGGATAGGGGGTGTGTGGGGGGAAGGGGGTAACACCTCATTAATGATTTTCATTCGGCAAATTTGACCCTTAATCGGCAAACTTGACCCTTTTTGACTAGTTAGTTGGCAAATGTAGACCCTGTCAATAGATTAGTCGGTAAATCTAGACAGTCAGTCGGCAAATGTCGTCATTACAGTCAGCAAAACAAAAAGAAGAGAAAAGACTCGATACATTAAACCTGAAACAAAGACTCAATACAAGAGAGAAAAGACCCGATACATTAAACACGCCAAAAAGGGCTTTACATAAAAAACACTTTATTAAAAAGTTCAAAGACAATCTACTGGTTCTGACTGAATGTGCAGATTGAGTTGTTGTAACGAAAATACCACTCTCAATCGCGTAAAGAGTAGTGTTTATATATCGCGTTGAAGAGTAGTGTTTATATATTTATCTGTCAAAAGCTTTTGATACCGTAAATCACAATGTTCTAATAAAAAAACTTAAAAACTGCGGAGTGAAAAATAAAAACTTACTTTGGTTCAAAGGGTATCTGACAAACCGAAAGCAATTTTTATATTATGATCAAAATAACACAACTCCATATTCCATTTCATGCGGGGTTCCTCAGGACTCAATTTTAGGACCACTCTTATTTCTATTGTACATAAATGACTTATACCTAGCAACAAATCTTTTAGACCTAATTTTGTTTGCTGATGATTCCAATCTTTTTTATTCTCACAGAGATATTAAAACACTTTTTAAAATAGTTAATGAACAGTTATGTAAAGTTAAAGTTAATGAATGGTTCGTAAGTAACATACTTTCATTAAATGTGGATAAAACAAAATATATAATTTTCCATAAAGTAAATAAATCAGAAAATATTCCTCTAAAATAACCAAATCTTATAATTAATAATACTTATAATAAAAGAGAAACAAACGTAAACTTTTTAGGAGTAAAACTGGATGAAAATTTACTGTGGTATTCACATATAAATAGTATTGAAATAACACTCTCAAAAAATATCGCAATGGTGTTTAAGGCTAAACCTTTTTTAAATGTAGCATCCCTGAAAAAATTATATTTTGCCATTATTCACAGTTATTTGTTTTACTGTAATATTGTGTGGGCTAGTACTGGCTATACAAAACTTAAGAAAATCTACAACAAACAAAAACATGCATGCAGAATAGTGTTTGGAGCCTACAGCAAATACTCCTTGCGAACCACTTTTACATACACTCGGTGCTTTAAATGTGTATTAACTCAATTTACACCAAGTTCTATTGTTTATTTATTGTCCCCAATAATTTTTCAAACCTATTTTAATAAAATTAATCATAAATATTCAACTAAGTTTTCTGATAACAACTTTGTTTTTCTCAAGTATAATTTAAAATTAACCTCCTATTCAATTAAATATCGCGGACCTTATCTGTGGAAAAAATTCCCAGATATTGTCAACAAAAACAAGACTACATTAGAGCAATTTAAAAATGAATCAAAACAATTATTACTATTCAGGGATCTTAATTTATCTGACTTCAAATGTTTATTTTAAAGTTTAATCAAATAAAAACAAATTTATTTATATCAATGAAATCTAAGTAATTATGTTAAAAATTCATTTTGTGATAATGTTATTTATGAATTTTTTTTTTTTTTTTTAAACTTTTTGTTTAAATGATTTTTTAAATATTTTAGCGGTTGTTATCATTTCAACAATTCTTAATTATTTGCTATTTTAAATTTCTTAATTTTCTCAGTAATTTTTTGTTTTAATTCTGATCTATATTTTATATATTTGTATTATATATATTTGTATGTTACGGTTATGTAGAGTTTTTTTTTATGCAGAGTTTTTTTTTATATGTGGGGCTCGGCGAAAAGGCAAACTGAGCCTTCTTCTTGCTCCTGCCATTAATTTTAATATATGTATGTGCAATGTAAACATTCTTTAACGGCGAAATAAATTACACCAAAAAAAAAAAAAAAAAAAAAAAAATATATATATATATATATATATATATATATATTTTATAATTTGTTTTATTCTATATTACTCTCTTGCTCCCATTTGCATACCGTTATTTTCAAAATTAAACTTGTTAAATTCAAAATAATGTTTTATTTTCAGCCGAAGTTAACTATGGTTAGTAAAAAGCTCACATGGCATTTTATAAATAAATGATTAAAACACTTCAGATATTTTTTTTGTAAAATTTAAAAAAAATATATAATATTTGTTCAAATACCAATTTTAATTACCATTAAAGGAAAATAAAATCTCTACCGTCAAATTTTCTAATTACAAATCATGGTCCACAAATAAGGAGCCAAAATAAGTATTTAAAAGCCTAAATAGCTTTTCATTTTTTAAACGACAATCTTTTTAAAACTGCACCTTTATTAAACTCATGACATGTATACATTTTATTGTTTATAGGACTTTACAAATGATACAACATATTTGTATTCAAATATGTTTTTATCATTTGTACTTTTTTTAGTTCATTATCGAAATTTTTGTTTAAAAATTATTTTTATTTGGTTCAATTAAAAGTTCTGGAAGGGAGAACTTTTGATGGTTAGTTAATTATTGAAACTTATCGTTGTGTAATTTATGAACGATCCTTATCTTTTTTATCTTTAATTTTAAAGTTTTAGCCAATCATTGCTTTTAATTTTATCATTCAGTTAAACTTTCGAATGTGATAAAAAGTATTTTTTATTTTGTTTTATTTAATTAAAAACATAAATAATATTTATTATTTATGATTTTAATGATATAAAAATATAAAATTGTTATTAGGTCTACATTTTTTTTTTAATTATATATTTAAAGTTTAGATTTAAAAATAAATAAATTGTGCTAATGATGAATAGCAAGCCTCTAAGTGGAGCAATAGCCTCTAAGTAAAGCAGCTAAATGACAGAATAAGAAAGATGTACATAACAAATTTAATAAACGATGTAAAATTGATTATTTTTTGTTACCGGCACAGAATAAAAAAGAAGAAACACAATCTGTTGCAAATGTACTTAATTTGGAAAAAGAACAGGAGGATACCAAGGGGTGGATCCAGACCACCAAGTAAGGAAGGGCAATTTTTATATAAATAACCCTTTTTGGTATTTTGACACACTTTGCACTGTGGGACAGAGTGTGCCAAAATACCAAAAAATCATTGTCAGCATTGCATGCTGAAAATTTGTCATAATGATGAAAACATGTTCATCAGAGGAAATATTTTGTTAAAAAACATAAAATCATAATAGAAACGTTTTTTTATGCGGTTATTTACACATGAATTTAGCATGTGTTTCAAAACGCTATTTTTCATTTTTTAATTATCAACTTTCTTACACTACTATTGTTTTAAACTAATTTAATTGAGTATCATTTTAAAATATATTATTTGAATTTATATATTTTTTTTTCGCTCAGACTTTTCAAGACAATTTTGTGTAAGTGTAATGTTTTTATCCAATAGTGACAGACAGTTTTCAATATTTTTTTGTTACTAACTATCCCGGTGGGAAATGAGCTAGCGACTAGCTAGGTCTATAGCGATTTTCAAGCGATTTTTTATTTTATTTTATTTTTTGCAAATGTCTTTAACATCTTGAAAAATTTGATTTTTAGTGTTAAGTCTATTATAATTATGAAAATAATTGAACTTTAAACATTGCGATTTTGTAGCAATGTGTCGCTAGCTACATATCGTAGCTTTGTAGCTAGCTACAAAATATCTACAAATCTATAGCTGGTTGATAGCTACATATCAAAATTTTTTAGACAACGATTTTATTACGATATGACGGTACAATAGCCAGCGGATCTTCTACTTATTAAGCTAGCTGTCCTTGTAGCCAAATCGCTGTCTTTATCTTTAAAAATATCGATAGCTTTTCGCTAACTTAAAAAAGCTAGCGATCCTCGTGGCCAAATCGCTGTCTTTATCGTAACGATTATAGCTAGCTATTCGATAGCCGATTTTTACCGGGATTACTATTAGGTATGAGATAAACCATCATACATCCTACATCCTCATTTAAGCCATCCTGCAATATCCTCCAAACGTTACGTAAACATAATGCTCAATGTATGTAAATAGCCATACATCATAAAATTTTTGCAATCGATAAAGTTGTTTCAAATAAGTCATATTCGTTTCATTATATTTATTCCAAAAATACGTTTTTATTAAGTTCTTAAAACTCTTAACTTTTTAATTACAAATCAGTAATGAAAAGTGTGTGAGTGATTTTTGCTGTCTTTTAGCACTGGTTGACCACCAATTACTGACTTTCAAGAGTGTTCTTCACGAACTAAGTATGGACGTATTAGCAAACTTCAAAAATATCACTCGTCAAACGAGTTATTATTTCCTTCAAAAGTTTCACTAAATAAATAAAGAATAAAAAAAAAGAAGGCAAAAACAATCAACAAAATATATTTATATAAGAATGTAGAATCTTTCTGGAAATCAAACGTTTATGATAGATTCAAATACGACCAAACCTGCTTTTCAACTCCATAGAAATGCAGCAATCACCAAACAATGTAATCTTTATCCTGCATATAACAATATAAAGTTATTAAAACTTTTATGTTGCCCTAACAAACATGGTTATTACTAACTATACTGCGAGCGTACCACTTCAAAGTTTATGTGACCATATAGCTCAAAGTCTTTGTCAAGTTCAAAATGATGTTTTATGTATGATAGGAAAATGTTACCTGGTATTACTTCATTATACATCGTGTGCCTGGATAAAACTGAACCTCTATGAAAACACCCCAAAAAACTTTTTATGTAATTCTTTTACATATATGTATTAATTATAAAAATTACAAAAATGAAAAACATTTGTTGGGAAAATTTTTTAAAAATGGCCCTTTAAAACCTTTAAAAACAAAAAAAGCCATAAAAACAGGATAAAAACTATTTTTCTTGTCTGGAGTCTTGATATTTTATTTTTATTTTCCATTTTATTGTATATTTTCAAAATATTCGCTTCCTTTAATTTATTGTTAAAGGCCTGTGTTTCAATAACAGAGCATTTTAGGCCTTAAATGGTAAAAAATGAGCTATTATTTAATAACTTGATTTTAAATAAATATATGTTTTTTCAATTAAGACAAAATTAGTTAAACAATTAATTAAATACATAAAATAGTATTAGGTTAGTAAATATAACCAAAAAACCAAACAATATTTATGAGCTAATTATAATGCCTTTAAAATCACATGATGAAAACCTTGCACTAGTTTGTGCGATTTGCTTTTGCACAAGAGCAAAAAAAGCACACAGACAAGTTACTATTGCACAAGAGGTTGAACTGAAAGCTCATTTGATGTCAAACTATTCACTGCAAGATCCAAGGTTTCAATCTGGGCTTTGTATTGACTGCAGATTGGACTTGAACAAGATAAAAAATAAAGATTCTACAGTCAAAATATCAATAGCAGAGAACAATGATCCAGAGCTGAAAACTATAACAACGTATTTATAAAACTCTGGGTATATTATGGTCTGTCTAAGTTAACAAGTGTTTATAAACTTTAATCAACACTAATCTCTCCCTCTCTATTTTCTATAGACAATTATTTAGTTTTTCTAAATAAATAAACTACTAGTTTACTAGTAGTTTATTTTTTTAAAAATGTTAAATGTATTTAACATTTATCTGTTTTTATCAGGCCTATGGAAAGATGTAAGTGCAGAATTTGTAAAATTGCTAGCCTGAATGGTCTTCAGTGAAAATTATTGTCAACAAACAGAAGAATAAATGTAATAATTCAAGATTGTTTCCCACACGGATTTGTTCACACTGCTTTGCCAGTATCTACAGGGGATCAAACCACTCGAAAGATAAGTGTAAGCTAAGATTAGAAAAGTTAGTAAACATTAACAACCTAATTGATCCCAAACTGGCTGAACAGATCAGTTATAAAAGTATAAAAACCAAGAAAGAATTAGGCAATTCAGTCATCTCCATTACGTCCCCTAATGGTAGAAAACCTTTGATACTTTTGCCGCAAGAAAACAACAAAACAATAGTTGAGGGATTTTTGACTATAGAGAATGTCTCTACAATTCAACAGGAAGCTAGGCTGATTGATTGTCAAGTTATTTCAGTTCTGAAAAACTTGAGACTTAAATGAGAATGGAAATGTATTGTTCCTCAAATAAAAGAGGCTATGAGGGATCAAAAAGATATCTTTGGAAAGTTATTTTCTCAGGAATTAACTAAATTTCAAGACAAGGGAAAGAAATAATCCAACCCTTTATCTTCTGTTCCAATATATTGGAGTTTGTAGAAAAACTAGCATATCTTAGGTAACCATAACAGTTGTGGTCGTTATTTGTTTTTTGAGATTTCAAACTATTTGATTAATATTTATATTATATATTAAATTTTAGAGAACAATCTTTCTCAGAGATGGCTTCAAAGTTTGGTCTTGATTTTGGAAAAGGACATCTGAAGCTAACTTTTACACTTTATGATCCAGATGATTTAACATTCATTAGAACTTCTAGCAGAGTAACCAGGAAAAGGGGCATTGGTTCAGGTAAAAATAACTTTAATTCTCACATACTACTACTTTTAACTTATGTGTTTATTTTTATTAATTGATCAATAAAAATTAATTTAGGAAATCATTACAAAGAGACTGAAAGGAGGAAGATTCAGATAATAGCATCAGCTCCAAAAATTCTCGAGACATATCATAACTGCAAGATATTCATAGAAAAGGCTCAAATCAATCTTCTATTGTTTAACTTTACTGGTGACCTAAAACTCTTAAATATTGTTTCTGGTGTCATGTGCATCAAATTATCCATGCTTATACAGTGAATCTCCAAATAGCGAAGGAAATAAAGCCTGGCAGACAGATGCTACACTCAGAGCATTTGGGAATATTAAAAACCACATAGAGTATTGGCTAACCTCCGGAAGTAAAAAGATCAAAGCAGAAGAATATACTAACTGTGTGGCAACTCCTTTGTTCTTTCATGACGATGATCCTGATGACAGCTTAGTGATCCTTAAAAGTCCACCACCAGCCCTTCATCTTAAGTTGTCCCTAAATCATGTCCTTAAGGAACTACAAAACATTTGGCCAAGATTTGGTTAGCAGAACATTCTATTCTCTTCGAACCATACCATGGTGACACACCTAAAGGTAATGAGTGTTCTAAGGTTCTAAGACTCCATGATAGTTTAGAGAAAGTACTTCATATGGAGCTGTCTGGTTTTTTGATTTACATGCATGACTTTTCAAAGGTTATTGACTCTACATTTGGTGTGTTTGCAGATCCTGATTATAGGAATGTTTTTAAAAACCTAAGGATGTGTTTTAAGTCTTTACAGGAAGAGTTTGGATTGTCTAAAACCCCTAAGCTTTATGTAATACTCACACATATTGAGCAGTTCATCGACATCACAAGAAAGGGAATTGGTCAGTTTTCAGAACAGGATTTAGAAAATTCACATTCACCATTCTTAATGGATTGGGAGCGATACCTGATAAAAGACATTTCTTCACCTAGATGGAGAACTACTTTAAGGCTATCCTAATTTTAATTGCTAATAATATTTAGTTACAAAGTGTGCAATAATATGTATTTTCAGTTTTTATATCTATTTAAATTGTACTTAACTGAAAACAATATTTTAAACTACTTAAAAAAAAGATTTTGTCCCTTTTTTTTTGTGCCGGTTTTTAAGGGCCGTTTCTCAAAATTTTCCCAACAAATGTTTTTTATTTTTATAATTTTTATAATTATTATATATATGGAAAAGAAAGGCACAATACGTTTTTTTGGGTGTTTTCATAGAGGTTTATTTTCACCCTGGCTCACGGTGTATAAAGCAGGTTTTGATGGCTCTACTGGCCAAAGGATATATAAACAAAAAATGTCTGTTGAAAGTCTTTGCAACTTGAAAAAAACAAGAATTATTGTTTCTAAGTTTCCTTGTTCCAATTTTGATTACAACTTATGCTAGAGAAATTCAAACTATTATTTGGAGAATTCTTACCTTCTTCTACTTTATATTGCCGACCTTTGAGATTTTAATTTGAAAAAACAAACAACTGATTTATTACTCATTGAAGAAACTAACTTAAAAAGTGGTACTTTTAATCTAGTAGAAACTTTAATATAGTGCTCAGTTATCTAATGGCAAGTCTATTTCAGTCAAATATATCATGCAAGTTTTAATGATAAATGGCAAAGTCCATACTGCCTTATCAAATGTAACAAGTTCTAGTCAATGTTGCTGTATATGTGGATGTTCACCAAAAGATACGAATAACATCTAGAAAGTTATTTAACTTTCCTTTCACCGGATGAGCTTCAATATGGATTTTCTACTCTTCATTCATGGATAAGATTTTGTGAGTGTCTCATTTATATTCCATAAAAGGTACCAATCCAAAAACGGCAACCAAGAGGATACACAGAAAAAGCTCTTGCAAAAGAAAAAAAAAAGAATATACAAAAAGGATTCCAACAAAAAATGGGACTTATTGTTGGCTACCCAAAATATGGAGGATCTGGAAATTCAAATAACGACAACACTGCTCAAAAAGCCTTTTCAAATGAAGATGAATTTGCTGAAAAAACGGGAATAACAAAAGAAATAATTGTAAAGTTTTACGTAATCTGAATTTGCATATCAAATGGATTTTAAATCGATACTTGTAAGCTTTGCTTATTTTGTCTGGAGACCGCAAAACTCTATTCATTCTTGTACCATTGGTAATACATGCCTCAGATGAAAAGACTTTTATGTACATCTGATCCAGTTATTTCATTTTATAGAAAAACTGTTTCATCAGTAAAAAAAAAAAAAATCCTCCGAATGTTGTTGAACATTTTATTTGCGAGAATTTTACGTTTTAGAATATATTCTAAAACGTAGAATTCTCTATTTGTCTTTATAGAGACAAATATAATTCGTATTTTTTAATTGTATTAAAAAAAAAAAAAAAAAACAAGCTTTTTATATAGATTTTAAAATTTTTATCAATAAATAGAGATATGATTTTTAAAATTGATTTATAAAAGTTCTAGTATAAAAATTAAAAAAATAATTCTGGCACAAAAAACACAGTTTTGTTCAACTGTGCAACCCCATAAATCATATAACTTTTAAATTAATTTTTGTTTAAATATCATAATTGTTTAGATGTTAAAAGCTTTTCTGACTCTCAACACTGTGAAAAAATAAAAACTGGCTAAAAACACAAATGAGAGAAAACAAACAAATCTGATTGGCTGATAGGGGAGGAGGGAGGCCTTTTTGAAAATTTTGCGTGAGGTAGGAGGGGGAGGGGCAAAATTTGAAGTTACGCCACTGCCTATATCTCAGTTCTCTTTAAATAGACTATTACATTTTCTTTTTTAAGAAAATTTATAATCAATAACTTTCAGCAGAACTATTGAGACTTTTAAAACAAAATATTTATCATTTTTCTTAGAATTAAGAAATAAACAGTTTTTTTTTAATTTACCAAAAAAGTTGACCAGGACCGGATAAGAGGTGATGTCAATGATAAATTATATAAAGTAGATGTCTAACTTGCGGTATTTTATCGGACGAAAAATGAAGCCGCTTTTTTTTTTGTTTAAAAATATAGTCCGCTCTTTTTTAAAAAGTGCAAAAGCTGAAGCCGATGTGTAAAATATAAGTTGAAAATGCAAGTTTAGAGCATCAAAAGTACCCAAGAAGTTAAAGATAATTAAAAACACGTTATATTAATTAAAAAAATACTTATAAAAGTTTTTATGACCCTAAAAAGTATTATAATTCATTAAAATACTTCAAAAGTCACGCATCTAGTTATATTTATACGTCATTGATTTTTAATTCATAAAAGTGCTTCAAAAGCGTCTGTCGTTTTACTTTTCTATTCAAAAATTTAATCCCTTTTAAATCAAAAATAAATTAAGGAATCATAAATTATTATTTTACAAGTGCTTGAAAACATATATTAAAATGGAAAAAGTTCCTTAATTTTGTATGATGCAGCAAAATAGATATAAATGATCTATTTACTCAATTATTTATCACACTCAATCATCATCTTTTTAACATGATAAGTCATCTTTTGTCAGCACACATTCATGTGAAAAATAGTTGGTATGCGATAGTATCTTAAACAGTTTTATGGATATACT
Source organism: Hydra vulgaris (assembly GCF_022113875.1). Taxonomy (NCBI): domain Eukaryota; kingdom Metazoa; phylum Cnidaria; class Hydrozoa; order Anthoathecata; family Hydridae; genus Hydra; species Hydra vulgaris. The sequence continues at coordinate 11,838,576 of NC_061162.1, forward strand.
TTTTCATGGTGATGTTTAATTGTGATTGAGTCATTGCAGACTGGAAAATAATAAGTCCTCTGCTGTTGCTATCATAAAAGTTTTTTAAAAACTGTTTGGGTAATGGAGGGGGTGAGGGTGGGAGATGCCAATAGCGTTGACACGGCCTTTAAAGTGGAGGAGGTGAACCCCTTAATTTCTAAAATAAAATCCATAATTTCTAAAATAATTGTCTATATTTCTAAACCAAAAGGTCCTCGCAAAAAAAAATTGGGCAGCCTATGGCTCCCTTGATGGCCATGTATGCATAGCGTGAATATACTAACATTTCCTAAGGTATAAACTACTGCCAGAATGCAAAAAAATTCGAAAAAAATGGTTAAGAAGGATTTCTAGGGATACCTACATAGAAAATAAAAATATTTATTTATCTGAAAACAGAGCAACTGTGAAAAACCAAATACTTTTTATAATGACAAAGATAATTGACTTAAAAAATTTAAATAAGTTAACTAAGATATCTGACCAATACAAAGTTTGGAAAGCCAGTCGAAAGAAAATTACTCTAACTGAGTAACTAATTAGGTTGAAGGGTTGTTTTGAAATAAAACAACCCGTGTGTCCTTTATTTTAATAGTTTTTAATTAATAATATGTGTTACTATGTTAAGGGTATTGTTATCAAATATAAATTTAGTTAAAATTTTGTAAAAGGCAGAGCTTGATTTAGTGAATTGCCACGATGCCAAATCAAAAAAAGAATCATGATGAAAATCGAAATTTGGTGTGCTTGCTCTGTCTGAAAAAATGTTTAAGACAGCTTACTACTTTTCAAGCAGATCGAATATGGCAACTGTACAAGTTTAAGATCAATATCAGTGATGCTCGGGTACCAAAAGGATTCTGCAAATCGTGTAGAATTACTTTGTGCAGAAAGCAAGAGGGGAAAGAAGTTGCACTCCTTCCTTTGTTTAATTTTAAGTCAATACAAGTGAGACCTGAAACAAAAGACACAATGTGTTGCTGCCTAATATGAAGAATTGGTCGTTCAAAGCTGCAAGAAAAACATCCTTTTATAGAGCAAACCACTATTGAGAAAAAACTAAAGGTGCGTTGCAAAAAATGCCTCAGCCCTTTAGGAAAAGGTTTGCCCCACAAATGTTTTCAAATAATGTTAAACATTCAATCTTTAGCAGCAAAAGATGCCAAATCATCCGAACAAATCGCATCTCGAGTTATTTCCAATAAAGAATTATCTCCGGATAGAACTATTCTACTGGCTATTGCATCCGGCGGGCCTCCACTTACAGTTACCCCTGATAAATATTTATACATAAATAATTTTAACATATGTATTGAAAAAAAGTCTTGACTATTAAGAAATAACACTAGATAGATTTCAAAAAGTATATTTTTGACAAGTTTCTAGTTTCTTTAAAAACGAATAGTTTGAAAGTTTTACACAAACTTACTAAACAAAGTTTATTGTAGCTAAAAAATATGTATGTTTTGGTATTAGGTCAAAGTAGTGCGCAAACATCATCAATTGCTCCGAAATTGACCACTGTAGCCCTTGTAAATGTGCAATTAAATACGTGCCTGTCAAACAACGGATTAAAGAAACTTGTTAGAACTATAAACAAAACATCAAGCAGCAAGATGGTAGAGCGAAATTTCTACATAAATTTTCTAAGACTAGGTCAACAATTGAGCGATTTCTTCAACTGCAGCGACTTAAAAATCACAGACGAAAAAACAGATTCTTGTACAGTTCATGTTGTTGTTCACTGCAATGGTTTATCAATTCTTGTGAATCATGTTATTCAGACCCGCAAACTTTCTGGTGGCTGTTTTGTGAAGCTCGGAATTAATGGTGGCAAAGGTTTTCTTAATTTTTGCCTAAGCATTGTTGATACTGCGTTAAGGGATGAAACCAGCTCACCGCACCAACAACAACCTTTCACTCAAAGACACTGGAGTCAAGAGTCATATTTTTGTTGGGGCTTCAGAAGAATTGCCAGAAACACACTCCAATATTGAACAAATCTGGTCACTGATTAATGCAAATAGAGTTAAATTAATTTCGGCTTGTGATATGAAAGTTGCAAATATAATTTATGGTCTTCAAACTCATTCAAGTACGCACCCTTGCACCTGGTGTGACGTCACCAGGTGCAAGGTGGAATATTGCGAACACTGGGCTCAAAAAATATGGAAACTTGCGAACACTGGGCTCAATTAACTCAGGCCTTGAGTATTTTCAGCAATCTGGCGGGGTTGTTGCTAATGCAAACCTGTTTAGCAATGTCATTCGAAAGTCAATCATCTGCGGGCCAATCAATTTTGGAAATCATTTCACCGATAGAATCGCATCTCATCTTAGAAGTTGTCAACCATCTTTTCAAGATCCTTATAACCACTTGGATAGAAGCTGTTAAGTGGCCAGCCGCCCTCCACATTCTAACTAACAGCCGCCCTCCACATTAGAAATGAATGCAGGAAGCTTCTTAAAAATGTGGATATGCTGCAGCAACTTGCTGAGACAAACATGGTTCCCAATATTGTGTCCATAATTGAAGCATTCAAAAGCTTCAATTTAGTTGTTAAGGCTTGCTTTGGATACATCCTTCAACCGGATTTCGCTGAAAAAATTGAAAATTTCAAAAAGTGTTACCTAATGATAACTGGTCCAAGTGTAACACTCAAAACTCACGCCTTCTTCTACCACACCAAGGATTTCATCAGTCACAAAAGATCCCCCTTGGGGCCCTAAAGTAAACAAACTGTCGAAACTTCTCATCAAGATTTTTATCAACATTGGTCAAGGTATAAGCGAAATAATAATCATCCAAAGTACAAAGAAAGATTGTTCCGCTGCATAAATGATCTAAACAGTAAGCATCTTTTAAGAACATTATTTGAGTTATTAGAAATTAGGCTGCTGAAGTTCATTATTTACGGCGTCTAATGAACATTTCACCATCTTTAAAAGTAGTATTATAGAGTATTTGTACTAAAAGAGTACATTGAGTTATTTATTAATAATCTTTTGGTGGACAAAATCAAAAAAACATTTCTTAAAATATAAATAGATATTTGATGGTAATACAATGTAAAAAATTGGGTTAAATAGTTTTCGTTTCATTTTAAAAGTAAATGTATTTAAGGAGGTCAATAAAAAATATTTTAGGAGATCTACTTTTTTTTTTGTTTTTCTAACTGATAGCGCTTTGACCAGGTTTGGCACTTTTTTTTAGGTTTTTCCTTTTGGCAGCAGTTTATTCCTTAGGAAATGTTGGTATACTCAAGCGAAACATACATGGCCGTTAACTTCGGGGAGACTAGGGGTCATGTCCTTCTCTACTTTGTTTTTGCGAGGACCTTTTGTTTTAGAAATATAGGCAACTATTTTAGAAAATATGGATTTTTTTTTAGAAATTGAGGGGTTTACCCCCTCCACTTTAAAGGCCGTGTCAACGCCATTGGTATAAGCCAATTCAAATCACGCTTTAAGTAGCAAATCACTATTTTGGTCTATAAAATAAAAATTGTACATGAACCGATAAAATAATTAAACAAAAATTGTTGGTATTACATAGTAGAACACTCGCGTAACCGTTTATTTTAAAAATAGTGACCAAATTTCAAAGTAATCGGTAACGCTTTGAGGTATAAGTAGCAAAAAAACTGACAAAACTTCAACTAAAACTGCAATAAATTCTTCACCAGTCATCCAATCAGGCTGAAATTTTGTCCAGAGTTTGGTGTGACTATTGGCTACATTTGCACCGATTTTTATTGGCGCACTATGAAATCAAAATTTAAACATTAAAATTAAATACATTTCAGCGGACTAAATTAAATGATTTCAAAATTTGCATCATAGGGTACCTCGATGTGTACGCTAACTTTCAGTATAAGTGGCGTTCTTGGGACAGCTAGGTAGGCCTTATAAGGATCCATGTTAACCGTGAATAGTATGCCAGATGCCGGTTATTGCGAATAAGTATCCGGTTCTAGGTACCGGAAAAACTACCGACGTATTATGTATCTTAAACATACAATGCAAGTAAAATGCCTTTATATAATGATTTAATGTACTTATTTTGAATATCTAGCACTTGCAAAATATATACGTATAGAATGCAATTGGTCTAGTCTTGTGTAATACAATTGATCAACTTTTTGATATAATTGTGTCTAAAAATTTTATTATACTTTTAAAACAATAACAGCTAATTTTATTTCTTTTGTATTTTTTTTTTATATATTGGTGTTCATTATGGTTCAAATATTTTTCATCAAAATGAAAAAAATAATTTTTATTTTTTCAATTTTTTAGTACGATATTGTCAAAATATTTAGTTCTTTCATGTTTGCTTTGTGTATTGATAATTGACTAAGTGTGTTTATATCTAACCAACGTCTTTAATAAAAACATTGCAAAAAATATTTTTGATGATAACTTTGCAGCTGTTGATAATTTTACAACTAGTAAAGTTTTACAATACCTTCTTTTTCTGAGGTAAGATTATTTATGTTGATGTATTCAACACTACAACTCTACCAAAATTCAATTGTCTCAGTTGTCATGGTATCAGAATCAGTATAACTTATGTTGATACTTAATAATACTTGTACTATAAGTATTATCAAGTATCTTTGTTCAAGTAGTTTCAATTGCCATACTATCAGAATCAATGTATTTATTTTTTGTAGGTAAGGCAAAATTTCCTTTTTACAATTTTGTTAATTCGCTTTAATAGATGGATTTTTATCCTTCAAATTAGTAAAATTAAAAAAGTTAGGAAAAACGTTTTGGCAGTTTTTGAAAATCTTGTTCAACAATTTCTGATGCATTGTAAATTGTTGCTACTTTCCCAACATTTTCTATTTGCAAAATCCAATATTTTTTTTTTATTGTTGTAATAAGTCCTAAATGGGCCAAATAGGCCTTATGGCTGCATTATGTGACTCATGTGTGGATAAAATGGTACCATTGTATTAATTATATTTTGCCTGTTAGAATTTTGGTATCAATATATGGCTCTCATTGTTATCAGGAGGAAGAATGGATGGATTTTCCTTTTTTGAATGAGTATGTTTTACAAAATATTTCAAAAGTTCTAAACACAAGTTTTTATTTTACCATCTTAATGGGTTTGCACTGCCGAGTATAAGACCCGAACCTGCTTTTGACCTTTGATTATGGGCAGTACTAAAACTGTTTTTTTCAACATTCTTTTTATTAAATGCTGTAGTACTCTGGATTTATTCAAGTTCAAGAGCTACTTTATAATGCTTGAAGGTAGATGCTACATTTTTTCTGTTAAAAGCAGTCAATTGAACCAGGCTTGTTGCCTCAGGGTTTTTTTTAAAGTAATTATTATTTTGAATATTTCTTTGATAAGATTTTCAGCCAATTTTTAACTGCTGTTAGGGTTTTATCCTAAAATCATACTTTTGTGTTTGTGTTTTCCCTAATTAGTAGGCCAATTTTTCTTAAATTTTTTTTAGTCAGTTCTAAAGATACTGAACATACTGAAGATTGGAGTTTATCTTCTTCTATTATAAAGAAGATAAACTTCTAGTTGATTACATTTTGTTAGAAGAAAGATAAATAGAGATCATAAAGAAGATAAATAAAGATCATCTTATCTTGCTTTACCTCATTGTTTTTCTTGTAACAATATTTTTCTAAAACTGATTCATGGAATTGATTTCTGTGTCTGCATAAAGTTGTTTCAGGAAAGCTCTGTAGATGTTTACACTTTATTATTTTTAGGTAGGTACTTCACTCTTCCCAATGCTATAGCAAATATATATATATATATATATATATATATATATATATATATATATATATATATATATATATATATATATATATATATATGTATATATATATATATATATATATATATATATATATATATATATATATATATATATATATATATATATATAAATATATATATATATATATATATATATATATATATATATATATATATATATATATATATAATTAATTAACAATAATAAGGTTTAGCCATAACAATTAATGTAAGCAGTTGTGAAGTGCTATAACAATAGGAATTGCGTGTGTGTGTGTGTGTGTGTGTGTGTGTGTGTATTACTATTATAACTTAAACTGCTTGTTTAGATAAGCACTCTGGTGTCTCACTGAAATTGCCTGCTGCTGGGGACTTCAGTCCATCCATCGACTGACAAATAGCCTGACTTGCAGTGGAGTGCTGCTACATCAAATGAGGATTTGGGATTGGGCAGCAATCTTATCTTTCATTATTCTTTGTTTTTTTCTTCTTTTTCTAAAAACACAGCAGGCTATAAAGATAAGCAAAACTAATGAGCAAATTCTTATATAAATCAGCTATAGAAGATATATATATATATATATATATATATATATATATATATATATATATATATATATTTTTTTTTTTTTTTTTTTTTTTTTTTTTTCTTAAAAAAGGTTTCATATTTTTTAAAAGGTTCTTGTTTTCATGTCTGCATTTCGAAATTAATTCAGATTTTTTGTTTAGTAAATTATCTTGATCAAAATAAGTAATAATTTCTAATTTTTCTTGTAAACATAGTACACATATGGGTTATTACATATGAAATCACTTAGTTTTTTGAAAATGCCCTAAAGTGTCATCTCAGATTTGTTTTAAATTTTGACCACCCACAAAGTTTATAAAATAAAACGCAATTCTGAAAATTTCAGCTTATAATTGACCAAACCACTTAAAAGTTATAATGATTCAATATTGAACAAAATCGGAAAAATTTTAATATGTGGAGCTAACAGTAGATTTTTTTGATTTTTGACAGACTATAACTTTGTAAATAAAAAAGTTGATCACCTGAAAATTTGTATGGTAATAGTTTTTCATCCAGATAATTTATTTTTGCTTCTTTTTGTTTTTATTTTTGATTGACTTTGAACAATTTTTAAGTTATTCCTCAAAGTTGCTAAATAACACAAGACTAGGAAAATTTTTGAGAAACTTGAATGTTCTGCAGTTCAATACCTTTCGTCAGGTGCACCACTTTTTTGTTACTTTTGTGTACTTAGAGTAACCCCATGTGATAAAATTTAAAATCGTGTGTTAAATAGTCTTGTTCCTTGCCCACAAATGACAAGCCAGATCACTACTGAGGGTAAAAAAATTTTTTCTTTTCTTTTCTTCAGGCAGATAATACAGATGATACTGTGTGGTTTTGGTATTGTTTTATAGTGAGGTAGTCGCCTTAGGCAAAACTCTTTAGAATTCTTTTTTTTTTTTTGTACTTGCATTGAGGTTTGGTGAGAAACCTTTACAATTTGAGCAATTTTTTATTGAGAAAAATTTGTGTACTGTAAAAGACATCTGATTTTACTAATTTTTATTGTTTCCACAAGTTAATGGAAACACTTAAGCTTTGAATCAAATTCAATCACATTAAAAAATCAATCAACTAAGAAGTAAAAATAACCTCAAATAATCTAAAATGCAAAGATTTACAATTTGAATTAGATTTTTATTAAACTTTACTAAGAATTGAAATACCTGACAGCTAACAAAAAGTAACATCATATTTTTCTTATTATACGTGAATAAAAAGATATATGGATGTGATATAAAAAGATGATAAAAAGAATAAAAAGATGTATGGATGTGATATATATATATATATATATATATATATATATATATATATATATATATATATATATATATATATATATATATATATATATACATGCATACGTATATATAATTGTTTTTAGAATATTTCATTATAATTATCGCAAAAGCTGAAAACTTCTTTTTGTTTTAAATAAATTTGGACATTTCACTGGTAATGAAGTCAATGCACAAAGCTGTGAGTT
>NC_061162.1:11851453-12083983 GCF_022113875.1 Hydra vulgaris
TGGAGAAGACCAGCATGCCAAGCTTTATCAAACGAAATTTATTAGAAATGTCAAAAGCGATGGCCTTAACCTTTCCACCTTTATCTAAGGCACGATAAAACCTATTGGTTATTACTGTTAGCAAATCAGCCGTAGAACAAGAAGATTGAAATCCATATTGATGATCAGAAAGTAGGTTATGAGATTCAAGATGAGAGATTAAGTGTTTTTTAATTAGAGATTCAAAAGCCTTGCTTATGATAAGAAGAAGACTAATGGGACGGTAGTTAGATGAATCGGATCGCTCTCCAGAATTTTTAAAAATAGGGATAACAGATGCTGCTTTCCAGCAGGCTGGAAAACAAGACTCTGATAAGCACTTGTTGAATAGTTTTGAAAAGGATAGACGACAGCTCCGGAGAACACTTCTGCAAGACTATAACAGGTATGTTGTCCGGGCCGCAAGCTGTAGAAGAGTCTAAGCAGGAAATCACTTTAGATACAGAAGCTGGAATGATACGGATGTCAAGCAATGGATCAATCTGTTTGACGGCTATATTAGGTAGAACGCAACTAGTGGAGCCAAGAGATGATATTGATGAAAAGTTCTTAGCAATCAATTCAGCCTTGTCTTTAGGTGAAGTGACAAAGTCTGAACCATAGAAAAGAGGTGGAATTACAGACTTGCCCTTATTATTGATACTATTAAAGATTCTCCAGAAGTTACAAGAGCCTAACTTTTGTGATGAAATACAAGATTTCATGATCTGAGAATAGCGGGCTTTGACGTTAGACAAAACCTTTTTACAATGGTTCCTAACAGTAATAAACAGAGGTCTGTTTTCTGGAGAACTGTTTTGCTGATAGATATGGAAGTAATGGTTTCCATTGGCAATTGCAGCAGCTCAATGTGAGGAAAACCATGGAGAAGAGTGAGGCTTGAGCCTCAATCATCGAGAGGGAATAAAGGAATCCATGCCAGCCTGAATCCATGAAGTTATGTAAGAAGCACATTTGTCAATAGGAAGACAAAAGATTTCTACCCAAGGGCCATCACGAAGAAAATCACGGAAAGAGTCCCAGTCAGCTTTAAGGTAGTTGTAAGATGTACAATGATAGGGAGATTCTGATGATAAAGAAGAATGAGATAATAGGTTTAGAGAGACCAAACCATGATCGGAGGCATCTAAGGGTGAGTGTGAAGAAACTGAGCACTGACTAGGATCAGAAACAAGACATAAGTCGAGTAGAGAAGGTAAATGATTCGGGTTATCTGGAAAGCGAGTTGGAAAGTTGACTATTTGAGTTAGGGATTGAGAAATGCAAAAGTTGTGGGCCTTAATGCCTGCAGAGTCACTGACACTAGAGCCAAGCCATTCAGTGTGATGAACATTGAAGTCACCTACAACAACAATATTGGCTGATGGATAAAAAGAGAAGACTCGGTCAATATAATCAGAAATATTATCAAGAAGAGTGCAGTCTTGAGATGAGGGAAAGCGATATAGAACAAAAAGAAAGGTGACAGAGTGAAGTGGTTCTAAACAAAAGCACATAAAAGAGTAGTTTGTGGATTCAAACCTAGTTTTCCGACAAATGGGTGATTTCTTACAAATGTAAATGCCCAAGCCAAGCATGTGACTATTGGAGTCTTTACGAATTAAAGGAAGATAACCATCAACACTAAGATCACAAGATGAGACAACTGAACTCAAATTAGTCTCACAAAGAGCAAGTAGGTCTGGTGAAATTTGCAAGAGATAAGATTCAACAAAAGAAAAGTTACTCCGAAGACCACAAATATTAGTGAATGATAGGTTTAGCAAACTTTGTGATGACCGTGGTTTTTTGTGTTCTATAGTTTTTGTTACTTTATTCAGGCTTTCACAAGAAGACTTGCGATTTCATGTCTTTATATGACCACGCAAAATAAAATTATTTAACGATTTGACTACGGCATATTTTTTAATTTAAAAAACGCGCTAAAAAAACTTACCTTAACTTATTTGAAAAAAAAATTAAAAAAAATAATAAATATTAACGAAAGAGAAAATAAAAAAAATACTTAGTTAAAGCAAAAACACAAAAAAATGAATATATATATATAACACAACTAAAACAAAACTTATCAAACTAAAATGCTTAGTCTATTTAATTTATGCATTAAAAAACCTTTTTAATCTTTGTTTCAACATTTTTATATAATTTTTATTTATTTAATATATTCAAAAGTTAAATATTTCTCATAAAAAATACATAGTTATATAAATAAAATAAAAAAATATTTTATTATTACTTTTTTTTAAATTAATTAAAAGTGTTTTTTTTTTTACTTTATTAAAAGCGTTTCGATAATATAAAAGCATTTAAGATCAAACTTATTAAATTGTAACGGTTTTTTAAAACTTTTTTTTTAACAAAATTTTGTTTATCTTTTGAAATGCATTAACTTAAATCATTCTTATATTTAAATTCGCTAACCCTTTGAGGGCGACAAGCCATGATCGTGGCTATACCGTCAGAGCGCGAAGAGCCTTGATCGTGGCTTTAAAGTGGTCTTTGAAACTATGACTTTTTACAGCAAAATACCGCTGATCGTTTATTAAAAATGGTAGCATTGAATAGAGCACATTTTTCTCTATCTTTTGGTATATTGTTGTTATATATTTGGTTTTGAAAATGAGCGACAGTGAAGAAAGTTGTATGGATGATGAGAGTTGTACCAGCGAAGAATTTTTAAGTTCTAGCGATGACAGTTTGTTTGATGAAGGCACGATAACTTTAATTAAAAAATTGTAAACAATATTATTTAATACAAATATATCACCTAGTATGATAATTTGAAGTTTTTTTTTTAATTTTTATGTAGACTTCAGTTCTGATTGCGATGTTGATGTAGGTGATGTTGGTGGTAATATTTATGACGATTGGTTATTTGTTCTAGAAGATAAAAATGGTCCTAATGTTGTTCACTTTACTGGTGAAAAAGGACCCAACCACTCAATTTCACCTGAGTCTAAGCCTATTGAATATATGGACTTGTTTTTTACTACTGAATTTTTGCAAAATATAGTAAATTTTACAAATAAATATGCTGACACGTGGATTCAAAACAATCAACAACATTTGAGGTCCTATCCAACATCAAGAGGTCATGGATGGATTAAACAAGGAAAGACCAATCTTTTAGAGATAAGAGCTTTCCTTGGAGTCGTAATCAACATGGGTCTCATCAAAAAAGCTAATCTTAAACTTTACTGGGATATAAGTCATCCTTGTGCATCTACTCCCTGGTTTATTACCCACTTCAATCGTGACTGGTTTCAACTTTTGCTTAAATTTCTTCATTTTACAGACATCCATATACCAAATCAACAACCACTCAATAAAATTTATAAAATTCAGTTTTTAGTTGAACATTTTAACAACAAATTTCTATATTATTATTATCCTCAAAAAGACATTTCTATAGATGAGAGTATGGTTGGCTACAAAGGAAAGACTCCACATCTGCGTCAATATATGCCAAACAAATGTCATTCTAGGTTTGGGATTAAGTTATGGTGTGTTTCAGACAGCACTAACGGCTATTTGTGTCAATTTGAAATTTACAAGGGAGGAAAAGACCCAGATGTAACAGCCATTGCCTATGGTATAACTTATAGTTTAGTTTTTCGTCTTTTGCGCCAAACTAATTTCCTCCACCAAGTCATCACTTAGGTATTGACAATTATTATACTTCTCCTCAACTGTTATTAGATCTATATGCTCATCAGACCACTGCAACAGGCACAGTGAGAGTCAACAGGAAAGGTCTACCAGAAACCTGCATTAAATCGAAATTAAAAAATAAGGAGGTATGCCAATATAGAAAAGGTCCCTTGTTGTGTGTGGCATACCAAGATGGTAAAAAAAAGCCTATATTATTATCTACTGTTGCCAAAGCAGGTTTTACTGAAATGCGTAACAGAAAAGGAAATATAGTTATGAAACCAAATATTGTTGCCCTTTACAATAAAACCATGGGGGGGGGGAGGTGTAGATTTGGGTGATGCGCAGCTCTATGTGTACTTGTCTGAGCATAAAACAATAAAGTGGACAACTAAAGTTGCTTTTTCTTTATTTGGTAGAGCAATTTTAAATAGCTATTTATTGTATAAGCTCAATACAAATGAACAAAAGCCAATGTCAAGAATAGATTTTATGATGGCTATAGTGGAAAGTTTAGCCGGAGGTTTATTTCCAGTAAAAGTAATTTCTAAAAGAAGAATATCAAGAGAGATTGAAGTGGCTAGAAGTACAATTGTGCCATACCCACTAACCCAACACACTGCAAATAGCAATCCATTATATGGTCACAATCTTGTAAAGGTTGGTGAAGGAGAAAAAAAAAATGTGTAGCTGGGCACCAAACTCGAGTCCGCACAAGTTGGCAATGTCATTTATGTGGTGTTGGACTGTGTCCAGCCTGTTTTTCCAATTATCACACAACAGTTTTATTTCGTAGAATGTCATCCTTTATAAAAACAAAACAATTTTTTTTTTTTAAATAAGATTTATTTTAGAAATGAGCACTTAAACAATTTTAAATTAAAAAAATATATACAAATGTCAATTATATTTAAAAAACAAAACTTTTTTTCAGTAAATTGTTACTTTATTCAAAATCGTTTTGCTAATATAAAAACATTTGATAAGAAGTTTTGATGTAATTATTTTCACTTTTTTAGAATATTTTTTACTTAGCACATTTCTAAAATGTTTTTTGAATTAGCCGCGGTCAAACCGTCATAGCAATGTGTAACTTGCGTGGTCATATAAAGATGCGAAATTGCACGTCATCCTGTGAAAGCCTGTTATTCATTTTTAGATTTGTTAAAGAACTTGACTAGAAACATAGATAGTACTCAGTACACTGTTTTATAGCCCAAGCAATTGCCTCATTTCTATTAACAAACCCTAAGCCATAACAAAGGGCTCCAATGGGGCCTTGATTAAGATAGCATAACATAACATTAAGATAGCAGTAAAATATGAGCTTCAATTTTTTGTCAATACTTTGTTCTGCAATATTGTTTTTTGTTATTTTTATAATATAATATTGTTCCTGTGACAAAACTGTTGTCTAGGTGGGTTACCTTTGCAACATTACAATATTCTCTTTTCGAAGCTCTTTTTAGAACTTTTGTTTTTACAAATACAAAATGACAGATACTAAAGTTATTTTAATACCAAAGAAACTAAATTTATTTACAAAGAAAGATACCAAAGTTATTTTGCATTAAATTAATACTTGTAATCTTTATATGCATCTATATTATCAGCCCTCAAAATTAGCAAAAAATGAGGTCGGCAATATTTTGCTGACCTTAATCTATAAGTGGTCGGCAATAAAAATTTGACACAAAAGTTTTACCATAAAACATACAAAAGAGGTTGGCAATTTTTTGTTGACCTCAAACGTTTCAAGATCCTCAGTTAGGTCAGCATTGCTAACTGTTGACCCTAATTCTGAGGGCTAATACTCTGTTATCAAACTTCTTTTTTGTTTGTTTGTTTGTTTGATTGATTGTTTGCTGATGTGTCTTTATATCCTATGCATCTCTTTATGTCCATGTATGCCCTATTTCTTCAGGGTTTGCGTGTAGCAAAGTATATTTATTTGATTACAATACTTTTACTTTTGTTTCTTTTCAGGCTTACTTTTTTTATTTTAAACCAAGAAAGAATTACTATCAGAAAAAAAATTGAAAAGAATTACTTTCAAAAAAAAAAGTGCAAATGTACTTGAACTTTTTAGCATTAGGGATAGTGCAGATCCGCAAAACTACCATTGGATAATACCGTGTATTTGCACTACAAGTTTATTACTAGAGAAGATTAAAATTTTATATTTTTTTTATTTCAACAGGTTTTGGGTTCTTTTTAGCACAGAAAGTTTGAATATATTGTGTAATATGCACAAAATCACAAAACCCAAACAGTACTGCTAGACTTCAACTATGCAAGGCTTGACCACACAAAATATGCAAACTAAACACCTAACGCTGTTTGTGAACTGAACTTTTTAGAACTGAACTTTTTAGCTGTTTAAAAAAGTTAATGACAAAATGCGGCTTTAATATTTGTTGATATCAGTAGTGCTGTTGAAGGTGATAAACCTGAATCTCCATCTAGGTTCATGGCTGCATTTAAATGCAATGTTTAAATGTATTAAAGTTACTGACCAACTTTGTAAATTTGTTTGATTGATTTGCCCACCAAAACCTCAGTATATACTTACTCTACATCTAATCTTAAGAAACATGTTGAGGTATGTATAAGAGTTGGTCAAGTTTCATAGTTTAATGGTATTTTTTGTAAAGTGTATCTATTTAAGGTGTATATTTTTTGTATAGCGGCTGTTAAGTTGTTTATAACTTGAATTTCTTTAAAACTACTCCAAACTGAATACTAATCTCTCAAAATAATCATGATATGATTAGGTGAACAATACCAAATCATGCCTCAGAAAGTTACTATTCTGTTACAAAAACAACATTTTGTTGCAATTAAACTGGCTCTAGGTCAGCTCATTGGTTGTACATTTGTGTCACAGTACCCTGAATTAAAGAGTCAACTTTAAAGAGAGCATCCGCTGTACTGGCATGTCAGCGCTTGAAAAAAACAGCTGCTAATATATCATCTCTTGTATGATATATTAGCAGCTGTTCTAGAACAGATCCGCTCAGAATATGGTATTCAAAATAAAATCAAAGACTACAGTTTATTGGATCAAGCATTTGAGTTAATAAAGAGCAAGAAATAAAATATGCATTGACGACATTCTTACTAAATCTAATTTAAAATCATAAATGTGGTGAATAAAGTTTGTGACTTAATTTGTCAGTTACGATAAGCTAAAGTAGCATTAATTGCAGAGTATGTCTCTTTAATCAAGCTTCTTGCTCAAGTAGTAGATATCTTAGTAATATAGCCTTCTGCTCAATGGTAGACAAAGATCTAAATGGCATAACTGCTGCCAACTATAATGACTTTGAAAAAGTAAATTTAGTAAATTTTTTTGCAATAGCTCAATCTAATGTTGCAAACCAATGGTGTTAAGCATGGATTCTATCATAGATAGCAAGTTCAATCAACATATTATAAATGCAAAACTAATAGCATTAGCAATTATCTATTCAGAATTTAAGAAAGTTTCAATTAAAGACAAAAAACAAAGAAAAATTAGTGGGGAGTTTCTGGAGAATAAGATTCAATACCAGTAACTGGCTAAAAATAGTGAAAGTGCAAATGTAAGTTCAACAGATAAAGTTGTATCTGAAATCGAAGATGATTTCTTTCACTTTAGATGGTCAGATGATACTAGTACTGCTAATGATGATGTTATTTTAACATACATTTGTAGCACCAATTCATCACTTGATAAATTTCATGGCTCTCCATTTTTGAATAATGTTTTTTTTAACTGAACACTGCTTTGCCAGCAAGTGCAGGCTGCAAATGTTTACTTAGTGTAACAGGGCAAGTGTTTATACTAAACCGCACTAGAATGACAGTTATAAACCTGTCCATCTGTTTTTAAAATAAAATTTTTTTTCTTTGTAAAGCTTTACTAGGTTACATTGCATTTTTTTGTTTACTATGCAGTTTAATAAGCATTTTTTTAAAAAAATTTGAAAACCTTGTAAACCTTTTTGTTTACAATGTATTTTTTTTTTGAGATTTTGTTAATTTTTTTTAAGGATCTTACAACGTTAGCACCAAGAAAACCAGACTGGTAAGATTTGTTATTCATCAAATATTTGTGTGCGTGTCTGTACATTAATCAATTCCTTTTTATTTAGGGATTTAAAACGAGATGTCACAAATAGAATGGATAAGCTTGAAAAACGTACTCAAAAGGCTATTGTAGAGCTAATTCGTGAGTTGTTTAATTAAAATGTTATTTGTGCATAAGTGGATTTATTATTATTTATGAGCCTTCTCAAAATATGTGTGCGGTCCTAAGAAGGCTTGTATTTGTCATTACCTCTCTAGTTATTCACACAGATATTAGTCAAGTGAATAAAGTTATAAAGTTTTTTATTTTTAAAGTTCAATGTCAATGTTTTTAACGGTTTAGAAATGTGTCTATGTCTATGGATCCACATTTGTGTGGTTTAGGCAGGTTTTTCTAATGCCTTTTTTTTATTTATTTATAATATTATGGATGAGTTAAAGGAATTTTTTACAATTAAATATTTCAATAAATTTATTTTACTTTGTATTAAATTATATAATAAATTGATACCGTAAGTAATATTTAATTGTTATAATTAATAGTTAATAATTAATATAGTAATATTGCTAAAAAATAGTTAATAATTAATATAGTAATATTACTAAGAAATAATAATCATTTTAAATTAAATTATTCACTCTTTAAAAAACGTTATATTATGAATAACTATAAATTAACATAAGAATATTTTTTCCATAAAAATGCTTACATGACTTCTCCCGTTGCTTATATGACTTGTTGATTACTAGTAAGTTGTTGTTAACCTCAGTTTTATAATTTTTAAGCTGGCTAGTTGTGAAGACTTAATCTGGCTAGTTGTGAAGACTTTTCTGTAGGGTAGAATAAGGTATATAGGGATACTAAAAACTAAATGCTTGTCGAGTATTAATCATCAATTAATATTTTAATGAACTTAATGTAATTTTAATCATTTTTAAATGTTTATTAAATTTTTTATTATTATTGTTTAATAAATGTATTACAATAACTAATTAATTAATAAATAAAATTGCTTTACAATAACAAAATAATTAAATTGTTCCACGTACCTTTAGGAGTTTAGCTTGCACAATTGTTTTTTAATGTCTTTTTGCTAAGCATGAGAGTAATGGTTTTGCAATATCTTACTTAGGACATTTACTGTGTAAATGTTAGTTGCAAGCAGACGCTTGTTTAGAATTGGCATTAATATAAAATTTAGTATAGCAATAATTAGTTGATGAATGCAGAAAGGTTTTAGAATCATGCTAACCTTTTAAATTGTCATTTTTTTAAAACTGCCCTTGCAATTTATATGGATCTATGACCTTGTAGTTTATATGGATCTATGACCTTGTAGTTTATATGGGTCTATGACCTTGCAATTTATTTGGATCTATGACCTTGCAGTTTGTATGGATCTATGACCTTGTAATTTATAAGGATCTGTGACCTTGTAATTTATATGGATCTATGGTTATTGGTGAGTATATAAGAGCTATTTTATAATATAATAAATAATTTTACATTTTTTTAAAACCAATTAATTAAATAATTTGAAATTTTCGAAATCAATTATGCTTATATAATCTAATTTATCACATTTTTATTAGAAAATTTTTTCACATTTCAAACATTAAGTTACTAAGAACAGAAAAGTTAGAATTTTAATCAAAAGTTTGTGTTTAACTTCTACATTGTCAAAGTTATTTTATAAATACATATTTTGCTATATCTCAATACTTTCAGAGTAAATGTGTTTAACGCTATTAAAAGGATTTGATCTTAAACCGTTTTTTTGTTATGTTAACTGATTGGCTTTTTTATTTAATTTCTTACTATAAAATATAATTTAGGAGTAAAATAGAGTTTCTAAATTTTATAAAGGTGCTTAAGCACTCAGGTTAGCTAAGTGTACAAATCGATCTAAAATTATTTCCTAATATGGTTCTAGATATTAAAATTGTGTATTCTTGTTTCTCGATTTGACATTTGAGGTTTAAGCAAATTTGGAGTTACGTCAACCGCATGTGAAAATTATCTTTGATGAATGAAGAGAAAAGAGAAATGATGGAATGAAGAGTAAAGAGAAATAATGGGATGAAGAGTGAAGGAAAATGATGAAATAAAAATTGAAGAGAAATGATGGAATGAAGATTGAAGAGAAATGATGGAATTAAAAGTAAAGATAAATAATGGAATGAAGAGTGTTGAGGAATGATCGAATGAAGAGTGAAAAAGAATGATGGAATGAAAAGTTAAGATAAATGATAGAATGAAAAGTAAAGAGAAATGATGAAATGAAGAGTGGTGAGGAATGATCAAATGAAGAGTGGAAAAGATTGATGGAATCAAAAGTTAAGATAAATGATGGAATGAAGAGTAATGAGAAATGATAGAATGAAGAGTAAAAAAGAATGATGGAACAAAGAGTGGATGATGATAATCTGATGGAATGATTCTCAATTTACCCTTTTTAACGACACGGTTCATGAAAATTCGGTTTCTTTTAATGCGAAAATATGCACAAGTTCAATGAAATATATTTTTTCTTCATAAAATTTTGATGTATGAGCCAATAAAAAACGTTTCTTGTTTTTTTCAAAACATGTATTTGTAAAAATTCAACATCAAAAAAATTTTAGTAGAAAATTAAATAAAAAGTATTTATTTGCGACCGCATTCACATCTCTGTTAAATTTAATCGAACAGTTAAAACTTTAATTTTTTTTTTCAAATAAAAAATTATTTAATAAGTATATAATTTTAAATATATTGAAAAATTTTTTTCACTTAAAAATGCTTTCGCTGAATTTTTGAAAAAATGCTTCGTTGAAGCTTGGCAGTGAGAGGAGAATACGCCATCTGTAAAATAAACAAAATCTGATGATCATTTTACTGACTTGTAAAATTGTTTTTAGTTGATTGCAACACCTCGTTTCTTATTTCTTCTTTTTGTTTAAACTATTTATTTTATTATTATTTTTTATCTTAATAAATCTTTTTGTTTTTTCAGTATTTTTGAACTTTTCGATAACTTTTCTTTCGTGTCCAGATGGATTTTCTTTGTTTTTATTTGCCTCTGCCTCTCGTTTTGTTCGTCCTTTTCGCGTACGACGCTCGTTGTATTTTCTTTCGTAGTTGTAATGATCATATTCGTCAAAGTATTTATCCATGGTCACAATCAGAAATTTAGAAATAAAATTTGTTGCAGTGATAAAAAGTTCTTGTGTCTCCTAATAATACGCTGTATGCATATCTCCTATTTATAATCTTTTTTTTAACAACTTTTAATATACATTAATAAAACATTTATTTCAAAAATGTCTATTCGGACAGCTGCAAACATTTATATGCGCAACGCTAAAATTTATTTAAAATTGGAACTTTAACGCGTCTGTTTTATGACATTTCATTGGTACAAATCTATGCATACCTAAACTTTATTAAACCATATTAATGTCATAAAGGTTATTTTTGTCACTTTTTTCTAATTTATATTTTTACGTAAACGGTACGGTAGGAACGAACTTTTCCTATGTATTATAAGTTTTAACTCACCTTAATCAACTTAAGACATCGTGAAATTTTAGGACGACTTGGCTATCTATCTATAGTTATATTTAAGATAAATTATATTACAGTTATTATTTTTCATCTAAACATTTCTTCAGAGCAGAGAATTTATATCAGATTTTTTTTTTCAGGGTTTTGTAATTGTCGCCTTAGAGAGACATGCAAAAAAAAAAAAAAAAAAAAAAAAAAAAAAAAAAAAAAAAAAAAATATGGAAAGACTTCATTAGTTTTTTTTCTTGAAACATAACTCTTTAATACAACAACTGCAAGTTGTCAATGCTTAAAGCATCTACAACCACACTTGACGTTTGCTTTAGATACTTGTATTCAATATATTTAACTTATGAAAAATTTCATTCTTATATTCATATAAAGTTTTATTTCTAAATATTAACATAAGATTTTTTTTTTGTCTAACTTTTTTAAGAATGTGGCCGTTAATATAACGTAAGTTAATAATATAAAAAATAGTTTACGAAGTTCATATGACGTCACTAGTGTTAACGTCGCAAATGTTTAAATTTCAATATATCGACATTTTTTTATTTTTATAGGCGAAAGATTAAAAGCTGAGGATGATTTGTCAAAGGTAGTTAATATGGCTACAGACTAGAAGTTTTACAAAATTTATCGCCAAATCAGAGAAAGTTCAGCTGGCTAAAATAAATTGATCACCTGATGTAAAGTCCAATCAAATCTATACGATAGAGAGTTTCTCTGATGCCATTTTTACTGCCACCGTTCATTGGAAAATTTTAATAAGCTTTAATGACAATGATCGAGATTTTTAATATTATTCGTTAATAAAAAAGAATACACCTTTTCAGCATTGTAAAGTTGTTGCATGCCCCCTAAACCTTTTTTACATCGTCAATTTGAAGTAAAAAAATGCTTTGCTAAGTTGAATTATCGAATTGAATTTACGAAATTTGTATTTAACTTAAATGCCTTCAGAAATGGGATAAAATGTTTTTTGAGGATGTTTGTTTAACGTTTCCAAATATTGTGAGCAACTAATTTAACGTTTCCAAATATTGTGAGCAACTAATTTTTCGTGCTCTTGAGAGTTAGGTTCATTTGTGAATTTTTTTTTCCGCCAAGTATAATGGATTTTTTACTTTCATCTTCTAAAAATTCATTTGATTTATCGTGAGATAAGATATTAGGTGATAAAATAAAGTTATGAATTCCAGAGATTGTTTTATTTTTAGTGGATAACATTTGTTTGTTTAACAGAGTTCTTTTACGTTTGTCTTCGTAAGGTAATTCATCGTTGTCATATTCATCATCCTCATTTCCATCATCATCCTTAAAAAATAAATTTAGAATTATTTATAAATACAATTAGTTGTTCAATGTTAATTGTTAAACTAATATATTTTAGAAATTAGACAATAAATTGTTTATGTGTTTACTGATTGGTTTATTTGTTTTCATTCCATCATTTTTATTCAACTTTAAAATTGTCAAGTTTTACAACTACACGTGGGCTAATCTTAAGCAGAACCTCCTAAAATGATGGTTTTGAAATTTTTTTTTTTAATATCAAACTAGTTCGTTTAAGAATCATGTAAATCTATAATTCGTTTTTTAAGTTTCACCGACTCCACGAAACTAAATCGCATCGCATTAAAGCGCACACACAAAAAATTCTAAATTGGAATGGTTCCAATATTTAAACATAATTCGACATCTATAGATAATGTTAAAATCTTTTTTTTACTATTCTTGCTTATTGCGATCAAAAAAATCCAAACTAGTCATTCAAATAAATTTCAAATACACAAACTTAAGGCGAGTTTCCACTCATCCGTTTTTCAACGGGAAAGGGAAAGGGAACGGAAAAATAATCACGTGAGCATGCGCAGTTTTCTTTCGGACAAATAAAAACCTTTATTACGCATGCTCACGTGATTATTTTTTAGACGAATTAATGTCACGTGGAGTTTATTTTTTAGACAAATTAATTGCTAAAGATTAAATTATTTATTTTGTAATGTCATTAATAAAAAATCAAAATATTATATTCCTTTAAATTGGACTTATTTTTGATATAATAATGTAAACTATTTACTTAACATTTTTCTTAACAAAAATAAAGCACAATTTCAATGGTACTGAATTTTAGCTAAATTTTCTATTGACATTAAAACACAGAAAATAGTAATTTTGGAAAAAAAAACTTATGTTTAATATTAAATTAATAAAAACAAAAAATGAAATCAAAACTTTTGCTAATTTCATGAATGCCTTCAGTCAGACAAAACAATTGTTCAGAATGAACAATTGTTTTGTCTAATCAAAATGCCTTCTGCCAGACAAAACAATTGTGGCTAATTTGAGAAAAAAAGTGCTATTATCTAAAATTATTATTTTTGTCCGCCATCATTCGTTAAAACCTAATTATTAATTGAGTAAAAAAGTATGCCATCTTTATAAACCTGTAAAAAAATTGTGAGCGCAATGAACCGCCTGAGTGAAAACTTTAATTTTTAAATTAATTCACCTTCTGATAAAAAATATCCTACTGTGCTCCCTCGTTCTCCAAAAAAAATCATCATCCATAATGTAAAGGTTGTTCATCAAAAAATTATTCCACCTCATATAGTTACCATTTTAAAATAAATTTAAAAGTTCATTAAAAGTTATTTTGAAAAAAATTATTTAAAATGTCCAAAACTCTTATTTGAAAGGTGGTACATCACTAAATAAATTTTAAATTTGTATAGGAAGTATATTTTCATTATTTTAAAAACAAAACATTTAATTTAACACAAGCTTAAATATTATAATTATTAGTTAAAGTTAGAAAAATCTACAAAAAAACGTTTCCATCCGTTTGAATAAAGACATTATTCCGTTATTTCTTATTTACATTTTTTAAAGGAATCTTTCTTTGTTTTATAGATATAAGCTTTTTTGCATCACTCTAGTTCTAAGAAATTAAGTTCTCGCTTCATAGCAGATGTTTTAATAGCACTCTTGTCGCAGCGTTATATTGCTTGATTATGAATGCTAAATTTAAGAACTTGTAGTTTTATAATCACCTTGGAGATTTCAGCTTTAGAAAAATTACATGTAAATATTGGTTCATAACAATCTTTGAGGTTCTGAAAATTCAATTCTTGAGGATTACTTGAAGAGTTACTTAGACTTACTTAAGTTTTGATTCACCTAAGGAGATATTATTTTTCAAACGAGTAGTTTCAAACAAAGTAGTGTCTCTTAGTTCGTTGTTTCCTCTAACGTTATAATTTCATATGGATAAGATAAAAATATTATGTTGGTAAACAGATTTCTTATAATCCATTTTACATTGTATAAGTCTCCTTTTTTTATGTATCTGATTGCAATGTCAATGAAAGTCTAATACGAGAACTTTTTGTAATTGAGGGCATTAACAATCAACATTTAAACATATTTTAGGGTTTTTGGATATTTTCAAAATGATGCTTTAGTGAATATATTGATTGCATGAGTACATGCAACAAAATCAACAATTATTTTATTGACCATTTCTTTAAATAACTTTGAGTTACTCAAAAACTTTATTATTTTATTACAAAATCTTCTACTTTTCATGAAAGCAATTTTTGACAAGACAAACCTATAACTTTTAACTTATAAACCTATAACCTTTAACAAAAAAGTTAGTTTCTAAATTATGTCTAGTTTTTAATTTTTGTGCATTATTAATAATTTTAAATACTTATTCAAGTAACAGAAAATACAAAATAAAAAAAAATCAGATCGGAAACTTATTTAAATTGAATAAAATGCTGCTACTTTTAAATATATCTCACTTTAAACTGTTGTATTTAAACATTTTATTTAAGTTGTTAGGACATCTACTACAAAGCTAAAAAGATAACCACATAAATTTTATTATACACGTGCTATGGTTAGTGGGTTGGAGCCCTCTTCCTCCCTTCCTTCCTCCCCAGAACCTGCCATTAAGGCCCCAAATTTTTACAAGATTTACTAAATAAAAATAAAAAAAGACTTGTAAATTTTCAAAAGGGCCCCTAAATTTCCGAATGAACCCCTACATTCACAGAGCCCTCTTATTGGAAGGGGTATTTTACCAACCTCATCGTAAAGACAGAGAAAATAGGGGTGATGGAGTTGCCATTTACACAAAAGACAATATTATAGTCAATGAAGTTAATTCTACTCAGCTCAACTCAACATCAATTTAGCTAATTTGGCGAAAAATAAAAACAGGCGAAGAATCGTTTCTCCTCTGCTGCATATATCGTCCTCACGATCTTAATGATCAGGTTCTTACTTAGTGTATCACATCAATCACGGTCGCTCAGCAGATACTGCCTAATATAAACTGCTCAACAATGCTACTATATGGAGATTTCAATTTCAGCCATACATCTTATGAGTCTATCGAAGTTAACGGTGGCATTGCAACAGTTGCCTACGTGTTGAGAGATGAGCGTCGAGGCGATATCAGGTTTCAAAAGTGCCTTGATGAATGTCATCTAACTCAGTTTGTCAAATTCCCAACGTACCGTAGTAGTCGACACATCGAGAACACTAGCACACTTGATCTGATCATAACAAACGAGCAAGACCGTGCCATCTTCATCGAACAAGTTGATTCTCTCGGTAACACTACAATGGGCCAGGCGCTCTGCTTCATTAAGGGTCAACTCGCTGTTGTAGGTCCTGACAACTTGTCTACTTTGTCATTACGACCTTGACTTATTGGAAGCCGAGCAAACTTCGCAGCAATATCCTCGTACGTTGCAGCTGTTGATTGGGAAATAGAGTTCACTGGTCTAAATGAAAACGATAGCTACCAGCTCCTAGTAAACGTGTATAATGAAGCTATCAGTCTATACATCCCATCAACAACTACTCCTTTCACTGAAAAACAGAAGCAATGGGTAACACCAGATCTTATTAAGGTGGTCAAAGCTAAACGCGCCTCTTGGGCCAAGTTTATTAATGCAGTTCGCGATGCGTACCAATTACTCAAAGAATCACATCGCACCGCATCCAAAAATATTACTAAATTGATGAAATCTGCCAGGCTTAATTACGAAGAAAAATTCGTCAGTGAGTGGAAAAACAACCCTAAACGCTTACATGAACATGTACAAAGCAAATATATAAAATACTTTTATGGGTGAAAATTATACAAAAAATAATCTGATGTGGTGTAGTTTTTTACCTTAATGGTATTATGTTTTAATGTGCAATTTATGAAAAATAAAAAAACAAATTATATTTCGAATTTTAAGACATCTTTTTAAAGAAAAAAAAATCTCTTTGAAACGACATAGTTCTAGCAGATCTATGATCGCACTTGCTTCACTTGTACAAACATCATTATCAATGTTTACGTAACCGTCAACACCAAGGTTACTAAGTATCTACTAAACCATCAACAAATCAACATTCTCTTCGTGCAATTTGAAAGGATCATTTTAATCATCAATACATACAACATGTTATTCTTGTGAGATGCCTTCTTTTTAAAGATAATATTTGCAAAAACAGCGTCCCATAATCTCGTTAACATAACAAACAACATTTGCCACATTAAAATTACAGGAAAGATTGTCAATTCGGAAGACAACATAAGTTTGAAAATTCCTTGTCTACAAGAACTCACTGAAAATAGTAAAATTTATTTAAAGTACTGATTTATAGACTGGAAAAACAGCGTTTTCAAACAATAAGTTAAAATTTCTAATTAACTACAAAAACTGATAAACCTTGTGTTAAAGGAAATAAAATATCACTTCAAAGTTTTGAATAACTTAATGAAATTTGCACGAGTTTGCGAAGGAAACTCCACGGCAAAATAGAAATCGCGAATAAACGTAAACTTTTAATAGGTCCCGGTCGCAAAACCGAGAGTTTACTGAATATTTAAAACAACCTTATAGCATTTGTCTTTTTGATACTTTAGCATTATGCAACAGTTGGGCTAATTAATGAAGTAGTTACTTTAAAATTTAAAATGCGCAGAATATATTAGACAAAAATAAAGAATTAACTTTTAGTTGTTTAACAAATCTTATTTGTTGAGATGTAAATTCTGTAAATAATAGCAGAGACTTAAAAGGGAAGGAACCAGAAAAAGCAAGGAAGACTTAAAAAAAAACGATAGATTTAAGAATATTGATGAATAAAAGACTAAAACTTTTCTGTTGAAGAGGTTGACAAAAAACTATTAGCAAAATAATTAACTTAATTCAAATATTTAATTTTGTAAAACCTACCTCGTCTGGTTCAGGCATGTAATGATGATGATGTCTTCGCCTAGATACCCTATAGTGATCTTCTTCATCGTCATCATCGTCTAATTTAAAACAGTTATTAAAAATTAATAAAACAAAATTTTCAATTCAATTGTTTCTATATATATATTATATATATATATATATATATATATATATATATATATATATATATATATATATATATATATATATATATATATATATATATATATATATATATATATACTATTTTGATTAATACCTGCATCGCAAAACGCATCATTTAGTATAAATGTTTATACTTTATGATGTTATATTTAAATACTACACCATGTAAGTACATTTTACATTTTTCATAAATAACGACGTCATTTTCGAAACCGATATTCCCATTTCATATCACAACAAATTATCATTTTTGGCTCAATCTTTTAAATATTGATATAAGTGTATTTAACTTTTTATTTTTTGCAGTTTAAACCACTTATAAACTTGCAATCTTATACGTATGGTTATAGTTTTTTCAGTTTAAATTTTAGTTATGATGCAAAAAAAAAAAAAAAAATTTACAAGATATCACATAGAGAAATAAAGTGAAGAAGGTAGGAGTAGAAAGTAGCTATCCTTGCATTCATTCTCATACCAAGAACAAGAACGAGTTTGGAAAAAGTAGATAGACTTTTATTGCATTACTGGGCAGACAATTGGTTTACCGATAAGATTTACAATTAATATTATTTTCAAAACATTTTATAGTGTACATTGTACAATGTTACGCAATACATAGAAGATAATGAAACCTACTTTTTATTTTCAGGGAGACTTTTTTAAAAAAAATATTGAAATGACGTTTCATTTCATTTTTATTATGTAAATTTTTATTAAATTTAAAACTTTGGTTGTAAAAATGTTATAATCCTAATATACAAACCCTAATGATTTAAAATTCTGAATTGATATGATAACTGACTTTATAAAAATAGGTTTTAGATTGTCTCATATCCAAATTTTTTTATTTACATTTGTTTGTTCTATTTCAATTAAAATAAAGCAAGATATGAATAAAAAGCTTCTACAAAAGTAAAATTAATCAAAAAAAAAAAACACTCTGGGTGTTGTAAACTAGAAATGTATCAATGGCAGAACAAGCCTGAATCTAGGAAATTGAGCTAAGTAAAAAGAATGGAGAACAGAATACAAAAACCAGATTGGGTAAACAGTAGAGTTATTTTTATTTTTTATTTATTTATTTGAGTTTCCATGCTATGTTTTTCTATACAATGTTCTTATATCCGAAGATATTGTTGGCTTAGCATAGGAACAGCCACAAATAGTCATTAAGACTAATCCAAAGTAGCGTCCGTTATTGACCAACATTTTAGCGTACCGAAGTACTACTCAAGAGTTGACGGTGGCGGGATTTGAACTCGTATCGTTCAACAGCCCGGGTTTTTACTTTTCCTTTAACGCTCTAACCATCTGAGCTATCCCGCCACAAATGTTATTGGACAGGACAGTTATTGGACACTACAGAACTTATGTTTAAAAAATAAGAATAGATTCTATTTAAAAAATAAGAATAGATTTTATTTAAAAAATAAGAATAGATTTTATTTAAAAAATAAGAATAGATTTGAAAAAACTTTTACAATATTGTCATAGATGTCTGCGTAAACAATTTTGCGCATGCGTATAACCCCTTCTTTACCGGCTAGCTCTGCAATATATATATTTTTTGTTGTTGTGTACTGTGTGTGCATTATAAAGCGAATTTTCTTACAAAAGTTGAGAATTGAACTTTTTAAATCGTAAGTATAATAATAATATTTTATTTGAAAATATGTGCAAAATATAGTTATAAAATATGTTCAAAATATAGTTATAAAAAGTGTATGAATTTCAAACAATCGTAATCTATGTTTGTAAGCGGTCAAATGTCCAATAACTATACTTTTTAGCGTGTTTTTCGTTAAATAATTTTTTTTGTAAAACGGTGAGATTATTCATAAAATAAAGACAATTCTTAAAACAATAAAGAAATATCATTAAATATGTCATTGAATTTTTTTTTTTTTTTTTTTTATTTACATTCACTCCCAACAAGGCTGCAAGCAACCACTATTAAGTTGGGAGTTACTAGGAAAAAAAAAAGAACAGAGTTATAGAGCAAGGAAACGGTTGACAGAAGACTTGAAAAGTTGAAGGTTGTATGAGTCAGGAAAACATGAAGATGGGAGAGAGTTCCAAAGGATTGAAGTGCGGGGAAAAAAACTAGATGAATAAAAGTTTTTAGAGCATGCAGGGACAGATACAGTAAACTAGTAAGACTTAGCTGAATGACGAGTAAAACGAGAATGAATTTTAGTTGATGGAACTAGAGATGATAACTCCTTTGAGCAGTGACCATGATAGTATCTGTAGAAAAGAGAAAGAGATGCAACTTTATTGCTTTATTGCGACGATGGGAAAGAGGTTCAAGCTTAGCAGATAGTCCAGGTCCAACAACATTTACAATGCGTTTTTGGACCTTGTCAAGAAGAGAAAGTGAATCGTTAGAAGAACCATTACCCATCGGACTTATGTCAGAGGAAGCTCAAGAGGCTAGAAACAAAGACTTTAAATCTTATTGCAAAAATTTCAGCTGAAAAACATCCAGAAGAGCAACAAATACTAATCTAATTAAATGACTCCTAGTTTCCAGTGATCCTGTTATATCATTACTGTTTAAATCAACATCACACGGAAAAAATCATACAACATTTCCTTCAGATGTTTTAGAATTACTTAAAAAATCATCATACGATACTATTGTTTAATAAATTTTTGATATTATTTAAAATTGAAAATGTTTTCTTGTACTAATTTTTGTTTTTATTATTGCAAAAACATTATTTACCTAAATACTTAATTGTTATTCAATATAGGTGGGTTGAAAATCCGATAAAATTTGTTCAAAAATTAATTCACCCTTTTGTAACTAAGGAAAATCTGGTAACTAAGCAATATATGTATCCATAGCAACTAAATAAAAAATTATCACTTTTATAAGAAGCGTGATCTTATATTGGTACTCACGCAAAATATCAGCTGCAAATACCAAAAATAGGTTGTTGCTATGCAAAATAAAGGTATCCTTAGCAACAAAAAAAATGTTACCTTTATAAAAAGTGCAGACATCATATAAGTACTCATGTTAATTTTAGTGAGTATAGCCCTAATATAAAATTAGTTATGAACTTTGTCCCGTCAAAGCAAATTCTTGTCCGCTGTGTTGCGTATTGGTGGTTACGGATAAAAAAAAAGTTAGTCTAAATTAAAATACTAGTAACATTAATCTAAATAAAATAGTTTTTTTAAAATGTAGTTTGACTTTCGTTTCGTGTGTATGTAAATACTTTACAGAAAAGTTTAACTT
This sequence comes from Hydra vulgaris, assembly GCF_022113875.1. Taxonomy (NCBI): domain Eukaryota; kingdom Metazoa; phylum Cnidaria; class Hydrozoa; order Anthoathecata; family Hydridae; genus Hydra; species Hydra vulgaris. The sequence continues at coordinate 11,872,431 of NC_061162.1, forward strand.
AGTATTAACTCAAATATATATCTTTCAATTTCACTTTACTTCAGGACTAAAATCTTTACATTTTTTAGATTTACATTATATGGGCTTTTGAGAATACTAATAGCAACTCCGGCTGTAACCAAGCAAAGTTTTAAAGATATTTATTATACGCACAAGCTTAAATTAGAAAATATGGTAGCTGTGCAAATAAGTCAATAAAAAAAATGTTTACCTTCTTCAGGTGCTTCATCTTCTTGTGAAGTGTGCCTTGTCAATGGTACTTCATAGGGAAGATTTTCTTCTTTAATAGAACTATATGGATCACCTTCTCGATCATTGTTTAGATATCTAAGCGATTGCTCGTTGTTAGAATTTGAAAAAGTATGACCATGCTCTGTATTTTCAGTCTCCGTAAATCCAGGTGATGTCAGAGCTTGCGGGAAAATTTCATCAGAGGTGGAATGAGAATTAGTTTTTACAAGATTGGGCGTTAGCACAGATGATCCACTTGCGGGCACGGAATTGTCATTTTTATCAGAAGAATCAGATAATGTAGAAAACAACCGTTCCTGGGCAGCTGCAACTTGCTCTTCCATATGCGAAGCTTTATCGAGTAAGGCTTTATTGTTAGGATCTTCTGCCACCAACTTCGAAAGATTTTCCTCTGCATAATTAGCTAACCCTTCGTTTTGAGCGGAGTTGTTTTTTGGAGAGTTATTAAAAATGCTAGTTGGAAATATTAGTTGCTTAACCTTTTCTCTATCTTTTTGATTCTCTAGTTTGGCGTCTTTATTTGGAATAATAGTGTCTCCGTTCTTTTTCAGAAGAGGTAGTTCTACATGGGGATTGGCGGCATGTACTTTCATGGCTTTTTCTACAATTTTCCGATTTTCTTCGTTCTGCTTTGATGATTCTAGACTTTTGTCTTTTATCATATAATCTTTTCCTTGAGCACTTGAGTTTGATATTATATCCGTTAATGCTTTTGTTAAGAATTCGTCTATATTTTCTGTTGTATGCCCATTGGATATAGAATCTTTATTTGTTGAGTTTGTTACCATGAGCACAATATTTTTATTTTGTTTTGCATCAGTTGTCGCAGGTAAATTTGCAATTTTCAATAATGATTTGCCTTTTACATCATCTTTTGAAATTTTACTTATACCAACATTAATTGCTTGAGCTATTTGTTTAAAAGTTTCTTCAGAGTTGCTATCTTTGTGCGAGTCCTCTACACCATTTATTTTTGTAGTCATGTGACCATCAGCCTGAACAAAAAATCACACTAAGTTAGAATCCATTTAAAAAACAGCATACGCTACAAGTTCAAACACAGCAGTGAGTTATAAAATAAAAAGGAGGTTTTCAAAGTACTATTGTCATGTTGTTTAACGTAAGAACTTACAAAATTAATTAACAAAACATTTGATTGGATAAAAAAATCTCACTAAAAGAAGAAATGAGATTAATGTGTTCGGAGAATTATATATTATGTGCAAAAAAATGCTTGGAGCAGTGTTTTAAATTCATGCAAAGTGAGGCGTAGCTGGATTTTTACGTCCACGACTAATTAATTTTTGGTGCTCTTGATAGACTAAAAAATTTCAGTTTTTCAACTTTTTTAACTGTTTCTAACAGAGCTAGAAAATAATTATTGATTTTTTCTTATTTACGAAAATAATTGCATAGTCTCTCAATAACAGTCCACAAAAAAAAAAAAAGAAAAAAAAAAGAAAAGAACAATACTAATTTACAATTCATTGTTGATTGTACTAAATAGCAGAAGAAGTTCGTGTACCTAGGACAAGATTTTTTCAATGCCTAAAGTCAAGGCACCAGACTTTTTAGTGATATGATCACATCTCTATACTAGTTACTTTGTATTAGCATAAGTGTATACTGACTTAAACTATAAAAGTATACTGACTTAAACTATAAAATTCCGTCATGTAGAAGGATTTAAAAATTATTGGCTCTAGATACAAGTAGGTCTTTTTTAATTGAACCTAGGGCCACTAGCTATTGTATTTAGGGCCGTTCTCTGAAAATTAGGTTTAACTCCATAATAAATTAACAACAAAGATAATTACATAAATTTGATTAAAAACTTGTTTAATCTTAGATTGTTTTTAACAAACTTATCTTGCGTTACTTAACTTCAATATTTAAATAAATAACGAAATTGAATAATAGTTCTAATCATAATTGATTTATAAATCTACGCGTAAAATGTCTTAAAACAACCGCATGAAAAAAAATTCTTTTGTGAAAAAGAATTTTTTTTCATGCAAAAAATTTTTGTGTTTTAATATAACATAAGGATTTTACAACTTTGTGCTTCATAAAAAAAAAAGTAAGTAAAAACAGATAGGGGCTCAAAGAAAATGAGGATGACAGTACGTCATCGCAATCTTTTCATAGAGGCCGATTAACAAAATTTCAATAAAATATCGAAATATGTAATATGTAATAAAATTTCGTAAAATATATACGTGATAAAATTTCAATTAAATATCGTAATAAAATGCGTAATTCGCTAATAAGATTGTTAAACAACAACAACAATAACAACAACAACAACAACAAAATGTAGAGTGGTAACATTAACCAAAAACGTTTCTCAAATTTTAGATCTTTACGCAAAATTTGCGTAAAGATCTAAATTTTGCGTAAAGATCTAAAAAAAAAATTAAAGATTGCTTTTAATGTTATAAACTTGAATCAACTTAACGAATTTACCGTACCTTTGAATTCTTTTTGAAAGGTATTCAATACTTTAGGACCTCGATATGAAATGCTATATTCTGAATATTTATTCTCCAAGGCAGTTTATATGTGTTTAACATATTTGCTCAAAGATTATAGTTTTCATTTTTATTTAACTCAAACTTATTATTAAAGCTTATAGGGGAGATACTGTAATTGTAACGATGCATGAAATTAAATGCTGATAGACGTTTATTTCAAACACATTCATCATTTTCATATCACTCATTAAAGGTTTAGCGTGTTCGAGCCTATCCTTATAGTAAATGATTCTGCAAGCATGTTTTTCCAAACTATACAGTTTTTTAAGCTTTAATGTTTGAGTACTTACCCATGAAATGTTTACATAGCTGATGAAGCTATGTATTAGCCCAAAGTAGATTAATTTCAGACTTTGTGTATTGACGTAAGAGCGAACTCGATACATCAAACCTATGATTTTGGTGATTTTTGACTTGATGTATATTATATGAGGAAACCAGGATAACTTTTCATCAACAATGATTTCTAAGAATTTTATATTGGATTGCTTTTTAATTAGTTTACCATTTAGGAATAGTTTACACAACATGAGAGGAAGATTTTCCTCTTGTATTTTTTTATTGAATAGTATATAATTTGTTTTCTCAGCGTTAAGCGAGAGTTTGCTAGCTTTAAACCAGTTGTTTACTTTAATTAGTTCTATATTCATGTCAGCATATAATGTTTTGATATCATTGTTGGTAAGAAATAGATTTGTGTCATCTGCAAACATGACTGAATTAAGTTTTAAAGATGCATTACAGAAGTAATTTATATATATAAGAAAAAGGAGTGGACCAAGAATTGATCCCTGCGGGACTCCGCATAAAACATTTAATACTTCAGAATAGACATCATGTACACATTGTTTTCTGTTGGTAATAATAGGTTTTATTAACTATTCCGTAATGTTTTATTTTATCTAAAAGAATGCAATGATCCACTGTATCAGATGCTTTTGATAAATCAAGAAATACTCCTAAAGTAAACTTAATATTTGCAAAACCATGAGTTACTTGATTTGCTATTTCAATAATTCCATGCTCAGTTAAAAGATTTTTTTGAAAGCCAAACTGATTTGGGTAAAAAAAAAATTTTATAAAGTAATCATAGATTCTATTATAAACTACATGTTCAAAGAATTTTGAAAATACAGAAAGTATTGATATGGGTCTGTAGTTTGTAATGTCAGAATGATCATTACATTTGTATAAAGGAGTTACTTTTGCTAAGTTAAGTACATTCGGAAAAATCCCAGAATTTAACAAGAGCTTTAGTATATGTATCAGAGGTCTATTAAGACTGTGTGCAATAACTAATCACTAGGTATCTCATCAAATCCTAGTGCTTTTTTCTTTTTTAAAGAGGCAAAAGCTGCCTTAAATTTGTCATAGCTTAATTTGTAGTCATGCATTAAAACGTTATTTGTTCGTTAAAGATTTAGATGTTGGTATTATTTTTTTGACAAGGTTCGGACCAATATTTATAAAATATTTATTGAATTCATCCGAGATGAGTTTTTGACAAAATATATCGTTGTTTTCAATAACAATTTGTTTAAGTAGTGATGGTGAAAAGTTTTTCTCTTCCCATTATTACAATAAAGGATGGACCATGTTTTTTTGCTATCAAATTTACATTTGTTAATTTGATTACTGTAATTTTTTTTTTTTTTGGCATTTTCAATGATATCTTGGTATAAAAATATTTATAACTTTTGACATTTTTTTTATTATCATTGTTTTTATTTTTAAGAAATTTATAGTAAAGTTTTTGCTTTTTTTTGAGTACTTTAATAATGATTTATCCATCCACGGATTAGCAATTGCTTTTTACTTTATAATCTCTTTCGGACAGGTTTCGTTAAATAATCCAGAAATGTACTTAAAAAAGCATTGAAAGCTTTATTAGTATCTTGACATTTATATACGTTGTAAAACGTTTCTTGTTTTAGCCTACTTGTTAACTTATCAGTGTTACTCATTTTTAAATTTCGTTTTTTCAAATGTATGGTTTTAGATTGACAGTCAGACGTAGATTGAAGGTTTTTTATTTTTATGAATATCGGGAAATGATCGCTTATATCTGCCATAAATATACCGGTTGAGAGAAAACTTATTGAACATCGCATTTGGTACTTAAGTAACAAACAATATAATATACAAAAACTTATAGAAAAGCATTTCATCTAAGATTGTAAAACAATCGAACATGCCAACGGCAAAAACTTATTTTAGACCATCAAATAGTGTTTTCTGATTATAACTTTACGTAGCAACGCTCTATGAGAGTCAAAATAGGATTAAAAAATAAATATTTCTAAATAATCACCTGACAGAGAAGCATTACTTAGAACTTTATAGTTTTCAAACAAAGTGAAATGGGCCTAGGCACATTAGCTACACAAACTTTCCCTACTAAATAAATCGGAGAATAAAAATTGATAATTAAGTGACTACAGCAATAATTAATGCATGTAAAATGTATGCATGTAAAAAAATAGAAAGTCACAACTAACTTTTAATAAAAAGAAACTTTAGGTAATCCGATACTAATACAATACTAGTCCCATATCAAAAGTTCAAAGCCGAACTTTTCTTGCTTTAATGTTCGCAAAATTTTATCAAAGTTTATTTGATTGGTCAATACACATTTGATGGAAAAAAGAATTAGGGCTAATCCGCGTTGTTGGTTTGACAATTTCAAGTAGCTTTTAGTAATTTTCAGTTTGCTGAAACTCCTTTTAGTAGCGGCTATTGTGGTTAGCATTGTTAGAAATGTTTTCAGAGCTTTCAATATTCGGCTTCTTGCAATATTCGGCTTCTTGCAACTTTTATGTAGCAAAAACACTTAAAAGATCTAAATAAGAATTTCATTGAGTATTTGTTTTGCAATGGTTCATCCATTTGATGTGTTTAAGGCAGGTTATTAAAATTATATTTTTTTGATAACAAATAAAGAGCAAAATAAACCGTCATTAGATTTTAAATTCTTGATTGAAATTAAGATCTATAATTGCAAAATATTGAAACGGTTTGTCTGTTTAGATTTATTTTTTTCAAAAAATGACATTTTGGGCAAAGTTGGGAAATGGAAAAAGCTTGAAAACTTTAAACCGCATGAGAAAACATCTAAGGGATGAATGTTAGGGTATTATAGCAGTAAGTGAGTTGCGCGGGCACTTTTTCTATTTTGGACAAAAAAAAAACAAACAGAAAAAGTATACTATTGCTATTTTCCTTGTAAATGCATATAAATTTTTTTATCCGCCATCACTTAAGTGTTAATATTTTACCAATTTATCGGACTTTTAAATATAATAATTCATTTTTTTAAGTCTTACTGTTCTCTTTAAAAGCTAACTGATGCGTCACCTTGTCAAGTAGAAATAAGTTAAGAAGTTTAGAAAAAAAAAAAAAAAAAGCTGAACTATTGAACACATAGAAGCAATTTTAACATATAGTAAATTTGCGGCACATTATATATATATTTTTTTATTAAATCGGGTTTCAAAGTTCAAGATATTTGTATAACAAATAATAATATTTTTATACTTATTTATATTCTGTTTATTTTTTTCTCTTCTCTTACTTACGTCACACAGTGGGGCATTTGATTTATTTAGGCGGTCAAAACTCAATTTTAAAAAACTGTTAAATAAAAAAAAAGAAAAGTTATTTTAGCAATGATGAATAGTCAGTGAATATTAAAATCGTTAATCGTTAATTACCTTTCAGGTTTTTTTAATTTAAACTGTTTTTTTTTAATTTTATCTTAGGTTCATCAGATGTCAGAGAAATGACCCGAAGAATGTTTTTTGATCTAACACAGAGCCAAATAACATCAAACATTAATGAAAAATTAAAATTTTTAGAAAATTGCATATTAGTAAAAGTTGATTACTCAGACGAACAAATAAAAGAAGTAAAGCATAGTTCATCGCAATTTAGTTCCAATTTAAAACAACAATGGGCAATAGCAAACAGGGATGAAAAAAAAATTGTAATAAAAAAATTGTAGTAACTGGCTCGAAGGACATATTGCAATACCTGCAGTACAGCATCGAGGGGGTAGGCCAACAAAGAGCTTTAATGAATTAGGCGAGAGAAGCAAAAGGAGGAAACTAGAAGACATACGGAGTATTACAGATTCAGAAATATCGGTTTGTGCTGCTCAAGTAGAATTAGATGTGAAAGGAAAAAAAACTGCTTGAAAAATTCAAAGGAAATTTCTATTACTAATTGGACTCTCCAAATAGTACAAAAATGTAAAAGACAGCAAATTCTAACGTTTTACATGTAAACAAAGCGCAGTTATCGGTATTAAATGCGCTGACCATGTTTGTTGAAGCTAGTCTTTCCAGAAGACAATATGAAATTGTTAAAAATTCTTGTAAAATACAACATCCTTGCTACAGTAGCCTGCAAAAGGCAAAAATGGATTGTTATCCAAATAAAGAATTTTATGTCACTGAAACTTGTATCGCAGTCAATTTACAAGATTTATTGGACCATACGGTTACGCGATTCTTAATGCATTTGGAAGAAGTGGTACAAAATTTAAACAAAAAATATATATATTTACTAGTATTAAGTTGGATATAGAGTTGTGTCGGATCACAGAAAAAGCAATACAAACAGAAATTTCTGAATGATGATGATTCTGATGCAAGTATATTTCAGAAAGCTTTTGCTTCAATTAACTAGTTCTGTAGACAAAAAATTGATCTGGCAAAATCCAACTCTTTTTTCGCCACGTGATTGTTGTCCTATAGGAATTAGATTTTTCAAGAATTTAATGATATAAAAAATGAAGAGATAAACTTTATTGAAAATTTAGTTATCTCACCACGGTTAGCACGGATCCTTATAATGCCTACTTAGCTGTCCCAAGAACGCCACTTATACGGAATGTTAGCGTACACATCAAATTTTGAAATCATTTAATTTTGTCCGCGGAAAATAATTTAATTTCAATTAAGTCAAATTTTAACTTCATTGTGGGCCAATAAAAACACTTGTAAAATTGAACCACTCAATATAATTTGATAAAAATCGGTGCAAATATAGCCAATGGTCAGTCAAAACTCTGTAAAAAATTTCAGCCTGATTGGATGACTGGTGTAGGATTTATTGGAGTTTTAGTTGAAGTTTTGTCAGTTTTTTGCTACTTATACCTCAAAGCGTTACCGACTACTTTGAAATTCGGTCACTATTTTTAAAATAACGGTTACATGAGTGTTCTACTATGTAATACCAACAATTTTTGTTTAAATATTTTATCGGTACATGAACAGTTTTCATTTTATAGACCAAAATAATGATTTGCGACTTAAAGCGTGATTTGAATTGGCTTATGCTAATGGCGTTGACACGATCTTCAAAGTTGAGGGGGTCAACCCCTCAATTTCTAAAATAAATCTATAATTTCTATAATAGTTGCCTATATTTCTAAAACAAAAGGTCCTCGCAAAAAAAAAGTAAATAAAGACATGACCCCTAGCCTTCCCGGCGTTAACGGCCATGTATGCTTTGCTTGAATATACCTACATTTCCTAAGGTATAAATTGCTGCCAAAAAAAAAAGCTAAAAAAAAGTGCAAAACCTGGTCAAAGGACTACCAGTTAGTAAAACAAAAAAAAAAGTAGATCTCCTAAAATATTTTGTATTTACCTCCTTAAATACATTTATTTTTAAAATGAAATGAAAACTATTTAAACCCTATTTTTTACATTGTATTACCATCAAATATCTAATTACATTTTAGGAAATATTTTTCCAGCAAAAGATTATTAATAAATAGCTCAATGTACTCTTTTAATACAAATACTCTATAATACTACTTTTAAAGATGGTAAAAATATTCATTACACGCCGTAAAATATGAATTTCAGCAGCCTAATTTCTAATAACTCAAATGATGTTCTTTAAAGATGCGTACTGTTTAGATAAATTGTGCATCGTAACAATCTTTCTTTGTACTCTATTTCGCTTATACCTCGACCAATGTTGATAAAAATCTTGAATGAGAAGTTTCAACAGTTTGTTCATTATAAGGCCCCAAGGGAGATCCTTTGTGACTGATGAAATCCTTGGTGTGGTAGAAGACGGCATTCATTTCCGTCAAACTGGCCCCCGTGATACGGGCTCAGTTGAATGTGGAGGGCAACTGGCCACTTAACAGTTTCTATCCAAGCAGTTTTAAGGAACTTGAAAAGATGGTTGACAACACCTAAAAGTAGATGCGATTTTATCGGTGAAATGATTTCCAAAATTAGAACATTGACAGGCCCGCAGATGATTGGCTTTCGAATGACATTGCCGAACAGCTTTGCATAAGCAACAACCCCGCCAGATTGCTGAAAAGACTCAAGGCTTAAGTTAATTGAGCCCAGTGTTCGCAAGTTTCCAGATTTAGCAAGACAATTGGATTTGACGTTACACCAGGTGCAAGGGTGCGTACTTGAATGAGTTTGAAGACCACAAGTTATATTTGCAACTTTCATATCACAAGCCAGTGACCAGATTTGTTCAATATTGGAGTTTGTTTCTGGCAAATCTTCTGAAACCCCAACAATAATTTGTCTCTTGACTCCAGTGTCTTTACCAGTCCTTTGAGTGAAGGTTGTTGTTACTGCGGTGAGCTAGTTTCTTACCATTACGCAGTATCAACAATGCTTAGGCAAAAATTGAGAAAACCTTTGCCACTATCGATTCCGAGCTTAACAAAATAGCCACCAGAAAGTTTGCGGGACTGAATAACATGATTCACAAGACTTGATAAATCATTGCAGTGAGCAACAACATGAACTGTACAAGAATCTGTTTTTTCGTCTGTGATTTTTAAGTCGCTGCAGGTGAAGAAATCGCTCAATTGTTGACCTAGTCTTAGAAAATTCATATAGAAATTTTGCTCTACCATCTTGCTGTAGAGATTTTGCTCTACCATCTTGCATGTAGAAATTTTGCTCTACCATCTTTGCTGTTTATAGTTCTAACAAGTTTCTTTAATCCGTTGTTTGACAAGCCCGTATTTAATTGCACATTTACAGGGTCTACAGTGGTCAATTTTGGAGCACTTGATGGTGTCTGCGCACTACTTTGACCAAAAACCAAAACATACATGTTTTATAGTTACAATAAACTTTGTTTAGTAAGTTTGTGTTTTTAAAGAAATTAGAAACTTGTCAAAAATATACTCATTGAAACCTATCTAGTGTTATTTCATAATAGTGAAGACTATACTTCAATATATATGTTAAAATTATTTAAGTATAAATATTTATTAGGGGTAACTGTAAGTGGAGGCCCGCCAGATGCCAGAGATAATTTTTTATTGGAAATAACTTGAGATGCAATTTGTTCGGATGATTTGACATCTTTTGCTGCTAAAGATTGAATTTTTTCCCTTAAGATTATTTGAAAGCATTGGTGGGGCAAACCTTTTCCTAAAGGGCTGAGGCATTTTCTGCAATGCACCTTTGGTTTTTTCTCAATAGTGCTTTGCTCTAGAAGAGGATGTTTTTCTTGCAGCTTTGAACGACCAATTCGGCATACCAGGCAACAATACATTGTGCCTCTTGTTAAAGGTCTCACTTGTATTGACTTAAAATCAAACAAAGGAGGGAGTACAACTTTTTTCCCCTCTTATTTTCTGCGCAAAGTAATTCTACACGATTCGCAGAATCCTTTTGGTACCCGAGTATCACTGATATTGATCTTGATCTTGTAAAGTTGGCATATTCGATCTGCTCGAAAAGTAGTAAGCTGTCTTAAACATTTTTTCAGACAAAGCAGACACACAAACTTTTGATTTTCATCATGATTCTTTGGTTGATTTGGCATCGTGGCAATTCACTAGATTTGACTCCACTAAATCAAACTCTGCCTTTTTCAAAATTTGACCTAAATTTATATTTGATATCAATCCACTTAACATAGTAACACATACTATTAATTAAAAACTAATAAAATAAAGGAAATATTTACTTGATTTAATTGAGGTAATATTAAATTGCAAGGAAATAATTCTTGAATAGTTCTTTCCTTACCAGGAAAGTGTTGTTCAAACTATTTACTTGTCAGGAAATTACATTAATGACAATCGTCACACCTATTAAACTAATGATTTAATAAAAATTTTTATTTTCTATGTAGGTAACCCTAAAAATTTTTCTCAACCATTTTTTTTGCATTCTGGCAGTAGTTTATACCTTAGGAAATGTTGGTATATTCACGCTATGCATACATGGCCGTCAAGGAAGCCATGGCCTTGCTACTTTTTTTTGCGAGGACCTTTTGTTTTAGAAATATAGGCAATTATTATAGAAATTGAGGGGTTCACCCCCTCCACTTTAAAGGCTGTGTCAACGCCATTGGGATAAGCCAATTCAAATCACGCTTTAAGTAGCAAATCACTATTTTGGTCTATAAAATGAAAACTGTACATGTACCGATAAAATAATTAAACAAAAATTGTTGGTACTACATAGTAGAACACTCATGTATCCGTTATTTTAAAAATAGTGACCGAATTTCAAAGTAATCGGTAACGCTTTGAGGTATAAGTAACAAAAAACTGACAAAATTTCAACTAAAACTGCAATAAATCCTACACCAGTCATCTAATTAGGCTGAAATTTTGTCCAGAGTTTAGTGTGACTATTGGCTACATTTGCACTATTTTTTATCAATTTATACTAAGTGGTTCAAATTCTACAATTGTTTTTATTGGCGCACTATGAAGTCAAAATTTGACTTAATGTGAACATTGAAGTTAAATTATTTTCTGCGGACAAAATTAATTTCATTTGCATCACAGGGTACCTTGATGTGTACGCTAACATTCCGTATAAGTGGCGTTTTTGGGACAGCTAGGTAGGCATTATAAGGATCCGTGCTAACCATGTCACTGCATGATACAAAATTGACAGTGGGTGGGAGTTTCTTTTGAGTTAAACATAATATGATGCTCACTGTGGTTGAGGCTAAGGTGTGTAATGGATCTACTTAAACAACTTCAACTATGAGATGCTACTTTTGTGGTGCAACAAATTTTTTTTTTAATAATTTGACAATAAAAAAAGAAGTCAAACCAGATATACTAAAGTTTGGGTTTTCAATTTTGCACGCCACGATCCGAAAATTTAAAAATTTATTGCACCTTTCCTATAAATTGCTTATTAGAAAATGGAAAGTGAAATCAAAGATAACTAGAAATACAATTGGATTTCTAGTTTTCTAGTTAAAAAAAAATATGTGTAGACATAGCCTAAGCCTAGATTTGGTCAAATCGTTCGCAAAAAAAATACTAAACCATTTTTAAAGGAAACCTAAGAGTTGCTACTTTCTAATGAACTTTTAAATCTTCCTGATATTTCTGATTCAGATGAAAAATTTTCAGAGCAAACATAGATGTCTTCTGATGAAGAACTTTTAGCTTTTAACATCATCCGGCTACTTAAATTGTGCCTTTTATAGTAGTTATTTTGAGTATTTTATATTCAAATATAAAATACTCTAAATAAACATTTTGTTTTTTCTTTTTAATATTTTCCATAGCTAAATAAGAGTTATATAGTAATTATGAGTGCTTCCCGATTCTTTAAAACAACACTAAACCAAAGTTTCAATTTTAATGCAAATTGAAAGTTAGGATAAGAATAATTTAATTTTCCACCAGGTATAATAGATTTATTCTCATTTTATGCATTAGCGCTATAGCAAAATATTAAAAAAAGGAGAATTCTATTATCCATATATTAAAAAAATATATATTTTTATCTTTTTATTTCGATTTCTACTTGTCTCTCCTAAAAAAATTAAGTTTTTTCAATTAAAGGTTAAAAAATATTTTGGGCGACCTAAATCGATTAATACCCCACTGTGCGTCATTAAAGTGTCTAAAATAAAAGTTCATAAATTATAAGCATGCTTTTTGTTAAAAATAGTTTTATAATAATGTATCTTGGTTCCATATCACGCATATTCATTCAAATATTGATTGCTCAACTTGCCTCACACATTTGCTCAACTCACTCCGTTGGGGCAGGTTGAGAAGCTAAATAAACCTTTAACAATATTTCCTCAAAGAAATCAAAGTTATACTTTTCGTTAACCAATTTTTAGGAGGTTTTATTATCTATACAATAATGAAAAAATCTAAACAATCGAAATCTAACATGTCATGACAAGCGAAATCTGTTCATTTAACACTGCACCGTTCATGAGATCTTTTATATTGCTCAACTAGCCGCCCATTTACCCTAATATCAGATTTTAAATAAACTAAATTGTAAAAAATAAAAATCTTTGGAATTTTTACCGATAAAAATTTATCATGGCAATTTATTATTTAAACATAACGCATGATTCAATGTACTAATTTGCCCATGGAGGAGGATTGGGGTTAGTTTACTCTGTTAAGTCCCAAAGGAACATTTCTTCTTTTAAATATTAAGTTAGAGTTTTAGATAACATTTTGAGGTGGAATACATTATTATTAAGAAACTCTATAGAATTTCTATAGAATATCTATTAATTTCTATAGAAATTGCTATAAAACTTTTTTACTATAAAAAAATAAGTAGAAAAAAAAATTTCTTTAAAATTTTTATTAAAATTTAACAAAAATTCTATAAAAATTCAATAGAATTCTATAGAATTTCTATAGACCATATGTTTCAAAAGTTTATAGAAAATTCTATAGAACTTTTTTTCTTTGGTATAGTATTTGAAACTTCAAGTTCACAGTAACTAGTTCTATTACCAGCTTAAATATTAAAAAAGAATGAGACAAAAATTATATCTGATTTTGTTTTGTTCCTCCATAAGGTTTGTTTTATAAAAACATCTTTCCAATCTTTAGAGATGGCAAAGGTATTTTCAGGAGGTTTGAGTTTGTTATTAGACGGTACAAAGAATATATAATTCATAAACCTTTTGAGGTCCGTGTGCTTATTGAAATCCGTGAGGTCCGTGTGTTTATTGAAATCCATTGAGTCACAAATGCTTTAATTAATTCAAATTTTTTAATTTAAAAAAAAAAGGAAGCCATTGCCATTGATATTGAAGTCTCAAACTATTTTGATTGAGTTAAAATATATGAATAAGTGTAAATTAAAGAATAATATGGTTTCCTTGATAAAAGTTTATAACTAGTTTCAAAATTGTTTAAAATTATGATTGATAAAAAAATATTGTTAAAGTATTATGAGTTTTGTTTACTGGTCTTTACCGAATTTCTAAAGTAATTGCAAAATGGTTCTGTAAATGTAAACTTGTGTTAGACTTTTTTAAACAACAAACATGAGACAAATACCAACTCATTTTGTTTTTAGAAAAAAAAAGTAAACACTTAAGATTCAAAGAGGGCTTGCAATATACACAATCATATACTTATTTATACGCAATATCCTTATTTATACGCAAAAAGAAACGCAAAATCATCAAGTAATCTAACTTTACGTGCTCCTTATATCATGGTTTTTGATATCAATGTTTCGAAATAGTAACAAACCTAATTTATTAGTTTGATAGCTTGTCATTTGTTTAAAAAGTTAATAAACAAGTTGTAAATTTAGATTTTTACAAGCACAAAAAATAGAAATTATTTAACATGGGATATGGTGCAAAATAAGAGTGAGGTGAAGAGCGTTTAAAACAAAATCAAATAATGTATCTGTTTTTTAAATTGAACCCACCCTTATGAAATTTTGAATAAGGGAAAAACGGTACAAGATGGCAAATGGGGCAAGATAGCTTTTCTTATAAAAACTCAACAAAAAAACTTAAAAATGGTTAAAAACGAAACTGTATCTACATCTTATATTTTAAAACGCCAATTGTTTTTTTAAATAAGTTTACTTTTTGCGCTTTAAAACAAACACCTCGGTGTTGGTTATTCATAATGAATGGTGTTCTCCGGGTTTAACTTTTTAGGAATATTTTTTGCGACTCGTGTTTATTTTTTTGCGACTCGTGTTTATTTTGTATAACTTTAGTTAAAGTGATTGGTAGTTTTTAAGATTTTATAAAATTTGCAAAAATTGCATAAAAAGTCAATTGCCCAACCAGATAACAAATTTATAAACTTTTTTTTTAATTTTATTTCAAATTTTTTTATTTGCAAACTGAATATTTATCAAATATCATTATGATAACATAATCATACTGACAAAGTATTATTTGCTTCTTGACTGATTTTTTTCGCAATAACTCAAGGCTTTTAAAACGTTCGCCATCTTGCCCCGTCTTTTCCTACATGTTTTTTTTTTAACTTTGTGTTTAAAAAATTATTTTCATCAATAAAAAAAAAACTAAATAAATAGTTAAAAAATATTTACTTACAAAAGTTTTTACTTCATCTAGTTTCACTTGATGGGCGGTTTTATCAATCATACCCATTGTGAGCCCTTTGTTAACACTATCACTGCCTTTTTCAGTGTTAAGAATAGACGGTTCTTTATGCAAAATACCTGCTAGAGCTATGCCAGGATGACTATCACTACGTTTTATAGAGACACTCTTGAATTCATCATACTTAGTTTGTTGTTCACTGTTCTGGTTTTTCGCAAAAGGTACTGATGTAGAAGATTTTTTCACTTCTAGAAATTGGTCTTGAGTTTCTTCTTTTTCAAAATCGTTTGCCAAATCATAGAGTTCTTTGACTTTTTTTGCAAGTTCGTGTTTTGCGATTTCATATTTTTGCCTTGCAATTTTTGCCTCTTTTAATCTTTCCACGGTCATTTTTTCTTTTTTAATTAAATCTTCATCATGATTTATTTGCTCAATTGTTTCTTTAGAATTTTCTTTTAAAGATTCGTCGTCAGGATTATTGCTTTCGATTGGTTCAGCTAAAGTGATATTTCTATTCGGTACTTCAGCTCGTATTTTATTTGCGGTATTTATTTTATCTCGCGTGTTATCATGAGTATTTACAGAATCTTGCGTATTCAAACCCATAGTTTTCATTTTTTTAAGAAAATTTTTTACTCCAATTTTTTTCAATAGTTCAACAAAAGGTTTTATTTTTTTACTTAAATCATTTGTTTTGTTGGTGTGACTGTTATGATTATTTTGATCTTTGGTAGTTCTGCTGATACCTTCTGTATCTAATGCTTCATTGGCTGCTTCACTATCGTTTGTTGTATCTGTTGATTCTTTGGCTGCTTCACTATTGTTTGTTATATCTGTTGATTCTTTGGCTGCTTCACTATTATTCGTTTTATCTACCGTTTCATTGGCTGCTTTACTACTGCTTGTCGTATTCACTGTTTGATTGGCTGTTCCATTAATGTCTGGTATACCCATCATTTTATTAGCTGTTCCAATATTAACTTCTGTATCCTTTGTTTCATTGTTTAATGTTTTGTTTGAAGATGTTTCATTGCTAGTTTCATTGTTACTTTTTGTTGCTAATGTTGTATCTTTAATATAATTAATGTCATTAGTGGCGTTAGTGGAGTTTTTAGACTTTAAAAGATCTGGAAACTCAGATCGTTTATTACTACTCTTTGTAAATTCTACGTCAGCATCCATTTCTAAATTATTAATAGATGTTTTATTGTGAAACGGATTGCTATTTATACGACTTCTGATTGTGGTTTCATAATTTAAAATGATTTTAGCTGCTCTAAAAGCTTCAATTGCACGTTTCATGCTCGATGACCGGGTATCAATTGATGAAAACTCTAATCCAATGTTTCCATTTTTGTCCAAAGGAACTGCTTTTAAAGATACTGTATCCGTCTTTGTGAGATATTTTGGGCTATGCAGCCCAAGAATATTGGCAGAAGGTATATTGGTTCGCTTATTATCTTTGTGGCTATGAAGATCAAGAAACCTTTTTAAAATTAAATCACTAGCTTTAAAATTCGTAATTAATCTTAAATCTTTTCTTGCTTTGCTATATTCTTGTAGAGTTTTTTTTACTTTATCTGATAACGAATACATTTCACGAAATTCTTTGAGAAGTTTTGCGGCGTTTTTTATTCTTGATACAGATTCACTATTTATATTAACTGCTATATCGTTTCTTTTTTTATATTCCATAGACTGAAGCGCGTCGGATAAAGCTTTCTTAAGTCTTTCACGTTTTGAAATATCATTGGCTTTAGCAAAATAATTCCACGACTGTGAAAACTTTTGCACGTAGGAACGTGAGACATCTTGTTCCACATTGTCGTTTGTTGGTAAACTTAAGTCATTTTTTGCTTGTGACTCAATTGGGGTGATAGTACTAACTTTTCTTTGGGAAATAGCAATTGCTAAAACTAAAACATGTTTGTATTTAAAGTTATAAGCGTACATAGTTTGTTATAAAGTTATATCCATATTTATTTTATTTACTTATTAATATTATTTTGTTATACTTATGTTATACATAAATGCGCGAGATGCGTGTTTATGAAATTATTAATATGCTTAGCTGTATTAAAATATAAATAATTATTTTTTATATTAGTGATAACAAAAACTTATTATAATATTCTAAAAAAACCTGTAAAAGAATATGTATTATCAACATAAACATTAAACATTAATTTCTCTTGAATTTTTGATGAAAAAAGACTAAATTTATATTTATTGGCTATATCGATATTAATTTATATTGTGGATTTTTATATAAAACATTATTGTAACATAAATTGGGCTAATATTATCTTTTTATTTAAACAATAATCCAATATTTAAGAAAACTTTTTCTTTAAATTTTTAGCAGTTTATTTTTTTATTCAAACTTGAGAGAAAATTCTTATAAATTTTATTTATAAAGTATTAAACTGCCCAGATGGATTTTTTTTTTTTTTTTTAATGTTGATTTCAGGTGCCCCAAGAAGTCCTTACGGTCTTATCACAGAGCACCGCGGAAGAGCATTTAATAGGAAGTTCACGCTTCCTTACCAACCGATGTCGCAAAACTTGCCCAGAGGTGGGGTTTGAACCCAGTGGCGGATTTAGTATAAGGCGTGGGGGGGGGGGGGACGAGCTGCCCCCCACGCCCCTCTAGAACGGTTTAAAGGCGCCCCCTAAAACAATCAAAAAAAAAAAAAAAATTATATGATCAAATTATTAAAGACAACCCCGGTCGCCCCAATTCATTGACTTGGCCCCTCCGCGACACTAAACCTCAATCCACCACTGTTTGAACCACGGATCTTACGTTTCTGAGGCAAGTGTGCTTCCACTGCGCCACGGCTGCTTAAGTAGGCTGATTTAGTAGAAAGAAATATTTTCATGTTGCAAAATTTTATATATTTTAACTGATATGTTTAACTATATTTATAGAACTTTTACTTTGTATTTTAGAAAAAATTAGTGCCTCGTCCTAAAATATACATTGATCATGTAAAGTTCAGCAACTGTAGCGAAATGCATTGTACAATGGACTTTTTAAAAAAAAAATTTTCAATAAGCTCACTCAAAGTCGCTAACCCAAAGATTGTCAAGACCTTGTTGATAGAGTTGTTGGTAACTAATTATAGCATTTAAATTTCTTTATTAAACAAAAGAATTCAGTAGTTAATTTAACTTTTTTGTCTTTTTAAATCGTCTTTATCAGACACTGAAAATGTAATCAAAGAATGTGCATCCAGCAATCAAAATAAAACTAAACATTGCATTGAAAGTTAAAAGGATTTAAATTATGAAAGGTGTTACAAAATTGTAGGGGAGACTGGAGCTAGTTGCAACAGGGGTAAGCTGCAGCAATGCGTTTTAAAGAGTGGTTTTTATATATTATTCCTAAATTTTTTTTACATTATAAAACTATTATTAAATGCGTCAGCAATAAAAAAATTATAGTAATAAATTAAAAATTTTAAAAGTTTTTAATTTATTACTATAAATTTTTTTTTTTTGATACAAAATTCTAATTTTTGTTTTTAAAGTTTTTTGGGTTTTACTGTAAACTTAGAGGTGATAAAATAAACTTAGAGGTGTGTGACCATAATAAAATAATGGTAAGTTAAGTAAATTTTTTTCAAACACAAAAAGATTTAAAAAATTTGATTTCTTTAATGTAAATAATTAGATACATTGATTAAAGTGATCATGATGCCTACGAGGTAAGTTGCGACAAATTGCTTAGGTTAAGTTGAATCATAAAACAACTGCGGGTTTTAGTGATATTACGCACATTTTTTCACTAATTATTTTCAAAGTAATGGACGTTTTTTTAACGAAAAAATTAGTTAAAATATTAAAAATAACTAATTTAAAAAATATATATATATAAATAATGTAACTTACCCATACTAAACCCTTGTCTGGTAGGGGTAAGTTGAGCAGCTTTGAAAAAAATAAATGTGAACTATCGAACAAAAAGGAACAACTTTGATGAGAAATAATAGAGCGGTACATTATTTATATATATACTAATTTTTAAATCGAGCTTCAAAGTTCAAGATACTCAAAGCAACTAAGGCATAGAACAAGCAAACTTGTAAAAAAAAAAAAGGCGCTAAATTTAAACAAATCCGATTAGTTGTTAGTGGCAAACCGAACAACTTTTTATTTATTTGTATTGAATTTATGCAAACAATGAATTCGTAAGTAATAACAAAATATTATAAACAACCGAAACGTCATAACAGTTTTGCAGGATATAATTATAAGATATTTGTTTGACATAATTTATAAACCTAATTACAATTTAATATATTTGTGTTGTTATATTAAAAAAAACCTTTAAAACCAGTTGGAAGGAATTATGTAATATATATTTCGTTTTGCGTTGTGCTAACAACAAAAAGTATTTATCTTAATACATTACTCAAGTCATAATAGCTACTTGTATCTCAAAGAAATAATTGTTTTTTTAACAATAAATTAAAAATAACTTATGTTACTTCTGATAATATTAATACGCTAATTTAATAGTAGTAATAGTCGACTTACGTCATTTTCTAGGCTTTTCTATTTTAAAGTAGTCTCTAGACTTTTCTAAACGCGGTTTTTTTTTAATTTTATTTTCTAACAACCCGTATTACAGGTTGCTTACTGCTAGTTTAAATTATTGTTATAAAAGTAAAAATAAAACAATTTTCAATTCAAGTTTACTACTGATATAAAAACGAGTTTGAAAACGAAAGTAATTTGTTTATACACTGTTTTTTAATTGTTTACGCATTCTGAATGGTATAATTTATTTTTTCAAAATGGCCGAATAAGTACCGAGTATTTCAAAAAATGATACAAAATACCGAAAACTGTTTTTTGAATGAGGCTAAAAGTTATGATTATTTATGCAAAAACGACTTTAGTAGAAAAATTAATAGAACCATAGTCTATCTGAATTTAACGTGATATTATTGTTAAACTTACTCATTTAGGTGTGGTATTGAAAATAATAACTTCAATTTTCAAAAAAAAACGGTTTTTCGTGGATAATTTCCCCAAATAATGTCTGATTATAAATCTCAAGTTACATTCATTGAAAAAAAAACACCAATACGTGCTTTTATCAAAAAATCATATCGACAGACTTATCTATAACCAAGCTCCAAGGAACTTTATGTTGAAAATTACATCTTTTCTAAATAAAACTACGCTTGACGATTTGTTATAGTCGCATTACTTTTACTTTTACCAGATTATAATAGTGGTCAAAATAATTTTTGTTTATTGCTCAACTTACCACACACTGTTGCTCAACTTACCCTGCTGGGGCAGGGTAAGTTGAGCAGCTCCACAAACATTAGGCAATATCTTCTTAAAAAAAGTTAAATTATCTTTTAAATATTGAAAAAATAATGTAAACTTGATGCACCGTTCATGAGATCTGTTAAATCTAGTAAAAATTGCTCCACTAGCCCCGCTCTACCTTATTTGTTTTTTAATGAAAATTTATAGGTGAGAAATTATTTTTTTGATTTTATCTAAGTTAAATATTTGTTTGTTTTTATGAAATTTTATTTAACATTTGTTTTATTTTTATCTAAATTTAAATTTTTTTTAAATAAAATGTTGATGTGTTTTTATATCCTAAAAACATCTCTTGCATTTTTATAAACTAATTCATTGTTTATTGACTTAGAGAATACTTTTTTTTTTCGGAAATTTTTTCGAAATTAAATAAATTAGTTAAAATAATAATCCCTTTTATTTAATTTCTTCAGTCTTTGAAGTTAACAAGTCAGGTATATGCGAAGTCTCACATAATAAAAGTGTTAACAATCAATAAATACTTTCCTTAAATGTTATTATAAATTTTTTGTTGCCAAATAGAAGTTATAGATTAACTAGTAATTTTTCTTATACTTTTAAAGTATTGTGCTGCAATTTACCCCGTTCACTGTTGCAGCTTACCCCAGTGCATTACAGCAGTGAAAGTTACAACAGTGAAAGTTAATATATACAATATTTTTAGTGTTTTTCTCCCCACAGAGTTAGATAAAAACCCTGTTTTTTTAAAATAAGCCCTATTCAAATGGCTGTTTTTTTATTTTTTAGTCAGTTTAATGTTGGCATACTTTTTAATTTTATATATTTTTGGTCACCGTAGTAATCATATGCACAAAGTTCTAGCTATTTCTTATAACATCTGCCGAACAACATATAAAAATACACTAAGGTATAACAACATCTGTCCAACAATTTCTAAAATTTTATTGTCTAATAACATCTGTGTACAAAGTATATGATTATTACAGATGTAGATACATTTTCAATTCTCAAAGTATAACAGTATCTGCGCAACTACATCTGGAAATTTTACAGATTTAGTTACATCTTTTCAATTATGTTAAGCATAACTACATCTGTCCAACTACATCTGTGAATTCTGCAGATGTAGTTACATCTTTTCAATTAAAGTAAATATAACTACAGGATTTTATGAAGTTATTAAATTATAATGCATTTTTTTAACCATAAGTAGTTTTATATAAGATTCGTTTTAGATGTAATTACATCTAGAGGAAATTCTTTCAGATGTTAATGGATTCTTCCAGATGTTATCGGAGAAAAATTACCAGATGTACTTACATCTTCCTAAAGATGTTGAAAGGGATCATTGAATTTCCAGTTGATATTGGACAGATATTGGAGTAAAAAAAATACAGTGTATCTTGGACAAAAGTGATCTTGGACAAAAGATCACCGATCTTGAAATACTCTACAGATGTTGTTGGACAGATGTAGTAATCTTTTACCCTTTTTTTTTTACCTAATTAGACTTTGACTTGTTTTGCTTTAATGTAAATTAATGCTAAACATTAAATGCTATAAATCAGGAGCACATAGCCACATAGGCCTATATGGAATAATAGAATCAAAAAAAAATAATACTTTTTTTCTTGGCCAACTCTAAGCATTATGAAAAATTAAAAAAGTTATATGCTAAATAGCCCTAGTTTTTATTCGTTATAACTTTATATTAAATTTATATATTTATGTCTTAGAGATTATAGCCAAATCATAACAATTTAATTCTATATGCATGAGTTAACGATTTTCCTTTTACATGGTATTACCAATGTTGCTTGTTGTGCTATAGGTGGCGTCGAACCACGGGCTTCTTGATTCTGACCCAGAACTCTAACCTCTGCGCTACCGCTGAACATGTTACTAATAAAATAGTTGCCAAATATTATGTAACCACTCTTTTTTATTAAATTAAAAATTATAAAGAAATTGTTTTTGCAATAAGTTTTTTTATTAATCTTATTTTATATTTTCCGTTTTAAGAAAAATGTCTCATCTAAAAAAAAAGCTTTATGTCAACGAGGTCATAAAGTTCTAGCACAGAACTTCATTATATTAACAGTGGAACACCTTTTTTCATATTTATTTTTATTCAAGTAGGGAAAGTTCCTAACATAAAAATTTATTCAGTATTGCCTAAGATATAAGTCTTCAAATAAAAAATCAACCCCTATATCCATTCATGCATATCCAATATCCATTCTTTACATATAAGTATAATCACTTTAACTTCAACAGATATAACCGTTGTTCAGAGGTGTTAAGGCGTTAATAATGTAGTAATAGCAGTTAAACAATTTAAAAATTTTTAAAAAAGAAATTATGAAGCATATCGCGAGATTGGTTTAAAGTTTATAAATTGTAGAGTATGTGAGATGATAAACTTAAATAAAAATTGACTCTAGTGTCAGTCAGAGCCAACGACATCAGAGGGTAAGGGGGTATGTTTTTGTAAAAGACCTTTTTTTTTTAAAAAAAAAATTCTAGATATAGAGAACTTTTTTAAAAATTGACGATTGTGCCTCTCCACTTTGAAACCCGTGTTGTCGACCATAATAGTACCAGTTTTAATGATGTTTACTTTTAGTTATTCTTTTTTACAAATATGGAAACATTACCCAGTTAATAAAAATATAACAAAACCTGGTTAGACGTATTAAAAATACTACTGAAATAGCATTCTAAAATAAAAAAAAAGTTTCTTCTGAAATCAAAAATAAAAGTTCTTGAAAAACATTGATAATAGTATTACAAAATTTAGTTTAGAATTAAAAAGTAGTTTTTTTTTAACATTAACTCTGAATAAAGTCCAAAATCAAGCTACCAAAACAGTTTCTTCTACTAAACATACAACCTCTGAGAAGAGAAAAGCTATGGCCTCACTCGAATAAGTAAGAAAAAGAGGTTATTAAATCCAGATTTTTAAATACATGCACAAAATTGACAAAACAAACTTCCGCGAGTCTCTGAGTTACCCATCATCATCAAAGTACATTATCCGAGGTCATAATCACTGGCTGGCACAGCAACGAGTACTATAATGCATGCAGAGAAAGTAGTTCTTTACAAACCGTGTTGCGTCCCAGTGGAATACCTTGCTGCAAACAGGGTAAAACATTGTTTTTTATTTTTCAAAACTTGAAAAATAATTACGGATAGTTTACGTTACGGATAAAAGGTACGGATAGTAAATCTAAATTATTGACCATTGAAAGTTAACTAAACTAATTAAGTACTGTTTTAAAACTACAATAAATTAAATAAAAAGCAGAAAATCTTTATAACTTTTTGATTATTTTTTGTATTTTATTTGTTCTACTCAAAAAAATAACATATACTTATTTAAGTATGTACATGTTGTTGCCTTTATCTTAACATTTCAATCAATGTGCGCATCTTTAATTGAGTCCATTTCTAACTGTTAGTCTGAACATGAATAAAACGTTATTTGAAAAAAATTCCAATATTTTTTTAGTTGCGGCATTTTTAAATATATATATTTTTGTCGCTATTTCAGTAATACTTTTACAACGCCTTAAGCCTCCATATTTGCTTCACGCTTGTTTTAAACTATAATACGGAACAACAAAAACAAGTTCGATAATAAAAAACGTTTTAAACTATTTAAAAACTTACAAAAGTCAAAAAAATAGTATATTAGTAATAATTTTAACGTAGTTAATCACACTTTGAAAACTGTATTTTTGAAAAACAGTAAAATGACGTACACTTTTTAATGTTCAGACGAGCACTTTCAATACTGAATTATCTGCACAAATAATTCAGTATGAATTGAAAAATTAATAGACTGTGCAACAGTATTTTATAAGTACTGCTGCAACAGCGGCTCGGCAACTAAATTATTAAGTTAGTCACAGTTGTTTGTACTAAAAATTAAGTTTTTATCAGTAGCCACAGTTGATCAACAGTTCATCAGTTGATCACAGTTGATCATCAGATTATTGATCACAGTTCATGTTGATAGCAGATAAAAACAACATTTACATAACATTTGCTCAATGTGGCAAAGAAACATTTTTTTCAAAAATAATTACGATTTTTATAACTATATTGTAAATAAATTGAAATTCTAAGTAATCAAAAAAGATTTACTTACTTGTAAATATTATTTGCGCTTGTTTCATTTTCGAGTTGAAAAAAATTGTTCATGTTTCCATTTTCGCCTTGCAGCTTCTTCAAGAGCATTTCAGTGCAAAACCACACGTTAGGCACATGAAACTTAAACTCATACCGAAACTTAATGCCGAAACCAAACTTTTTTGAGGCTTGCATCAAAATATTTTTATTCCATCATTTTAAAAATATTTTTATCTTGAATATGTTTTTAACTAATTGAGTAATTGTCTAATTTCAATATTAAGCAACTATGAAATTTTATTTAGAAATTATAATAATTTATTACTTTTTTTTTTTACTATTTTTAAGATACTTTTATATAGTATTTTATAATTTTTTCAAAAAATAACGAATTTCAGGTGGTAATAAAATAAATTAGTAATATTTAAGACCGCTGCTACAGCGAAATAACCGCCCAACAATGTTGTAGTTCAAAATTCACGTTTTTTGGTAACTATGTAAATACTATATGATTTAAAGTTTATACAATAACTTTAATATGATAAAATTTAAAAGTACGTTAAACTTCACTTACAAAAACATTGGTTAACTAAAGCTTTTGTTATCTCGAACTGTTTTCTCACGCGTACATCATATGTTCTTGTTACCTTAAAATCAGGGTCATCCGAGCAAATTAATCAGGGTTCCGGTCTCTAGGAGCCCCCCAACAGTGGTTGACCAAAGATTTACCTGATTCTTTCTTTTTTTCCCCATCCTTTTTTCATTACACCTCAAAGCAAGCAAATTACTTTCCACACACACATATAGTACAAAATGTTCAATGCCACCAACAATAGAGCATCCGAGTTTTATCATAGTCAATGCAATTAACTTTGGTCTGGAAAAGCTTTTGTTTAAATCTTATTTAATAAGCTATTCTTGATTTTTGCGAGAAATGTTGCCATGTGATCAAATCAAATTTTGAATATAGGAAGAATTTTTTTTACCGACGATTCGCTTGATTGTATAATTCAATTTAATTCATAAATTTATAATGATAAATTTAATTTATTAATTTAATTATTATATTATATTTAACTTGATTTGATTAATGATTTATGTATATTACATATACTATATATATATATAATATCAGCAAAGCAAAAGTATATTATATATACTATATATATATATTAAAAATCAGCAAAGTAAAAGAAGCGGCTCTACAAAAAGGGTGACAAATATTATTTGATGTTGAAATTACAGCCACTCCCAAGACATTAGATGCCTTTTTCACTAGCTCAACGTTACAAAAAGATAACAGTAGCATGCAATCTTTTCTTACTGCTAATAGTGCTGACAGTGGCACTATTACCAGTAAGAAATTGGTGATTGTGATAATACTTCTACAAGCGCCACTAACACTGTTAGACCAGCTTTAAAAACCCTGGAACGAATCTTGGATGTAATTCTGTTTCTTAGTGAACTGCCTTTTCGTGGAAAATCTGACCTAATTAGAGATTATCATAATGTAATTTTTTTAGGAGTGCTGGAACTGATGTCGCATTATGACCCAATTCTCAAGGAACATGTGATAAAAGTTAATCACATAACAAGGTTTCAGGTGTATTACCGGTCAAATTGTTCTCAAAATGAATTCATTGGTCTTTGTGCAGCTGAGGTTCGCTATTGAGTTATCGAAGAATGCAAGTCTGAGAAATGTTTCTCAACTTGATTGATGCCACTCCTGACATGCGTCATACTGAACAAACTACGTTTGTTATTCGATATGTACATAAAGGCACATCTTCTCTGCTAGTCCACACCTCTGGGAAATATTGTAAAAAAAGCTCCGTTGTGTATCTTTGCATGGGCAATCTGGTACACGATGGACTAAAAGACTTGACAGAGTTTGCCCTTTCTCTAATCAGTCAAACCACTAAATATTTGGAAGTAGTTCAGAGCTTAAATCTACCCCTAAAAACACTGAGATTGGAGGTCGCCTGAAATATATGAGCTTTTTTAAAATGTGACTATTAGTTTAAACTTAAGGAATGCTATCGGAAAAATTTACCCACCTTTCTTGATCAAAAAAGGATGTAAGAAAGCTTAAATGTATTTAAATCAATATATTTCTGAAAAATTAAGACTGTAAAGATTACATATTAATAGGGAAAAAAAAAATAAATAAAATTTTACAGAAAATTCTGACTTTCTTTTGATGCCTCCTATAAGTTTCTGGACAGAGTGATTTTTGTAAGTTTTAGCAGCGTAATCCCATTTTTTCTTCAAGTCTGTAGCTGATTTTACTGTTTTTCCACTTAATTTCAATTTCTTTTTTATGATGGCCCAATATTTTTCAATAGGACGTAATTCGGGGCAGTCTGGAGGGTTCATCTTTTTCGGAACCAACAACACTCCATTATCATCGTAAAACTTTTGAGCATCTTTTGAGCAATGTATTGTGACTAAATCAGACCAAAACAATACTGAAGTACTTCTATGACCTTTAATTAGTCGTTTTATACGAGAAAGACAACATTTCACGTATTCCGAAGATTTCATTGTGCCCAAACAAACATGAATTGGCGTTTTTTTGCCGTAAGAGCAAAGTGCCCGCCAAATCATCAATTTTTTCAAAAATTTATCAGTCATTACATACTTGTATTTATCACTCACATTTCCTCTTATTTTAGAAACATAGTAGCACTGCCAAAGAATTTGTTTAAAATCCATTTTAACATAAGTTTCGTCATCCATCAAAATGAATCCATTATGTTTTCTTAACAAGTTGTCATACAACTTTTGAGCTCGACTCTTTGTGGTTGAATTTTGTTTATCGTTGCGATTTGGCATTTTAACTACTTTAGAACTTTGATTTCCAAGTCTCTGTCGCCATTTGTGTACAAAAAAATAGGAAACGTTCAGTTTTTTCGCTCGAAATCTATCAGATCAATCAGGATGTTCTTCCAATGAAGTTTCCAACCGTTCGAGAGCTCTAGAATTCGCTGTGCGTTTTTTTCGACCACTTCCTTGTTTTCTCGGAATAGTTTTCTGTTCTGTAAGCCGTTTAAGAACAGTATCTACATTTCATCTTGATATTTTTAATGATTTTGCCAACTTTCTATTCGATAAAGTTAGAGTTTTTAAGTGTTTGTCCACTATCAAAAATCTTTGTTTAGTTAGCTCGGTTGACATTTTGAAACTAAATAACATTTTTAATTATTTTTTTCTGCCAAAATGTTCTATTATACAAACACTACCTCACACAAAAAAATAATTTCAAAAAACGACCGTTAACTAGCTTTACCACTCCGCAAAAGGTGGGCAGATTTTTCCGATAGCATGCCTTATATATAAAAAGTTTACACCTAATTGTGTCTTCCATTATTTTACAGGCAATTGATGTGACACCGGTCGGTAGTTTTCTGCTAAGGTTTTTTTTGCCTTTTTTGAAAAAAGAAATTTTTTATATCAAACGACTCTTTAAAAATATACGCTAGTGGCCAAAAGTGTGTATTCATCAACGATTTTTTTAAAAATAATTAAAACAAATTTTTTTAATTTTTGAAGGTTTTTTATAACTTTTTTTGGTTTTTAAGGATAACAATTATATAATTCAAAATATATGCGAAATAATATAAGTTTTTATGGTTTTATTAGGTATAATAAAATGTTTAAAAATTCATTTTTTTTAGGGTGGATACACACTTTTGACCACAAGTGTAAGTAGAATGGCGAAGGTCGATGCACAGTTCTTTAAAATAGTTGAATGTAAATTAGAAA
Organism: Hydra vulgaris; assembly: GCF_022113875.1. Classification (NCBI taxonomy): domain Eukaryota; kingdom Metazoa; phylum Cnidaria; class Hydrozoa; order Anthoathecata; family Hydridae; genus Hydra; species Hydra vulgaris. Next base: position 11,900,765 of record NC_061162.1, read on the forward strand.
ACACTAACTTCACTTGATTTGTTTTCTTCCAAGTTTTTAATCTTAGATGAACATCTTGAAATGTAAAATCTTCATTTTTCATAATGAATGTTTGAATAGTTTTTAAATAAAACGAAGGCAAAAGACCATCATCTTCTTTCACATATGCAGTTTGAAATTTTTTTTTAAGATGTCAGCAAGATTTTTTGAATGTTGATTAGTTTTACCATTTGCTTTCTTTAATGCTTTTATAGAATTTTTGAATGCTTATTGATTCTTCATATTGTTGTAGAAAAGCTTTTGATTTTTAGTGGCTTTTTTTACCAGATTAAACTCAAAGTTTTGTCGCTCTTTTTTAATCTTGTCTGCTACATTGAAAATCATTTTGTATTTAGATTTCAACACTGAGTCTTTCCATTTACATGAGCAGTTGTATCTTTAACTTTGTTTGCTTCTAATAAGAAACTTTAACCTAGCATTGATCCAGGCTGGTCTGATTTTTAAATAGTTTAATTTCTTTTTAATTGGATTGGATTACAATCCACCTCGTTGTAAAAAATTTGTTTATCAAACATTTCTTGTACATTTTTATAACCGTAAGATTGGGTGGCTTTGACACATTTTGCATCTTAATGTCTATTGCATGAAAGCCATTAAAGTTATTTCCTCAAACACTTAGTACTTTTAGAAGCGCATAGAAAGAAAAGTTAGAACTATCTGTCTCCCAATTTGAAAATTATTTACCTGAAGTATCTTTTGGGTGGTTTAAATGTTGGGCTAAAGTTGCCCTATGTGTTAGGGTGACTTTGGCCCAACCCTGTAAAAAGGAATTAAAGGAAGCAAAACAACAATAAAAACAACAATATTTAGGCAAAGAAAATAAATTTACAAAAATAAAGTGACAAAAAAAGATTTAGTAACAAAGTTCTTGTATACAGTAAATAAAATATAGGTACAAACTAAACAAGTATAGGTACCAAGTAAACAAACAGTTTAGGTATAAAGTAAACAAAAGTGATAAAAATAATGTTTTAAAAAATTTCGTGAAAAAGTTCTGGAACTGAATAAATTCCTCTTTTCGAAATTTTCTTTGGTTCCTCAATAAAATCGACTATTTCAGACTGGGGAAAAAAAAGTTACTCTGCTGGTATGACCATTTCCAGTTAAATCCATTTCTTTTCATAATAATAATTTCTGCTCCATTATCTACATTATTTGAATTTAATCTATTATTTTTATTTATAACACAAGGTGATATATTTGTTGAACATAACTTTTACCTGGGACAACACATACTTTACATCGCTTTGGTTTTTTAGGACCATCTGAGGGATCATTCAGTGACTTACATAAATAATCTAAAAATTATTGGCTTATTAATCAGTAGCTGAGTCTAAACCTACATTAGAACATGGTAGTCGGGAAAGCACTTGAGACTTGTCTAATGGAAAAATTCCAGTTTTGCGAACCAACTCTAAGGTTATCATTCCCATGTTCACTTAAGTTGGTCATTAAACAGTCTAAAAGTCTAGGAAATTCATCTTTAGGGAAAAAAGCAACTCTTCTTCCTTTTCCTTTCTCCTTCCATTCACATAATATTTTGCGCCAGTTAATCTTCATAGGTCTAAAGTAGGCAACATCTAATGACTGCGTGAGATGTGTAGAGTTTGCTAGTAATGCCACAAATCCTATGTTATTGCTTTGACATGCATCCAGTACTGCAATGTTCAAATGTGAAGATACGTTATCACCTATAATGACACTTCTTCCTTGAGCCTTCTTAAGTCTTGGAAGAAGTAAAAAGAAAAACCAGTCCTCAAAACATGTTGAATCAAACCAAACACTTTTTGATCTGTTATAACGTGCTTTTGGTGGCCCATGTTCCCTCCATGTATTTTATAATGACTCAGCTTTGTAAACAATATAAGGTAGTAGCAATTCACCATTTGCATTGCCACAAAACATTATAGAGAATGAGGTCTTTGTAGAATTAATGATGCGTTCAGGATACTTACATTCACGCTTTGTTAATTTCTTTTTTTAAACCTGGATCATCACTGAGATTGGTTTCATCATAATTTCATATATTATCAGGTGATATATTACTTATTTCATTTTATAGATTTATAAAGTAGTTATCAATCATATTCGTTCCTATTTCTGCTCTCTTTCGCTTTATGTTGCTTGCAAATCTTACTGTGAGTTTTGGATTTCTTTTTAAAAAAGATTGAATCCAATCGCAACCAGGAAAATTATTTTTGAACTGAGGTATAATGACGCCTTTTTTCTCTAAATACCCTTTTACTATGCATCTTAAATTATATTTATCAACAGGAACCAAACTCAGATGATTTTATTGCATATGCCGTAAACATGCCTTCTTCTTTTAATGTAAATATTTGCTGACCACTATAGTTTTTTAATATTTTTACCACCATACTTTTCAAAATTGCATTACTACTACAAAATTTTTCATTCCAACATAGTAACTACCATAATATCTATAAATGATCACTAAAAAAGGTTTACTCTAATACATGGGGTGACTTTAGCCCGGGCCAATGTCACCCTATGTAGTTGGCCAAAGACAACCTACTTTTTTTTAACCTCAATCACAAAAAACTAATAAACTGTTAAGTTTTCAAAACAAGATAGAATCAAACACTAATGGTTTAAAATTAATTCAGTGTATATTCCAATAAAAAACCTTCTACAGGTACTGCTATTGATGTAAAAGTTTAGACACCTAAAAAAAGTCGGATTTTAGGTGCTTTTTCTAAAGTGCAATTTACAATAATATCACAAAGACTCGAGTTAAGTAAACTAAGTTAAACTAAATAAATAATAAATTTCCCACAATTTGCTACTAAACATCAACCGGTATACCTTAAGGTATCGATTTTAAACAATTTTTAAACAAAAATTTCTGTTGGGCTAAAGTCATCCCGTAGGGCCAAATCCACCCAATTTTACGGTACTGAAGCATTGTACCCAGTCAACATTTGAAATTAGATTAAATATGAGTTTAAAATTGGAATTAGCAAACATAAATCTTTTGGTTGCTTTTATTGTCACGGATTGCTTTATCAGACAAGATAAAACAGAAACATATTATTAGATGTTTTGTTTAAAATAAATAACAGGCCACACTTGTTCTAGTTTACCGGGATTTAGGACAGCATCAATTAGTTCTAATAAGCTGTCTACATACGAACCTTTTCGTCCTTCTGATCTGTCAAAAAAAAAAAAGCTAAAAATTTTTTTAAATTTTTTTTGTCAAAAATAAATTTTTTCACTATTGTTAAAAATTAGTAAATGCTATGAGCTAGCTAGCCACGTGAAAGTTTTGGCAATTTACCCAGCATGGGCGGATCCAGCATTTTATGGTCTTTGAAATAGCTAACTTCTTGGCATGGGGCAAACTCCAAACATTTATATGTTTATACTTTCATCGTAATACATTTTAGCGTTCAAAAATTTTGACCATATAAAGTTTAAACCCCCTCAATTTGGGGGGGGGGGGGTCAAGTTTTATATGGTCATAATTTTTAAATGCTGAGAAATTATACTATGAAACTTAAAATTTCTCGACGAATATAAATCTAGTTGAAAATAGTACAAAAAATATTTCATCAACTTGTTGCTCTCACGTTTAGGGAGGGTGGGGAGGAGGAATGGGCAAAAATTTTTTGTAAACCATCTTTGTTTGACATAAGTATACTCAAATAAAAGTTTGGAGTTAGCTCCATGTCTGAAAGTTAGATCTTAAAGACGAAAAAATGCTTGATCCGCCCCTGTTACCAAGAAAGACTTTTTTTCAAGAAACAGTCTTTAGATCCTGAAACAATAATTATTAAAAAAAAATCTGACTGGAAATGGTAAAACAATAATGACTGAAACATTTACAATATTTTTTTTATAAGGTCTCTTGTGTTTTCTTTGTAAAGTAAAGAGGAAGCGAAGTTCGAAACGTTACGCTTTTCTTCCGAAAAACATATATTTTTCAATATCTTGCATGCGCATGTGCAAATCATAACAATTTATTTGTTATATTTAGTTACTTTTTTATTTATTTATAGTTGGCACATATAGTTGTTACATTTTTAGCTCTATAATTATGCTAATTTATGCCAACTGACACTTATCCTCCAAAAATAAAAATCGTTATAAATGTAAATTGTAAGATAACCGATAAATACATTAATGATAGTAAAAAAAAAGCCAATTAAAGTGGCAAAAACTAACAAAAATATAAAGATTTTATTTTACTTTAGTTTATTAATGTATCCAACACCTTTAATTAAAAATTTAGATAGACGTTGCTTTGTATCCAGTTTTTATTTTAAATTTAAATTCCTTCAAGGAAGAAGATGTTTTACAATCATTCAGGGTTAGTTTCCAAAATTTAGGTCTTTGGTAAGATAAAGATTTCAATCCATATTTTGTTGTTAGAATATTAGTGGGGTTTGGCTTATCATATCTCAGATATGCTTTTAAAACCTAAAAATTTCATTCATAGATACAGGCGAAACTTGTAATTTTTCTTTGAAAATCTTTCACATGAATTTAATTTAGGCGCTTATTTAGTTTCTTACTGTGAAACATCCATAGAAGTTTGAAGTTATAAATGCAGAAAGTATAAGTTTACTTTATTTGAAAGACATATAGGATGCGATTTTTGAAAGTGCGTTTACTTTTCTGCTGGCATATTTGCATAAATTTTTTAAATGCACTTCAAAGGAAGTTTGTTGTTGAGTTTTATTCCGGGTCGAATTGAAGGAAGTTTGTTGTTGAGTTTTATTCCGGGTAATTTAACATTTTTTAGATGTTTTAATTGTTAAATTAGAAATAGTAATTTCAAGATTACTATTTTTGCTAATGATCTGCTGATATTTTTCAGGGTTTCCCTTCATTCCATTATCTTCAAACCATATTAACAATTGATTTGCGGCTTTTTTGAGGTTACTTACTACAGAAGTAACGTTTTTTCTTGTGCAGTATGGAGTATTGCTATCTTCATACCCAGCAATTTCAACGTCAGGAAGGAAAAAAATAAATCACATATAGAAATTTTAAATAACAGAGGTCCGAGTATCGAACCTTCCGGAACTCCGTATAGCATATCATTGTAACTGCTGAATTCATAATTTATTCTTACTCTTTGTTTTCTATTCATAAGGTAGTAAGACATAAACATTATACTGTTTTGACTAAAACCATAGACATCAAGTTTGGCAATTAGTAACGCATTGGATATGCAATCAAAGGCTTTAGAGAGATCAATTAGTAAAGCGCCAAAGTGCCCGTTTTGATCTTATGCTTTTCTCTATTTTGTGATCATTGCAATGAACCTTTGTTGAGCACTATAACCATTACGAAAATTTTTTTAAAGAAGCTAGCTATATCCTCATACATGCATCTTTCAAATACCTTAGATAGATTGGATAGAACACTGATTGGTCTGTAGTTGCTTTTATCTGCTTTGGAGCCTTTTTTATCTATTGGAGTAATATCAGTGTTTTTTAATAGGTCTGGAAAAATGTTATTTAAAATAGCGTTTAAATAGTTTGAAATAGTTCTAGTCTTTATATATAAAATCAGAAAAAATAGTAATGTTATCGTTGAATATTCTAGTTGGTATATCGTCCTCGTGTTGTGCTTTAGATTTATATAATTTAGAAATATAGTTAAATACCTTTTTGAAGAATGTATAACGGTAAAGAAAAGGGCATTGAATTTTTTATTAAATTCTTAATTGCAATAATACTTGGATTCAAATTGTACTTAAATATGGAATTTTCTATGGGGTCATGGATAAATGCTTAGATATTTTCAGTGATCGGTTTGATGCACAACTGCAATTTAGTCTCTTTATAATATGCGTTAAAAATATCGGCCACAATTTTATCATCTGATATTATGGTTTTTTTGTACATACCTTTTTTTTTGTGATGCATGCTTATTTAAAGTGACTACACACTAAAAAAAAAGGTGAAAATTTCTGCTCTAGGGTAGGATATTTGATATACCCTTAATAAGGTATAACTTTCTACCTTTAAAGCAGGGCTGTGGAGTAGGAGTCGGAGTCGCTAAACAAAATCGCGACTCCAACTCCAATAATAAAACTTCTCGGTATTGCACGTGTATTTATAAAACATTCAATTAACCTTATATTTATATTAAACCTCAAAAAATGTTTCATAAATTTGTCAAAAAACTTTTTTTTTTAACTTGTCGCATAATATTTTTTAAAGAATTCAAAGAATTTTTCAAATATTTTGCTTTGGAGTTGAAGTCGGAGTCGTTACTTTTTTTTTACGACTCCACACCCCTGCTTTGAAGTAGAAAATTGTAATAAAAACAGTTATTTGTCATAGAATTTTTTACCTTAAAAGGTAGAAAATAGTACCTTACTAAAGGTATATCACATATCCTACCTTAAGAAGAAATTTCTACCTTTTTTTTTAGTGCGTATTACGGTATCTTTAAATCCAATAATCACAGTTTTTTTTATTTATACCTTTTATAACTTTTTTTTTTTTTTAAATTTGTTATTTAGGTGCCCCGAGAAGACCTAACGGTCTTGTCACTGAGCACCGCGGAAATGCATTTAACCATGAAGTTCGCGCCTCCTTCTTTACAGTGACGCAGTACCTCATTTTATAAATTTTCGTTATCAAAGTTTTAAAGCATCTGTTATTCGTTTTTACTCGGGAAATTACATTTCAAGACCAAAATTTCCAATTTAGGAAAATTGGATAAATCTATTTCAATTGTCCTAACGGTCTTATCACAGAGCAACGTGGTTGAACATTTAATTGGAAGTTCACACCTCCTTCCTAACCGATGTCACAAAACTTGCCCATAGATGGAATTTGAACCAGTTGAGTTATTTCCTTTTAAGGTTCAAATTTATTTCTGATTGAATTAATGTTTATGTGACTGATTATTGTTTTAATCGGATGTTGACTTTTAACTAAATAAAGGTTTAACTAATTCGGGTTCGATGTGATATTATTAGGAGCAATAATATTTAGTTTCTGCGATAAATTGATAGCAATCGGTGTAAAAGCTTTTTTTAGCTTCGGAACATTTCGGGTGGTCGAGACAACAATCTCTGTTACCTCGGACGTCAAAACGAAAGCGCTGATCTAGAGTATTATTATTCTGTATAAGATCATTTAATATTTTTTTTCTTTATATAATTTGTTAATTGTTTGATCGGTAAAACTTCTTTCTAGGCGTATAAAAATATTATCATTTTTATACGCCCAGAAAGAAGTTTGTCGATCATTTTTATTATTATTATGTATTTCGCCGATGAAAAAAGTTTGTGCAATACAATATAATACATCGCTGGGGCAAAACGAAGACTAGTTTAGTCTTATCACAAGCCCCTTTAAATAAAACTGTCAATATTAAAAATACAAAGCAAAGTAACTTGTTAAATAAACGTTAAATAAAACGTTGCGTTAAAATTAAATAACGTTAAATAAAATGTAACGTTAAGTAAAAATAAAATAAAATACATTTTACGCTATGTTAGAGTGTAATATATCCAAAAGTATAAGAACATTTTATTAATTAAATTTGTTTTTTCTAATTGGTTTTAGATTTATAAACCTTTTGAATTTAGATCATAAAATAACAGATAATATACGAATAACAAACAAAACATTTTTAAAAACATTTTTAGTAACTTAATGTGTCTTTATATATGTTTTTTGATATGTTTTTTATTAAAGTTTATTATATAAAATAAAAAAACAAAAAACAAAAAAATAAAAAAAGTCATAATGTACAAATTGACTAACAGTATATACAGAATATATATTTAAACCATATTTATAAAGAAATAAAATAAATAGACTAACGTGATTACTCCTAGTCAAAGGATTCAGAAAAATTTTAATTCGTTGTCATTTATTAAAAGCTTTTGCTTAAGTTTGTTTTTAAAATGTTTAATAGAAGAAATAGTTTTTAACTCATTATTCAATAGCGTGTTCCATAGTTTAGGACCTCTGTTTGCAATTGAAAACTTAGTAACAGAGTAATAGGTTTTAGGTTGAATATAATTGTTTTCTGAAAATCGTGTTGGGTATAGATGATTTATTTTTTCCAAAAATGAGTCAAATAAAATAGGTGATATTTTTTTATTAGCTTTGAACGTAAAAATAAGAATTTGATAAAGATTTAGTTGAAATACGTTGAGAATATTAAATTTAATGAATAGAGGTTTAGTATGTGAGAAACGATCTACATTTCCAATAATTCTTACAGCATGCTTTTGTTTAATTAATAGTTTATTAATTTTAGCTGCATTAGTGCTGCACCAGGCAACGTTTGCATAACTTAGGTAGCTATGAATAAATGAAAAATAAATGTATTTTAAACAGGTTTGATTTGATAACAGCTTAGCTTTGTAAAGTAGACCAATATTTTTCGAAATTTTATTGTGAATTATATTTATGTGCTCCTTACATCTCACATTTTCATTAATAACAACACCAAGAAATAACAATGAACGCTCTCTTACTATAAAAGAGTTATTTACAACTAAGTTTGGAAGGTTTAATGGGATAAGTCTCTTTTCATGAAGCCGATGGAAGAAAGTATATTTTGTTTTTTTTATGTTCATGGATAATTTATTTGCTATAAACCATTCGCTTAGTTTTGCAAGCTCTTTGTTTACTGTTTCAAATAAAGAATTAATATCCTTATCAGAACAAAATAAGTTGGTATCGTCTGCAAATAGGATTGAATTTAAGATACTTGAAAATTTATTTAAGTCGTTTATATAAATGAGGAACAAAAGGGGCCCTAAAATTAATCCAAGCGGGACGCCGCAAGAAATCCGTTTTACTATCATTAAACGAGATGTATTGTTTCCTGTTTGTTAGATAACTTTTAAACCAAGCTAAGTTATAATTTAAGATACCATAATTTTTAAGTTTGTGTAGGAGAATATTATGATCCACCGTATCAAAAGCCTTACTTAGATCAATAAAGACGCCTAATGTAAATTTGTTTTCATCAAAACTTTTGAGTATTTTGTGTATTAGATGAATGATTGCATGATCGGTTGAATGGCCAAATTTAAACCCAAATTGCTTATCGTAAAGAATATTATTAATAGTTAAAAAAAGAATAAAGTCTGTTATACATAACACGTTCCAAAATCTTGGAAAAGCAGGTAAGAATTGAGATTGGTCTGTAGTTTAAAACATCAGAAGGATCACCTGATTTATATATTGGTGTAACCTTTGCACATTTTAGGTTTTCAGGAAAAACCCCGTGCTTTAAAGATAAATTTAAAATATGTAAGAGTGGTATTTTTATAAAACTAATTGATTTAATAATGACATTACTTCTAACATCATCAGCACCCGGACTTTTATTAGGTTTTAGTAAAGAAACTGAGTTTAATAATTCATCTTCTGTAAGTTCATGATTAGACATGACAGTTATATTAGGTGTTAGGTATGAACAAAAGTTTGTTTGAGATGGTCCTATTTTAGAGGCTAAATTCAAACCTACATTAACAAAAAAGTTATTAAGTGTTTCTGCAACTAATAATTTATTTACAATTTAGTTATTATTATTTTTAAAATTAGTTGGGAGTGCATTTCGGTCCAGATTTTTTTTGCGAATTACCTCTTTAATAATGTTCCATGTTTTTTGTGTACTGTTGTTTCTCTTTAATTTTTCAGAATAATAGTTTTTTTTTGAGCGTTTTAGAACTTTTCAAATAAACGTTTATAACTTTTATAAGTAGTTTCATTTACCAAAGTTCTTTTTTTAAGAAATTTACAATATAATCGTTGTTTAGTTTTGGAAGGTTTAAGAGTTCCCTTCGTTATCCATGGGTTTAAAAGCGGTTTTGATTTGACTGATTTAGTAATTTTAGGAAATACTTCATTATAATGAGTAAGAAATTCAGTTAAAAAAATATCGTAAGCTTCATTAGCATTTTGATTTTTTAGCGTCTCGTTCCAATTTACGTACGATAAAAGATAATGAAAATATTTCATGGATGTATCGTTTATAATTCGTGTTGTTATTTTTCAAATATATATTTTAAGATGCAAGAGTTTCTGATAGCTAGTGATAATCATCTTTTGTTTTTAGTTCAACTGACAGAAGAGTTAATGGGTAAAATTGGTTAAAGTTAGAATTTGATTTTGGAAAGCGGTATATTTTCATAAACGAGTTTACGTTTAGGCTGATTTTTTATAAAGTTTAGGTAACAAAGACTGAATTTAGATTATGAGTAACAAAGATTAAATTTTGATTGAAAACAGACGTTTTTTTTCTACAGCGTGTTTAAATTGTTATACAAATATGGAAGTTTCAATTAAAAACATAAAAAAAAAATATTTACCAACAAATTAGAAGAACAAAAAAAATCTATTCTGAAAGAAACAGAGAAGTTGTTAAAAGAAAAAAAAAATGTTTTGCGTTTTGCATCGTTTTGTCTCTATACCTTTTATAATTGACCTACTGCCCCCCCCCCATCTCATATACGCCATTTACAGACCCCTCTTCCTCTCCGAGCGTATGTACTTTATGGACGGATTCCTAATGTGACGAATATTCAAAAAGATATAAGTATTCTTAAAACAACTCTAAACTTCCAAGAAAAAAACCTAATGGAAAAAGTTGTACAAATTAAAAAGTGTTATGATAAGGATTTAAATATTTTACACAAAAAAACAATCGATTTAGAAATAATTCACGAATCGATGGAGTTGAAGAAAAACCTAACGAAACATAGAGTGACTGTAAAAATACAGTAAAAAATATTTTCAAAAAACAACTAAAAATTGACAGCGAAGTGGTTGTGGAAAGAACGCATCGAGTGGTTGTGGAAAGAGCGCATCGACTACTAAGAACAACAGTTTTGAAGCTATTAATTTACCAACACAAAAACAAAATTCTCCAGGCAATGAAAAACTTGCGTGGAACTGCTGTATCTATTAATGAAGATTTTGCGAAGAAAACTATTGAGAGTCGTAAAAAGTTATGGGAGGAAGTAAAAAGACTAAGCAGTGAAGGGAAATATGCTCTTATAAAATATGACGTTTTAAAAAAATTTTTTCTAAAAATATATGCCCCTTAAAAAATAAAAATTGCAACCCCCCCAAATTAAGGGGGGTTTAAACTTTATATGGTCATAATTTTTGAACGCTGAAATATATTGCTATGAAATTTAAAATTTATCAATGAATTTAAGTCTAGTTGAAAGTAGTACAAAAAATATTTCATCAACTTGTTGCTCTCAAGTTTGGGGCAAGAAGAACACAAATTTTAGGGCTTTATTGTTCCCAAGCTCCAATCATCGCAATTTTTTGCAAAGCATCCTTATTTGATATAAGTATAAACATATAAATGTTTGGATTTTGCACCATGTCTGGAAGTTAGATATCTCGAAGACCACAAAATGCTGGATACTGCCCTAATATTGAGAATATTTATGAGCGTAATGTTTTTAATGTTTTGTGCTTTGTGTATATGTGGAAAAATGACATATCTTTACCCGTTTTTAAAGATCTCTTTTGTTTGAAACCAAGAAATAAATATACTCTTAAAAACAATAATTTTGTATATGAACCCTTTTATCGAACCAAGTTTAATTAGTTTTGTATTGCATACCGTGCACCTTATCTTTGGAATAAAATTGTTTTGTCCAATTTCAACATGCATTTTTGCTTTTCCCATTTTCAAATATAAACTGAAAAATTTAATGGATGATGTAGTCAGGTTTTTTTAATTGTAATTTTATATTTTCTTTATACCTTTTAATATTAATTAAAGTTGTATTTTGTTCATTATGTTTTGATGTAGTTTATATACACGCACTAGTAAAAGGTTCTGATAATAAAATCAGTACGATCTTTCAGAAACCTTGTTTGTGTTTGTGAAAGTAATTTATTTAATACGACAGCAAATGTAAACTAAAAAAAAAAAAAATTATTTTCGTTGCTAATATTAAAGATAAACAAGGACAATAATACCCGACAATAATGATATTATTTTTTTTATTATTTTGTTTTTTATTCTCTGATTGATTATCACTAATTGATCGATTTGTATTGTATTTTGCAAGATCGCTAGACAACACTACAGTGAATAATGAAATGGTCAATTATTTGGGTTTTATGTGATTTTTAGCACTTTTTGATGAAAGTCTCTGAAGATAAATGCAGTTTGTTAACTTATTCCTGCTGCCAACTAGCCCCAGTCTTTCCTTATTGTTCATTAAGAGCTATTGTAAATATATTTATAGCTAACTCGCACTGAAAATTATTTAAATTTTATTATAATACATATGCAAAACGCTTTGCTTTAATGCCAAGACTTTGTTAGACAAAACAGTTAGAAAAACAGAGAGTCTGTTAGACTAAGTTTAAAATTTATATCATTTTAAATCAGTTTTAAATTTAGTTCAAAGTTTTACTAATGTCAGGTAAGATATCAACTAATTAAGAAAATAAAATTGTTCCGAAGGAAATATTGTTCAAGATTGTTCTAAGCTTACTTGGAGCCTGGGTCAATATTAAAACTTTAGATCACTTACAGACATCAGTATTAAATTTTACACGAGTAACAAAAATTCTTGTATGCTATACAGATATGGTATACAGATTAATTAGTTAGTTAAATGACACGAAACGGGCGTGTTCCGTAAACCCATTAACAGCTAGCCGTAACTTGTACAAAATTGCACGGAAGATGATGCGTTGTAGTAACTATTACTTTGAAGCGGTCAACACTGATAGCATATTGTAATAGAGAACAACAAAACAAAAAAAAAAAAAGTGCGGAGAAAGGGAATTTATTACAGGTGGTCTTGGAAGAAATCACATATTTTATATTTTAAATTACGTCACGCTTAGGGGGGGGGTATAGGCGATTTTTTGACGATTTATTCCGAGGGGAAGGAAGGAAGGAGGGGGGACTCGATTTTGAGACGCAACATTTTTTTTTTTAAAGAAGACTTTCCTTTAGTGAAAAGAGTATCTGACTAAACCAAACCCTCAGTTGATGTATCTACATGTTGATTGTAAAATCAACTACGCCTAAACCTTACTTATTCGGTGAGTACACTCCGTTAACGGAGTAGTTACAGCCTGTTAACGGACTGTTACGGCTGTATTCGCAGCGCACGTTCTGTTAAAAAATGTCAAATACTGCGTGACGTAATTTATGGAGGATGCCTTAGGCGAATGCCAGGGAAGTTTTTTGTTCAAAATAGGTAAATATGAAACAAAAACCTTTTCAAAAAATGCAAACAGTAAAAGCAAATAAAATAGTGAATCAGCAATGACGTATTCGGAAAAAATCAAAAACAAAATAAATGATTAAACCATATGAGTTCACCGTGAAACCCTATTGCCAAGAAATGGCATTCAAAGACACTGCCAAATAAGTTCCTGTGCTGGAAAATTACCTTACAATGTGAGAGAAGTTTGTCCGTAGAATGTCATTGTTATATTGAGCCTTACACGCGTTGTCCTGTTTTCATGAATAAAGTAGGAACTTGACAATACAGATGTTATATAACTTTACAAGTTCTATAACATCCATATAGTCAGTTAGAAGTTATAGGATGGTATCTAAACATGTATGTTGTAAATATTTTTGTATTCGATGTTTTCTATTTGAACTAGATGCTCAGCTGGAAATGTTATAATCTCGAAAAATGCAATAGCTAAGGCAACTTAAAGACAATTTCTAGAGATTTGATAAATTATTAGATTTGCTGAGCAATAACCTGTAGGCTAATATGCAAGGTAGATAATATGCAAGGTAGATAATTCCGTGTCTAGAAATTCGCTTGACCCGGGCTGAAATTATTTTTCAATAATATAATCGTTGATTTTTATTTGTATCTTTATCAAAGAAATTGTTTGCTGTTGTTTTGTTCCGTTGAAATTGTTTGTACCCGTTGTTGCATTTAGTATTTAGTATAGCGGGAGAATACAGTGAATTTTGAAATTTTATTGATAATGCATTTACTTTTTTGAATATCATATATAAATAAAATTTAAAACGTTTAAAATTTTTTAAGTATTTGGCGGAAAATATTTAACATTTTAATAAAAATGTTTCCATGCTTGAACCGTAATTGAAAAAAGAACGAAAGCCAACTCATATTTTTTAAGAAAATTTAGTAAGAAAACATATAGATGAAGGTTTTGATGCTAAAATTAACTTCATCTCACTGAACTCTGCCCAAAATGCAGAAACCTACAAGAAAAAGATATTTATTTTCTATCCTCGATGTGATAATAATATAACTGTTATGATCTTTTTAAATGCATGGTATACATTTTATTTTTTATGCAACACGTAAAAGTTGTCAAAGGTGCACACTTCCTGGAAATGAAAAGTAACTATTTCAATACTTAGAAAATACAAGTAATTGCTGAAGTGCAAGTAGTTGCGATATTACGTTAGCGTCAATTCTGTAATATTCAACGCAATATTCTCAATGGCAACTATAAAAAATTTTAAAAGAGGAAACGGAATGTATAGTAAAACTAAAAACGTAAAAAATAATCAAAACTAAAAAAAAAATAAGTTAACAAAAATAATAAATAAAATTACAAAAAGTTACCAAGTTGATTTTTCAAAAATCTATTTATATTATGCAAAATAAATTCCGATGAAGAAACTTCCCAGATCAAACTAAATCTATCTGAGTTATGAACTAAAATTATAATGGTATTTTTAATCACTAAAAAAGTATAATTTCAATGAAAAAACCCAACTCCAAGAATTTAACCAACCAATGAAATCAAGAGCAAACGTTAACGCCAAACCTTTTTGTGGAGAACATTAAGGTATTCTTGGCAAAACTCCAACACCAACACCACCATCGTGCATGCTCATTTCTGTAGTAAGAGTCCATGCATTTGTCCATGGATCATATGTTTCAATAGAACTTAGATTTGCTGCCCCATTATAACCCCCGATTGCAAAAATTTTTCCGCCTAAAGTAACTGTTGAAACACGGCTTCGACGTTGAGTCATCGATGCAACGTTTGTCCACTGATTGTTGCATGGATCGTAAAACTCTACAGAACTTAAAAACGATGTTCCATCATAACCACCACAAGCATACACTCGGCCGTTTAAAACTGTTAAGCCAAGGCGACACCGCCTTGTAGTCATTGGTGCTATAGCACGCCACTGCCGCAGTGTGCTATCATACATTTCACCGCTAGCAAAAATGGTTAAACCATCGTGTCCACCAGCACAATACAGTTTACCTATAAATAAATGTAATATAAATAAACTAATTGCAATATATCATCAAGATTAAAACTTAAGATAAAATAAAATTATGTTAAACTTTACGAAAATTAATAAAAACTCTTACCATTCAAGGTGCTTACGCCAGCAGCACTTCTCAGTGTCGACATTGAAGCAACAAATCTCCATTGATTCAATTCTGCATCATAACATTCTACACTATTTAAAGATGAGTTTCCGTCATATCCACCTACTACAAAAATTTTGTTGCCTAATACTGCTGCTCCAACTGCGCTTCGACGGATGTTCATAGGACATACCTTTTTCCAGCTAAAATTAAATTATTTTTCTTAGCCTTATAAACTATATATATTTATAGATAATTTATACTTTTATAGTAGTCGAAAAATGACCGTACTCGAAAATCAATATATGCAAACATAAACAGCAAAAGATTCAAACACAGTACTGTATTGCAAAAATACTTTTCAATAAAAACAATTTATTTGGTTAAAAAAAAATGATTTTTTTCTTCAACAGTTTAAAAAAAAAATCTTCAAAATATTCTATAGGAAAACAAATAAATTAACGGAAAATAAAATATTTTTTACCTAATTATTTAGTTGAAGTTTAAATTTTTTTTTCGAATAATAGCTATTTTGAATTTTTATAAGCTTTTTTAAACATAGTTTAAAATAAATTTGTCAAGTTAAAAAATTTAATGTTCTGTGAATTTGTTTCAAAACATCTATAACTAGTTGAGTTATATTATAAAGTTTTTACACACTTTTGGATTTAAAACTTTAAAAATTTAAATTTACTATTAAAGGGTGGCCATTTAGAATTTTAATAAGGTTTGTTTAGTCATTGTTTAAATTAAATATGTTTAGTTAAACAATTTATTTTTCTGAAAATTTATTTCAAGGCTAAAATTGAATTATTATGCAAGGTTAGATGCAATTGTGAATGCCATTATTTTTTTTATTATTCATTATTCTAAACTCCATGTTAACATATGTATGTTCGTTTTCTGTTTGAATCTCTGATGTGGTGTTGTGGTGTGACACCCGGTTGTAGTGTTAACTAAGTGACTGACTAGTGAGTAAAACCGTATAACAGACAGTTAGCCTTAATTTTAACCTTTAATTTCTTTTTATACAAAAAGAAGAGAAAAAAGCTAAGAGAAATGAACTGGTGGTGTTGATGATGGTATCTAAATGAAAACGCTCATATTAAATACTGATATTAACTGGATTGGGCTACTGCTTGGTAGAAGACCTCCTAGGCAAATAGTTTAGGGGTAAACTGAAAATTCTGTTAACCTGCCTTTCACCTCTTCTTCACTGGAATTTCTTGACTCTACCTAAGGGTAATTGCTTGAGCATTCTTGTTACTGGTTATACAACTGCTATTGTTATCTCCTAATATGGGTACACCTCTAAAACTCAATTTAATGATTCTAAGGCTAGCTGGTGGTAAAGTTTCCTGAATTGTTTACTAGTTGAATTACCAGAGACATGGTGGGGATTAAACTCGAAACTTCCTGCTTATGAAGCAAACACTCTATCGTTACATCACTATTACATTATTTATTAAACTGTTATTAAAAAACTGCAATAATTATTAAAAACATGTTTAAAGTATGTAAAATACTAACTTTACAACATCTTTTACAAAAATTTATGATCTGCAAAGTAACTTGATAATGAATCTAGTATCACTACATCTAGTATCACTTACCCTGCTGACAATAAAGCTTTTGTATTTCTAAATCTTTTAGTTACATTTTTCTAACAATACTAACCAGTTACCTTCAATCCTTGAATATGTCATCTCTGATCCTAGTTTGTGCTTAGCTTCTTATTCTTCTTTAGATGGTCTTGTACTTATTCTTTCGACTCACCTTGTCATAGCACTTTTTAATACTACCTTAAAGCCAACTGTTTGTCTTTTAGGATTTCTTGGGTGATTTTCTTTGTGATAAAGATTCCTTTCAAGATTCTCTTTGTGATAGTCCTTAGGCTGATAACTTTCGCCTCTCTGCAGATAACTGTATAAAAAGATAAAGCAAAACTATTTGCAAAGGGCTTTTCTTTTAATTCATGTCTTAAATCTAATGATCACATTCTTTTTGTAATCCCAAAGAAATAGCTTTATCCATTGTTAGATACCCAAATAATTTGGGCTTCATTTGCAAGTTATTTCTCTTTTAAACTCTTCTACAGCTTGTGACTAAATTTCAAAAATGCTACTGATTTCAAAATTTTTGATAGGGGGAATCTTCCTTTCCTTTACACACCTCCTGCCTTACAACTACTTTCACTCTTTCCAACTTATATTTTCAAATAAATAACAACAATGATGATACAAATGTATCATCACCATTATCAAAGTTGTTAGCCTAATCAATTGCAAGTATATAGACATAAAAATTTCTAATTTAAATCAAAACATTTATCTCTGATAAATTATAAGTTCATCATTGGATAATTAAATTGATTTTCACCAATAAATTCTTTTAGCTTGGTCTTCTATTATGAAAGATCTCAGTGTAACTCTGGACTCTCAACTAAATTATAAAAAGCATATCTCAAACATTGTACATGCAGCTAATACTAGAGCATATCTTATTTTAAATTGCTTCAAGTCTCGCGATTCTAGAATCTTAGTAAAAGCCTTCAATACATATATTAGGCCTATATTAGAATATTGCTCCCCAGTTTGGTCACCATATCATGTTGAACTAATAAAGGTTGTTGAGAACGTGCAAAAACGTTTCACAAAAAAAATCCTGCACTTAGGCAATTTAACCTACAATAACTGACTTCAGTTGCTTGATTTGGAGTTGCTTGAGTTAAGGCGAGTAAAGCATGATTTTTCGATTTGCTACAAAATTCTGCATAACTTGGTCTTAATTGATAAATCTATGTTCTTTCTTTTTGACAACAAAAACAACATTCGGGGACAAGTATAAATTACACAAACAACATTGTCGACTAGATATTCGCAAATTTAGTTTCTCTTACCGAGTTGTCAACATTTGGAATCAGTTGCCTTTCGATGTTGTTAATGCCGATAATATCAACATCTTTAAGAGTAAAATTAACTCAATCAATTTTGAAAAGTTTTGTCGGCGTTGATAAATTATTTATTCAATTTTTTTTTTTTTTTTCAGGTGGGCACGCTGTTAGTGTCCATCAATATTGGACCTGCGTGTCCTTTAGAACATGTATATTATTTGTTCTAATAAATACAAATACAAATACTATGTCTTTTTTTAGAGGGAATTTTAATTAAATTTCTGATGAACTAATAACCTAATATAATATAAAAACCTATGATTTAGTTTTGTATAAACCCAAGTTTTTAGAGTCTGTGAATATGGATATATATATATATATATAAATATATATATATATATATATATATATAAATATATATATATATATATATAAATATATATATATATATATATATATATATATATATATATACATATATATATATATATATATATATATATATATATATATATATATATATATATATATATATATATATATATATATATATATATATATATATATATATATATATATATATATATATATATATATATATATATATATATATATATATATATATACATTCAGACAAAAATGAATAATTTATAAATCGTTATTAAAAATTAAAAACTACCTATTTTGCAAACATTAAAAAAATTGAGTAAAAAAAAAAATGAGTAAAAAAATTAACTGATTATAAATAACATTATAATTATAACAATATAACAAATAAAAAATTTTTGTATATTTTTTTTGCATTTTAAATTTTGTTCAAATTCAAAATAAAATATTAATACCCTACAAGTTTTTATTTACATTATAAACACACATATTTTATTGGCCATTTGCTTGCATAAATATCCCTCCAAGATTGAACCAGTTGTCCAGTACTGGTGGGAGAAAAAGAGCAAAGGTTCGTAAGAAAATGAGAAGAAAAATAAACAAAAACATTTAGATTACATTATTTGAATAAAAAATGAAGAAAAGCGTCAGCAGATATTTAATTTATTTTTAAATCTTGTGACTTCTATAAAAGCAAAATTAAAAGAACTTGTTTAATCAATATTTTTTTATAGTTTGATGACATTGAGATCAATATAAATAATTCCAAAGAGTTGCAAAATATCTTGGAGTCTTCAAGATATTGAAGGCTCCCAAAAAATAAGTTAGATTTTTAAGTTGTTAGTCAACAATATATCCAACCAACAAATATATAAAAATGATCTTGATACACAAACTAGACCAGCTTCTAACAACCCTGCTCATGGAAATCATTATAAATTTTAATTTTTTTCCCTTTAATTATTTTTGCTTACAATTTTATTTGATGTGTTTCTTTTATGCACTGCTTTAAAAACTATATTTTTATTATATGAGTTTACTATATTGTGAATTTGTAATTTAATTGTAATTTAATATAACTTTATGATTTTCCATTTTAAATTACATACTTTAATGGGTAGATAAATAAATAAGTAAATAAATAAATATATATATATATATATATATATATATATATATATATATATATATATATATATATATATATATATATATATATATATATATATATATATATATATATATATATATGCGAATATAGATGTCAGTAATCATATCTGGACAATTGCCTTAAATCAAATTAGTGATATTGCATATTGTATCTTTAGTATTTATGTTATTCCGCAATTTTGCAGCTCTGTTTGTAAGAAAGTTAAATCTTGCTGGATAATTTGTAACCAGTTCAATATTCAATTTATTGCCTTGCCTATGTGTATGAATCCCAAATTTATCAATAAATAGAAACATAAAATTTGACATTTGAATTTTTTCATGCCAATGAAAAAATTCAATGGTCAAATGAAAATTAAGTTTCCAGTAGTGTTTTTTTTTTTGTTATTTTAGTCCACTTAGAAGTTTTAATGAAACATTAAATAATTTAATAAATGATTATATGTCTATTAACTTGAATGAAAAATTATTTTGTATCTAATTCTTATATTTAAATAATTTAAACAAGGATAATTTAAAAAAAGGTTTCAAAAATTATTTGTGTCAACCTTACCATCCAAGTGCGGGATCATATCTTTCAACGTCATTTAATCTTACAGTTCCATCGAAACCACCAATTGCATAAAGTTTTCCATCATGAATTGCAACACCTACTCTTGACCTTTGAACAGACATTGGCAGAACATGGTTCCATTTTCCAGAAACTGAATCATATTTTTCTACAATTGATAATGACTCTCCTGATGATGTTAATCCACCTACAACATAAATCATTCCACATGATTCATTGCATCTTCGTGGAAGAGTTCTTTCACTATTTAACTCCTTTCTACGCTCAGGCATTAACTTGTAATCTTTAGCTTCATCTATCAAATCTCTGCAATATATATTGTTATGAATAATTTCTTCTGTTAAAACCCTGTCACTTAAATACTGAGGTGATAATAAAGGAAGCCGCACATGGGCAAGCAACCTTGGTAAATATTCTTCTCGTTTTGCAATGTCTACCTTTACCCATGACACTACTGCTTCAAATATTTGTTCCTCAGAACGAACGTTTAGGTCATCTTTTTTAATTATTTCTATTAAATTATCAATATTAATTTGCATAAATTCGTCAGACTGTGATACTTCTACAAAATTTTTTTCAAGGAAAGAATTTGCTGCTTTTAAAAGTTTTTCACATAAAAAAGCGTCGGCTAAATTTCGTACTGTTAAACAGTTTTCTGGATGCAACTTTTTCATCAAATAATTTATACAAGCATCTTTAACACAGTTAATTTGCATTAAAGATGCAGCAGATAACAAGTTATGGACGTTATCAATTCGCACATAAAGATTTTCTCCATATATAAAATCAACAAGAGCTTGAAGTGATTTACTGTCAACACCATGAATGTATATCTTAGGTGAGGAACTTTCAATCATTTTGTTTGTAAACATGGCACTAAAATAAGGTGTTGTAGCGGCTAAAACTATTTTATGAGCTTTAATTTCATTGTCCTCTGCAACTAGAACTACATCACAGAGACAATCATTTTGTTTCAATTTCAAAAAAGATTTCATTATATCACGAAGAATATCAGGTCTAGAGGAAAGTGAAAATATTTCTGACTCTGAAAGACCTTCGTCGTCAATGCTCCTGAGAGAAGAGAAATGGTTATCACTAGGAGAAAAACTGGCTCTATTCGACTTTTCTTCTCGAAACTCATACCCATCCATAGCCATAGCAAGGTTTTTTTGAAAAAATTATGTTCTTGAACTGATTTAAGACAACAATTTTTTAAAAATTTGTTTACATATTTAGGTAAAGTACGCATGCGTTGTTTTTAGACAAAATTCCAACTGTAACTATGTGGAGTTAAATTACGGATATGAATCAAAAATTAACACCTGGCATTAAGACTTGATAAAACGAAAAATTTAGTTAGAAGCATGAATTTTTAATTTAAATTTTAAATGTAAAATCATATGATAAATTATTGATTAATATAAACGTCAAATTATTAAAGTTATGTACATGCTTAACTACATAGAGATTGGAAACACGTTTCTATTAATTTTTTATAGTTTGTACATCTTGTATCTTTTATTTAGTTATTATATAATTAAACTTTATAGTTGTTATCTTAAAGTTTTTATAATTTGGAGCTCTAGATATTGCTGTCATTTTCCACCTCCCCTCGCTGCACAATTTCTTAGGTTCTTAGGTCAAGTGGGGAGAGAGGAAAGGGGGGGGGGAAGGCACCTTTAGGTTTTTGTTAACTAAATAAAAAAAGTGTTCTCTAATTCCCTAATTTGAATGAAGTTAAATAGCCCAATTTTTCCATTTTGTCGAATGAATCTAAAAAGAAGATACAATTTGTGGATTAAAGGTACAAAAAGGTCCAAATTTGCCAATTAATGGTATAAAAATTCATTGAGTGGGGGTGTCACAAAACTACCCTTTACGTCGGCCATGGTTGTAAAGTAAGAAACCGTGTAAACAACCCTGTGAGCACTTGTCTAGAAGAAGCGTGATTTTTGGTAGGGAAAAGTCGGGCTACCGACAGACGGCGGGTAACTCCGGACACTTGATGTTTAAAGAAGCTATAAGGCTTTTAATGCTATAATAGTATCATTTGAGTGAAAATATGGCATATGCAAAATATCTATTAAAATATGCCAAACTAAATGACTGGGAGGGCAAGATTTTGTTTTCCACCACCAGAAGAGCGACGTATCATCATATTTGATTCACATATAAATATACCTAATTTTTATGTAAACTAATAACTTTTTAATGAATATAGATACATTTAAAACTTAAATTCACCGGTTTTAAAACTAGTATTTGTGAATGAGGTTTGATCGGGTGGTATCGGATACATGTTTGGAGAGTGGCTCTGGACAACTTAATTCGTTTCCATATTAATAATAAACAACTTTTTTATATAAATGTTAATATATTTAATATAAACACAAACCTATAATAGTAATTCATTTAATTCCAACAAAAAAACCTTTGAAAAAGTGTTTTTAATGTGTATATTTCATTATAAAAAAGTTTATGTTTATACTATAAATGATGACATTTTCATTCTCATTCCTTATATATCAGAGGCAATTTTTAAAGGTGATTTTTTTAAAAATGTGTCGAAAACAGTCCAATGCTCAATTATTATATATTACACTTGTGTCGCACTGGTAAAAAAGAGGTAAAGTCATGGTTAAACATAGCGTCCGGGGCTACACTCCAATTTCAGAACATGCTTTTTTTCTAACATTTTTTCATTTATGTTTTGTATATTATTAAAATACACGATAATTATTTTTTTGTTTCTAATTCGATAGATGAATGTTTGAACTTTTAAAAAAAGTTTTTTGACATTTTATTTTCTGTTAGCACATGTGTACAAACTATATTTTCCTTGAGTGTCCGGGGCTACCCGAATCTCTCCTAATTCTAAACATTTTAATAAATTAAATTCAATATAGATAAATTTAATTAAAAAAATTACCTGAAAAAAACAAAATTTTTTTTTAGATACAATTGCATGTATAGCTGGTGCCAAAACCATTAAAATATGGAATGAATTTAGTCAAAGTATCTACAGGTGAACAGAACCTTTTCCAATAAAGCCAACTTTACCGTATGAGTGAAAACAAGTTTTTCCATGAGTTTTTAATACACAAATATGTTGAATCAAAATCAAAATTTTGAAATTTTTGACTTCGGCAACATTTTTTTTGTTTGTTTTAAGTTGCCTTACGGTCTTATCACAGAGCACCACAGAAAACCATTATTAGGAAGTTCACGCCTCCTTCCAAACCGATGTCGCAAAACTTGGCGTTTGAACCACGGATTTTACGTTTTTGAGGAAAGTGCGTTACCACTGCGTCACGGCTGCTATAAACATATTCAAATGGATTTAATGTTATTAAAAAACCTCTAAACCTATAAAAAGGTAACAAAACATATTTATACTAAGAATTTTATTTTTTAAACAATTTTTTTTTTTTATAATATTTTACTTTTTTTTTTAATCAAGAATCATAACTTTAGTTTTAAACAGATCCAAATTTTATTTCTTTATAAGAATAGTGAGGATTCAAAGCATAAATTTATCTTATCATAACTTTTAAGAAGTTTAGACAATTTTTGTTCAGCGCAAAAGTTAATTTTTAAATTATTTGTATAAACGAAACATAGTGTCAAAATATAGAAGTTAAAAAAAAATTTTCAACTTAAAAATTATAAAGTAGTTAATCAACTTAAAAACTCTGAAAAAACAGAGGACTTTATACCTTAATTAACAATTCATTAATTCACAAACCGCAGGTTGAATACTGTACATTAAATAACGATAGTGATTCATTAACAATTAAAATCTAAAGTAAAACAAATAAAAACTTAATCGTGCATGTTTTAGTTTGACTGTGTTCTGGTGGTAATATATATATATATATATATATATATATATATATATATATATATATATATATATATATATATATATATATATATATATATATATATATATATATATATATATATATATATATATATATATATATATATATATATATATATATATATATATATATATATATATATATATATATATCAGGCGCGGATCCAGCATTTTTTGATGTTTGAGATAACTAACTTCCAGACATGGAACAAACTCCAAAAATTTATATGTTTATACTTATGTCAAATAAAGATGATTTGCAAAAAATTGCGACGATTGGAGTCTGGGAACAAAAAAGCCCCAAAATTTTGGCCACACAAACCCCAAACAAGAGAGCAACAAGTTGATAAAATATTTTTTGTACAATTCTTAAGTAAATTTATATTAATCGATAAATTCTAAATTTCATACAATAATCTCTTAGTGTTCAAAAAACATGACCTTACAAAATTTGTAACCCCCTCAAATTGAGGGGGGTTAAAGCTTTGTGCAATTATAATTTTTGAACACTAAGAGATTATTGTATGAAATTTAGAATTTATCGATGAATATAAATTTACTTGAGAATTGTACAAAAAATATTTTATCAACTTGTTGCTCTCTTGTTTGGGGTTTGTGTGGCCAAAATTTTGGGGCTTTTTTGTTCCCAGACTCCAATCATCGCAATTTTTTGCAAATGATCTTTATTTGACATAAGTATAAACATATAAATTGTTGGGGTTTGTACCATGTCTGGAAGTTAGTTATCTCAAACATCAAAAAATGCTGGATCCGCTCCTGTATATATATATATATAAAACACATTTAAAGGGTAATAACAAATAAAAATGTTTGTAGTGAATGCGTTTACCTTCTAGACGATCTGAATTTAAATTTGCTAGAATAAAACTGAAATAGAACCATTAAAAATTAAGTATTTAAAAATAGGTTTGTTCCAACTATATATAAACTAGGGCCCTGCGAATCGATTTAATTCGCGAACCAAGTATCGCTTCGATTCGAAAAAAATGATTCGAGTTTTTTGAATCACTATTTAATTTATGAGTGTTGTTGTTTTTTCAGATATAAAATGCTATGATGCTATCAAAATGTGTTTTATCTCAGCTAGAATAAAGTAGTTGTAATCGAAAGTAATTAAAATACTGCTTCCAAACAACCGTTAAAAAATTACTCCTGGCAAAAAAAAAAATTTTCAAGCAGATTTAAAAAAAAATGCTTAAACTTGGATTTACTTATATTGCTGATTCAATTCGTGATTCGATTCGTAAATCAAGACCCGCTTTGATTCGAGATTCAATTCGAACCTAAAAATGCCGATTTGCAGGGCGCCAACTAGATTTACCAAAAAATACTGTAATCTCAATTAATCAAATTTTAACAATCGAGTTTACAAATATGAAAATTAAAAATGGAATACTTATATCCTATATATCGGGTTGTTTTACAAAATTTATTGCAATTCAGAAATAAACTCATTTCTCAAAAATTAAAAATAAGTAATCGAATAATTAATGTAGTCTCTATTTTTCAGTGAAACTTTAGTTTTTTGAAAACTGAAAACAAAACTTACAAATAAAAAACACTAAAGAAACATACGATTACTTCTAAACAAATAATTTTCTTAAAAATTTCAAAAACATTATAATAAAGCATTTGCGGGGACAACAAAAGTTATTAAAACAAAAACATATTTGAGCCTATCGGAATATCTACCTGAATATTAAAATGATCGAAAAAAAAAATAAAAAAATAAAAAAATTAAAAGAACGTTTGTATGAAAATTTCTTTAAAAGAGAGCATTTTATCATGATTTCATGTATGAACTTTAAACGGTGTTTTGAAGCTAATTATAAAGCTATGCAAGAAAGAAATTATATACAAATTAATTGAAATTTAAAGGAAACATGCAAATAACCAGGAATGTCTTTAAGGCAATAGGTAGTTAAATAATTAGCATTAGTAGGTAAAAATAAATAACATTAATAGGTAAAAATAATTAACAACATGTCATTTTTAACGCTTAAAACTAAAACCCGGTATTTTTAACCTTGAGTCATATTTAACAGCAAGCAAAACAAGTAGAATTGAGTCATTAAGTGCTTTTTATTCGTTGAAACAAATATAAATTTACAGGGCTGCTTCAAAGAGAATTAGAGGGGGATAGGAAAAACAGGACAATTTCTCCCTATGCCCTGATAATATTTAAGCAGCAGTAGCGCAATGGTTAACGCTCTTGTCGCAGACACTAAAACGTTGTGGTTCAACGCCGCCTCTGGGCAAGATAGAGCTTTCTTTCAAATGCTCTTCCGCGGTGCTTTTTGATAAGACTGTAAAGGCATCTTGGGGCACCTAAAATTAATATATATATATATATATATATATATATATATATATATATATATATATATATATATATATATATATATATATATATATATATATATATATATATATACATATATAATATATATATATATATATATATATATATATATATATATATATATATATATATATACTATGTATATATATATATATATATATATATATATATATATATATATATATATATATATATATATATATGTATATATATATATATATATATATGTATATATATATATATATATATATATATATATATATATATATATATATATATATATATATATATATATATATATATATATACATAGGAGGCCCCCAAAATTCGTAATTGACAAAAAACTGGATTTAAGCTGATTGGATTTAAAGAGTTACATTTAGACAGTGTTTAAAAAATTAAAAGAATGGAGCAAGCATTATTTACATTTTTAATAAAAATATTTCAAATATACTAGCTAATCATTTAAAAATTGCAACCGTCATAACATTTACATTTAAGTGTTTTATAATAATTTAATGGTATTTTAATTGTTAATACTGATATTTTAATTCATTATAAATAAGTTTTTGTTTAAACAGGTTTTTGATTTCATGGCTTAAGGTGGTTTCTATATAATCAAAAAAAGTTACTTTTTATTAATTAAAATTTAATCTATTTGAAAGAGAAAGCCGAACGTGACAAAAATTTTTTTTTTTTCTTAAAAAAATATATTGATGAACTATTAGGGGGTCATATATAGTGAAAATACCGCTAAAAATGGGGTTCACTTCAAGCACAATTACTCCTGAGTAAAAGCTTCGTATACTTTTGCATGCTAGCTAGTTCGTGAGTTTTTTCTAACAAAAAATCTTGCTTCTACTAAAAGCTATGCTTCAAAACAAGTGCTACAATTTTCTATGCAAAATCAAAAATAAAGATATAAAATTTATTTTTATCATTAAAATCCTACTTCAAAATAACTTTCTCCTCCCTCTTTATGTAACACCTCATCTAATAAACCCTTTTTTATAGCCTTCAGTCGTTTTTTTTTTTGCTTTAATCATATCTGATCCATTATTAACTGAATTTTGAATGCTGTGCTGATTAACTTTATGAGAAATAATGTTAACACAGACTCTGTACTTTAAGTTTTTCAAATACTTTGGCAATTCCAAACTTTAGAACTGACATTTCTACAAGTACTTGTTTGGAACATTTCATCCAAATTATTAAGGGACTCATTAACATTTTGTGTTTCCTCGTGAATGCACTTGCTCAGAAGCGCTTCATTTGGAAGTTCTTGAAAACCTTTGTTAATATAGAAAACATCCAGACTGGTAAATTAATTCTTTCTTTGTGTTTTATATTCTTATTTTTCTTATAATTACACTACGAATCTTCCCCTGGTGGGCAGAACAAGTGTCGTTTATCTATTTTTGAAAAGTTTGTGCAATGGTGAAGGATAGCACCTATTGGTAAAGGATAGCACCTTTTGGTGAAGGATAGCACCTATTGATTTTTTTATTGCATAATTCTTTTAATCAATTGTACAATTTATTTTTAAAATTCTTCAAATTGTCATTCCATAATAATTAGTTATTGAAGTACTAACATGTTATCATTAAATGCACAAAAAACTAAATATATTTTATTTCACTCAAAGAATCAGAAAAATAAACTACCATGAATTATACCCTCACTAAGTATCGAACACAAAAAAATGGAAAGAACCCAAATAATTAAATTTCTTGGTGTGATTATTGACGAAAATGTTTCATGGACAGCCCATATTAATGCCATCAATTCATGCTAAAATACAAATTAAGATTAGTTCCTAACCAATTTACAGAAAATATCAACAAATTTAACACAAGAGCAACTGGTAACTTTATCGTACCCTGGAAAAGACAAAAAAATTCTCAATTTTCTATTTCTTATCGCGGCCCTTATTTATATAACAAATTAATTCCGAATTTTACCTCAATTTCACTTGCTGACAATATAACTTCTTTAAAGTCAAAACTAAAAAATCATTTTCTCTATACAGATAATTACTTAGAAACGTTTTAGTTCTAATGATAATTTAATATTTACGCTCACATTCATACAATCAGCAATCAATCAAAAATGAAAATGTATTTTTTTAATTAAAAAATAAAGCTAATATAAACTATTATAAACCACAACACTAACACCATACATAGTATAATAATAATAATAAAAAAGGCTTACATCAATAACATTTAAAATATTTGTTTTACGAGAATTATAATGTTTGAATGTGCACTTTATGCAACACCCAAAAGTTCTCGATGATAAGACTAAACTCAATTTTCTACGAGTTCCCTACAACATTTAAAACCCCCCAGCCGGCAAATAACGTTGAAATAACGTTGAAATATCGTTGAAACCTAACGTTGATTTAACGTTGGTTTAACGTTTAGAAGGAAAGTTTTTTTCAACGTTGATTTATCAACGTTAAATCAACGTTAGATTCAAACGTTATATCAACGTTGATTCGATGCGAAAAAACGTTACAACAACATTGAATTTACGTTGATACAACGTTTAAAATGATAGTTTTTTTAACGTTGATTTATCAACGTTAAACGACTGTAAAACACTTTTTCACCATCAAAACGTGCTATGTTTGTCAAAATGTATATATGTATGTAGACGTGCTATGTGCGTCAAAATATGATCATCATCAAAACGTACTATGCATGTACATTAGTGTTGCTGTAGATTATCAAGGTATATTATGGATATTAAATCTATTCATAGTCTATACTTAAACTATTTAGAACTTTTTCCGTTTAGTTTAGTTAAAATAGCTAAATATGAATAAAGAAAGAGATAAAACTTGTTTCATTTAAGAATACATATTCAAATATTACATATATTTACATGTAATTGAATAAAATCTACACAAATTTCTTTTCTTTTCCACCACATTTTTGAAATAAAGCGTAATTTAGAAAGTCAAACAATATTCCATTAACCGAGGGTCTTTTGGTCCATTGAATACAATATAAGAAGCTGTAAATAAAAAAATATATAAAAAAAAAACAAAAAAGGAAGATTTAAAAAATAAATAATCAATGGAAAAGTTTTACAACTTATAAAGGTATATCTTCTTCAACGCCATATAGATTAGTGTTCTTAAAACATATTTTTCCACCTTTGCCCTTCATATACATCGAGGCCATATAACTTTTCGAAAATACTCTGAATTTTTAAAAAATAATATAACTGATAGTTGGTTATTAATAACTTTTTCAAATATTTAATTTAAATAAAACAACCTTTTTAATATATTAAAAATAAATTAATAATCAAAATATAAAACATTTCTAGCATTGAAAAATAATTTTCTGGGTGGCCACATAAAATTTTTATAAGAAATTTTATGTGGCCATTGATTAATGGTTTAACGTCCATGTTTATACACTTATGGGGCATGGACAGGGATCAAATAATGTCATTTGTTATGTTAAATAGCATGCATTTTCTAAAGCAATTTTTTACAATTCCATGCACTTTAAGGCGTTAACCAGTTTTGCAGACCGAGAATGGGTATTTTGAACATTATACATCAATCAAAAATTAAAAAAGGAAGAATTAATGAGGAGCTTTGATCAAACTTTTACCTCTTTAGAGGATAATAGAGGATTTTAGAAGTGGTTTTAAAAAAAGAGGACTTTAGAGGATTTTAGAGGAGCTGCAGACACCCTGATTATAAATGAGGTAACTCCACCAATTAACTGTAATTGATTTATCTGTAAAAAAACATGAAGTAAATCTAATATTATGCTTGTGGAGATATATTGTGGAGAACCATCCAAACCACACAAGTGGAAAATTTGCATCCAAGTTTCCACTTGTGTGCAAATCTTGCACCCACTTGTCAACATTCTCATTATCACATTTTTCTTTTGTAGTTGTGAATTTAAAATTTTCACAATACTGTTTGCTTTCTTTTAGAATTGAAATAGTTATACAAATAGTTATATATTTTGTATCAACAAAATAACTCTTCTTACCACATTATTTAAATAATAATAATTGTAATATATAGATGTAATACCTGAAGAGAATTTAGTTTTTATTTGTATAAACTTAAGCCAATTCTTCTCTGCATTTTAGTGCAGTCAATGCTTTGGTACCTGGAAGCCGACAAACAGTTTTATCACTAATCCAATCAGATGGTAATACTTCTTCTTGTAAATCTTCATTCCAAACAGCTCCTTTCCGCATATTCGATTTTGAAAAAATTACATGAACTAATATAAAATGAAGAAACCATAATATAAGTGTACTAACAGGCCTAATTAAACTAGCTAAATTTGAACATTTTATAACCATGATACTTGCTAAACAATAATATTAGTAGGCATTATAAGCAAAGATAAGATTTTCTTTATTTTATAAATTTATTATAATTTAAACTCATTTTTATTAATTTATTTATTACTCTATTATTCAGCAGAGTTCTGAATATATTATGTTCAAATAACTTAAGGCTCAATAACAAAGACAAATAATGAAAGAAGACTAGGTTGCTAAAATATAAACATCTACATAAGATAATTATGGAATATTGAAAAAAAATAGAAATACAAAAAAACAAAAATACTCATTATTAATATAAAATATAATAGTATAATATAAGGTATATTATAATATATGACACAATAATATCTACTTTTAATTAAAATATAAAAACAACAAAAATTTAAAAAGAAAATATTTTGATAAATAATAAATTATCATTCAAACAATTTTCAAGACCAAAAAATAATTTGTAACTTATTTTTTTACTTATCTTCATCTAATAATTTTACTTATTTTTTACTCATCTTCATCTAATAAACATTAATATTAATACCAATTTTAAACATTATTAGAATTTTTTTTTTATCAAAAAATAAAAATATTACATCAGTTACTTTTTGGGCTTTTCTTATTTTACTTAAAACATCAACTCAATTCTAGGCTTTTTTCATAATTGAGTTTTAATTTGTAATGTTGAATTAACACTGAAAATAAAATATTAGCAGACAAAAAGAAAATATTTCTTTATTGAAATATATGTAAATATTTCAATAAAGAAATTTTAGATCGATTTTTATAAATTTAAATTTATATCAATCAATTTTTTTCTTTTCCGCCACCTTTTCAAAATGAAGCGCATTTTTAGAAGTTAGACAAAATGCCATCAATTAAAGTTTCAGTCGCTCCATCGTATTTAATAGAAGAAGCTGTTAATAAAAAAGAATAAGAAAAAAAAAAAAAAAAACACAAGGAGAAATTTTTGAATATATAAAAAATGAGAATAAAAAAGTTTTACATATCTTATAAAGGTATACCTTTCACTACACCATATAAATTAGTGCTCTTAAAGCATATTTCCACCTTTCCCCTTTATGTTCATGGAGGTCACAAAATTGTTGGAAAATATTCTAAATTTTAATAGATAAGAGAACTGATATTAATTGTGCGAGAACTATTATTAATTTTTTTTTTTTTAATTTAAATTGAACTCATTATCAAACAATTTTTTTGCTAAATAATTTAATTCTTAAATTTCCTGAATAATTAAAAATTATTTTGATTACCTCAGCATTTGAAAGATATTTCATCAATTGCAATTGATGTCACCTATGTCAATATCACCTAAAAAAAAAAAAACAAGTAAAGCTAATATTATTGTTTGAAATTTTAATTATCTTTATACAAATACTCATCATATTTTTAAAGTGACTGATAAAAATGGATTTAATTAAAATCACTTCATTTGTATTAAAAAATTAATATTAAAGCCTTAATCATACATTATACAAGAGTATTTTGTAATACAATCTAAATAGTTGTTGTGATATGTAATTTTTTTTATCCAAAATTTAGCTTCTGTAAGCTTTAGAAATTTTTTAGAGAGATTATTGATGAATTTGGAGTTACAGGTACTAATGTTTTTATATTGTTGTAATGTTTGTATTCATTCCCTGTTAGTTTCTGTAAGTCAAAATTTTAAGGTGTTTCCATAATAAATTCTGTTATATCTGAAATTTAGTGTTGGTCTGAATAATTTAATTTCTAAAATCTGTTTTGCATTGCCTGTCTTATAACATCTTTACTTGGAACAAAAACCATGTGGTTTAAAAGTGAGCTAGAAGCTTTCAACAATGAAGAAAATATTGCATTCCCTAATCCTAAAAATATATTCAACCTGTCAGCAAAATCAGCTGTCAATAATCCAAGTATTAGCATCATTAAAAATTTATCTTTGCTGCATTACATTTATTTTGGTCCAAGTAGTTAAGGATTTTTTTAAATTTCAAAAAACAGAAGTAAATGTTTTTTTAGTATCACTTTATCTCTTTTGATTAATGGTGATACTGCACTAACTGATGAAACACATTGACAGATGTAAGGCCAGTGTAAAAGTCGCAAGATCTATTATTTTTAAAATAAATGTTTGTATACAAGTAAATTGCAATAACACGATTTGTTTGGATAATGTTTATATACAAGTTTGTTTGTTTTCATAGTAATAACTGATGTGGTTGAAGTTAATTTTTCAAATAAATCTTTATTTTTTTATTTCGTGGTGAAGTTCTTTTTTAAAGTTATCAATTTCCTTTTTTAATTCTTGATGCTCTATTATAAAACAACGCTTAGCATTAAATTCAACATAATTTAATGGATCATTTTTTGAAAAAGCTGTATTATATTTACATTTAATAACATCAGTCTTTAAGTATTGTAGCCCAAGTTAAACGAAAAATATCAATTTTTAAACGATAATGTTCTTTCAGGAAAATCGTCTGAACATGTTTTCGATCTCTTAAAAATTCTATATGATATAAGTTCAGTATTTACATTTTTTTTCTTTTTATCGAACAATGCTCTACTGAAGCTAAAAAAGGAGGTGCTCTTCTATATTTAAAATCCGATCTAAAATACAATGTCAGAAAAGATCTTATAGTATATGCCCCAAAATTTCTAGAATCTATCTTTATTGAAATTGTTAATCCTTTTAAGAAAAATATCATTGTCGGCTGCATATACCGGCATCCTTCAATGAACCCAAAGGAATTTATTTCTGATAATTTTAATTCTTTACTTGAAAATCTTAGTTATGAAAATAAACAGGTTATGTTAATGGGTGACTTTAACATGGACTTACTAAACTACAATGAATCCCTTATTATATCTGATTACCTTGACTCACTTTGCTCTTATTCTTTTTACCCAACAATAATTCAACCAACGCGAGTAACCTGTAAATCTAAAACAATTCTTGATAACATTCCTTTCAAAAGAAAAAAATCCATAACAACTAAACGATCATTTAAGAATTTCAATGATAATGAATTTATTCAGGATATTTCTAATATTGACTGGAAGTTTTATATCAGAAATGGTGATGATGTCAATGAATCAATGAACTTCTTTTTAAAAACATTCAACACAATTCTTGATCGTCATGCCCCGTACAAAAAACTAACCAAAAACCAAGTTAAACTCAAATCTAAACCTTGGATTACTAATGGAGTTCTGAAGTCAATTACAATTAAAAATAAGCTCTACAAAAAGTATATAAAATCTAAAAATTGCAACACAAAAAGTCAACTATTTGATAAATTTAAATTGTACAGGAATAAAATTAGCAATTTATTAGGAATTTCCAAAAAGTCATACTACATCTCCTTCTTTAACAAAAACTTCAACAATATAAAAAATACATGGAAAGGAATAAAAGAAATTATTAATATCAAACCCTCTACACCGATTAAATCTTACACTCTTAATTCTAACGGTTACACTATCTCTGACAGTATGGCTGTTGCTAACATTTTTAACAAATACTATGAAACAATACAACACCCACCCAAAAGTAAAATGATTTCTTCTAAAAGTATCTTCTCTGACTAATTAAAAAATGCTAATTCGAATTCTTTCTTTCTTAATCCAGTGACTGAAAATGAGGTGTCTAATTTAATAAAAAATAGTTTACAAAATGGTAAAAGTTTTGGACCAAATAGTATCCCCACACACATTCTTAAACTTACTTCTCATGTTATTTGCAAGCCTCTCTGTACCATATTAAATAATTCTTTTAATAAAGGTCTTTTTCCAGATGTTTTTAAGATAGCCAAGGTTATTCCTATCCATAAAAAGGGTTCTCTAATGGATCACAGAAACTATCGACCGATTTCTCTTCTATCTAACATTAGTAAAATATTTGAAAAAGCCATGTACAACAGACTTTATAGCTTTCTTGACAAAAACCAATGTCTTTACAAACATCAGTATGGGTTTCGTAACAAACACTCCACGACTCATGCACTTATTAAAATAACTGAAACTATTAGAAATGCTCTTGACAATAAGCTTTTTGCATGTGGAGTGTTTCTTGACTTAGAGAAAGCCTTTGATTCTGTTGATCACTCCATCCTCTTAAGTAAATTGGAACACTACGGTGTTCGAGGTAACACTCTCCAATGGTTTTCATCATATCTTTTTAATAGATCGCAATTTGTCTCCATTAATGATGCCAAATCTTTTCCAATAAAATGCTCCACGGGTGTACCCCAAGGTTCTGTATTAGGACCACTGCTTTTCCTTATTTTTATAAATGATCTTAATATCTCTCTAAAATTTTCAACGGCTTACCATTTTGCTGACAACACCAACTTACTCATAACTAACAAATCATTAAAAAAAATTAACAAACATATTAACCATGATTTATCTAACCTTCTTCAATGGCTGCGCTCTAACAAACTAAGTCTTAATACCAACAAAACTGAACTCATTATTTTCAAATCTAATCAATTTAAAATGTGTAAAAACCTAAACTTTAGACTAAGTGGACAAAAAAATTTTCCCATACTTTCATTAAAATATCTTGGAATCCAAATTGACTCAGATCTATCCTTTTCCTCTCATCTTAAAAAATTCGCCACTATGTCAATTATGAAACACTACTTAATATATACCATGCAATTTTTGGATCTCATCTTAGATACGCTTGTCAGGTTTGGGGACAATGCAAGTCTAATGCTTTTTTAAGGTTATGTAACCTACAAAACAAAGCTTTAAAAATAATATTCTTTCAACAGTATCATTCTAACTCTGACATCCTTTACTTTCTATCAAAAATACTCAAAT
Source organism: Hydra vulgaris (assembly GCF_022113875.1). NCBI lineage: Eukaryota > Metazoa > Cnidaria > Hydrozoa > Anthoathecata > Hydridae > Hydra > Hydra vulgaris. The sequence continues at coordinate 11,936,575 of NC_061162.1, forward strand.
TATGTGATCTTGTTTATCTATTAAATTGTCTATTTGTCTGGAATCATAAACAAGTAAACCTCCCTCCGTCATTCTCCAATTTTTTTACCACTAAAAAAAGTTCTCGTTATTACCTTCGATCTTTGAGTAACTTTAAATTATCTATCCCAAATCGCTGTTCGGTAAAATACGGTGATAATTCTATTACAAACCAATGCGTAAAAAATTTACCTTTTCATTTTCAATCCCTCGACACTTTTTCACAATTTAAAACCCGTCTTTTTGACTTTTTGATAGAAAAATACGCAAATTAAAATCTTAGGCTTATAATAGATTATTATTACTATTGTTATTAGTATTATATGTGATGTTAATATTACTTACATTTTATTTGCATTTTTATTACCGTCATTGTTACTTTTTGGAATTGTTTAATATATGAATGTGATATTTGTTAATATTATTATTGTTGTTACTATTGTTGTTAACTTCATTGCTATTATTATTATTACTATTATTGCTTTTGTTGCTATGAAGTCTATCTATAGTATTAAGCGGATTTTCTGTTTGTAGATGGATTAAGTTATAATTTACAGAAACGAAAAATTATAAGTTAGTATATGCAGTGCGTTTTTTTTATAAATGAAATATAACGGATATAAGACAGATAACGCCTTTTTTAAACAAAAAAGTAGGGAAATTCTATTATTTTATCGTTGATAAATCGTGCACTTAGAGTTATTTTTTTTGTTTCAAATATTTAATATGAATTCCTTTTATAAATCCAAAGTGAAATATTTTTAAAGTAGAAGAATCCATCGACGAGAAATTTTGCATTTACTTGTTAAAATTTTCTTATTATTGCTGCTTTACTTACTAATAATCTAGTTTCCGAAAAAGTTAATTAAACAAACTCTATTAAGAAAAAGTTGATAAAAAATTAATTAATTTTTTTATTAGATAGCTAAAGCCTGTTCACCATTCATTTTTGAAGGAATTCGCGCGAAAATGTTTTTCAATAATGAGCAATAAAAAGCGTTCAAATAACAAGAGATTAGAGGTCGTCCATAAATTACGTCACGCTATAAGAGGAGGGGGGTTTGGTAGTTTTGTGACGACTCGTACAAAACTTGCTTCTTAAGTGTTACGATTTTGTGACGAGGGGGAGGGGGAGGTCAAAATCTGTCAAAAAATGCGTGACGTAATTTATGGACGATCCCTTATTCAGAAATAAAAGCTCAACATTTCGTGACGTTAGAATTATCTTTTTTATATCCATTTTTAAAAAGTGTTGGGTAAATGATAGTTTATGTACCTCAGAAAAATGTTTTTCTCCTAGTTTTTCTTAGGTTATTAATTAAAAGTAAAAAATATAGGGAGAAAAATCCTGGGACGTAAAGATTTTATCTATAAAACGCTTTATCTTAAAATTTAAATAGTAGAGATAGAGCAAAATAATTCTAACGTCGTGATATGCAGTTGAGTTAAGTATTTATTTCACTTATAATATGTGACAGCTTTTTTTTTTAAACTATTTGTGCATGCTCGAAAACACTTTAAACACTTGAAAAGTACCAAAAAACTTGTGTTTTTTTTATTAACGTTATGGCTAGGTAGTCATCAATAAAGTAGGTACGCAGGTGTTGCGCGTGTTACATCCCAAAAAAAGTTTAAAATTTGCTCAAATGTCCAAAAGTCCGTGTATTTTTCAATTATTGTTAATTGTACACCAAATATCAGTCACCAGGAGCAAATGTCAATGCTGGTTCGATATGCTGATGTAGAGGATAAGAACGAAATTCACATTAATGAAAGTTTTATTGGATTTCATTAAATTGAAGGTTCGATAAGACTAGATTTATCAAATGAGATTATTGACTCTCTAGTAAAAAATAACTTGTCCGTAGAAAACATAAGAGGTCAGATCTATGACAATGGTGCAAATATGAAAGGCGTAAGAAATGGTGTACAGGCTTTTATTCTAAAAAAAAACAGCCGAGCGGTTTATATTCCATGCTGCAGTCACACATTAAATCTAGCAGTTGTTGATTCTGTGAGATGTTCACCTAAAATTGCTATGTTTTTCAATATAATTGATCAAGTTTACAATTTTTTTTCTGCTTCAACAAAAAAAAATGGTTAATTTTGCAATCAAAGTGTCCATCTTTAACAGTTAAACCGTTAAGTGATACAAGATGGGAAAGCCACATCAATGCTGTAAAAACACTTCGATTTGAAATGCCAAAAATTTATGAAGCACTGCAAGATGCAGCCAAGACCGCTAATGAATCAATTGCAAAAATCACAGGAGAGTCTATTGCTTTAAAAATAAAAAGCTTCGATTTTTTGTCTTCGATCGTAATTTGGCATAAAGTTTTATTCGAAATTAATTTAACTAACAAAAATTTCAATTAGCTTAAACCAATCAGAGGCTTTAAAAGCAATGGAAAGAACGAATAATTTTTTTAAGGAAAATTACAAACAAGAAAAACTTGACTCTGTTGTGTGTATTGCACAAGAACTTGCTTCTTTTTTAAAGGTAGAAAAAAGTTTTGCAGCAGAATCTGCTTCAAGAGTAAGAAAAAGAAAGATTCTTTGATGAACCTGAACAAAACTTTAAAAAACAGTTATGTCCACAAGAAAAGTATAAGCAAGATATATTTAATAAAATATTTGAATGTGCTACTATTGCAATAGAAAATAGATTTAATGCTGGAATTTAGCTTTAAGCTTTTTATTTGATATTAAAAAGCTCTCAACAGTCAAAGAAGATGATTTAAAATCTCATTGCATCGCGTTGGAAAAAAAACTATCTGAAAATGGAAAAAAAGATATTTCTGGCGAGGAACTAAGTAAATTAATATCTCTTTCTTCTCATTTTACTGAATGTTTGAATCCTGAAAATGCTATAAAATATTTGTACGCAAACGGTTTGAATGAAATCATTGCAAATGTATCTATTGCATTTTGAATTCTTCTTACATAACCAATAATAGTAGCTAGCGTCGAGAGATGTTTTTCAAAATTAATGAAAATTATCAAAAATTATTTAAGATCGACAATGCGCCAGGACAGGTTGAACAACCTTGCAATAATTTCCATTGTAAATAAAATTGCCACTGATTTAAATATTGAAGATATCCAGTTGAAATTTTCGGAAAAGAAAATTTGTATAAAATAATTTTAAAGAGTATTTCGCTTTTTTAAATTTTAACAGAAAAGCTTATTGCATTAGATCAAATCAAAAATTTCAGGTCTCATCAATTATTTTGAATTTAGCGCAATTTTTTGATCTCAACAAAATGATGGAAATTGAATGAATACATTATATATTCGCAAATTAAATCAAATCTTCAAATAAAATATAGCAAAAATATTTGCTAAAAAATATAATCTTTTTGTACTAAAAAGTAGAAAATAAACTTTTTATTTTAAATTTAATAGTTCAGTAAACTAAAGATTGACAGGTCTGCGCAAGATATATATAAAAAATAACTGTTAATCTTTAGTTTACTGAACTATTAAATTTAAATTAAAAAGTTTATTTTCTACTTTTTAGTATAAAAAAGATTATATTTTCTAGCAAACGTTTTTGCTATATTTTATTTTTGCTATATTTTAGTCTTTACAAAGAGTTACGATATATTAGTATGAAACAAAATTTTTTTGTCAATAAAAGTATTTTTAAAAGATTAAAAAAAAAAAAAAATACAAACCACAAGCAATTTTAGAAAATTTTAAAAATGAAAAGTATTTATACTTTTCTTCCGTAGCAGACGGCGGCTACCTCCTAATTATTTATTAGCAACAAAAATTTTTATGTTCCGCCTCCGATTGCATCCGCCTTTTTATTGACGGCTACAGTCAGAAATTTTTTTGGAAGCAAAATGTTTTTCAGGCCGACGCCAATAGAGAGAAGCGGAAGCCAACGGTGGCGGCCCCCAGTAGAAATTTTAGAGGCAAAACCATTTGGAGGCCGTCTCCTATGGCTTTTGCCTCCCAGCTGGCTGTGGCCGATAAATTGGAGGAAAAAGTATTTGCCTCCCGGCGGCGGATGTAATGAAAGTTAGCACGTTTGCTTTTAAGTTAACGAGCAATTAAATTATTAACTGAGAACAAATGTTAAACATTTGATATCAAAGTTTTGTTTTTCATGATTTATATTTAAAATGACTATTTAAATATATTTATATTTAAAATGACTATTTAAAAAAATTTTGAAAAAAAATTATTATTTTGTCAGCGCGGTTGTTTTTCTAGGACTATCGAAAATAAGTATTCAGCATTTCTAGGACTATTAAAAATAAGTATTTAGCATTAATATTTAACGTAATTTTAGAATGTCGACTTGTTCTAAAAAACTTTTACCAAAATCAGTCCTTTTTTTTTTTTTTTTTTCAGTCAAAAAGATTTATTCGATTTATTAATTATTATAGCAGTAATTCGGCATAGAACTAAAATTTCCAACTTTTTTTTTTTTTTTTAAAATAGAACTTCTTTAAATACTGCTCATAATCATATAAAATGAAATTTGATGTCAAATATTTGCTTCTATTTAATATTTAATTGCATTAAAGCGAACAAGCAATTATTTTTCATTATATCCGCTGACGGGGAGGCAAACATTTCCGCCTCCAATTTGGCGGCCGCAGCCAGTTAGGAGACAGAAGCCATTAGAAGCGGCCTCCAAATGATTCTGTTTCAACAATTTATTTTTGGGGCGACAACAATGGCTACCGCTTCCCTAATGGGGTCGGCCTCCAAAACATTTTGCCTCCAAAAAATAACTCTGGCTGCGGCCACCAATAGAAGAGCAGAAGCTACTGGAGGCGGAAAAAAGAACATTTTGCAGCTAAAAATTGAACGAGAGGCCGCCGCTAACAGCTTCCGCTTTCCTAAAAAGTTGGCCTTTCGGCAGAAATTTACTTTGCTGCCTGGCGGCATTATCAACTCAATTTTAATTAACAAAAAATTTAAAAAAAATAAAATTAAATAAAAACGAACCCACAAGCAATATCAGCCTATTTTAAATATGAAAAGATTTGTTATGATTGTTTATGAACATAATTAAACTAACCCGTAAGCGGTTTAGATGCTCATTTACAGATTTTATGTATTTATGCAATTTGTTTTAGGTGTCCTATGACAAAGAAAGTAAAGGAAGAGCTAATGTAATGTGAACTCCAATCGCAACTTCGTCGGCGTACATTAGCTAATGACCCAACAAACAGTATGTATTTGCATTCTCTAACATCGTGTGCAATCCTGTCCGCTTACTCTGTGCTATCCTTCTAACTCGACTACTTCTATCTTTCACTCCAACATATTATATTAAGTATCACTCAGAAACAATATACAACTATGAGGGACTATTTGATATTTGATTTGTTGATCAGACATTCTCATCGTGCCAGCGTTGCTGCTAATTTTAAGGAATTTTTTAATGGTGCACTGAGTGTAGATGGAAATTATACAGTTTCTGTCTTTTAACATAAAACGATACACACGGCCCTGCACTTGTAGTTTTAGACCCCAAATTGTTTAAATGGTACACAACGTTTATAAACAATGTTAGATCCCAGATTTCAATTAAAGTTGACAATATTTATTTCATGGTCTGGAAAACGAAAGAGGTCTGGTGTTGTAAACATGCAAGTCCAATTCATGTGGAAAAAAGACTAAAAAATAAATACAATCAATATATAATGATTCTTAAACTTTTAATAAAAATTTAATTTTTTGTTAATAACAAAAAATTAAATTTTTAATAACAAAAATTTGAATACAAATTTGATCAAGATTTAAAAGTTTTCTTCACTTCAGAAAACTCTTGCTTTAAAGTCACTAATATGACAAAACATTATTACACACTTTAGTAGAATCTTGTTAACTCAGGGGGGCTAGAAAATTTTTGATTTCATTTTTCCTGACTTTTCTCTGACTAAAATTAAATATCCCTGACTTAGCAATCTAAATTTAACAAATTTAGCAATAGAAAGGCAACAAATAAAACTCACAAGAAGTTTATAAAAACTGTTTACTTTAAAAAGTTAAGCAAAAAAAGTTAAGTAAAAAATTAAGTAAAAAATAAATTGACCTTTAGTCCCAAATAAGCAAAAAATATATATTTTATTTATAAATAAATATAATATTTTGTTACTGAATCCATCAAAAATTGTCTGACTTTTTTAACATTTTGTTATTTCTTTTTAGGTCAAGTTGCTGGCTACCTTGTAACTTGTACCTTGAATTAGTCAAACTTTCATTAAATCTTACCCTGGATTCAGTCAGACTATTTCCTAACTTGTACTGTTTTATTTAGTTACTTTTGCTAATATGTAATATTTACATTATTTATTTTCAAATTAGTTATAATTGTAATTTATAATAATAAGTTTAGAAAACTTTGAACTGTCAAAAATTAAAAAAGTAACATTGCATCTATTATAATTCATCAAACTAAATATTTTCACATAATTTTTCAATTATTGGTAAGTCTTGTTGATATTGTTTTGATATAAGAAGCAATTCCATGCACCACAATGTTTTGCTTTTATCGAGGAAATACAATTTTATAATATCTATGTTTATAAAAAATATTTAAAATTTATATTATTTTGGTAAAAAAATATATGTTAGGATAATTTTTTATTTATTTTTTACTTTCTATTTTACAAGTTATTGTGCATTTAAGATCGTCATGGCGTGACAAATCGATGTCACTCTGTGACGCGTGTATTTTGATCTATATCTGTAAAAATATTTTTAAAAATTATGAAAAGTTTGGTTTTTATAATACAGTTAGGCTATTTCAATATTATAAGAAAGTTTATTTTTTCTTTAAAAAATCTTAATACCTAAAGCTTTTGTTTTCTTGATTAAAAATGCATTAACGCGTGTTAATTGCTATTTTTTAGTCACTTTTTTTTTTCTTTTTTTATTTTATTTAATTGACCTCCTCAAGGCCGATAAGGCCACTACAGACTTATTTGTGGTTATAACCCTCTCTCAACTCTATAACTCCGAAACAGGAACCTTGACGAACAAGTCCGCTGCGCGGAGAAATGAGTTGTCTGACTTATTATGATAAGTCAGACACTTTTAAAAAATCGAACTTACCAAGCTTTGGTTTACTGGGACATTTACAAAGTCAGTCATTTAAAGATCTGTTCTCCTTCAGACTCTGACTTATCGGGGTTTTACAGTATTTTAATAACATTGAAAAAAGAAAAAATTTTATATTTAATAAAGTTTGTTGTTATTTTTTTGTTGTTATTAGTAGTTAGAATCTATTATAATTAAAAAAAAAACTATTTTTTTCTACTATTTTTGAAAATAGAAATAATAAAAAAGACCCTACTTACCCTACTTTTTTTTTTTTCTTCATACATTAATCTTGTTCGTATTTGATTTATTATGTATTTGGAAAGTCTTGTGTTTTCGATTCTTTCTTTAATAGTATTTTTAAGGATGGGACCTCCATTGATCAGGTCACTGAAGATCCCCCTTATTTCTTTAATATCGTCATGTACAAAGAGTTTTATTCTTTTAGGTGTAAGGTTGCTCTAAAATATGATTAAATTAGATTTTATTTAATAATTAAATTAGATTTTTATATCAATAAATAAAATAAATAAAAAATATTGATATAAATATTGTTTTATAAAAGCATAAACAGCAAGAAAAGAGTGAAAATAAACCTTACTAAATTGTGATTATAATTTAAATTAAAAAAAATTACTTTTAGTGGTGGTGAAAGGTTAGAACTGCGTTTCGTTTGTGGTGATTTAAATGTGGTTCTGACTTTGTCAAACATCTTACGAGGAGTGGTATTAATTCCAGTCAACGGTAATTTTGTTACAACTTCAGCCATTGTCGGAGGTTGTGTGAAAATATTTTTGAGTATTTGTTCCTCTGAATCACTCCATTTTTTTCTTTTTTCAAGAGCTTCATTCTGATTAGTTTCAGTAGTAGTTGTGGATTTTTGACTTTTAAAATAAGACTGCAAAGTACTACTGGCTTTTGCTGCATTTGCTTGATTATCCTGAGTGAAATAAAATTTCTTAGCTGTCTCATCAGAGTGTGCCATAAGGCGAGCAACTTCCTGATAATTTCCTAATTTCTGCTCTCGTATACCTGTAGATGCAGATTTTCGTATGAGAGTTGAACATATGTTACGCTTTTCAGGATTATAATTGCCTGCTTTTTTCCACATGAATTGGACCTGTGTATTTACAGCACCAGACCTCATTCGTTTTCCAGACCATGAAATAAATATATTGTCAACTTTTGTTGAAATCTGGGATCTAACATTGTTTATAAACGTTGTGTACCATTTAAACGATTCAGGGTCTAAAACTACAAGTGCAGGGCCGTGTGTATCTATTGTTTTATGTTTAAAGACAGAAACTGTATAATTTCCATCTTCACTCAGTGCACCATTAAAAAACTCCTTTAGGGTTATGTTTGCAGCAACGCCGGCACGGTGAGCATGTCTGATCAACAAATCAAATATCAAATAGTCCCTCATAGTTGTATATTGTTTCTGAGTGATACTTTCTTTAAATAAAGAAAATGTTTTAAAAAGTTCAACAGCATTTATTGCACCTTCTGATTTAAAATACTTCGACACCTCATCTGGTGTTATACGCGAATTATGATCTCGTTCTTGACGTTTATAAAAACCTTGTCGGTCGGCTCTATTATAACTTTTTGTCCAAGTTGTTAGCATGTCCTTTATTTTAAATAAATCAGCCAAGTTACATCCAGACAATTGTAATGATGTTTTATCATTTATTAAAAATCTACTAAAGTGTATTAATGAAAATAAATACTTTTTTATAGTTCCAGCTTTTAAACCTTTCTCTTCAAGTTTGGCGACGTATACTTTTCTAATAGTGTCAATTGCAAAATAAACAGAAATCTCTTGCGTAGCGCCAACAATTTGAAAAAAACGTTTTACATCAGATACTGTTGTATCAGCCGATATAAACTCTTTTTTATTGTCTGGACCAATCAAAAATTTTTTGAACGCTTCAAGTAGAATTTCTATGCTTTGATGCAGAGTTGTTGGAGAACATTCATTTGAAACGAAAAGTTCATCCACAGTGTCACTTGATTCATTTTCTGAATAAGAAAACTCACTGCTTGTTTTGTTGATATTCAATTCATCATTGTATTCGTTAGTATACTCCTTGATATTGTCTAATTTTTTTGTTAACATTGATGTTGACAAAGTCAGATCAGCCGTCTTTTCCGTTTTTGCCGTATAATTAGCTGGTAATTTTGCTTCTTTTAATAAATTTCTGAAAGTTTCAGTATTTGGTTTTAAATTGTGAGATTTCATAAGATGGACGTCCATCCTTTTTACAACTGATGAACATTGCAAGGGGCATTGTGTTAATGTTTTTGAATTGTTTAATTTATAAATGCCAATAACTTCTTTTGCTTTTTCTTTTGTCATTTTATGATAATATTGTAGGTGCCGGAAATGGCTCAATGTTTTTCTTTGGCAGTTGGCCAATATGCATTCTTTTGATGCTTGTTTGTATTTTTTTCTAAAATAAAAATAAATGTGTTCTATATATGTAAATATCCTTAAATACATACATTATTTACATACATTATATTTTGCTGTTATCGATAATGTCATACTAATTTAGGAAAAACATGGGAGTTTAGTAACAACAATTTAGAAATGTTAGTTAATTTAAACAAATATTATATTTTGAATATAATATTTGTTTTAATTTAAAACTGAAGAGAAAAAAATAATGTCGTTTTTTTTCATTAAAAAACCCCTGTCTTCATCAAAACGGGGGTTTTAAGGTATATTTTTGCAAATATTTTTTTCACTCAAAATTTTTTTTAATAAAATTATTATTGATAAAACAAGCATTTTTTTCTGCTTTTTTTGAGTCTAAGGTTAATATAGTTTAGGAAAAAAAAATTCAAAAATATTAGGATCCATCAAGGATTTAAAATCTAAACCTCAAGATCTTATTAAAACTAAAAAATATTTTTTAACTTTCATCTTATAATTAATAGACATCAATTCGTGTCTCAGGAATATTGATTTTTAAACTTTTTTTTTTGCTATAAAAATCGCTCGACCTTAAATATATATATATATATATATATATATATATATATATATATATATATATATATATATATATATATATATATATATATATATATATCAAAATATAGTGCAGTAACAATAAAAAATATAGAAACAACTTACACTTTGATCTTTCGACTACAGTCCTATAAATATAATAAATTTTAGTTATAAAAATTATTTACTAATTTTGGTTATAATTTATTTGGTTACAATTAAGTTGTAACTAAATAAATTATAACCATTTTTTAGTTAAATCTTATTAGTTATAATAATTTTTCATTAATCTGAGGTTTTTATATAATTAGATTGTAATCAATGCGATTTTAAATATTTTAATTATTGTTTATTACTTTTCTTATGATAAAAACTAAATATAGATACTACACTATGTTTTCACATCATTTTAAAATGTGTTTAAATATTGAGTATAAATAAATACCTCATTAAGTAACAGCACATTATCTAAACTTGATAGTTGTTCTTCATTGTCTTGATTGTTTTCAACCTTTTCAGTTTTCACCGTTGAAAATACTAATTTCTATGATAATATATTTAAAATGGTGAGATAAGCAATTCTAATAAATTACATACACATAAATTAAAAGTTTGAAAAACAAGAATAGGATTTTAAATACGATGTAGCTTAATCTTACTTTGGCAGAAAATTTTGGTATTGGTAGTTCTGGCTAAAAAAAATAATTTAAATATATGTATATATATAGCTTTTTACAACTTCATAATTAGATTACCAACTTGTAAAATTTTTTTTTAATTTATCATATCACATTTTCTAAATTATCTCTGTTAAAATAATGAACTAAGTTTAGCATACAAAAAATATATTAAAACAATATTAATGTATGTAAGTATAAATTTCACACACAACAACACACCCAAACATATAATTAAAACAATATTATAAAACTCTTACATTGCTTGGTTTCACAGCAAAATCTACTTCAGGGTTTACAATGCTTGAAACATTTTTTTCTTCGGTTTCCTTTTTCTTTTTTTTTTTTTAAAATTATAATTTTTATATTTACAATTAACAATTGTTCATAACACTAATATTACTAAACTAAAAAATAAATGCTGCAAGATTTTTCAAAGTAAAAAAAAAATATTATAAACAACCAAATAATAAAACTTACAACATAATTGCTTGATTTGGTTTAACCTGTAAAATCAGTATTTATTAGTTCAATATACAATATTTAAATAAACAACTATAACATCTAAGAATATTTGTGTAATCAGAAAAATAAGCATAGTTTAATAAAAGTTTGTAAGTTTTATGTATATGAACTATTTATTCTATTTATAACAATAATGAGTTTTAATTTAGATTTGACAGACACTCATTTACATTGTATACATGTATTTTTGAAAATAATAATGATTTATATATATATATATATATATATATATATATATATATATATATATATATATATATATATATATATATATATATATATATATATATATATATATATGTATATATATATATGTATATATATACATATATATATATATATATTTATATATATATATATACATATATATATATTTTTAAATATATATTATTTTTTCTGCTGACTTAGGTGAGCAGTGTGACATGATGCCGAATCATCCTGCTGCCTGGTGCTTCAGTACATTCACTGAATGACAAATAACCTGACACGCATTAAAGTGCTATTACATTGACTGAGGGTTTCGCATGACGCAGCAATTATTTTTATTAATTATTATTCTTTTTTTTTAAAAAAAAATTAGAATAATAATTAATAAAAATATGACGGACACGGGCTATAGCCCGTGTCCGTCTCCGCACCCGTCTAAGTCAGTTTAGACGGGCGAAATAAAGCCCGTCTGAAACATAAGTTTTGTGTAAAAAAAAAATGAATATTTTGATATTTTTTTATTAAGATACTCTTTTAAAACTTCTCTCATGACATAATTTTAATGTGGATAGCAAACTCCTACTTATAATTGTTTATATTTAAATATAAAAATTAAACAATTTAATCATTATTGTATAACATAATGTAGAAAATAATATAACTAAATCTTACAGTTTTTTAAACGACGATAACTGTTTGATATAATACCAAACAGTTACCATATTATGTTCAAAACTTAATAACTATTATATTAAATAGGGAAATATACACATGTGATGCACAAGAAGTATCATGTTGTTTTGGTTTTTCAATGTTGATAATAATAACGATAATAAACTAATTATCCATGTATTTCGCTTTTTTCTGATAAACTAGTTTGTCTTACTTTAAAGACATTTAAAGTGATATTTCCGCGTTAACTTCCGCGTTAACTTCACGTTTTTTCTTAAAGAGACGGCAGTTTATTTAATATGCAATTATATAACTCATTATTGAAAATGAAATATCTCATTAAAAATCAGCAAACGTCTAATCAATTTTTGTAGATAATATAAATAGTGTTGCTTTATAGTTATGAAGTTATTCAAGTTATCCAGTCATTCAAGTTTTTCAAGTTATTCAAGTTTTTCAGTAAAGATAGTAATGGCATCATCTGGTAGAAGAGTTACATTAGCAACATTTTTGAGTTGGGGTAAAGATGGAGTCTGTGGAAAAGAAACTGAGGTGGAGAATGGAACAATTTTTGTTGTGAAGATATGGTGTATGGTTTGTATAAAATATAAAAAAGAATTGCTTCGCGAGATAAAAGGTCTGGCAAAATCAAAAACATTAGCATTTATAGAGGGCACTACGAACGTTAAAGCTAGCAACATACATACGCTTATATACATGCTTATATTGTATATAAAGTAACGGAAGCCCCGGTATCTTAAGAAATTATTAGTACTTCTAAATAAAAACTTATTTTATTAAAAGAAATTAGATTTCAAATTTTTTATTCACGTATCAGAATAACTATTTCCGATCAGGATAGGCATAGGTAAAGCAAAGTTATAAAAATATAAATAACAGTTTAAGTTTTTAATTTGCACGCCCAATAGAATGCAAGAGTATATAAATAATTGAATTTGAAAAATAACAGTTACGTATCATATTACCAAGCTAATACCAAACAATTCTAAAACTATCGAGCTCATTGATTCAAGGTTAAAAAAAAAAAAGATTTCAAACTATTTGCTGAATAATTAAAAAAATTAGATTTGGAAAATATTATGTAATATTTTTATTCACAAAGAATAAGAGAAACGAATGAACTAAAAAAGCACGATAAAAACCTGTATAATTTAATCGAATACTTGAATAAAACAATAATATATAAATATACTCAAAAAGACTTTGGTAAAAAAACACGTTAGGATGCTTGAATAAGGAAACGTGATGAAACGCCATGGTTGTTTCGAGGATTTTTCCCGTCGTTTTCACGTTCATTCGTTTGACTATATCTTGCCAGATATTATCTGGAATAAAGATTAAAAAAAAACAAACATAAAAAACTGAATAAAGTTCCTTCGAGTAAGAAATCTAAACAAAAGCAACCATAAAACAACTAACCCACGTGAAACGAAATTAGATCTGTGCAAGTGAAAACTTTGAAAAACAATTATTGAAATCTTAGTTTTAAGTATTATCCAACTCATTTACTGAAGTGTTTTAATTACTTAAGTAATTAAGCATTTTAAACAGTTAATCGCTTTCTAACATATTATTTTAGTGCAATTCACAAAATGTTTAATATTCAATGACATTTTCATTCAAAAAGAAGAAGAGAAATTAACAAATTAAAAAAAAAAAAAGTTCAAACTTTAGAATTTTTTTTAAAGTTTAAAAAAGCCCGTGCAAGACCATCTAGACGGGCGGCCCTCATAGCCTGCCAAGTCTATTCAAGACGGGCTTTTCATAGCCCGTACGGTTTTTATTCCTGCCGAAGCCTGCATATATATATATATACATATATATATATTTACATATAAATATATATATATATATATATATATATATACATATATATATGTTTATACGTATATATATACATATATGTATATATGTATATATATACATATATATACATATATATATGTATATACATATATGTATACATATATGTATATAATGTATACATATATGTAATAAAATACTTCAACTTTAAACAGCTGTATCTCAAAACTATGAAAATGTCACTTGTATACTTTGGCTTCTGACTCACTCATATATATATATATATATATATATATATATATATATATATATATATATATATATATATATATATATATATATATATATATTTTAAAATAAAAGTTTGTAAGTTTTATGTATATGAACTATTATTTATATGTATAATAGTTATACATATATATATATATATATATATATATATATATATATATATATATATATATATATGTATAACTATTATACATATAAATAATAGTTCATATACATAAAACTTACAAACTTTTATTTTAAAATATATATATATATATATATATATATATATATATATATATATATATATATATATATATATATATATATATATATATATGTATAAAAAAATTTAAGATAAGATTTTTCATGTGAAGAAAGGATTCCGTCTGTCGTTTATTGCACTAGTTAGTAATGTTTTAATTATAAAAAACTTTTGTGTAAGCAAATACATTCTGATTAAACGTTTATATTAAAACTACATGTTGTAGGTATTTTAGTTAATTTTACTTTTTCATATTTATAGTTAATGTGTTATAATTATTTTACTATTTATAATACTTTTTGACACATGCAAATGATTTTTTTAGGTTTAACCGGCTGTTTAGCGCCCTTTGAGGAATTTTACTGCAAACTTTGAAGCAAAACGATGCTATTTTAGAAAGCTCCCGGTTATTTGATTTCACCTTAGATATATGAATGTGTTTATATTAACTTTTGATAATACACAGTGTTTGCACATTTGAACTTTCTGGTAAGAGTTATTAGAAGTTCCTTATTATTCGAATTGGATTTTATTCCCAGTGAAATTGCATTTTACTGATTCTTTATTTATTCAATGTGATTTTTTGTTTCTGAAGACGAAAAGTAATCCGATTTTTGAGTTTTTCACAAAAGTTCTAACTTAATTTAAAACGCAAAAAATTAAAAAAAATTTGCTTTTAAATGCGTAAAAGGTTTTGAAAATATACAAATATTTTAAAAAATTCTCTTTTATTTTATTTGTTGAATCGCTTCTGTTTGTATGTGTGCAAGTGTATTCATTCTTAACTGAAGGATTATATCTAGTTTATATGTATGTGAATATGTAAATACATATGTGCGCGTAAGTATGTATATAAATATATATGTATACAAGTGTAAACGCAGTGCTGTTTCTAGAAGGGTGCTAACTCGGCCAAGTTTTTTTAATCACTAGTGGCATTACAAAAAGCCTATGTGCGCTACTATTACTTGAGAAAACCCTGTGTGTACATTCATTTTTTAAACTTAGTCGAAGTTACATTATTTAAAAATATTTTTATTTATTACATATTATAGTAAAAAAATTAAGTTTAAATGTAAACTGACCTTAATATTAAAATCAGCTGCAGCAACTTCTTCCTAAAATAAAATTTCATAATAAAAAAAATCACGACCATTATGTCGCCGAGTCACACATAACATAGAATAAAGCTAATCTGTATTAAACTGTAAATATTGTTTAATGCATTATCGAAAATCATTTAATTAAAAGCAGAAGAAACAAACAACGACGTGAACTTTACATAAATTTCAAAAAATTTTTTAAAATTCAATAATTTATTTTTTCATCTTATCAAGCAAAAAAAAAATTTTAAATATTGCAATAAAAAATTTTTTTTTTCAATTTAACTTTAATAAAAATGTTGAGAAACTTTGAGGAATAAAATTATACTTAATATGATATACAAACTTTTTTTTATTTATTGACAAAAATTTGTAATAATATACACGTATTTTTAATAATATACACGTAAACTCTTACTAAATATTTGGTAATAGCATTTCTGACCAGCATTCTATGGACAAATGCTTTGCGCCTTTTTTCTGGAAAAATTTCTAGTATTGTTTCTTTGTCAAGTAATGAGATTATCTCATCGGATTCAAATCCCAAACCTTAATAAGATAGGAAATATATACAATTTCATATTTCTAAATATTGTAGTACGATAAAAACAAATAAAATTTGCCCTTGTATATATACAACATCCGCACTTATGCCTAATTATTAAGAAAGATTAAAAAAATACTTACTTTTTAAATATTCGCAGCACTCTAAGTCTAAAACCATGATTTTATCCAAAATTTTTGAAGTCATCTCTTAATTCTTAATAAACTCTTTTTACTCTCAATCTTAACCTTTAGAACACCAACAACATAGTTTTTAGAATCATTATCCTATTTATTCTCAAACACTATAATTACTTCCTTCATTCTTGGTTTGCTAAATCTATTAGACTCGATAGTTATTAGTTTTTTAATGCCAATTTAAACATTATTTACAATTTATTTTCGTGACGTTTAGCACTGAAACGGACCTTTTATGCTTAACAGCTAAATTTAACCTATTACCATTAATTAAAACTACATTTTTTATGATAATTATATATTTTAATTTTTTTGTTATAAAAACATTAAGTCTAATGTCTTATTTTAAACTTTTTAATAGTTACGCTAAAAAATAGTTGTGACTTCTTAATTAGATCACAAGATACCAACCTCACTACCGCATAGTTTTAAGATGTCACGACTGGTTTTCAGATCTCCAAGTCTCATAGCCAAAAAAAAATTAACAACTTCGATGTCTCATTTATTGCAACAAATAACTAATGGAAAGACTTTAGCCTAATTCAATTATTTAGCCTCAACTACTTTTGAGAACTATATTTTAACTTAACATTATTTTTTGATTATTCTCAAGTGGTTATTACACGAGAATGGACTTTTATTAATTTTTGAAAAATTTACCCACCCATTTTTAGCTCATTAGACTCCCCTTCCTTTTTACTTGTTGTTAACTTAGATACTATAGGCCGGTTGAATAAGAAAAAAGCAGTATCAAAAAACATAGGTCTACTTTATAAAGCAAAACCTATGCTGTCGCAAAGTAGTTTAAAACTTATATATTTCTCTTTTATACATAGCTACATCATATAAGCGAATATAGCTTGGGCGAGTACGCATATAACCAAATTAAAAACTTTATATCGACGTCAGAAACATGCTGTAAGACTAATCTACCATAAAAACAAATTTACACACGTTAATTATAATTTGATCAATTAGTGTAGCACTATTTTTTGTTATGCGAATTGATTTGTTAATTGTTGGAATGAAATAATTTTGAAATATAGTACTGGTAAAATTTCTGATGTTTTTATTTTTTTCATAATCGAGCAAGTCTAAATTGAGATCGCCCACAAAATAAATTAGTTTGCCACAAATATCATTTTTTGTAATTAAACTTTTAAAGCGTTTGTTGAATGCTTTTATATTACCTGAGGGCGGTCTATATATGACGTGCAAGATTATGTTTGTTTATTACCTAAATCGTTATTATTATAATTATTGCTTCCTATGTTTATCTGAATGGTATTTTGTAAAATATTATTTTTTTGTATTGGAAGTATATTTTGTTAATGTTCTTGCAGTGTAAAAAAATTTGTAATTAATATGTAGTTGTGAAAATTTAAAGAAAAAAAAAGAGTTTGTTTAGAGTTGTTTTTAAATTTCCTTTTCCACCAAATGGTGTAGACGTATTTTTATATTCTTGTACCAATGTCCTAATCCTTGAATCTATTCGTTTGTAAATGTGTCCGATAAATTCTAATTTAACGGGTGCAATGCCAAATTTTATCCCATAAGTTTTGGAGTTAACAACTTCTTTGTAAGTAGATGTATCTCCATCTCCAAGTTACTCATTTAAATTTGGTTATTTCGATTCATAGATTGCTGAAATATATTATTAGCACCTTAGGATTCCATTGCTCCAGATGACTTTCGATGATTAATTTTACAATTATATGGAATTTTCCAATTGATGTGTTCTATTGTCTCTTTTTTTCTTTTCCAGATTACACACTGTCTTCAATGTTTAGACAAAACAATTGCATCCAAACCATTTTTCTTTACTTACTGAACCACCTAAATTGACTTTTTAATTATTTATTTAAAACAAAAAGAGTTTTTGATCCCTCCCCTCTTTGTCAAACTCTGTCAATTTTCGGCCAATCTCCCCTTATATATGATGCCAGTTTTTGTCTCCTTCCCCCCTAAGTAACATTAAAAATACGAGTAAACACCATTGATTTTTTTCAGGTTAAATTATACATATATAATTATATAGTAGTAGATTTCAGCAAGTTATATTAAAGAACAATTGATTCCTCATCAAATAATAAACAATCTACTCAAAAATTTTATTCTATATCTATAATATAAATTCTCATCATCTTCCCATGGGTTCTTGAAATAATGACAAATGACTTAACGTGTTTGCTTTGAAGTACATTTTATAATCCGCTCCTAAAAATACGTTATATGAACGTTATGAACGTCTTTTGAACGATCAAAAGACGTCTTTTTAGGATTAAATGCCTGCTGGGCTATTCCATATTCAGAATATTTCCTAGTACTCCATTGGTTTTTTTATAAGAGCATTGTTTTTGTTCACATTTACGGTAAATTTATGATTAACATGTTTTGGAATCAAGCTGTTATTATATCTATAGATAAAAATCAAGTGTTGGTAATTAATGATTTCATATATATTCATCATTTACATGTCTATCATTAATGGTTTTGCATGTTGTTTTTGTTTTTTATATATAAGCCTGCATGCATGAGAAAATTTTTTTGTAAGTTTTGTCAGTAGCCCACTTTAATATTTGAATAGTGAATGAAATAATGTATGTGGACAAAATAATCAAGTTTGAAACATTCTGATGTTAGATTTGTACATCAACTAATAGTTTTACTCATTTTGGATTGAATTTTTATGGGAAAGCAATGATAAATATTCATTAATAAGAGTTCCTAAGAAGTTTATTGACATTTTTTCCAATAAGTTTATTATTTAAAATCAAATCAGGTAATTTTAAAGTAAAGTTTTGGCATGTGATTAATTATGGAATAAAGTATATTTTGCTTTTCTAAATAAAAAGAGTATATTAGCCTTAAACCAATCATTGACATTTTTTAATTCATGTTAGAATAAATTTGGTTAACTTCACTGTTTAAAATAAAGATATATGTGTCGTCAACGAACAATATCGAGTTAAGCTTTGCTAGAGCGTAATCTAAATGATTAAATTTTTAGATCTCCTGATACGTCATTAATAACATATTTTCAAATCTTCAGTAACTTGGTCTACTATTTCAACTAGTGCGTGTTCAGTAAAATAATTTTTCAAAAAACCAAAGTGTTTTGCGTAAAATAAATTTATTTTAAAAAAATAGTTATAAATTCTGTTATAAATAACACGTTCAAATATTTTTGAAAATACAGAAAGCACTGATTCAGGTTTATTAGAAGTTTTTAATTGATCGTTTTTTTTTATAAACTGGGGCCAATGCTATAAACAAAAAAACGAAGTTTTTACCGTAAAACTCGAAATTTTTTGCGCACCACCCAGAGTTTTGCAAAATAAAAAAAAGAACAAAACATAACATAACATAAAAGTTATATTTACATCCACTCCAAATTTAAACAATATTTTATGCAAAAATAAGACAAAACTTCCTCCAAATACAAATCCAGGCGTCTACCAACTAAAATGTTCATGCAATTCTATATACATTGGAGAAACTAAGAAGAAAGATATATCGAGATGTATTGAACACCAGAAAAATAGTGTTAAAGGAAAATGGGCCAGTTCAGGTGCTACCGAACATTCCAAATCATGCCAGGGTACATTTGATTGGTTACATCCCAAAACCATATCAATCGCTCCAGAGAATCATATTCGGAAATATCGAGAGTCACTCGAAGTAAACAGAGCTAAAGTTTGACAAAAACTTGGAAGTGATGAAAAAGTTTTAAATAGGGATGGTGGTGATTACGTGACGACAAAAACTTGGGGGCCATTTTTTGTTAGATTATTTGACGTCAACATTTAAAGCTATTTTGTATTTTGATATGCTCTTTTTAATGTTATCTTTTTAACGGTTAGTTTTTATTACAACAATTTTCTTTGTAACGATTTTTATTTAATACACCTGATGACGCTGATCACAATAGATCAGCGAAATATCGAAAAAATATATTAAAATACAAACAAATATATATTTTTAAAAAGTTTATACGCAGCCGTTTTTATTGAATTTTACATATTTTATATATATATATATATATATATATATATATATATATATATATATATATATATATATATATATATATATATATATATATATATATATAACAATATTTATAGCAACGGATTGTTTTTTTTTTTTTTTTTTTTGCTTTTTACGCAAAACCTCCGTGTAGTGCGCAAAAAATAAAGAGTTTTACGGTAAAAACTTCGTTTTTTTGTTTATAGCATTGACCCCAGGACATACTTTTACTTATTTTAATGTTTCCGGGAAACATTAAAATAAGAAAATCCCTTCAATTTTTGGAAGTTTTATAATATAAATCAAAGGTCTTGAAATGTACTTTTTGTTTGGTATAATTGTAATACTAGAAACGTCATCAAAGCCAGGGGATTTATTATTTTAAAAATAAGAAAAAGCTATTTTATAGTCTTTAAGAGAAAAAAAAAGCTATCTTGCAGTATTGCTGCATTGAAAGATTTAACATATATTCGAAGCGAATTTCGTGTTGTCAAGGCTAGACATTTCAAAGGTAGGTCAAATAAATATTTTGGCGCCTTGAGTCATAAAATGTCACTTTACAGCTAACAATATAAAATTTGTAATGTTGCAACTTTTTGAAAAGTACGATTTCAAGCCTTAATTGAAAAACGATATTTCTAAAAATTGTTTACAAATGATTGGTTAGCGGAAAAATTAATGGAAAAATAGCGTAGCAATCAGACGCCTCTATAAGTATGCATATTTTAAAAATAAAAGCATGTAGTTAACTTACATCAACTTTTTTAGGGAAATCTGGATCTTATTTGGATTAAATAAAACAGGTTCTTTAACCTTAAAACTAAAAACTTTTTTTTTTGCTTTTTTATTAACAAAAATTGTTACTATTGTTATATCATTTTACGACAGAGTTGTATCTAATTCATTTTCAACATGTTTGTTCGATAGACGTTCTTAAATTTTTTGTTTTGCAGGGGCTCTTCAATAATTTTTTAAAATTAATTTTAATTTACTTAAAGATTGTTGCGTTAAAAAATTTGAACTAAAATGTATATAAATTGGAAAAAAGGCTATAAACCATTTGAGTATATTTAGTTGAGAAAGCCTAAAGTGTTTCCAGAAGTAAAAAAAGCGAAGACCACTGCAAAATATTATGATGCAAAATATCTCCCACAAAGATATCTTCTATTTCAAGAATTAATTTTTACCAGTTCTTGATCTTTTAACTAGATGAATAAGAATCTTAACAAAACAGTTTTTACAATCCTAATCTTGAATTGTATTTGTTGAATGGAATGACAAACCTTAATGTTAAAGATATTCACTTCAATGTTATGTTCGAATCGTTAAAGATATTCACTTCAATGTTATGTGAAAAAACTGCATAATCATTAATTGCAATTTTGCTATCTTTATTTGCTTTGCACAAAGTTCTGTTTCAAGACAATTTATCTGCTCATCATGGATAGATTTTTTCTTAAAGATAAAGCAACGGCTTTAGAGTAACAGTAATTTCCTGTGGTCGTTTTTCAATTAATTTTACAGCGGCAATCTGAGCTGAACGTCTGGTGTATGAAAACTTGTACAGCAAGATCTTCCATCTAAAGAGGCTGCAGCAGAAGGCTGTTTATATAAAAGGTTTAACATCGATGAAGAAAAGCAACACCAGTCTTTCATTTGCTGATGATTGCCATTGCTGCAGCCGATATAGCATCATAAAAGTTTTATTGCAACGGTTTGCAACACGGTTTTTAAAAATGTGATGACGTTCTAGCTAACCTTTGAATAGTTGGGATTTTACACAGGTAATTTTTAAATTAATTATATGCTGAGTTTGATGAAAATGCGTAAACGCACCAAAGATTTTAAACTTGGTTTTAAACAACTTTCTAGTTCCTTTAATAGCGGTTCTTTGTGACAAGACCTGATGGTTATATTAAAGTTTTAAATAAATTATTTTTTAAAAAATTTATTAAAGAAATAAATTATTCAAAACTGTACTTCTTTGGTAATATAAACAAAGCAAGTTGTTTGCTATGCACGTCACCAAATAAGTTTATTTTATGCCTCATAAATAAAAACAAGTTTTTTACTTTTTGCAATTATAATTTCATAATGATTTTATTTACCTTTTGTCTTTAAAAGTAAATTTCCAGATCTTTCGTTGCCAAGTACCGTACCTAGCCAACTTTTTTTTTTTTGCAGTTTACTTTTTGTCACTGTTTCTCTATAACAAGATGGTCAATATTTTCAATCAGTTTTTCCCAACATTGATATAAAACTTGAAAAGTTCAAGGTGGAACGTTTCCTAAAATCGTAATCATGAATGGGGAAACATCAGCAGCATGAACATCAACAAAATTTAAATTTGTGTGCGTTCCACATAGAAAAAATCTTGCTGAATCACAGAAAAAATGAAGGTGAGCTTGAACGCAATTTTTTCTTTCAGACATAATGGTTTTATTATAGTAACCTTGGCCGCGGCAGTGAGACCGTTTTTATACTATCCTTTTCTAATTTTTTATCTCTATTGCAAGATCTTCTTCGATTTTTTGGTAAGATTCAATAAAATCCACAAATCTTTCCTTAAATGTACAGGGTTCATCATTAGTGTGGACATACTTATTACTCGGGTCATATGCTTTTTGTGGGAGGCATTTGTAATGCAGTCGAACAAAACGGAGTAGTTTTTATCTTTTTTGATGATTGACAATATTTTATTTCTGACATTATGTCCGATTGATTAACTCAATCAGCTCATTTTGAGTTCGAGGAAAATAAAAGGACATTGCGGTTTTCTTTGCTTTTACTGATGCAATGCGTTCAGTCATTAAAGAATAATAATGGCTTGTCAACTTTATCAAGATCCAAAAAATTCCACTGTTTTGTTGACCAATTACTTCTGTTGTGCCCCGATAGGTAAGTTTGTTCTTTCAACAGAACAAAATTGTACCAACAATTACCTTGAAGATGTCTCTTCACTTACTTATCTCTCCATTAATAAATTTCTGCAGATCAGAATTCATAGTCTTCCATCTTAAAGATTTTTTCATGAGTTTTTCAATCACTATAACATCTTTGATTTTCATTGCTGTTTTCATGTTCAGGTTTAGTTTTTTCCACTCATTCAATTCTTTTAAAATTTCTGAAAAATTATTGGTTTTTTATTGTTGTACAGCAACCAAAGGCGAAAAATATTTTCACCATTGAAATTAAATTTGTAGAGAATTTTTCATACCATATTAAAATGAAATGTTGCATTCTGTTGTCAAAATAACACAGCGTGTTTAATGTAGTGTTGTATTGTGTTGTCAATCATACAGCGTGTTTAGGAAAATTATCTTCTTCTTGCTTTTATAAATAGGAGTTTATGTAAAAAGACGCAATTTTAATTAATTTTCTTATCAACATCAAAGAGCCCTCCATAACTACTTGTTTCCAAATGATAATTATTTTTTTAATTTATTTTTTTTGAAATTTTGCGCCCTCCTAAGTTTGGCTTCTCGGGCTGCCCTTATACTCTGCTAGCACCTCTAATATCTTGGCGTCCGGGGCACTTAATCCCCTTTTGCCCCTACCTCTCTGGGGCCCTGTGTATGATTTCTTCTTAATTAATTAAAACATTTTAAAAATTGGTAGTGAATTGAAACCCAAACAAAAATCAGTTATTTAATGTTAATAATTAACACAATATTGTTGACATTCTCATATTATGAGTATAAATATTATGAGTATAAATATGTAAAAAAATGAAAATAAAGTTCTATTCTTCACCATTTCATTAAAACAATATATAAAATCTAGCATCTTCTACTGTTGCCTCTTTTGATTGTATTGATGATTTTCTAACTCATTTCAGAGAATGGAATCAGGGATTGGAAAAGAGGTTAAAAAATTAAAAAAGAAAAATAATTAAAAAAAAAAAGGAAAATAGTTTTTAAAAAATGAAAAATAGTTTATGTAAAGAAAAAAAATCTTAAGTAAAATTTTTTAAATTTTGATTATGATTTCAACTTTAAAATGCTCTTAAAGAAGATGTACAATTTATCCTACCATCAAACTAAATTAAAAAACATTAAATATGGGTAAAAAATAAAAAAATAGAAATACCGATTAAAACTTGAAACTTAAGCAAATTTGCTAAAATTTCAAAAAAATTTCAATATGATTTTTTTAACATAATTTTTAACTAAATTTTTTATTTATGTTAAATATTTACACTTTAAATTAAATAGTTACATTAAAATTATGTTATTATATTAAACACATTGTACAGCTTACACTATATTGATAGTGATTTCATAAATTGATTTATGGGGTCATTATCAGTCCTGTTTGTTTATCTGTAGTTTCTTTCAATAACAGTTTCATCGGGTGCATACCATAAAAAACAAAAAATCTTTTTACACCTTAAATACTCGCATCATTAAAATTTCTTCAAACAGCGTCGGAAAAAATGTTTGCTTTCTAAATATTTTATAAACCTAGGGCGGATCCATTAGAAAGGCAATAAGGGTTAAATGAATAAAAAAACTTTATTTTGTGAATAATACTAGGTGTTTTTAAAAATTTATAAAAAACACGCTATGTTAACAAAAATATTGAAACAACTTGAATTAATTTAATTTTATTGAAACGCAACAGTTTGACAACGATTAGAGAGTTTAGTTGTTTAACCGAATACATTTTAAAAATCTTGATTTTTGATTGTTTTAACAACCTATATTACAAGTTCTAATTTACAATTTTCCAACAAAATGGTCAGTAACTTCTTTTGTCTCCACTTTTGTCTCCACACGCCTCGAAAAAATGTTTTTCTACTGTATTAAAATCTAAGTTATAACCAATAAATTTGCAAAGAAAACATAAGTAATAATTTAATACGCGGTCTCCTAAAGTTATTACTTTTTATCTCAAATCGTTTTATCTCAAAACTCAAAAAAATGGAGATAAGTTTTAAGTATAAGTGAAGTAATTTTTTTTACTATAAAAGTTGGTGATGTAAAAGAAGTTTACATCAAAAAGAAATTTATTTTTACATGTAAAAGGTAATTACTATTTAAACTAAATTACATAATAAATAGTTCCTCAAAATGTAATTTATATTAACATATATAAATAATTAATTTAAAAAAATCACACCATGGTAATTTTAACAAAAAACTTGCATATAAAAATGAATTACATAAAAGCAATTTGCTTCCAAATATAAATCATATTTACAAATAAAACAATTTTTTTATGTGGGCATTTTTTATTTTAAAAGAAACAAAAATTTTTAACAAAAATAACTTATAAAATAAAATTTAAACTACATAAGCTTACATTTTATATGATTTGCAAAGTGAGTTAAAATTAATCTATATAAATTAATCTATATAAAATAAGTAAATAAATTTATTTATAT
The DNA here is from genome assembly GCF_022113875.1 of Hydra vulgaris. Lineage (NCBI taxonomy): Eukaryota > Metazoa > Cnidaria > Hydrozoa > Anthoathecata > Hydridae > Hydra > Hydra vulgaris. Next base: position 11,962,373 of record NC_061162.1, read on the forward strand.
TCCACAATAACTTTGAGTGAATCTTGCACAACAGTAATGGAAAAAAGTAAAGCTTTTAGTTTGCGCCAAAATTAGGTGTGGTCATTTCTACGTGGTTTTAAGTATTTCTTCCCTGTAAAGTTTGAAAACATTAATAATAATAATAATAATAATAATAATAATAATAATAATAATAATAATAATAATAATAATAATAATAATAATAATAATAATAATAATAATAATAATAATAATAATAATAATAATAATAATAATAATAATAATAATAATAATATATATATATATATATATATATATATATATATATATATATATATATATATATATATATATATATATATATATATATATATATATATATATATATATATTAGATATACACTTAGAGACCACTCTAAGTGCTCACTGTAGAAATTAAAAATCGTATATTATTAAGTGTTCTGAGTTTTTCTTAACTTGAATATTTCATCTGCATCTAAATGAAAATTTACGCTTTTAACAATTCTAATAACTGTTGTTTTTCATAATTTAAAAAGCATATGAAATCTTTTTTTAAAAACTGTATTAGGATATGGGTGGTAACTGATTAACTATTATTATATTAACAAACTTTTCTTGATCAATGTTTTAAATATTAGGAAACTTTAAAAACAATATATATTAATGTGTTTTTAAAATATTGATAATTTAGGTACCTATTTTTTTTTTGAACTTAGAGGTATTCTTAAATTATTATATATCAATATACCATCTTTATCTTATTTAACTTTAAAATATCGACTTTTAAATATATAAACTTTGAAAGCGGCAATCTTGATTACCTTTTTAGAAAACATAAACAAACTTAAACCCATCATTTTTTTCTGAGAAAAAATCAACTAATCAAACCTTGACTCTTGACAATGAATCTTTTGCGTAATTTAGTTTTTAAAAAATATAGAAAAGTAATTACTTAAAACAAATTCTTATCACAAATGGGGAAATGAAAGATCACTAAAATAAAAAAGTCAAACTACAATGTTAATTTAAACCCACGACGATCGCTTTACCTTCTCAGAAGTCCAATTTCTGTTTTTCCTCAACATCAACTTCCAATAAATGGAACAGTTCTACAATATTATAAGTATGTTATTACAGAAAAAAGTAAAAGGTTCAAGTCTACCCAAGAAAATTTTTCATGCAAAACCAAGGGCGGGAGTAGGGATATGGTTTGCCTTGACAAAAATTTCTGTTATGAAAATCTGAAGATATGCTGCCTAAGAAAAATTGTTAATATATGGAAATATTCTGGCTTTAGAAACTATATAATTTCTGAAGTACAAATTGTGCAAAAGTTTATTAAACTGAATAAATTGTTCATTTCAATGCAAAATACAAGTTATTTTGCCTGGAACACAGTTACAAAAAAAAACAAGAAAATCAGTCTTGAAAATTTGTTTAATATTTCTCAAAAAAACATGGAAGCAAAATAAAATCAGATAAAGATATGCCAAGATTGAATGCTGCAGTGATAGAAGATTTGGCTTTTCATCAAGATCAAAGAAAATTGGGGAGAGGTGTGATGAGTGAAAAGTAACTGGTTATAACTAAAAAACGATATTGACTTTGAAGACAAAGATATGTAACATAGTTTATATTAATTATGGTTGCATTATTACGTAGTTTGTAGTATTTTTAATACTTGTAGTATTTTAGTATTTGTATTTAGTATTTGTTTAGTTTTTTTTTGTATTTGCATTTAGTATTTGTTTAGTTTTAGTATTTAGTATTTGTAGTATTTTTATATTTGTAGTATTTTAATTCTCTACAAAATTTGATTTATTTTAAATTAAAATAGTTTAATGTTACAGAGAAAAATGAAAGAAAAACAAGAAGCCCGCCGAGAGCATTTGTACAGCTTTTATTTGAAAAATCGATCTAAAGGGAAAAGTTATACTGTTGATCACTTTTTATCTGAAAAAATTCCTATTAACACCATATATACCATTATTTGACGTGCTGAAACTAATTCTAGGCACCAGAGACTCCCTGGAAGTGGTAGAATTGGGAAAATAATGATAAAAAGGAACATCAAAATACTTGTTTGCAATAATGTTTGACAACAAAGACGGCATATCGCAAACACAAGCAGCTCAGAAATTTAAGTGCAGTCTAGTATATATCGGCAAAACATTAAAAACAAATTCCTTAATCAGGCCAAAAAAGAAAAAGAAGATTCCATTATAAACTTTGTACCAAATAGAGACAGCTCGGACGAAGTGCAGTCGGCTATATAGAATATATAAATTCGCCAATAAATTGTAAATCCTTGACGATAAGTCGTATTTTACATTTAACCAATCTTTGATTAATGGAAATGATATGTAGTATTCAAGTGATATTTCTCAAACACCGACAAGTGTCAAATTTAACCCCACTGCAAAATATGAAAAAAAAATTACTCGTTTGGATTTGCTTTTCCGATAAAGGAATATCTTCGCCAATATTTAGAGAAAGTGGCTTTGCAATCAACCAAAATGATTGTGTCAAAAACAAACTAATTTCATTTATCAAAAAGTATCATTCTGATGGTAAATACATATTTTGGCCTGATCTGGCATCGTCTCATTATGCAAAATCTGTACAAAACTATATTAATGAGAAAAACAATTTTGTCAAAAGAGAAGATAATCCTGCAAATGAGCCTGAATGTTGTCCAATTGAGGATTTTTGGAGTATTCTCAAAGGAAAGGTGTATGAAAATATTTGGAAAGCTGATAATCTAGGAAAATTGCGCAATAAACTAAATTATTACCTTTCTAAAATGGAAAAATCTCTTGTACAGCGCCTTTCTGAGTCAACTCGGCGCCGATTAGACTACGTAAGACGCAATGGTTTGATTAAAAAAAGTTTATATGGAAATTGCCCACTTAAAATACTATTATTTTATTTTTTAAATTAATTTTTTATCCAATGAACTAAGATAGTTATGCCCCTTCAAAGTTATTACCGTTTTTTAGTTATAACCCGTTATGACATTGATATGAAACAAAGAGTTGAAGAGAGAATTAAATGGTTTGAAAGAATGAGATCTTATGAAAAAAAAAAAAAGAGTTAATCAAGGTTTTAAATTTGATTGCAAAATTGATTTAGAAATGGATGAAGTGATCTCTCATGAATTAGATGAAACCAAGGTATCAGGTAAATTATATCTTAATCTTTTATTCCAAAATATATCTTTATGAAAAAAAAGATAAAACTTTTATTCACTTTGGTAAGTCATTAACGCTTTTTGTTACTTAGGTTCTGCGACTCACTTTCTAGAAAGCAATTTTCTAGAAAGCAATGAAAATCAGCTTCCAACATATACAAAGTTTAAGCGTCAAAAAACATCTAAGTCTAACTGTTCAGAAATAGAAATAGAGTTTGACAGAGACAAGCTTCTATTAGCTACAACATCTGTTAGTGTTAGATGAGGAATTAGCATTCGCTCACAAATAATGTTTCTAGGAGCTGTTATTAAAGCTATAGGAGGAAACGCTCATGATTTAAATATATCCAGAAGCTCAATAGCTTGAAGTAGATTCAAGTAAATTGAAGATTTGGGTAAATTTTTTTTTACATTTAAAATACTTATAATAAAATAAAAAATAATGATTTTAAAAAAGAAAAAAATCCTTTTAATCTAGGAGCCACCTTCAGATCAAGCCATTGTGAAAAAATGTTAGGAAAGAATTTGATGGTGCACTTTGACATAAATGGACTACTTATTGGGCATATATATGGACTAAATAATTAACAAAAAATAAAAAAAAATCCTGAAATGTTCCTAAAATTACATTCCACCATAAGTTTATTTAAGACATTCACAGCATAAGTGTTAGATAGTGTGTCTGCTCTTTATTACAAAATATTTATATATTTTTATATCAATAAATGTAAATTTAAGGTTGTTATTGGTCCAGCAGGCAGAAAAGCAAAAGCAATAGCTTCATTTAAAAAACTTAGCATTAAACTTCTAAAGCAAAACCTTGCTGGTATTTCCAGAGCTCCAGCTTTGTGTTTTGGCAATGAGTTAAATGCTCTTGTTTTGTAGAATTCAGAAAACTATGAGGTCAGTCCTATAGAGCCACTTCATGACTTTAAAGGTCATATAAAAAACATTTGATATGTTCTTCCTGCAATACTAAATTTTTCAGAAAAAAAAGTATTAAAGAATGCCTTAAATTGTGTTTTGGTGAAAAGGACAATGTGAGAGGAGCTGATTATAGATTATCTACAATTGCTGTATATGATTCCTTGAAAAAGATCTGCAGACCAAATGTAAAAATATTTTTGCAGAATAGTATGGAATTAGTCAAATCTGCATATTTACCATCACAAAGCAGGTCACTAAAAGAAATCCTTCGATTATATAACTTGGTATTTTAATATATCCTTTTTTGTCGTTTAGTTATCGGAAATACTCCTAATAAAATCAATAAGAATAAACTCTATGGCATATATTATTATTCAATCACAACAAATTTATCAGAAATTGCACGCATTATTTCACCAAGTTTGCTGCATACTGAAAATGAAGAGCAGATGTTCAGCAATATCAAACAAATAAGTCTAAATACTTTTTCAAGAAAACTGGAATCCATACGCGATAACAGTATCATTCGAATTCAAGCAAAACAAAAGTTTTTAGAAGATTTCAATTATAATAAATCAAAACTATGCTCAGTTTCTAAAATAACAAAGTTTAGTAAAGCAAAGTGTGATTTTGTGTTTGTGTGTGTGTGTGTGTTTTTGAGTGTGCGTATAGGTATGCTTTTAACGGAGTAATTAGTATAATTTATTTAATTATTTAGATCAATCAGAACCTACAAACTTTTCTATTTTGAAAAAGAATTACAATTCCATTATGAACGAATAAAAGATTTTATGCTGTGTGATGAAGGAGTGTGGTGGCATATAGAAAACAACAACATTATTTTTCACGACGGAGAAAGTGATCCCGATATTATGGATATAGGTCCAAAATTAATGAATTTTGATAAAAACAATTTACAATCAATAAAGTTATATTTAGGAACTTGTTAGGAAACTTTTATTGAAAAAAAAAAATCAGTCTGCCTCTTGACCAAGTAAATTGGTTAACAGTTGTAAGAAATGCTGAAGAATATTTTCAGTATGCTAAACTTAACGCTAATGATTAAAGGATGTAAGAAATTTTGAAGAACTTGTATATACTTGACTTTTGGTTCAGTATGATATACTTGGATTTTAAAAGTTTAAACTTAACATTAAATAAAGAAACTTTTGCCATTCGCAGAATTATACAGTTGAACTTATTAATATTTTTTAACGATAAAATTTTTTTCATTACATACAGTGATTAACACTTTTATTTTTGTAGCATAAATATAAATAAATAACTCCACTAACATTTTATTATTATTTAGCAAATTATTCATTTTACTTAATGTTACTTTTAATATTAAAAAAATAACAAACTTTTCTTTGTATATCTGCATTTCTGTAGATAGTTTTAAACTAACTGCTTTCTAACTTTATATATAAAAAGTTGGATATATACATACATATTATATATATATATATATATATATATATATATATATATATATATATATATATATATATATATATATATATATATATATATATATATATATATATATATATATATATATATATATATATATATATAGATATAGATATTACAAGATAAGAGATATTATAAGATAGATAGATATAGATATTATAGATATAAATATTATAAGATAGATATTACAAATAGAGTGCCCAATGCTCTTAAAGAACAGAGCAGTAATAGATTAGTAAAAAACTCTTAACATCTTAATCTTCAACTCTGAGTTTCTGCTTCCTGAAGATTGAGTAATGGTGAACGAAGAGTTAAAGATAGATAAGTGTTTTAACTAATTTATAAGATAGATAAGTGTTTTAACTAATACAACGTTTTAATAATTTATCACGGGATAATTTTTAAACGTTGCTATACAATATATATTTTAAAACAACGTTTTAAAATTATTCCGTGAGTACTGAACGACAAATTATTACGCCACCCGCAGATAAACGAAGTAAACCCGAGATTGGCCTTAAACAACCTGAGTAATATGTATACTTTCTGACCTGAAATGAAACTGTAGCATAAAACGGAAATGCAATTAACAGTTGTACTGGTTAAATGTATTTGTATAGCATTACAATAATGATTCATTAGTAATTAACTTTTGAAATAAGTAAATTGACAAAAGTTCTATAAAATTTTTTACCATACCCTTATTATTTAAAAAAAGATAATGGCGACTGGTTTTTTCATTTTCAAGTTTTCTTTTAAGACTGGTTTTACCGAACTTCAAAAAACGACTTGAAATCTGATTTTTCAAGAACAAATTCATTTTAAGTTTGTTTCTTGCACTACACTTTAGTCAGACTTCAAATTTGAAGTATAACTTGAAAATTCAAATTCGCTTCTTACATTCGGAATTTTTTTTTGCTTTTTTACCCAGACAGCAAGCTTACATTGGACCAACGTTGGGCCAATGCATGATGATACATTGGCCCAACGTTGAAAGTCGATGTTGGCCCAATGCAGGTTTGATCATTGGTTAGGTATTGGCCCAATGTTGTGTACAAAATTGGCCCAATGTTGTATACAACGTTTACCCAACATTGGCCCAACGTTGTATATAACGTTAGGCCAATGTTGTATACAACATTGGCCTAACGTTATATACAACATTTGGCCAATGTTGTACACAACATCGGGCCTATACCTAACCAATGATCAAACCTGCATTGGGCCAACATCGACTTTCAACGTCGGGCCAATGCATCATCATGCATTGGCCCAACGTTGGTCCAATGTAAGCTTGCTGTCTCGGGGTATGTTGGCTATTTAAGTCCAGATTTAAAACGGCCGGTTTTCAAGTATAGCATGAGTTCAAGTTCGCTCCTTGCATTTGCTTCAATCAAATTTCAGACTTGAAGTATGACTTCAAGTTTCAAGTTCGCTTCTTCTATTCCACCCGTAATATCTAATAATATATCTCATATAAAATTTATACGTAATATATCTCATAATTTACGCAGGTAAACATCATTATATTATTGGTTATTCATAAAGTCTTTAAATGGGTTTAATATGGTTTTAACAACACATTAAAAGAAAACTTTGAAACCCGTGTCATTGGCCCTGGAAATTACTAAACTTTCAATTTGTAAAACCATTATAGATTGATTTTGACGTGTTGTAATACTGTAATATCACTCGTATTTAAATCAGTTTAAATTAAAGACTTCCATTTTGTTTAATTTATATTTTAATAGATAATATTTTTATAACTATTATTTTTATATGTTAAAAAAATTAAAGTTTTTCAAAATTCTGCCATTTATACAATATTTTTTCTGTTTTACTATGTTATTTTAGAAAAAGATTTGAAAGTTATTTTTGAAGTTGATTACTTTTACTTTGTTTAATTTTCCTTTTTTTTATAATTAAATTTTCACACTTTTAATAAACTGATGTTTGCATCAGTTATTTAAAAGTGTGAAAATTTAATTTTTAATTTATTTTACAATACTGTCTGTTTTAATGTTAATGGTTCGGAAATGGCTCTGCATTTTGCAATTTTATGTTTTGTAAGTTTTGCATTTCGGCCTGCGTGGTTGCTGTTAAAAACCAATATAAGCAAAATTAAAAGTTATTTCTGGAAATGACTAACTGGTATAATTGTTGTCTAGAATTGACAAATTGATAGAATTAAATAAACAACAACAAGAAAAAGAAAAAAATTTTATTTCTGTTAAGACCAAATAAGAAAACTGAATGAATAAAAATAGCAAAAAGCAGCAGCATAGCTACAAATATGCCCGGCCCTTTTACAGTAAACTTTTATCAGTGCCGCTTACCTAATTCGTCCTGAAAAAAATTTATTACTAAATCAAGTAATTTAAAAAAATGCCTTTTCAAAGCTATTTTGTAAAAAGTCCTTCTTTCTAAAAAGTTATTAGCCCGAACTTTAAAGGAGAAAAAAAATATATTAGGTTACGGCCCCCCTTGACCAGGAAACATATTTAACGTGCAGATTTATCTGGAATACGCAAATGCTGTCAAGATAAAGCAAAAACATAATAAGTTCTGAAAGATAAAGTAAAATCAAAAAAAAAAAAAGTTTAAAAAGTGGAGTTTTCCAGTTGGCTCTGAAAACAACTTTAACACGTACGTTTATTAAATTTACACTAATGCTGGAAGTTTCAGAGCTCTAGCTAGTCTGGAAGGTAGTGAAAAATCAATCGCAAGATTCCGGGACAACTGATAGCCGACAAACAACTTGTAAAGTCAAACTTACGTTTAAAAAAAAGTTACAAGGTTATTCTAAAGCTCTATTTTAGTTGAATAAGAACTTATTTTTCTAATCTTCCTTGTGCGGGTTGGACATGCCCACAACCTATAATAGAAGAATGACTGGCTTTCCTTAAATTATTTTTAGTAGAGTATAGTTAATAAAACGCATTAAAAGGTTTTATCTAATAAACATTTTTTTTTTTACTTTGAAAAGTAAGTTTTTTGCTTCTAAAATATTATATTTACATAAGTTTAATTCATAAATAAAATTTTTTAAATTTAAAAAAGAACTACATTTCTAATTAAGTTTTACATGTTATATGATTTATGCAAAAAAAAAAAACATTATTTACTTGTAAATGTATGTAAATTATATATTTTAATATGATTTATTTAAAGTAATTTACGCTTAAAAGTATCTCGCGTTTTTACATTAAAATAAGTTAAAGAGCCATTGGCAAATACAACAATCTAGAGAAAACCAACTGCCACAATGTATTTCATTATGACTCGCATCACGCCACAAACACCACACCAGACAACAATTATTATTAATTTTTGTTTATATTGGTTTTCAACAACAACCACGATAAATAAAAAAAAAGCCAAAATAGAAAACTAACCCAAATCTATCATCACCTCGCTCACTTCGGTCTCTTTTATTTAGCATAAAAGCTGGCGCGGAATCTGTTATTCTAAACTAAGTTAAAAAGCGGTGTGTTTAAAATTACTTTAATTTATTTACATTCTTTCGGATAAAGATTCTTATCAATCTTTACACGACTTTATTTTTAATTGCAAATATTGAATATACAAATTACAATTATAACCAGAATTAGAAAGTAAAGAACTTTACACGACGTTTGGTCGTGTAAAGTAATTTACTTTAGAAAGTAAATTACTTTACACGACCAAACATTAAAAGTAAGTTACATTTGCAAATAAAAGTAAACATTCTTTTGATGCAAATCACTTTTATTTGTAAAAACAAATTGATCTTTTAAGTACCAGTTACTCATTTGAAAGACTGAATATAAGAAAACAAGTTGTACATGTTATTATTGGATAGCTTTTTTTTTCATCAACAAAAAAGGTATAAAATATATCTTTAAAAAAGGTTGGTACCATTGAAAAATATAAAATATATCTTTTATAAAGGTTGGTATCATTAGTGGAACTGGTTTATGGCAATCCACAGCTGCTGTTGAGTTAAACTGAGATTGATATGGATACTCCATACAAAAAGCCATTTTCACTTTTAGCACTTGGAGAGTCAAATGGTGTATCCGTTGTTTTAATTTTTAGACACGGTAAGTATCATAGAATCACTCCGTCTCAAATCAAATAACTTGCGAATATAAAAGCACCTAAAGAAACTGGTTGTAACTCCATTTTGCTACAGTCGTGTGCAGTAAAATAGAGTGCGCATTTTATTTTTCTATCAACAAACTTTGAACATCAAAATATGTTTTTCTATTGCTTGTTTTTTATTGTTCATAAACTAAATGTTGTGGTTATAAAATTAAGAAAGATAATTGCAGCACTGTATGGTTTTAAATTTCAATTTTATCGATTGAAGGTCATTCGTATTTTTTTTTAGACTGTGTAATAAAATAGTAGTGAAAAATTAATTTTTGTGTAATATTTGCTGTACTTATTAAATTCTAATTATTATTAGTTTTTAATAATAAGCAATAAGTAAGTAATTAATTTTGATAATAGATAAATTTATACACTTACTAAAATTTTGAAAATTTAGAAAAACATGGGGCGCTCTAAGCATTGTACTGAAGAAGTTCTTAATTTAATAATAAATCTTAAAAATCATGGTAAAGCCTACAAACAAATATAAGAACTGGTTGGATGCTTACCAACAATGATTTGTAATGCTTTAAAATGGATACCCAAACCAGAAAAACGTGGAAACAAAAGATCAACTACCCTTATAGAAGATCGTCGAATAGTATCGTTAGCGAAAAAGGAGTCATTTATTACTTCTAGAAAAATTAAAGAAAGGTTAGAATTAAATGTTAATACCTCAACTATTCGAAGACGATTAACACATGCCGATTTAAATGCAAGAACATTTAGAAAAGTGCCACTTTTGAGTAAAAGACATTTCGAGAATCGTTTAAAATTTGCACGTATGCATGCTACTTGGCATAAAGAAAAAATGGCGAAATGTTTTGTGAACTGATGAAAGCAAAGTTGAAATTTTTGGTTCCTATGTTCGTAAACAGTATGTTGGAAGCCAACGGATGCAGCATATAAGCCACAATTTACATTAAAGACCGTCAAACATGGAGGTTCAAAAATAATGATATGCAGGGGCGTGTCTAGGGGATGTCTGCTACGTCGTTGGACGTACCCAAAAAAATTAAATAAAAGTTTTTTAACTTGATTATATTGTTGAAAAAAATCTTACTATATGTAACTATTAAAACCAAACTACAGCTAAAACTAAACAAGTTATGCACGGTTAATTATCTGAAACGGTTGGGAAAAAATTAAAAACCAGAAAACGGTTCAAATTCCAAAATATTAAAAACCGGAAAAAATTAACTTGGTTTCATAATTTTGCAATTGTTAAAAAATAATAATTACAATATTTTGATGGAGGTTAAACTAACTTTTGAGTTAAATAACTTAATTAGAAACTTGAATTGAAATACCTTATTTTATTTTGTTATATAGAACTTTATTTTTTTAATTTTTTTTTTCATTGGTTTAAAAAAAATTAAAAAAAATTATTTTAGTTAAAACAAACTTTGGACTTCCCTTTTGACATACACCCTGAGTAGAATTTTTATCAAGTTTTATTGTTTAATTATCACCAGGAGGTAAAATTAGTTAGTAACAATAAGTATATATTAAAATATATCAATGGACATCCCCAGTTTTATTACACTAGACTGTGTATGATTTTAATAACTTGCATTTGAAGTAATAAATTAGGAGAAAAACGGTTTCAATTGTGAAAAATAAATTTTGGACTTCCCTTTTGACAAACACCCTGAGTAAAATTTTTGTCAAGTTTTATTGTGTAACTATCATCAGGAGGTAAAATTAGTTTGTAACAACTAGTATATATCAAAATATATCAATTGACATCCCCTGTTTTATTACACTAGATTGTGTATCATTTTAATAACTTGCATTTGAAGTAATAAATTAGGAGAAAAACGGTTTCAATTGTGAAAAATAATTTTTGGACTTCCCTTTTGACAAACACCCTGAGTAAAATTTTTGTCAAGTTTTATTGTGTAACTATCATCAGGAGGTAAAATTAGTTTGTAACAACTAGTATATATATTAAAATATATCAATTAACATCCCCTGTTTTATTACACTAGATTGTGTATCATTTTAATAACTTGCATTTGAAGTAATAAATAAGAAGAAAAAAGGTTTCAAATGTGGAAAATAAATTTCGGACTTCCCTTTTGCCATACGCCCTGCTTAATTTGTGTTTTATTAAATTAATTAATTTTATTAAACATATAACATGGCCGATGATTACTTCAAAATGTCGCTTAATTCGCAAGCTAATATGGCATTTAAAAAAAAAAGTTAGTATGTTAAAGAAAAGCATCAGTAGTAGGATAAGGAGAGTTCTGGCTCATTTTTCATTTTCAACCATATTTTTAACCATATATTTATTTAAATATAGGATTCATTATCATCCATAATGTGTATAAATATTATAACTAAGAAATAAAATTTTTTAAATTTATATAAATTTAAAAAATAATTTTTAAAATTTAAAAATTAGTATTAATTTCATTTCTTTGACGTCAAAGGTCACGAAATTTTCTTGTATGACGTCACAAGTCACGTGATTTTATTTTTCTTGCATGACGTCACAGGTCACGTTGTCTTAACAATGTTATATAGAGTCTCTTATAGCATATAATTCTAGTTCAGTTGCAGTTACTAAAGTAGTTGAACTATTTTCAATGTAATTAGTATATACAGGAAAAACATTAGCAGATCCATCTGTAAAACTGCTATTTGTACATACAGGAACCCAATATCCACCACCTGTATCTAGTGTAAGTACCGCTCCTAAATTCATCATGCTTTTTGTAGTTGTCAAATTTAATCCGCAAAATCCTTGTCCTGTGTTTGTATTACCGAATGGTGTTTCAGTTGATATAAGTTGTGCAATATTTTGATAATGCATAGACATCATTGGAAGGAATGCTTGTTTAAATATAATACTTTTCCATTCACCATTAATTTTATATTTTAAGCGATATTTATAATATCCATCTTTGTTTTTATAAAAATAGTTATTAGATAACTGACTATATTTTGTAGCTGTAGATGGATTAGCACTATCATAATTAAGTGATCCATAATAATTACTTGGAAATAAATCTGTTGCTACTTGCCTAACAATTAGCGTTTCTCCTGGTATGTAAATTGGATAATAAATACTATTAGCATATAAATTATTTTTAGCTGTAATTAATGCATTATAAAATTGTTGAGCTAAAAATATTTGTTGACGTGAGTCGTAATGTACGGTGTCGTCGTTTGTAATTCTCATAGAAGGTGGAAGATTAGTAATAGATATGCTTGCAGCGTGTGGAATATATTCTCCAATAGTTGAAAGCGCATTTTGAACTGGTGTTGCTCTTGCTGAATTAGCTGAAACCCATCCAGGTCTCATTTGAAAAGTAAGGAATGGAATTGTATTTGATTTTGCTTGGGAATTTGTAAACGTGTAAAACTGATTAGATGAATACCCTATATAATCTCTTATGGTTTGAATAAAATTTAATAGAATATATCTATAACTATTATTCCAACCATCTATAGAATCATTTTCTCCTTGAGCCCAAGTCATACCACAAAATTCTGCGTTATAATGTGATAAAATATATCTAATTCTACGAGTTAAATTTCTAAATCCAGTACCATATGGCATAAAATAATCATCACTAAAACCTCTTGCACCTAACATACATGGAAGTATCATTAAACTTTCATCTGAATTTATTATATTTAATGTATTTGAAGTATCAGCATCTTGCATTATTAAACCGGCTAGTATTGAACCATATCCAGCATAACACATATTATCTGATTCATTTACTTCAAGTCTAAGAGAACAAGGAAGTAACACATCATTTTGTGTATTATCCATTGCAAATTGTACTATTCGTCTATGCATATAATTTACAGTAGTTACTGCATTAGAATTACCCCATTCTCTACCATAATAAGTATTTGATTGTCCAGCTACAATCAAAACTTTATATTTATGAGGATAAGGAATTATTCTTTCTATATAATTTGTAATAAATTCATATGTTGAATCAATATATTTTTTTGTAGCAGCGTCCTGTGCGTTAGTAGGATCAACTACATTGATCAATTTATGTGAATTCAAATTTATATTAGCACTCATACTATTAGTTCCATCTAGTTTTAGACATGCACTGCTAGAAGTTTGATTATTATCTACATAATTCTTTGTAGCTGCATCCTGTGCATCTGTAGGATCAGCTACATTAATCAATTTATGTGAATTCAAATCAACATCAGTAGTGGCTGTATTGCCAACATTAATGTTGATATTTAATCCATCTGTTGTGTAACCATACATTGAATTACTACCGGCTATATTCATACTCATTTTTTTATATACTATATATATATTTTTTAAATCACTCTGTGATTCTTGCTTCGTTAATTCAATATAATGAATTTTCAATACTTTGAAAATCAACACCTTCATCTAGCTTTTTTAATACATATAAACACAAGTGCCCACAAAAGGAAGTGTCTCCAAACTGAATTCTTTTACTATTATAATAAACAGGACTGTGTAAATATTGAACAAGTTCAACTGGAGGTGGTAATGCATAAGAGTCAAAACTTAATTTTTCATCTCCATCTTTATACCAACAAATCCAATAAAATCCACTCGTACCTGAATCTCCAGTATTTAATATTCCACATTCTTTGTTTTGTGTATTTTTAGGTAATTCATCTCTTACAAATACACTTCTAAAATTTTTAATTTTTAATTTTTTTGCTGCTTTGATTAATTGAAAGTTTGTTAAGGGTTCATTGGGTAATATAATTCCTTCAACATTGATATGTTTGTCCATTTTTATTAACAGTTTTAGATTTTTTTAGATCTCTTCAAGATATAAAAAATGACTTGCCTGCCTGCCTGCCTGTTTATTTTAATTTATAATGTCCATATGCTAGGGTATGAATTCCATCTTCTAAAATAACTCTTTTATCATCTTCTGCGCTCAATGCTATTTTGTTTATTTCTTCTGTATACACATCATGACAATGAGATCTTATGACATTCATTTTTCTCATTTGATCTTTTCTATTCATAAGACAATCTTTATAATCTTCATGTGTTATATAATTTTTAACTACATTTTTCTTTACTCCCTTACATCTTTTTTTATCTTCTTCATCTATTTTGTATGAATACAATTTTGATCTGAATCCTAGAAATTCTGCAATTTGTTTTCCTGCTGACTCATCTTTAAACTTTGCTAATACTTTCTTATTTATGCCTACTTTAAATCCATTTTTAACAGCTGGATGATTTAGATCAAATTCACTTGTATCAAATTTACTTTCAATATCATTAGAAATATCTTCATAAAAATCTTCTGTTTTTATTTCATAGATTAATGAATCTGTGTCTGTGTATAATAGCTTAGCTCTATCACTATATTTATTTTTGATATAATCATAATGAAACTCATACATCAAAGTTTTACTTAAATCTAAAATACACATACCTAAGTAAATTGGTTTGTTATAAATTAGTTTTGTTCTTTTCATATGAATAGCTATCAAGTTTTCATCAAATATCGTTCTACTTTCATAGTTAGGTTTTGATGCTAATTTTATAGCTTCTTCTTTTTTAGCGACTAATCTCACATCAACTCTGTTTTCAATGTTTTCCATTGTCTTTCCAAATACTGAATTATTCATGAGTTTAAAAAAGTCTTTTTCAAACTCATTAGTTGCTTTTGTTCTCAAATTTGTATTTAGTTCAATGTATTTACTTAACCATGCACTTTCTTCAAACTTTATTCCTCTGTGAATTTTTGTTAATTTAATTCCTAATCTTTCATAGAGTTTCAAGTTTTCATAGTGAATGATATAATTTTCTTTATGATTTAAATTAGGTATTAACTTTTCAACTTTATCTATTTTTAATCTTTCAGGAGCAAGTGGATAATCATTATGCAAATCATGTAAATGTTCAGGATATTCTAAATCTACTTCTAATATGCAAGAAGTAGATTTCCAATTTTTTAATTCTTCCTCACTCATCCACTTAAATCCATGTGTAGGAAGGGGTTTACTCATTGCCCATCCATATATATTATTTGCATCTAAATATTGTATATATGTAGATTCTTTACTTTCATCATAATTTTTCATGTATTTATTATTAGCAGTTCCTAACCTGTTAGAGACAATACTAATTCCATCTCTTATTCCTTCTTTTATCATTAAAATCATGTCATAATCACTTAATAATTCTAATTTTACTTTAGTTATTAACAATGCAGCATCCCATGCTAATCCTGGTGATGTATAGTACCAAGCAGGATCTAATTTATAATTTTTTATACATACATTTCTAAAATTCTCAAAGACATGAGCTAATAATAATACATCTGCAACATTGTATAAATTGTGGTAGTCTTTAAATGTTTCACAATTAAACTCTTTCCATACAGTTTGTGCATGTAAATAATCTTCATCGCTTATTCCTACATCATTTAATCTTGAATAAAATGATTCTTTAGGAGGTAATTGCGTTATTTTAATTTATTAATAGAATCAACCCATTCATAGGGGTAAACATCTTTTCTTAACAATAAATTTAATTTTTCATTTGAACATAGATCTAGTTCTTTTGTTGAATTTTTTATTAATTCATCTAAACTAGAAGACATAAATTTAAAACTATCAAGAAAACGTAGTTCTTTTTTAGTTTCAACTTTTTTTCCTTTTTTATTAATATATTTATCAACTTTAATTTGTTTAGAAAAGCTGATATACTTTTCTTCATTGTTAGGTATACAATATATTTTTTCTTCTGATTCTCCATTTCCTGATAATTTCTTTATCAACAAGTGAGAGTCATATCCAGATAAATTATGAAATTTGGACTTTTGTAATTTAAATTACACTCATTATGTGCAGCACCTCTATATTTACCTGTAATATGAAAATGATCTTTTACTTTATCTTTTTCAAGATCTTTTTCACAAATGTGACATATTTTTGCATTGTTAAATTCTTCTTTGTCTTTACTAGTAAATATTATATCTTTTGGAAATCTTAAATATTTTTTATATATTTTCTTTATATCAGCTTCTAAATAATAAACAAAAATTTGTGCTACATCATCATCTTCACTATCTGCAGTGAATGTAGCTAGTATGCTATGTCCAATTGTTTTCTCAATTGTTTTCTCAATACTTTCATCAAAGCATTTAATATAGTAGCAAAATGAACTTGGTGTATGCTTTTGGTATTGCTTTGTATAAGATTTATCTGGGTTAGGTGTACAAGTGTCTATCGGTTTAATAAAACTTTCAAAATCAGCATAGATAACAAAGGGTTCTTTCATTGGTCTATTGTAATTAGTAAATTCTATCATTGTATTAGGTTCAGGCATTTCTATTCTTATTGAATCAACACTATCACAATACAATCTATGCTTTGACAAAGATTCTTCAGTACTAAATGATTGTAAGCAATTTTTACGAAAGTGTTTTTTACCATTATGTTCAGATATTTGTGATGAAAGTAATCTACTTAGATTGTTAATTAAACAATAGTGGTTTGTCTTACTTTCTATATATACTTTCTAAGGGTTCTATACTTTGATTCTTCCTTTAGAATCTAGTGAAACTTGGGTCACTTCGTGACTTAATATTCAAATCTTAATCTATCTCCATTAGAACAAAGTTTTGCTATTCTATCTGAAATGATGAGAGCAAATATTATAGTACCTGCTGGAACAGGTGTATTAAATTCTGCTTTAAGTCTAATATCTACTGTTGAATCTTTCATTCTTTCTGATTGTTTACTTACATTAAAATACATAATAGGATATAAATCTCTATAGTCTGAAGGAGTTATACCACATAGACTAATAAGATTTGTCATATTATAATAATCTTCAGCAAAACTTGATGCATGTCTATAGGCTCTAGTAATTTTCATATTTGGAAATGATAAACTGTAATTAGTAGCAGGATATCTTTCTTCATTAAGTTCAATCCACATGTTTTTTAAATCACAATGATCAAATATTGAAGAATTTTGTTCTTGATTTCCTTCTGTATTTGTTTGAAAACCAACAAGTATATATCTCGGTTTTTCAGTAGTTCTTACTCCTAATCTCCAGTCAAATGATGTATTTTGTGAAAAATTCATTTTGTCCAAGTACCTCGATCTAAAACCTAGATCAAGTGTTTCTTGTTATTTAATTATTTTAGTAAGTTCTAAATCTGCTATAGCAGATGGAGTTACACGTCTCATCATTAATGATATTCTAGTAATATTTACTTTTCATGCAGCTACACCAACAGCTTTAAAAATTGCATTATCATCACTTGCTCTTAACAGAAAAAGTTCATGCTTTAATCCATAAAAAACTTTTTCATAGTCATCACAAAACCCAAAAATATGTCTTAATGGAATATTAAGTTCAAATGAACCTTTTGTAGTTGGTTTTTGAATGATATATTGCTGTCTTGCTGAAAATCCTGCATTATTAACTAAATCTGCAGTTGATGTAGTATCTTTAAACCACAATTGATTCATTGCTTTTGATTGTTGAAAGTCATTTGGATATTTCAACATTCCAAGCATTGTAGTTGCTTTACCTGGAAAATTAACTGATTCAACTACTGAATCATAGAACCTATATTCAATTCTATCAAATAAATGCATAAGTCCATTGTGTGTTAGTGTTATTGCATCTGCATTTGCATATGCACTTCCATCTGCTTTTACAAGTCTTCCTTCAATTTCTAAATATGATTCATGTGGATGAAACAAAGAATCACTATTTTCAACATAAATTCTTATTTCCATGAAATTTAAATTAGAATTAACAAATGGTGCAAATTCATATTCTTCATACTTTTTGATTTCTTCAAATTTCATCAAATCTTAATTTGTCAGTAATATTAAATATATCAGATTTTACCATTTTTATATATGCAATATAATTTTTTAAAATCATTTTAATGAAATCTAACTATTTTGATAAAATATATAATTCTAAGCCCATCTCCTTCATGTTTTTTTAACTAAATCTTGTATTCTAACAGGTTTACTTTTTATTGATGATCCCATCATAATTTTATTAATGTCTGGTACTACTTCATGTACCTTACTATCAAAAGTATTTATTAAATTTTTAAGATCTTGTTTATTTTCAGGTGTCAGCTTGGATGATTTATTTACATTTTCTATTATTTTTTTACCTTTATTTATTACAATTTCTTTAGCAGTAGATATTGCAGAAGTTGCAAAATCTTTCCCTGCAGACTTGGCTGCGTCTATAGCAGTTTTTCCTAAGGCTGTAGCAACTGCTCTACTAGCTATAATACGAGATGAATTAAGTGCATTACTTAATGCTTGCTTATTAAACATATTTAAAATAGGTGTAAATAATCCACTTCCACCTACTTCATACTTGTGTGTATATCCTTTATTATTTATAACTAACATTTTTATTTACTGTATATATTTTTTTTAAATCACTCTGTGATTCTGGCATGAATCTGAAAAAACCAAAACTATTTTATTATTGGTCCATTTTTATTAAAATGATTAGTTAACATTGTTTTCATATTAGATAATGCTCTTAAAAAATCAGAAGATTTTGCCTGATTATACATATTATTTATATCTGTAAATAATCCACTTCCACCTACTACATACTTGTGTGTATATGCTTTTTTATTTATATCTAACATTTTTATATATGTAATATTTTTAGTTAGATCACTCTGTGATTCTGGGTCTCAAAAAAGAGACCTTATTCATTTAATCACTATGCTATCGTCTTAATTGTTTTTTTAAAAGTTCATTTTGTTCTTCTAAAAGAAATACTTGTTTTTCTAAAAGATGTTCTGATTTACATTTTGACACAATTTCTTTTATTTCATATTCAATACTTATCGGCTCTCCTTGTAAAGTAAGTATATGCCCATCTTGATCTATTATTGTTGTTTTCATATCCCAAATTTTTTTTGATAATAATCTATAATAAGTTGGATTATTTGGTACTTCTACAATTTTTCAACCAATTGGTGTAGATGGATAAAATGAATATATAACATTTGAATAAGCTCCATCTATAATTGTGTCTGTTACAAGACTATTTGTTACACGAATAGTATTAACATGATTTATATCCATTACTTTATCTGAAATATATACTTTTGATGAGTTAAATGTTATAAGTTTACCATCACGATCTCTATTATTAAAACCTAAACGATCTTTTATGGAGTGATCATCAAATTGTATTCTAATATTGCTACTTTTATTAATAATAATCTGTAATTTTTCAGTATTAAAGTTTGCTTCAAATATAATAGATGTAGGATCAAGTTTTATACTATCATATACAGCTTTTTTTTTTAAAGATTCAGCGTCTGTAACATTTTTAAAAGACTCTTTATGTTTAGCAAGTTGATCTTTAAGAGTAGTCATTACATATCTAGTTACAATTGTATTTATATTTATAAGTTCATAAGATCCTGTTGGGATCTTAACTTGTTGAAAAATAGGATTATCACTAGCTTCTATAGTAATATTTGTAGTATTGTTTACTCCTTCAATAATATTTGGAAAACTAATATAAGTCATTAATTTTTTTAGAGCTATTCCATACTCTTTATTTTCATCTAGTTCAATAGGAACTGTCATATTAGTATTTATAACAGTATCGTTTGAAGTTATATGTATTGTTTTTGACATTTTTATATATGTAATAATTTTTTATATTGTTTTCAATATAAAAAATTTATATTAGTTCTAAAAGAACTTACTTTTTTCTCTCTCTTATATGAAATTCTATTGTAAAGCTTTCATTATTAAAATCTATAGGTTTATTAAAGTTATCAATGATATCAATTTTCATTTCTGAAATTGAGTTTGTTTTTAAAGGAAAATATTTTTTAGATAATGGTTGTTCATTAATAACTGAATTTTTAGAAACAATAATAGGCATAAACGAATACATTACAGTCGTTTTCTTAGCATTGCCATTATTAGATACAATTTTTCCATCTACAAGATTATTTAATATATATACTTTTTTGTTTTTATTTAAACTACTATATAGAATAGTTTGAAATCTATCAAGAGCCATTTCATACTCTTTATTTTCATCAAGTTTAATAATATCATCAAATTTAATTATAACTGGATTTTGTTTATCTTTTTCTATTTCAATATACATTTTTTATATATATTATTTTATTTATCTCATTTTTTATATTATTAGTAATATAAAAAATAAATATTTTAATCTTTATCTTAATCATCTTCGTTTTCTAAATCATCTTCGCTTTCTAAATCATCATCTTTAATATAAAATCTTAATCTTTCTATCTTATACTCTTTTTTATATACAACTGCATCTAATAATTTTACTTGAATAGATTGAATCATTGATCCGATATATACACCTTCAATTGCTAAGCATTCAACAATGTCACATCTTTTTTTAATAAGACTTTCTCCTAAAATATCACCTTCATTTTTTTTCCTAAATACTTGATCCATCTCCTTACTTTTAAAATCTATAGGTATTTTTGCATATAGAATTGGATGTGCTTTAGGGTTATCATCTTTTTACTTTAAAATATTCAAGTTTTGTATATTAAGGCTTTTCATACCACCTTTTTTTAACAATGATTCATTTTCAGTAACTTTATCTCTACAAAATTTTTCAACAGCTTTAATAATTGTGATAAATATATCATTTTCACATACAAAAGGAATTGAATATCCTGTAAGTTCTTTTGTTTTTATATCTCTATTTTCATTAACTCCATATGAAAACGATTTTGTGGTTTTTACTCTTAAATCATCTGAACAATCTGAATAGTTGTAGCCAATAACTATTTTTTGATGTGGAACAGGTTTATTAAATTTTTTTATTTCTTTTACATATAAATTTGCTTCATCAAAATTTTCAATACTCACATAAGAAATCTTTTTTTTATATAAAAGAAAATTATTTAACTCATTTAAATTTTTTTAATTTTTCTTGTAAAAATATACAAATTTTTTTCTTACATCATTTACTAGATCCATTGCTATAATGTGAAGTCGTCGTTTTTACAGTTGTATTTGTATTAGCATTACCAGAAGTAGCTGTTACACATATATTCACATTTACATTTGAGTTGTTCATTTTTTATATATGTAAGATAATTTTAAATCACTCTGTGATCAATGCTTCGCTAAATAGCTTTCAATTCTTTATTATCAACCCATGAGTTAAAAGTATTAGGATACCCATACCACTTTACAAATGATTTATTACCTTGTTTACGAGTAACCTTTTCAATCCTAAATATCTCTTGACTTGTTTTTTGAAGTTCTTGTTCATAAAAAGTACCTTGTATTTCTTCATTATTGTAATCAGTTATTTTATAAGTAGGTGGATTAGTATATTGAACATGTGATATAGTAAAGACTTCTTCAGTCCATCTTGGTGTGTATCCTTTTTCAAATGTTGCTTTCTTTTTAGTTATTCTTACTTTATCTCCTATTGAAAACTTAGGATAAATAGGTTCAGATCTTACTTTACCATTTAAATTTAACCAAACTAAATTCTCATTCTTTATATCGCTTGCTTCAGCTGGAGTCATTTTAATTGAAGAATGTTTTGTATTGTTGTATTGATTTACCATTTCATCTAAAACATCAATGTATTTTCTATTAGAGTTAGCTGAAAAGTATTTGAACATTTTTTCTTTCATTGTTCTATTCCATCGTTCAACAACACAGCTTTTTTCTTCATTTTCAGTTGAATAAAGCTGAATACCTAATGCTTTAACATGTTTATTATAAAATTCTAAACCCTTGTCAACCCATAATTTAGGAGCTTTAGCAAGATTCGTACATTTCCTATTTTTAAATATTTTATTAAATGCATTAGCAACTTCAATTCCTGTCTTATTTTTTAATGGAATAATCCATCCATACTTTGAAAATATATCAATAACCATCAATAAGTACTTTATACCGTTATTAAATTTAGAATAAGCTTGCATGTCAACTAAATCAGCAGCCCATATATCATCCATTCCATTTGAAAGTACTTTTCTTTTTCTGAAATTCTTTATAACACGTTTATGAAGTTCATTTGCAAGTTCATCAGTCCATTTCACGTCTATTTTAGTTCCTACGTCTTTTGCTTTTTTCCTGTGCGCTTGTAGTTTTTTTCACATAATTCTTTATTACTCATTGGTTCTTTATTTCCCATACCAATCCTTACTTTAGCAGATATGATAGGTTTTATAATCTTTCTTTCTAATTTTTCACGAAGTGAAGGATTAGGTTAGCATCCATTTGTTCAAGCATCATTTTATCAGCTAAGTTTCTATGCTCTTTGTCTGGATAATGCTTATAAGCAAGATCATGAATATAAGCTGTTTTATCAACTCTATCTACAGGCATACTCCATTCTTTAGGCATTTCAGTAGAAGTTAATCTTTCATCTAAATTAGTACCAGGTCCTGCAAAGTTCATACCTGGTATATGCATTTCACCTGGAAACTTTTGTAAAGGTAATTTTTTATTACTTGTGAATTTATTAATTGATTCTACTAAGTCACCTCCTGTTTTTCCTTTTGTAAATTGACATTTTCTTGTTCCACATATTGAACATTCACCACGAAGCATATTTCTATTGTTTTTACTTACAGCATGATCTAAGTTGATTGTATCTGTTTTATTTTTACATTTAACGCAGTACATTTTTATATATTTATTTTAATTTATTTAACACAAATCTATTTAAAAAATACTTTTCTTAAATAGTAAATGGATATTATAGATTTATCATGGAATGTAAATAAAAGTAAACGTCATAATAATGAGTTATTACCTAAAAGTATTAGAGGTATTATTGTTGGAAAATCAGGTTGTGGAAAGACAACATTATTATTAAACTTGCTCTTAAGACCTGGTTGGCTAGACTATAATAATTTACAAGTTTTTGGAAAGTCACTTTTTCAACCTGAATATAAAATATTATAAAATTCTTTTGAAAATAAATTACCAAAAGAAGTTATTCTTGAACTATTTAAGTTGCAAGATCAAATAAATAAAAACAATGTAAGTCCAGAGTTTATTATTAAAAACATTTCAAGAGATTTCAAAGATAAAACAGATATAGAGTGTCAATTTTTTGAAACAGCAGAGGATGTACCAGAACCTGAAAATCTTAACTGTATTAAAAATAATTTAATGATATTTGATGATTTACAATTAACAAAGCAAAACAAGTGTGAAAAGTACTATATAAGAGGAAGACATAACAATGTAGATTGTTTCTACTTGGCACAAAATTATTTTGAGTTACCTAGGAGAACGATAAGAGAAAATGCAAATTTTATATGCTTGTTTAAACAAGATTCTAAAAATGTAAATCATATTTATAATGACCATGTTTCAAATGATATGAAATTAGATGAGTTTAAAAAGTTTTGTAATGAAGCTTGGTCAAAAAAGCATGGATTTGTTGTTATAGATTTGTCTTCTGATCTATTAAATGGAAAGTATAGAAGTGGATTAGATTTATTTTATTATCCAACTTCGTTATGGAATCAATAAATATATATTTTTTAAAAATATATATTATGAGATTTAACGAACTTAGCGAAGCATGGGTCACTTCATGACCTAAAGAAGAAGACCTAATAAGGGTATATTCTTAAATGAAGAATTTTCTCCTAATAACAATCCTCTGCCTACTGATGAATATTCATTTCCATTTTTAGAATAATATCCATCGTTTAAATAATTATAACTACCATTCCATGGGTTTAAAAATACTCCTTTTCCTACTTTTCTAATTTTAAATCCACTACCATTCTTTTTCACATAAATAATACCATTTCCAGCAATTTTATTAACTATAGTACTTTCAGCAGCTGCAGCTGTTCCAGTCAATAATCCTGTTGCGATAGCTGGAACAACTTTTGATGCAATTAGACTTCCAATTATTCCTAGTAGAGGTAAAAATCCACCACTTACTTTAACATTATGTTTAAGTTGTGCTCTACTCAGTGAAAGTGTTATACCAGTATTTTTTAAATATGCTGCTTTCATTCTGTTTCTTTGTGAATCTGTTAAAGCTTTTTTATGTTCACCATTTAGATCTTGATGTGTTAATTTTATAACAGCATTAGTATCAGATTCAATTGCTTTTTTAATTTTTTCTTTCTGACCTTCTGAAAGATTTATAAGAGTATCATAGTATTTTGTCATTTTTTATATATAAAATAATTTTTTTAATTCACTTTAAGTTATTGCTTTTTGTAATACTTTATACTCATCGTCATCTATTTGACCCTGTCGTAACAACTCATCACAAATAGCAACAGCTTCATTTTTAACTCCAGTATTATCTGCTTGTAAAGCAGATAAACGTAATTTAAGCATATCAAATAGCGCATTTGGATCACTAGGAAGAATGACAACTCCTTTTCCAGACTTTCCAATAATCTCTTCCCAAATAGGTTTTATTACATTAGTGTATTTATAACTTCTAGATGATCTTGGTTTAGCTGAATTTAAATCAGAACGAATTGCATCTGTTTGATCTAAAATTTTTTTATACTTATTACGATCATCGTTAGTATATTTAACAGGATGAGATTTTACTATAATCTCCCAAAGACCGGGTGTTCCAATGTATTTTTTATCTTTAATAGTTATATCATTACCTTCAATAGTTATTGGTTTTTTACCAATGTAAAATTTTTTATCACCTTCATTGTAATGTATACCAAATATATCATCTGATACTTTTTTACTATTTTTAGCAGTATATAACTTTAGATATTCTGCTGTGATAGCTCCTAATTTCATGTTATCTACAACTTCAGGTGGCAGATCCTGAAAGGATCCCTTATCTTTAATTGCTTTAGTTTCGGTAATATATTCAGGATTTGAAAAAGTAATAACTAATTGATCAGCCTTATTTTCTAATTTAGATGAGCCTTCTTTTATTCCAGATTGACTATCTATTATTGGTTTGTACAATTTTTCCAAGTTAGTCTGTAAAGTATCATAACCTAACTTTTCATTAATAGAATCTTGATATACACTTTTCTTTAACCCATCAAGTTCTTTTGCTAATATTAATCTTGCTTCAATATCTGTAGCTTTTACATATGACATTTTATATAAATATTATTTTTTTAAATCAATATATATTATGTTCAGTAAATATATAATATATGTTTTTAATTCTTAATAGTATTATTCATCATTCCTATACTTTGATTCTTGTTAAATCTCATATTTAACGCTTCTATAATATCATTTGTACCTTTTTCTATTCCTTTATGAAATATTGACTCTTTAGTCTGTTCATCTATATTATTTTTAGATTTTGTTCTAATTTGTTCAGTCATAGCTTGAAACTTTTCAAGTTCTGAAAGTATCATATTAAATTCTACATCATCTATATATTGATCTGATATAGCTTTAGAAATAAGACTACTTATTGTATTTAGTTTTGCATCAGCTAATACTTTAATCTTTTCATGCTTTTCTGCTTTTAAGTTTAATTTTTTATTAACTTGTGATCCAATTAATGACATTAAACCAATACCTAATGCTGCACCTTCACATACAATAGCTACTGGTGTTCCAACTATTGTTGTTAAAAAACCAATACCAACAGCTCCATGTGTCATAGTAGTTGCTAATAATGTATTATCAACTGCTGAAATGATTCTTGAAGCTCTATGATATTTCTTACTTAAGATCTCTCTTCTTTTCCTTTCACATTCTATTTTATTCTGAATTTCACTAATCTTTTGTAATCTAAAGTTATGATCAGAAATTGGTGGTGCAGATGGATTTTCTGAAAACTGGTTAAGATCTGGATAAAGTTGTTTACATTCATTAATACATTGCATTTCTTTTTCTATAAAGAATTTATTTAATTCATTTTAATAAATTATTTACCAAAATCAAATACAGTAGAGTCTTTGTTTGATTTATCTAAACTAGGTTTATCTTCATCACATATAGTTTCTTTAATTATTTCTCCTATACTTGATAATATAGATTTTACAGATTCTTTATCACTTTGAGACTTTACTTGTTTTACTTTTTTATCAGGTTCTAAAGTAACCTTATGTGATATATAATTTACATTAAAAACGCCATTATAAGTTGATATACAGCATAACAAATCTCCTTTTTTAATATTTATATCTTTTTTATCGTTATTATATAAAGTTATTTTAATATCATTAGTAGACTCTATTACAACAGAATTTATTAAATTTAGTGTTGGTTTATAATTTTCTGCAAGTGAAATCAATACATGTCCTTTATCTATTTTTACTCCACACATTAAAGAAATGTTATTATATGAATTAGATTTTACTGTAAAATCTTCTTGTGCGAATACTTTAATATGCCTTTCATTTATTGCTCTATGTTCTAAATCTGAATTAATATTAAAAGTTATTGTATATTTTTCATGCTTTTCATAATCTAGAAACATTCTTCTCTTATACATTTTTTTTATAAATCGTAAAGATTTTTTTAAGTCATAAATATTAAATATTTAATATTTAATATTTTAAAGTTCTTACAATATAATTTATAATTTGTTCATTCTCATGTAAATAGTAACACTTTTTATAATCATTAACATTTTTATATGAAGTTATTTTTTCACCTTTTTTATTTTTCATTATTTTATTTTCTGTTAATTTACATAGTTTAAAAGGACAATTCTCTACGTTTTCTTTAATTTCATCTTTAGTATGAGCATATTTACATTTATCTTTTAAAGGACATTCTTTTTTATCAAGTATATATTTACATAATTTAGTTTTTGCTTTTCTTAATTTTAATAATTTTGACTTTTTAGGATGAAATAATCTACACTCTTTATTCTTACATTTAGGATATTCAGAACATAGAACAATATGTTTATATCTGCATGAAACTTTAGTGCATATTAATCTTTCTTTTACAGTATTACAATAAGGAATATCATGATTGTATTTACATTTTCTTCAAAAAGGGCAAAAATCATCTTTTAATATATTTTTACAAAAAATAGGTAACTTTTCTACAAAATGAATTGCAGAAGGTTTTCCATCTTCTGTAAAATTAGTTTCAACATTAAATGGTTTTTCAAAACTAAATTTTCTGTTTTTGTTATGTTTTTTAACAAAAAACTTCTATAATAGGATAATCATCAAATTTATAATAGGATAATCATCATCGATATTATCATTATAAGTTGGAACATAATTAATCCATTTCAGTTTATCTTTATACAATTCCATAATTTGTACTGTTTTTGAAGGAATTGGAACTATACATTTTTCTTGAATTTCTATAGTTTCATCATCTTCATCAGAATCATCAGATACGAAGTATGTATCATTTTCAGAGTCAGAATCAGATTCTTCAAATTCAAAGTTTCTCATTTCTTCAAAAAGTCTAAATTCTTTTTGAAATTCAGATATTTTATTAATCTCATCATAATTCATTTTTTTATTTTATTATTTGATAAAATATCTTAATTCAAAAAAAATTAAAAATGAATTAAATAAATTTCTTTATATAATAAATGAATACATATTATAAAGTAGATTACTGTCAACTATTTAGTCCTATAATGCTTGAACTAGATAAAGAAGAAGAAAGAATTAGACAAGAAGAAGCATTTGAATTACAAAGACATTATAATGAAAGGACAATGATAATAGATTATAAATATAATAAAGCAATAAGACTAGGAGAATTTGGAATAGAAAAATTATTAGAAGAGAAAAAGAAATGTTATGATAAGCGCATGCAAATAATAGAATCATACAATGAAAAATTTAGAGAAATAAAAAAAAAGAGAGAACAGATAAAACAATCATTAAAAGAAATGCTTTTTCAAAAATGAAAAGTCACGTGACCTGTGACGTCATGCAAGAAAATTTCGTGACCTTTGACGTCAAAGAAATGAAATTGATACTAATTTTTTAAATTTTAAAAATCATTTTTTAAATTTATATAAATTTTAAAAATTTTATTTCTTATCTAAATAATTTATACGCATTATGGATGATAATGAACCCTATATTTAAATAAATATATGGTTAAAAATATGGTTGAAAATGAAAAATGAGCTAGAACTCTCCTTATCCTACTACTAGCATCATTTCCTATAAAGTTAGGCGAACAAATATTATATTAATTGTGTAGAACTTTTGATATCACGATATCCTTTTGATATAAGAAAGGAAGACAGAGAGTTGTTACAAGTAGAAGCTGTTTATAGTTGTTTGAGAGTGGACATACGGCTTCTTGTTATTTTTTGAAAATAGTTACTTAGGGGGTGTTACTAAAACTTTCAAAACTTTTGAAATATTAAAGATAAATACGTTCTGTAAAAAGAATATAAACACTGACTAAATGTTTTATACTATATCATTCAATATAATTCTCCAAGGCTGCTCTGATTTTAAATAAACGCGCAAAATGACGAACTTGGCAGAATTTCGAAATTTTAATGGTACTTTTTAGCAAAATTATTCAGAAAAATTATATTTCTTCTGACTAATATGTAATATAAACATAGCTAGACTAATTATAAACACATTAATCCGGCCTGTACTATTTGAAGTCCGGCCTGTACTATTTAATTATAAATTTCACTATATATATTTTGACTCACGAGACTTGTAAATATTAATTTACGAAACTTGTAAATGTTATATGTACGGCAAATATATGAATAAAAAAAAAAATTAACAATATTTACACCGGATACAGGCACTACAATAGGCGAAATAAAAAAATCCCAAAATACTTTCTTTTTTTTTTACGTAAAGTATTCAACGTCACGTGCTTTGAAATATAAACAAAAATTTACGCATTAACTAGAAAAACTTGTTTCTAAACCAGCCAAGTTTGAAAATATATGTCATAACTTAGCTAGAGGTACATATTATAATTTTTTAATTTTTATATAAAGAAAGGGTTGAAATTTCAATAATTTGGTGCAGAGTTCAAAAATAATACGATTTGCATTTTAAATTGATAAAATTAAAAATAAAAATGCATTGAAAACTAATTTTTTTAAATAAATTACGAACTCTGCACCAAAAATCAGTTAGAATAGACATTTATTGATAAGTATTCCAAATTTCAATCATCAAGCGTGTAGCTATGTTATGAATTCTTAGTTGGCCCAAGAAAGGTTTTTTTAAAAAAATCGCAAAAAACAGAAAAGTGATTCCAAACCAATAGCAATATTTTAACAATATTTACTTTTATTCCGTTTAATGTAAATATTTATATAACAAGAAAAAATATCTTTTCTATATATTTTTTATTTGAAGATAAAAGCGATTACAGAAAAAAAATGCTAATATTTTAAAGTTTGTACATTTTTATACTTTATATGCTGAATTTTATAAAATACTTTTTATGCGGAAATTGTTTTTGCTAAACAAATTTTGATTTTATTAATGCAACTGTGTATTCATGATATTCATCTGAGCGCCAAACGTCCGCAAAATTTTCTATCCGCCATGATGGGTGGCAAAAAGAAGTAAACAAATAAAAAAACGTCGAAGATCTTAGACATTTTTTTGACATTACAGCTCGAGTTGTTGCGTACTAAACTGCGAAAACAGAAAATTAAAATGCAGTAAATAATATTTTAATAAGTTTTCAAAAAAAAGAAGAGCAATGGACGTAATGACGAGCGGTTTTAAAGAAAGACTTTAGTTTAACCGAACTGTGAACTTCACACATAAACACTCGAGCTTCGAATAAAAAGTGTTGATAAAAACCATGCTGACTTTTTTTTCTCGCTTCAACACTTTTATATAAAAAGTAAAAGAAGTTTATTATATATAATACATCAAATCGTTTGAACAAGAGATCTACCAAAAGTGCTCATTGAAGAAAATAATATTAACAGCTGATTAAAAGAATTTTTTTTAATTGTCAAAGAATCTGAGAAAACTGCCAAAATTATTAAAACTAAACAATGAAATCAAGAAATTAAAAAATTTAGTTTAAAACTTAATGAATACAGCAAAGTTCAATTTAAAACTAAATGAAGACAGCTTAATTTAGGTACGCCGATATCCGCGTTTTACGGAACCGATAAATGTGCTAAAATTCTGTTCCACGTTTTTTGAACTTCGCATTTAGGGGCTGTTTATATAAACCGGGCTAGCCCTGTTAGCCGAACTGTCTCACTTCGGTGAGATGAATATTGTTATTAAGTTTATATGAATTTTTTCCAGCCCGCTAAACCGGGATGAAATATTTGTTTACATCACGTGCACAGTTAAAATAATTAAAAGCTGAAAAATGGATTCCTTACCATTACATAAACAAATTCTTACCTTTACAACTTTAAAAATGATCAATATACAAGTTATTAATATTCAAATTTATCTTTTACAATTTACAATGGCTATTAAAAAGAAAAGGGATTTTAATCAGCTAATAATTCTTGGTTTATTGAGTTCTAAACGTCGTATTTTAAGAAAATTAAGATTAGCTAAAAAAAATTAAGATTAGCTAAAAAAAACAGAAAAAAAAGAAGCTGTTGGTTCTATATTGGACGCACAGATTTGTGGTGGCAAAATCTCATATTAAACATTACACCTAAAGAAGCTTATAAAAAAAACTTTCGATTAGATAAAAATTCCTTTTTTGAACTTGTCTAAACCTTCTTAAACCTTATATATCTCCAGATTCTTACTCACCAAATATAAGAGCAATCACACCAGATAAAAAAGTTGCTATAACGCTATACTATTTAAAAGACAGTGGTACATTGAACATGACAGCAAACACTTTTGGAATTGCAGTTTGTACTACTTAGGCAGTCATTTTTAAAGTTTGTAATGCTATTGTAAAGTATATAGGACCAAGGTTTTTTAATTTACCAAAAAATAAACAGCAAATGAGAGAAAAAATATCTGAGTTTGAGTCAAAGTTTGGAATGATTCAAGCCTTTGGTTGTGTTGATGGCACTCACATTCCCATTGTTTGTCCAACTATTCATTCTCAAGATTATTTTTGTTACAAACAATACTATTCATTACAGGTTCAAGCAGTTTGTGATTACAAAGGCAGTTTTTTGGATGTTGAATGTATGTGGCCTGGTAGTGTGCATGACGCTAAAGTCTTTTCAAACTCTTCTATTAATACTAATTTGAGAAGTTCAAGACTTCCAGGAACCTTTCAAACTATTACTAAGAACAAAATAAAAGTTCCATGCTACCTAATTGGAGATCCTGCATATCCACTACTTCCACATTGTATGAAAGAATATAGTACATGCAAGAAAAATGATGAAGTCATTTTTAACAGTATGTTGAGGACTGCACGCAACCCTATAGAATGTGCTTTTGGTCGACTTAAAGCACGTTGGAAAATTTTGACCAAAAAAATGGATTTAAAACTTGAAAAAATTCCAACAGTAATTTATGCATGTTTTATTTTACATAACTTTTGTGAACGACACAGTATCTGCATTGATGAAGAGTTAGTAAAAATACAAGTTGAGGTAATAAATGAAAATGAAAAAAATTTTAGAAATTTACCAGATCCAATTTTTTCTTGTATTGACGGTGAAGGTGAAGTTATTCGCAAAGCATTAACTGAGTACATTAGTGAAAATTATGTTCAAAAGCAAACTGTTTACACAAAATAAAATCAAATATAACAAGAAACAATACTCATCTTTTGATAAAAGTTTTTTTTTTTTACATTTTTGTTCCAGTTTTATTATGATTTCTTGTTTGACAAGTTATTGTTGAACATGTTTAAAAATATAAAATTTATTATTGTAATAAAACAGTGAATTTTAATTATAAGCTTTTCATTATTTTGTAAATATTTTAAAAAGAGTTTCTTAAAGATTTTTATTCTCTAAAAAATGTATCAATCACTTAAGACTTTTTAATAACATAAATGCTTACATGTCTAATTAAGTTTATAAATAAAAACTAGTTAAGCTTGTTTGTTTCTATCGTCAATTGACTTTTCTTGGTTATCATTTTTCTGAACCCAAATAGGTTGAAAAGCACTATTGTTTTGATAAATAAAATGCTGAGGTGTAAGAGTTTGAATAGCAGATGTTTGTTGTTGGGAGATTAGTGTTCTGGAAAGTAATTCCATAGAGGAACACAAACCCTTGCTTAGGTCACTAATCGATTTACTTATGTCTTTTATGCAATCAGAAAAAGATTCATTGGATTCTTTTATGGCTTTAGTTAAATCTTTGCGAAGCTCTCCATCACTTTTCATTTCATTTAAAAAAAGTTTATCTCTCTGTGCTGCAGAAAGATTTTTTTCAAGCATTTTTCTTTTATTGTCAATAAGTTTTGGAACTACAGATGTTTTTCTTTTTTTTTGTTTTAATTCATTTTCATTTTCACTACAGTCCGAAATATCCTCGTGATCATCAATTACATCTTCAATGTTATTTAAAGTTAATTTTTTGAAACACTTGAAACACCAAATGGTAATGGCCTACTATTAGCTGAACCACCCCATATTGAGACAAGATTATCATAGCGTTCAAAGACAATTTTCCCACTGCCACTTCTTGACCCAGACATTACAGCTTTAGAAAATGCTTGTCTAATTTCTTTTGTTTTTTCCTGGATTCGTTTTTTTCCTCTAGAAATTAACTTTTTTTTTCGAAAAAACTCTGTCTTAAGTAGGGCGTGGTCTTGACTAGGTAGTTGTTTAAAATTTAAGGGTAAATTTGGAATGTCTGATCCTGAAACAAACAAGTTTTCATCGACATATTTATTTGCCATATCCTTTCTAATATAAGAATACTGTGCTTGTTTATCAGCGTCAAAGTCTAAATTTTTAAACATCATTGAGGATTTATATGCATGTATATACTCTATTAAATCTTCTACCATTTTTGTACTCCATTTAAAATGTTTGTTTAAACTTCCAGAAGCTTTTTTAGTTTTATTTTCATATTCGTCAGAATGTTTGCTCAAACTTCCAAAGACATCATTCGCTTTTATATTTTCTTGAGAACTTAATTCTTGTATTACCACTTCGTCAGAATGATTGCTTAAACTTCCACAAACTTTCTTTGTTTCATTATTTTTTTTATAATTAAAATCAAGCATTTCATTTTGGTCAGACATTTTTAAAGTTTATAAAAAAATAAATGAAGCATGCGTAATATGAACAATAATAATAAAAAAACTGTCTAGCGTTGGTGGGATCCCACTCTAAACAAGTGAGATCTCAGTTATCCGGGCTAGCCCGTTTGCCATGTAAACAAGTTTAATTTTTATAAGTAAATCTTAAAGCTTACGAGATCTCGTTTAAACGAGCCAGCTCGGCTAAACGGGCTAGCCCGGCTCATATAAACAGCCCCTTAGAGAGGTAGGTTGTGCTGTGTTTTGTCGCCTTATTTTTTATAATTTCATATTAATATAGATATTTTTTAGAAACTAGAATGATTATACTTTAAGAATTTGTGTTCTTTGATTACTATTACGTACTTTATAAGTTGATTTCTTGACATGCAAAACTTTGTTAACTTTGCACATCCAGCAAATATCGAAGATATGGACAGCAATTGAGATTGTTTCGCAGCCATTTAAGTTTACCTATTTTTTATTTGTCTGCCAAATTTCGTTGAAAAAAAATGGGGCCCAAGCAGTCTATTTTGGGGCCCACTTTTGGTACCTATTTTCCTTAATCTGAAATTTTTTGCGGGCGATCGGGGGGTGCAAAAAAATCGAATTCTTTAACTTTAAAAAAAAATAAAACTTTTTTGTGAATTTTTTATTTATACTAAATTTTACTTTTTTTAGATAAAATGAGTGAAGAGATAAATTGTAAGATTACCAAAATTTTTATTTTCATTTTCCAATTAATTTATTAGTTATCTTTTATGCAAATAGTATCACTATTTACTTAGATATAATAATACTTAGTAATGCTAAGACTTTCTAATCTTTGTCTAATCTAATAACAGTATTTCTGAGTAATTGTATTGTTTATTTAGTAAGAAGTACATAATGGTAGAAATTTATGTTTCTGTGTATGATTCTATGTATCAAAGTCAGAATCTATATCAATAAATATTGATATAATAATACTATTAGTACTATTACTAATAGTATTATATATATATATATATATATATATATATATATATATATATATATATATATATATATATATATATATATATATATATATATATTTATATATATATATATATATATATATATATATATATATATATATATATATATATATATATATATATATATATATACATATATATATAACTTTTGTTTAAATAAAACTGATATAAATTGTTTGAAATAGTTCCTTTGTTATGATTGTTTAGATGCACAAGCTATTGAAAGCTTATATGAAAAATTAAGTTAGTAATTAAATTTTGTTATTTAGTTATTATTTATTTAATTATTTAGTTAGTAATTCTCATCTATTGAATCTATTTTATTTTTAATTCTATTTTAATTAAACTGTTTTGTTATTTTATTTATTATGTTTTTATATAATCTTATAATAATATAAAATTCTAACAATGTAAATCACAATAAAAATAAAATATATCTGTAATGAACTAACAAAAATAAAAATAAAAGCCATTATTATAGTTATAACTTTTTTTTAAGTTATTTGTTTGCAATTGGTTATTTTTGTTTTTTTAGACACTATGGAGAATACAATAAGTATGCATTTTATTGTATCGTCTAATACTTTGTTAAAAATAAATTATTGTTTTTCAATCTCAGATTTATTTACTATTAGTTACTTATTTATTTTTTAGACAATTTAGTTAACGCTTGTAAGTAAATTTTGTTTTTGGATTTAAAAAATTTAATATGCAATTTATGTATAAGACCAATTTCGAATATATAGTTTGTGTATATGAAGCAAAAACTTGAAAATTGTATTATTACTAATTTTTTTTATAAATAGGTTTATAATAATTGTTATTCTTTAGTGAAACCTTCATCAAGTTCCTCATGTAAGATTTTCTCTTTTTAGGTTTTATAATAATAAAAAATTATAAAATTTTTTCTTTTATGGTTGTCAAATCAGATGAGAATATCCAATTATTTAAAATAGTAAATTTTAAAAAACAAAGTTTATTTTATGATATTTTCCTTTTGTTTAGTGATTGTCCCAGCTACAACTACAGGTATCGTTAATTTGCTATTCAGGCTTAAAACTCAAAAATATATATAATTTCAATATGTCATTTAGGTTTACCTAATAATTTTAATTGTTATCTTTAGCTGTATCTCCAAATTCCAATACTGGTATGATTATATATTAGAATTATTTAAAGTTACAAAATTTATATGCAATTTTAACTTATTTTTTTATCTTCTTTTAAATTTTTAGTTGTTGCTTCATCTTTTAACATAGGTGAGGTAACCTGTAATGTTTTACAATGTTTGGTTTTTAAATTTATAAAAAATTTGAAATTTAAAGTTTTAAAATTTTATTGTGATATTCAAATTTTTATATAATTTGTATTTTTTATATTCAGCAGGCTCTTCAATTGACAATTCTGGTAAGCATATTATTCTAATTATGTAAAAAAAAGTAATAGATAGAAAAGAAATTTAGTTTATGTTCTCTCTTTTTAATGTTTAGTGGTTAAATCTGCAGAAAGCACAGGTATTGTTACTTTTCTATATAATACATAAGTATATATAGTTTGATAATAATATATATATATATATATATATATTAGAATATGTTCTTTATTTTTACATAATATTTTTATTTGTTATTTTAACTACAGCTCAAGATACCCAGACTGGTATAAATAAATATATTAATTAATTTGAAGTTATAAAATTTTATTGTGACATTCATATATTTTATACAATTTGTCATTTTTATATTCAACAGGGTCTTCAGTTGTCAATTCTGGTAAGTATATTTATCTGATTTTTTGAAAAATGTGAAATGTAAAAATAATCTTGCTTTATCTCCTCATTTTTGATTTTTGAGATAAAACGATTCAAAAAAGAAAGACTTTAGAAGATGGCATATAAAATTTTTATTTATAACTCATGTTTCTTTTATCTTATGCTACTTTTCTTATTTTTAGTGGTTACCTCAACATCAAGCACAGGTAACATCTGCAAATGAGCTTTAACAGAGCTTTAATCAAAAATATATTTTTGAATGTCATCTATTTTTACATAATATTATTGTTTGTTTTCGTCGATTGTTTGTCTATGAATTGCTTGTTAAAATACATCTTCTTCATCGAATTCATTAAATGCCTGGTGCTAATTGTTCTATTTATGGGTGCAGTACTTCTAGGAGGCATAAGGGAGTTTCAATATTTAAAATTCCTGCATCTAGCGATAGTTTTAATACTTCTTAGAGGAAAAATCTAATTGCCATTATACTTAAAGATCGTATTGAAGATTGTAATTTGAAAGCTCAAATAGAAAGTAAATCTCTGTTTATTTGTGAAAAGCATTATCTTCCAGAAATGATACTTCATAACAATAACAGAAAGTCACTAAAACCTGGATCATTACCGACTATGTGCTTACCGAAAAAAGGTTTTATGTCATCGATTCCTGTACAAAGAGAATCTGCTTCTTCTATCATTGCTAAAAGAGATGCTTCAATGAATTCAAATAATATAATTACCTTCAAGCCTATATATAAATCATATGAAGAATTTACAAATCGTATTAGCAAGTTAAAGATTTGTGAGTGGACAGTGAGTGTGAGTCTTGTTGTGGCAGAATTTAAACTTTATGACACAATTCACCTATGTCCTCGATATGAAATATATGTTGATGAGAGTCTTGCTTTTACCATTCGTGTATATTCTTGGCTCATTTCAGATGATCACTCAATATATACAAAATACAGAAGATCAATGCAAAATATTTCAGCTTCAAATCTTATTTCTGTTGTTACTTCTTTTAGCCTTTGCTCTGGAATAACTAATATATTTTCTTTAAAATCAAATCTTTATATTAAACATTGTATTTCTAAAAAGTTCGATTTATTTTCATCTAGGACTGAGTTTCCCCTGAATCAGACAGAGTATTTTCGATCTCAGTCATGTATTATGCTGATTGATTTGATGTTATCATGTTCTCAATGCAAAAGCATTGAAAAAAGTGAAGTCATAAGTTTGAAAAAAAATATTACTAATGCTTGTATCCCTGCTAAATTAAATGCACCAATTAAATTTACATCTCCAGATCGTCTGAAGCTTACATTACAGAGTGTTCGCCTGGAAAATAAAGAATTAAAAATGGAATTAGCTTTGATGAAGCAAGAAATTGAAAATTCATCACTAACTATAAGTAAAGATACTGAAAGTGATTTAGTTAAAATAATGTCAGGAGCTGATAAAAGCAAGATTTCTCCATTTATGAACCTGTTTTGGGAGGAGCAGCAAAAATATTTAAAAAACTCAAAACAGGGAACTCGTTATCATCCAGCAATAATACGTTACTGTTTGGGATTGGCTGCAAAATCACCAGCTGCTTATGAAGCACTACGATTAAATGATAAAAATAATTCTGGTTTTTTAATTTTACTAAGTCGTAGGCGACTACGTGACTATAAAAATTATGTGAAACCAAAATTAGGATTTAATAAAAATATAATCACAGAATTAAAAGATAAGATCAAAGATTTTTCAGCTCAAGAAAAATTTATTGTCCTAGTTCTTGATGAAATGAAAATTCAAGAAAATCTTGTTTGGGACAAACATTCTGGAGAGTTAATTGGTTATGTTGATTTAGGTGATCCTAGTGTTAATTTTGCAACATTGCAACAGGCAGACAAGCTTGCTTCTCATGTATTAGTTTTTTTAATAAGAAGTGTTGTAAATCCATTCAAATACAGTTTTGCAAACTTTGCAACTATAAATATTACATCAGTGCAATTAGTTCCTCTATTTTGGAAAGCTGTAGGCATTTTAGAAATCTCTGTTGGTTTAAAAAGTAGTTGCAGTTACTTGCGATGGAGCATCGTCAAATAGAAAATTTTTTAAAATGCATTTTAATCTGACTGAAAAAGAAGATAGAAATGGTAATGTTGATGTGACTTACCGCACTGATACTTTATTTGCTGATGATGGCGATAAAAGATTTATATATTTTATTTCTGATGTCCCTCATTTAATAAAAACAGCAAGGAACAGCCTTTCTCATTCTGGAGCTGGTAAAAGCAATCGCTATATGTGGAATCAGGGTCAACATATTTTATGGTCTCATATAACTGATTTATTTTATGAAGATTGAAAATGTCAGTTGCATGCATGTCCAAAGCTAACTGTTGAACACATCAAAATAACTCCATTTTCAGCTATGAATGTTCGTTTAGCTGCACAAGTTTTAAGTAATTTCTGCAGTACTGCATTAGAAATCTATGCGCCATCAGATACTTCAGGAACTGCACAGTTTTGCAAATATTTTAATGAATTTTTTGATTGCTTAAATGTTCGTAATAAAAATGATTATATATTAAAACGCAACTCATTTTTGAAACCATTTTCTGATACAAATGATGTTCGATTTACATGGCAAAAAGAAAATTTTTTAAAATATCTTTCTGATTGGTTTTTATCGATTGAATCAAGACCTGGAAAATTTTCAAAAAGTGATAGAAGTAATATGTTTATTACTTGGCAAACCCATGAAGGTTGAAAAATTACAGTTAATTCTATTATTGAACTTGTGAGTTTTTTAATTAATAGCAATGTAAGTTATGTATTAACTGAAAAGTTTTGCCAGGATCCTTTAGAAAATTACTTCGGACAACAACGATCAATTGGTAAAAGAAAAGATAATCCTTCCTTGTTTGATTTTGGGTTCAATGATAATACCATTCGAAATCAACATATATTTCACCCAATTGCAGGTAACTGTCTAAATATTAATGAATCAAACAGAACAACAGTAAAGGAGAGTATGAGTCGT
The DNA here is from genome assembly GCF_022113875.1 of Hydra vulgaris. NCBI lineage: Eukaryota > Metazoa > Cnidaria > Hydrozoa > Anthoathecata > Hydridae > Hydra > Hydra vulgaris. The sequence continues at coordinate 12,002,000 of NC_061162.1, forward strand.
ATACCACGCAGAAAATGGACTTACTCTCAAAATTCTATCGATAAGAAAAGTTGATTTTTAATGTGATTTGATAAAAAACTCTCTCATGTCTCCTCGTACTGCTGAAAACAAATAAATGAATTTGCATAAAAACGGCTATTTTTATAGCCACAAATTTTTTAAAAACATTAAATGGCATATAAATAAAATAAATTGTTTTTTGTTTGTTTTACTTTTGTTACAATATAAACCTATGCTTTTTATAGAACCTCTAATTTATAAAGATTTATATAAATATTTTACAAAACCTTTAATAACTGCAATTTTATATGGAACCCTAGTTAGGGGTGAAATTCTTAAAGCTTTTCTGTTTTTCATAGGTACCACTGCAGGCCAACACCTCTCCCCCAAAACCTATATATATATATATATATATATATATATATATATATATATATATATATATATATATATATAGTATATATATATATATATATATATATATATATATATATATATATATATATATATATATATATATATATATATATATATATGTATATATATATATATATATATATATATATATATATATATATACATATATACATATATATATGGGCCCTAAAATTTTTTACCCACTGATTAAGGGCCTGGGGGAGCCTATACATATATATATATATATATGTATATATATATATATATATATATATATATATATATATATATATATATATATATATATATATATATATATATATATATATATATATATAAATAGTATTTGTTGTAGGTTGTTCAAACCGAGGTAGGAGGTAGTATCACTAGCGATAGTATCACAACAAAATTATATATATTATATCAGGAGTCTATTAGTCAGTCAGAGCAGAAAGTTAACATGAAAGTTTTTGTTTATTATAAATTTATAACTATTATGTGTATATTATAATTTTGTACTACTATTTCATAAGAGTCCTTTGGGGTTAAGGTCCTAAATTCCTTATCAATCACTTATTGACACAAACAAATCAAAACATTTGACACGAAAAAAAAATCTTTGAAAAAAAAAATATTTTTTATGAAAAATAAATAACAGAGTTACTATGCCAATTATGCTTTTATGAAATTTGTTGCTATGAAAATAGCAGTTTTTGAATGTGATATTTCATTAAACTATTTATTCGAATCCAATAGATGTTTTTTTCATTTTTGAACGGAGTGATTTTGACTTTGTTTGATTTTCTTTAAGTTTGTGGATACTTAGTTTTTCTTTTGCATATGAAAAAGATCTTACTCTAACATAAAGTGTAACTAGATGATAAAACAAGTTTAAAGACAGTTCTTTGGATACTTGATTTGTGCAAAGACTACGAAGTTCAGATATGCTTGCCATAACAACACTGTTTTTTAAAATTTCTGTTACAATCAGTTCTGAATCAATTTTTTTTTACAAAACCATTACTTTGTTGGCGAAAGAGAACCTCGACTTTCTTAAAGATCTCTAAAACTGGAGAAGACACTTTCCACAAACCACCGCGATTTTTTGCATTTACAAATTTAGGGTAAAACTCAGTGGATGGTTCAGGATTCTTTAAAAAATTTTCAATTTTACCAGCATTAAGAAGTGAAAGGCAGTCTGTGCTTAACTTTTGCTGCCATAACCGTGAACTCCGAACTCTGCAATAAAATGTACTGAATACATAGCCACTTAAATACAAGATTATTTCTTTATCTTGATCTGAAAGTTCAAAAGATGATAAATCATTTAAATTTATTAAAGAATTATTGTAAAATGAGTTTGTAAGAAACGCTAAAACATGATTGCATAGTTCACATCCAAGAAATCTAGTTGTTTTTTTACTTAGATAGTTTATAAAAATATCACAATTAATATCTTTGTAAAATTGAGGATAAAACTTTTCTGCATCACCATTAGCTTGAAAACTGGCTATTGTTGTCTCTAATAAAGATAGGGTTTGTTGTGAAGTTTCTAATAGCATTGCATGATTTATTCTCAACTCGTTTCTATACAAATCAGGATAGCATTCGTCGTCAATTAAAGTAGTAATGCTTTTATCAAGCAGACTTTTAAACTCTCTAAGAAGAATAGGGGGTTTAGGATTTTGTAATGTTAAGTCCGAAGGAATACCTTTATGCTGTGAGTTTGTATGCCTTGTAAGGCCTCTTTGAGATATGCATTTCTTAGAGCAAATTGTACAAGAAAATGTGCTTTTAACTGGTTCAATGGACAACTCCAACACCAAGGCGTCTAAATCTTTATTAAAATTTTCGTCTTGAAAGAGGAAATCGTCCTCCAAAGAAAAAAATAGTGTTTCAATATCAAGTTCGCTATTTAACTCTATGTCCGTTTCCATATTTTGTGCACTCTGTTCCTGGCCGTTCGACAGTTTTCAAGTGTTTTTAACGAATATTAGAAAAATCAAATAATACGGCCCGAGTGACCAGACTATCTATTTCTTATGACTATGTTTACAGGTACTATTTACACTAATTATAGACAATGTAATGTTTGTTTTTTTGTTTTTTTTGTTTTTTTTTAAAAAATTTTAAACATTGTACAATAATTTTGTTCTATTTATAATTGCTTCAATGTCTTTTTACAAAAAAGTTTATAAAAAGTTTGCATTTATTTACCCGCGGCTCAGAAGTTTTTATAATACTTTTAATTGTTGCTCGTTTCAAACTACTAATACTAACACAAAACAATGTTCCAAATGCAGTTCTGGTAATTTTAATGCAATAAATTTTTTCTTAATTTTAAAATTGTCTACTGTACTATATGTTTAATTTTTTGGATAATAACTATGTTGTATGTATATTGATATAGCTGTTGGTTAAGTTACATAAATTGATACCATTTATAGTTTAAAATGTAATAGAGTATATTTATTGCTATTATCAGAAATGTATATACTACTATTTCTTCCTGTATAGTTTTCTCTTTAGATTTTTTTAATATTAAACTAATATATCTCATGCTTATTACTTAATATGAAAATCTTTTGACTTGCAAAATTTGTACCACAGTTGTTCTAAGTGGCAAACAGGTACCGTTATTGTAAGTGTCTGAGTGAGCGGTAAGAATCAATAAACTTTTTTTTAGTGTTATACATATTTAAAACATAAACTTTTTATATTATTTTTTTGGTTTCTTTTACATTCTTAAATTCATTAAGAAACTCATTAGTTGCAACTAATTTATGCTTTAATGGTATAATGGGTAGACACGTATTTAAAGGAGAATTTAAAAAACATTTACTGATTAATTTTATGTTGCCATCTAACACAAATATAAGGTGGCTGAATGGACACATTTTGTTTCTCTATACTAGCAATAATGAGTTGTTTACCAAAACAGTAGCAAAAGTCAATGACCATTTTAACTTGAATATTTGCTCCAGTCATATCAAAAAAGTAGTGTCCATAGCCAAAAACTAGTCTAAACATTTTTTAAGGGAATATGAAAGTTGTGTTGCATTTTGTAATGAGCCCTTTATAAACCATGCACAAAAGATTGCAATTTCATCGCAGCTTACCTTAAGTAGCACTAATTACACACTATCACATTCTTCTGTTTCTTCATTATCAGAACACACCAGTGTCACATCTCTGATAAGTGATGAACCTTCATGTTCTGTTGGCCATAAAGCAAATTTAACAACTAGACAGACTTCAATAGAAAAATTGAGTCCTACGAAGAATTTAACAAATTTAGCAAATTTAACAACTAGGCAGACTTCAATAGAAAAATTGAGTCCTACGAAGAAAAAATTAACTAACCACTTGTCTCATTTGTCTTCTAGATTAACAATATCTTCCATAGCAAATCGTAAGAAGATAGCTTCAATGAAAGCAAAATTATCAAGCCTGCCATATAAATTAAAAGTTCAAAGGCAAAGTGTTAAAAGAAAAGAAGATATTATAAAAGCTTTAAGAGCTCAGGTTAGAGACTTAAAACATAAAAACCAAACATATTATTACAGCAGGCAAATTCGCAATCTTGCTGCATCAAAAAAAGCAATAAAAATCAAAGAGAGAGAAAAGTTTAGAAAGTTAGCTCTCAAACATAATGCTGCGATTAGAAAAAATAAAACAGATATTACTAGCTTAGAAGATAGTTTGACCCAAATGGATGAGGACAAGATAAGTATTACAAATTCAACTGATTGTAAAAGCTATCCATTAAAAATGAGAATGATAATATACTGCATGTTATTGTGTAATGTCCCAACAAGTAACATTCCATTTCTAGTAGACAAAATTGGGCAATATTTCAGTATTATTTTTTCTCACATTCCTTGCCGTACTACTATTGAGCAAATGGCTCGTGAGCTTGGCAGTATTGCTGATCTACAGGCAGCTGAATGGATCATTAGTAATACTCATCTTACTCTTGGGTTTGACGCAACTACACAAGAAGGTGTTCATATCAACAGTATTCACTTAACTTTAAATGATAAATGCCAGGTGATTGCTGTTGATCAATTACCAGGTGGGACAGCTGTGGATTATGCGAACCATATATGTAACGAAGTGGATCATATAGCTTTAGTATATTCTAACTTTCACTTGAAACCCTTTGAAGAATGTCGTCGTATGGTCATCTCAAATATTTCAAACACAATGTCGGACAGAGTATCTGTTAATCATCTTACAATAAAAAAAATTTGTGAAACTTGGGGTAAAAGTCTGAATGAATTAAACTGTCATTTGCACCCTCTTGACACAATTGCCACATCATGTCGTTCAGCTTTAAAGTCTCTAGAGCTCGAAAGCTGCGAATTATATGGAAATGATTGTATAGCTGCAAAAATTGTTTTGGCTATGAATAAGATGAGGTTCAAAGATAGCAAAGGTGACCCAAAGGGATTTGTTAATTTTTTAGACAATAATAAACTACCACGAGGTATTATTCCAAGATATCGTGGAAATCGCCTTCACATTCTGTTCCACACTTGTTTTATTTTTATAAAACATTATAGCAAATTTTTACATTTTTTAACTATAGGAACAGTAAAAATAAAAACTTTACAAAGGGTTCTGCGAGTAGCATTTTGTAATACAACTGCTATAAAGCAAATGTGTCTAATTGCTTTATTTGGAAAACTTCTTACAGGGCCGTGGATGACAATGTTTTATGTGTCATCTGAGAAAGCATATTTTGATCATGTTGGTGGTATCCAGATTGTTAAAAATGTTGTGCAAACAATTAAAGACTGCAAATGCGATCCAGCTGCAATATTTTGCAGAACAACAGATTTTTTTGGAAATGCTCTCAAAGCAAAGGTGTTAGAACCAATAACAAAAATATGCATAATTGATGACGAGCTCATTGCCATGATCTTGGCTTGCCTCAATGCAATAGAAGTGGTTTTAAATCGACAGTATAAACGCTATTTTTCCATTACCATTACAGAAGCACTTGAAAAAGAAACAGCTAGTGCAAGACTTCATAACATAGATAGTGAAGAATTAATGGGAATGTTCAGTGCTGCAAAAGGAAGGTCTCCTAATGCATCTATTGATTATATATCTTGCAAATTACGAACCAAAAAGAATGGGACAATGGCTTATCTGGATAATCTTGATGACTTTTCTAGAAAAATGGTAGTTCAGTGGTCTATGCAGGCAGCACGTAGAAAACAAATAAAAACTTGACTGTGCGAAAGAATTGTTGGGAGAAATCTTTGCCATGAATGGTATGATTCCGATACAGCAATGACAGTCTTGTATAATGGCAGAGTAGAAAAACTTAAAAAAGCTCAGAAAGATATTATATACACTATTTCTTACTGGACTAGAGAAGAAAATGATACTGAAGCAGTTGATTATTATATGAAAAAATTCCAGCTAGTTGCTGACATTGTATCCGGTAAGTTGATGTTTTCCTAATGTAAATATGTTGCATTTATTTTTTTATTATTGGAAATGCATTTGATTATCTTACTACTTTATTTTACTATGGTTGACTCTCTATTTCTCAATCTCTCTCTCTCTCTCTCTCTCTCTCTCTCTCTCTCTCTCTCTTTATATATATATATATATATATATATATATATATATATATATATATATATATATATATATATATATATATATATATATATATATATATATATATATATATATATATATTGATATATGTATATATATATATATATATATATATATATATATATATATATATATATATATATATATATATATATATATATATATATATATATATATATATATATATATATATATATATATATATCAATAATATGCAAATGTACAGCGAGAAGTGGTACTTGCACAAAAACTTTATAGCGAGTAGTGGAACTTGCAAAAAAAACATATAGCAAGAGTGGAACTTGCAAAAAAAAATATAGCAAGTAGTGGAACTTGCAAAATAAAATATAGCAAGTAGTGGAACTTGCAAAAAAATATATAGCAAGTAGTGGAACTTGCAAAAAAAATATAGCGAGTAGTGGAACTTGCAAAAAAAAATATAGCAAGTAGTGGAACTTGCAAAATAAAATATAGCAAGTAGTGAAACTTGCAAAAAAAATATAGCAAGTAGTGGAACTTGCAAAATAAAATATAGCAAGTAGTGGAACTTGCAAAAAAAAAATATAGTAAGTAGTGGAACTTGCAAAAAAATGTATAGCGAGTAGTGGAACTTTGCATAAAATATATAAAGCGAGTAATGGAACTTGCAATTTTTTGTGATAGACGGCTCTGGCGTACGTTCACGTCGTGTCTATTGTTAACAATGATTAATATATAGTTTCATTAATGGAATTTAATATCTTAATCATTAACTAAAAGCCAAGACGCAAACTAATTAGAATAATATTATAAAACATTTTTTGTTTTTGAAATTCTTTTTTAGGTCAAAGGGGGAACCATCTATAACCATCCATCACAAAGCATTGTGTGATGTATTTTGAGTTTTGGTAAAAGATGTTTTTAAATAAAAGTTTATTATTTTAATTGCATTTAAATATTTTTATAAATCTCAATAAAAATATTTTTTTTTTTTAGGTTGTCAAAAAAAAAAGGGGGGGAGGAAACACGCCCCCTCCCCCATTTACACCCCTTGAAACAAGGGGTGCGCTGCTAGTGATTTTGTAAAGTTGTAAAATATACTTTTTGATTTGAATACTAAATTTCTTTTTAATTATAAAGATAAATATTTATATAAAGAGAAATTTTTGATAATAGGGTGTTTGAAACCATCACCCTTACATCCACCCAAAGGCAATGATGAATATTCTATATTTGATTGTGGTCTGCTAGCTAATAACAAAAACATCTTGCATATAAAATATTTACATTTTCATTAAAAAAAACACTTTTTTATAAATATAGTACGTTTTTATTGCCGGTAAGGATGGTGGTTTTGTGCCCCCTCTTACTCCCCGGATGCGCCCGTAATCTAGAAACCTTTGTAAATTTGTAGATGACTCTTGTATCTATCTTTTGATACCAAGATGTAAACATTTGGATAAGAATTGGTTAAGTTATAATAGTTTTAGTTAATAAAAAGTTTATTTTGACCACAGTTTCTTCAACAAATCCTAATATCAAAAAATCGGTACTTAAAACGTCATAACTTTTTGTAGGGTCGTTCGATTTTGAAAATTTTTTCACTTTTAGAATATTGACATTAAGCTCTTTTTAATGATATATAACAACCTATAATTTGATGAATTTAAAAATTTCATGTAACATACCTACTTAATTCAGTTTATAACTTTATAAAAACATCAAGGTTCAGTTTAAAACTTCATGATGACAGCAAACACTGAACTTCAACACGTAACGAAGACAGCAAAGTTCAGTTTAAAATGAAATCAAGAAAACGACGTTCAGTTTAAAACTTAATGAAGATAGCAAAGTTCAGTTTACAACTTAGTTGTAACATGTAAATTTACAGCTGTTCAAAACTTATTGAAGATAGCAAAGCACCAATTGATGAAAGGGGAAAAATCGCATTTTTTAATTACAAAAATTAACTATCAATAAAAACAAAGGTTTGATAATCAGATAGAAGAAGGAACATATAAAATTTTAAAAGAAACATTTTTATATGCCGAGCCCTGAAAAGTTTTTTTAGTATTCGAAATGTTCTATACAAAGTATTCTGGCTAACCTAAGATTTTATTTTTATAAGTGCTGAAATTATTTAAATTCATCTTTAGTGATGTCTTTATTTAAAAATATTTTTATGTTATTTTTATATTTGAAAATATTTTATTCAAAAGTTGTATAAGTTCATGGCTTTAACTGTTTTTTTTTTTAATAAATATTGTGTTTATTATTTTAAATTTCTTAAAGTATATCCTTAAAAGTAAGCATTATAATCTAAAATATATTATTAATTGATTTTCAGATATTCAAAATTACTGTAATATAGTTTTGCATGTAATAAGATGCCGCTCTTGCATGAGAAAAGACTGAATTGCATTTATAATTTCTCAAGTTTCTTGAAAGCTAATCCATCAATTCATTAGGGTTTTAGAAAAAGTACTCTGACCTATACGACCAGTTACTGTATATATAGACCATAGACCTTGTTTTAACTTGTTTGTTATCTTGATTAAAAATAAGTTTAAGATTTAAGACGTTTGACTTAAATCTTACAACTTTGACGTAAGACTTTACTGATATATAAAAATATATCAGTAAAGTGAGATTAGGCCATTTGCCTGAAAGAATTAATTAATTGTATAGTCTTTTAATAAATAATACGGGTCTAAACTAATCTAGAACTGCTAATTTTTTTTTATAATATCCTATAATACTTATTATTAAAGACTTTTATAACTCGGATATGGCATAGTTTGCTAAGAAAGCTACAACCTAATCATTTTTTACGGATCTATTTTAGCCGACTTTAGTTTGTTTATAGTTTTTTGCCACCCATCATGGTGGATATAAAATTTTGCGGACGTTAGGAGTTCATTTGAATATCATGATATTCATGATATTCAAGACAAGACAAGACATGTTTTTAAAATAACTTTTTTAATTACACAATTTTGCAAGCAAGTAATAATGATAATTTTTATAGTTTAAATCTTATTGAAGCATTAAAAGTTTTTGTCTCTATAGTTAGAAATATTATTAATTAACACCTTCAAATATGCTTTAAACAAGCCTAAAAATTGCATTTCAAATTATTTTAACTTGGTTATCGCTGTTTCTTGCTAGACTATCTGAGTTTTATCTAGATTACTAAGTTTAACACAATGTTTGATTGATACAAATTGAAAAAAATGGTGCGAACTGAAAATAATAAACAAAAATATGAGCCACCAAAAAAAAAATGTAAATTATTACCATAATATTAACAAATAAAAATTATTTTTATCTTTTCAACAAATTTGTCTTATACTAAGTTATGCAATTTTTTTTCCTGATAAGAGTTACATATTGCCATCAGCTTCATTGGTTTGCGATTCAAATTGCAATTATAAACCTAGAAAACTTAAGAAAAAAAAAATGACATTGACATTATATCTCAGACTTTTACAAAAGCATTTATGAATTTTACAAAATTAATTCAGTTAATATAAGCTTACCATAAAAGTTTAAACAGATTTATAAAACTAGGTCTACATTAGTATTTAAAACACACTAATAAGCATTCCTCAAAAGTTTCTAAAAGATGTTATTTAATTTAACTTTACTCAAAAAATTCAAAAAGTTCTATTGATCTGTTATTTTAAAATGTAAAAATACAATTAGTAATAGTAAATAAAGTTTGTGGGCAGAATGAAGTAAATAAATATAAATTTAGTTCTAAAAATTTATCAGTACCAAATAATACTATATAAATGACAGTGCTGTCAATTATATAACAACAAAGTTAAATAAAAAAAATACATTGTTATAGAACTATATATTTAAACACTGCTTCATTCTAGGGGTTTTAGCTTGAATTTCAAAAAACATGAGGCTTTTCTTCAGATTCTATTACTATATGGATATGTACGAACTGGAATGTGTTGAAAATAAAATCAAAAGCATTCCTTCTTAGTCCAATATTGATATTTTCTGAAGTCCGGAAGTTAGCGTTTAAAAAAAAATATTAATTTTTATTATATAAGCTTACTTTCAATACAAAAACCATAGAAAGCCATGTGACATTCCATTTTTTTTTCTTAAAAATGTGGTTAACTTAATATATAATAATACCTTAAATAGTTTCACTAATAAAGCTCTTAAAGCGGTCGATGACTTGTTTAGAAATATTTTAAAAAATTTTACAACATTTTTATTTTATTTTATAAAAGTTATAACATTTTATGACATGTTAAACTAATAAACATTTATTTTAAATAACAATAAAAGTAGATAAATGTTACATATGAAATGGCTCATCTTTCAAAAAAAACTAAAACAAAATGAATTCAGAGATTCAGTTTGTTTTTGTTGCTGTAACAAAACAACTACTCTCTTCGCAGTATGCTATCATTGGTGACACTAGTTTGAGACTATGTACACGAAAGATTTAGTTTTGATATAAATGCTTTTCCCACTGAACTTTGTTGCCGTTGCAAAAATGGTCTCTATGCCAAAAACGTATATATTTTACAAATATTTTATTATATTAATTGATTTTTTTTTTAAATATTTCACTAAAAATACAAGCAATCTTGTTCACAGCAAAGAAAATCTGTAAAAATGATAGAAGAGGTTTGAAAAAGTAAAAAAGAGTTACTTATAAAGGTAGAAAGAGTTGTTCCAACTGAGAATCAATGCTTATGTCCAATTTGTTGTACGGTATCAAGATTTTAACTTAAGAGATTATATCATTGAGTCAAATAAAAATTTCTGCATTGAAAGATTCTACTTATTCTGCACAGATTGTTTTCAACTAGTTGGAAAGGGTATTAGGCACCCATGCATGAGAACATCAGCTGTTAAAAATGCTAAGAATCTTATTCTTTCTAAGGATGAAAAGATGTCAGAGCAAATAACCTCAACTGTTTTCAAGTTTCTAGTTAAGGATGAAAATTCGTTACAATTATCCACTAGTAGATTTTTATCTATTTATACTGACTTCTGCATTATTTTATTCTAATTTTAGGAGGATCACTCCTACATGCAGTATTAAAACCAAAGCTCCAAACAAATAAAGTAGTCTCTACTTATACAATACTTGATATCAAGAAAAATCATGATCTGCCTGAAAATGTTGTTCGTGATATTCTTATAGATTTACAAAAAGATCTTGGTCATCTAGGTATCTAAATATTTTATAACATAATTTAAACAACAGTACATTTTTTTTTCAAAAATCTATAATATTTAATAAATCTCACATTGTTTACAGCATGGTATTTCACAATACGGTGTTGAAAAGAACTCAATTGCGACGGTTATGAAGCGGTCTCATGCTCTAGATAAGTTTTACAGTTACAAAAAAATTGTTTTTTCAATTGAAAAGGAAGATGAACTTAAAAATTCAGGACTTATAAACTCAAACTTGAAAGTAGTTGTATACGTTGAAGATCGCACCAGACTTGCTCAAGAAATCTGCTCTCTGCATAGATTAGATCCTATAAAAGCCATTGTTAGAATTGGAATTGACGGAAGGCAGGGTTTACTGAAGATTTAGTAACTTAATCTACTTTATATTACGCAAAAAAAAATAAATTAGAATTATTATTCAATTGTGATTAATTTTCAGATTATAGTGAATATTTTCGATATAACAAAGTTAGAAGAGAAAAGTAGAAAAACCCAGGAGTGGACAAGGTGATAAATCTGGCTTTGGCACGTAATGTCGAGGAGAATAACCATAATCTTTGAATGCTTACTAAGTTAAATGATTTAAATCAGCTCAAATTCTTTGTGGCTTCTGACCTAAAGATCATAAACGTACTTCTTAGCATATCAGTAAAAGATTTTTCTTAATTTTTGCAAGTATCTATATTAAAGCATTAAATCTCAGAATAATAAAATAATTTATTATAGTTATGGTGAAAAACATGCTTCTTGTTACTGTACTGGTACAATAAGCTCATCAGATGACTTGAGAACTTTTACCTCCTTAAATTCAGATTACTATCGGTACCAAAATGCAGGATATCCTTTTAAGACTACGCAATTGTTCAATAATGTTAATAAACCAGAAAACTTATTCCTAATACCATCCTTCCTCCGGAAATTCACATGTATGAGCATTTTGTGACAAAAATTGTTCACATTCTTTTAGTTAATGAGGGCCTGAAATACTTTTTGGACAAAACACTGTAATGAGGCATGGTTATAATGGAAGCGGATCGGATGGAACCTACTGAGGTAAAGTTCTCAAAATATTAGATGAAATGATGCTGGTAACACCAATTTAGTTATACCCCTGCCTTGAAACCTTGCAGAAGTTTAGAACAGGTAGCTATTATTTATTTCTTCATTCAAAATCTCTCAAATTTTGAGAGTAATCGTATTTTAACTGTCTACAACTACTGCAATATTACGCAATATGCGGAATTAAAATCAACCTACCCTAATATATATATACATACATATATATATATATACATACATATATATATATACATATATATATATATATATATATATATATATATATATATATATATATATATATATATATATATATAAATATATATATATATATATATATATATATATATATATATATATACATATATATATATATATATATATATATATATATATATATATATATATATATACATATATATATATATATATATATATATATATATATATATATATATATATATATATATATATATATATATATATACATATATATATATATATATATATATATGATATATATATATATATATATATATATATATATATATATATATACATACATATATATATATATATATATATATATATATATATATATATATATATATATATATATATATATATATATATATATATATATATATATATAAATATATATATATATATATATATATATATATATATATATATATATATATATATATATATATATATATATATATATATATATATATATATATATATATATATATTAGGGTAGGTTGACTTTAATTCCGCATATTGCGTAATATTGCAGTTGTTGTAAACAGTTAAAATACGATTACTTTAAAAATTTGAGAGATTTTAGATGAAGAGTCGCTTGCGGATTTAACTTTTAAGATTTGTTGGATTATGTAAAAAAACACCTTAAAAAGCGTTATATGCAAAACTTGACGTTTTAACTATGTTCATATTTAAATGTTTTTTAGTACTTTTTGCTTTGCTTTATAATTTAAGTTTATAACAGTTTATAACAGTTAAGCTAAATTTATAACAACTTGTTAACCATTTGAAGATTTAAATAGTGAAACTTTTATTCTTATATTTACATAAGAATATCAAAATAAACAATATTTTCACAATTTAAAACATTTTGGCTATGGATATATATATTTAAGAAAAATATTTTCAATTAAAAAATATCATCATAAGAATGGTAATAATGCCCTTTTGAAATATACGGTTTACGCATCTTCCTGCTAAGTAGTTTAGTTAAAATGCAGCTGTATCGATTCTCGAATCCATAAACATATTGGGATGCGTCCGACACAAGTTTTACCGCTCGCTCAACACTCTGGGAGTGAGATGGAAAGTTGAGGATTTCAGGTTTAACATTATTGTCAATCGCATATTGGATTTGCTCAATTGAAAAATGTTGTGTTGTTGAAGGCTCCGTAAGTTTAGTAATGCTTATATCTACCAACTCATACCAATGATTAGCATTAAAATTAATTTCTGGAATTTTTTTCAAATTTACTTCCAAACTTTTGTTGTTTACTCTTTAAAAATAAATCAAATCCAATTACCACATTTAATGTATCATTTTTTTCAAAACTTTATTTTAGTTTACTATAAAAAAATACCTTTGCCTTAGACCCAGTAGGATTTGAAAAACAAAGTTTCGTATCTTGTTGTCATTATCTTTTAACATGGCATAGAGAATATTTTCAGGTTTTAGGCGCAACCCAATTAGCAGTATATTAATGGGCAAGAGCTGGCGAGCCAGGTCCGGCAAAACACATGTGATCTAGTTAAGGGCCTTAGCTGGCTAATCAGAACTGGCTAGCCATTGCCGGACCATAAGCGTATCACTAATGGCTCGCCAAAGGTACAAAAATGCATGGCGCAAAATGTTTTAATGTAGATGCAAATTTTACGGAGAGAAAAATATATTTATGTTTTCATTCAAGTATATAATTTTCATTATATCACACCCTGTATATTTAGTAATCTTGGTTTTAGTTATAAGCTATTGGACTGAAAGAAAAAAAATTCGAGAAGTTAAAATTATTTTATTTTAACTTTGATTTATTTATTTATTTGCCCGAAATCAATCAAGGGGAAATGGTTATTGATGGAGTCTATAACTGTGATTACATAGGTAAAACTGGGTTTTATTTTCCTCAGCTTATTGACGCTTTGCCTAAAGCAGTCGTTCAAAGCAATTGCAAAAAACATGGGTTGAACACTTCAGATAATGAACCTTCCAACACGACTACTCTAGATAATAACCTCAATATTTCTTATCAAATTGATAATGAAATTAGTGAATTTGAAGCTTTATCTGATAACGATTCAGATAAAAGTGATAATAGTATTGTAATAGATGAACTAGAAGACAATTTAGCATTTTGATCTTCTCAGCATAAAATCACACAAGAATTCACTGATTTAATTTGCTAATCTATGACCAGATCTGCTTAAATGTTAATGCATCCTAAAATTGTATTTAAATTTGTATTTTTTATGTATTTAAATAAAATTCATTATATATATATGTATTTTTTATGCTATATTTTATATGATCTCATCACCATTGTCATCATCCCTCACCTTTATTTTTCTTTATTCTATATATTTATTGAACCTTAATTATATTTCTTTATAATTTCTTTATTTTTAATTTGGCGTCACTAAGTTTTAATTATTATTTGTTGACTAAAGTATACACTTATTAACTCCGTTAATGTTTAGCCTTAAAACTATGTTTACTGAACATTGTATTATCTTAAGGTATTATTTTGTAATTCATGTATACTTTATAATGTATACTTTAAGGTGTTTATAATATACCATAAAAATTTCTATAAACTATATTTTAACATTAGACTTATGTGTTTAGAGTACAGAAGTAACCTGATGAAAATTATGATAGTTACTCACAAGATTTTAATGAACATCAAGAATTAAAAAATTCTTGTCTGCAGACACCTGTCTCTGTATTAAACAAAAGTAAAACCAGATTGGAAAAAGTGGTCATAATTACCTCTGTGATTGGGGTATTTTGACTACTAATTTGTAGCCTATTGCAAAACATATGTTAAAACTAATGTTAAATACAAAAAAATGAACTAAATTGTTTTACTAATGGTAACAATTTTTTTAAGGTGAAGGAAGTAGCAGGAAAAAGGAAAGTAGAAAAAAAGTCTCGTCTGCAGACACCTGTCTCTGTATTGAATAAAAGTAGAACAGGATTGGAAAAAATGATCATAATTACCTCTGTGATTAAGGTATTTTGACTACTAATTTGTAGCCTATTGCAAAACATTTTATGAATTATAACTAATGTTAATAAAAAACAAAATGAACTAAATTGTTTTACATGTGGTATCAATTTTTTTTAAGGTGAAGGGAGTAGCAGCAAAAAGGGAAGTAGCAAAAAAATTGATTTGGACAAGGCAAAGTGATCTTCAAAAAAAGTCTTTCCGAAATCTTAAACTTTGTCAAGTTATTGAAAGGAAGTTTATAAATATAATAATAAATAAATATAAATATTTAAAATTGTCTTTCATTGTTTTCTTCACTTTATTGCCATTTATTAAGTTTGTATATGTGTGTTTCTATGTGTGTGTGTGTGTGTTTATACATAATATATATATACATATATTATATATATATATATATATATATATATATATATATATATATATATATATATATATATATATATATATATATATATATATTTTTTTTTATTTGCATTCACTCCCAACAAGGTTGCAAGCAACCACTATTAAGTTGGGAGTTACTAGGAAAAAAAAGAACAGAGTTATAGAGCAAGGAAACGGTTGACAGAAGACTTGAAAAGTTGAAGGTTGTATGAGTCAGGAAAACATGAATATGGGAGAGAGTTCCAAAGAATTGAAGTGCGGGGAAAAAAACTAGATGAATAAAAGTTTTTAGAGCATGCAGGGACAGATACAGTAAACGAATGAGACTTAGCTGAATGACGAGTAAAACGAGAATGAATTTTAGTTGATGGAACTAGAGATGATAACTCCTTTGAGCAGTGACCATGATAGTATTTGTAGAAAAGAGAAAGAGATGCAACTTTACGACGATGGGAAAGAGGTTCAAGCTTAGCAGATAGTCCGGGTCCAACAACATTTACAATGCGTTTTTGGACCTTGTCAAGAAGAGAAAGTGAATCGTTAGAAGAACCAGCCCAAATATGACAACAGTATTCCATACAGGGACGAATAAGAGATTTGTAGAGGTAGAGAATGGAATCAGAAGTAAGGAAATGGCGAGCACGATAAAGAGAAGCAACCTTAGTAGAAGCTAATTTAGCAATCGATTGTATATATGGTTTCCATGAAAGGTCAGTAGTAAGCGATAATCCAAGAAGACGTAAAGAGGAGGACTCAGTAAGAGGATTGCCATTCATTAATATAGGAATGTTGACCATATTACGGTAGTTGTTTGCAGTAAGCAATTGGGTTTTTTTAGAGTTGAAACTCACAAGCCACTGTAAACCCCAATCTATTAATGAAGTAAGATCGGATTCAAGATCAGCTGCTTGTTCTAGGCGATCGAAAAGAGAAGACCTTTTGTCAAGACAGGAGTATAAAGTTGAGTCATCAGCAAAAAGAGCTACTTTAGATGAAAAGTTGTCAGGAAGATCGTTTATGTAGATAAGAAGCAAAACAGGGCCCAGGATGGAACCTTGGGGAACCCCAGAAGTTACTGGAAACAAAGAAGAGTGTTGGCCTTCAAGGATGACTTTAATAAACCGGTTAGAAAGAAATGATTGGTAATCTCAAAAACTTTCCCAGAAACACCATATAAAGCAAGCTTATGGAGAAGACCAGCATGCCAAACTTTGTCGAAAGCTTTAGAAATGTCGAGAGCAACCACCCTAGCCTCACCGCCTGAATCTAATGCACGATAAAATCTTTCAGTTACAGCAGTTAGCAAGTCGGCCGTAGAGCGAGAGGATCGAAAACCGTATTGATTGTCTGACAGTAATTTATTTGACTCGAGATGAGATGTGAGGAATTTGTTGATCAAAGACTCAAAGACCTTGCTAATAAGAGAAAGAAGACTGATCGGACAATAATTGGAGGGGTCAGAGTTTTTGGATAATGGAACCACAGATGCCATTTTCCAACAAGCAGGAAAACAAGACTCATTCAAACACTTGTTAAATAGTTTAGAGAGAATTGAAGAAAATTCTGGAGAACAATTTTGCAAGACTGTGACAGTAATGTTGTCTGGACCACAAGCTGTAGACGAGTTTAATTGAGATATGACTTTAGCAACAGAAGCCGGAGTGATTTGAATGTCTAACGATGGGTCAACCTGTTTGACTGGAATGGAAGGAAGAGAATGTCCATAAGATTCAAGAGTGGAATCAGAAGAAAAGTTCTTTGCAAATAGTTCTGCCTTATCCTTGGGAGAGCTAATAAGATCAGTTCCATGAATGAGAGATGGAATGCTAGATCTACCCTTGTTAGTAATGCTGTTGAAGATTTTCCAAAAGTCTTTAGAGCCTAACTTCTGCGATAAGATGCGAGATTTAGTGAACTGAGAATAATGGAGTTTAGCATCAGAAAGCACCTTTTTACATCGATTTCTTGCAATAATAAATAGCCGTTTGTTCTCAAGAGAGTAGTTCTTTTGAAAAAGATGAAAAAAATGATTACAATTGGATATAGCAGCCGCACAAGAAGGAGAAAACCATGGAGTAGAATGAGGCTTGACTTGAAACCGACGCGAAGGAATAAAAGCTTCCATTCCAGCCTGAATCCATGAGGTTACGTAGGAGGCGCATTTGTCAGCTAAGAGAGAAAAAACATCAGCCCAAGGATCATCACGAAGAAAATCAGGAAAGGAATCCCAGTCAGCTTTAGGGTAGTAGTAGGTGGTGCGATGATAAGGTGAGCCCAAAAAAGAAGTACGAGAACAAAGATTTATAGAGATCATTGCATGGTCAGAACCACCTAAGGGAGAAAAGGGAGAAACTGAACATAAGCTAGGGTCAGAGACAAGACATAAGTCAAGGAGTGAAGGTAAATGATTAGGATTGTCAGGAAAACGAGTCACAAAGTTAACTATCTGAGTAAGAGATTGAGAAACGCAGAAGTTAAAGGCTTTAGTGCCAGCAGGATCAGTGGTGTTAGAACCAAGCTATTCAGTGTGATGGGCATTAAAATCACCAACAACAACAATATTGGCAGAGGGGTAAAGAGAGAGGGCATGGTCAATTTGATCAGAGATAACATCTAAGAGAGTGCAATCATGGGAAGAAGGAGAACGATAAAGAACAAAGAGAAAGGTGATAGAGTGAAGAGGTGCTAGGCGAAAGCACATAAAAGAATGGTCAAAGGATTCGAACCTGATTTCACTACAAATAGGGGAATTAATGCGTATGTATACCCCTAAACCTAGCATGTGACTATTTGAGTCTTTACAAATTAAAGGATAGTAGCCATTAACACTGACATCTGAAGAAGGAATTGCAGAATTTAAATTTGTTTCACTGAGTGCAAGCAAGTCTGGTGAATTTTGCAGGAGGTAAGACTCAACTGATGGAAAGTTGCTTCGTAGACCGCGAATATTTGTAAAAGATATATTAAAATATTTAGGTGGTGGGGATGGTTTTTTAGGTTTTAAATTTTTGGTTACTTTGGTCATGATTTGGGTTTAATGAGAACTTGACTCATTCATAGATAGAGCACAGTCTCCTTATTAATGAGCTATGCAGTTGTCTCAGTCTTGTTAATTAACCCTAAGCCGTAACATAGGGCTCCTTATGTGGCCTTGGCAATGCACACCAAAAGCATTAACAGGCACACAATCCATGCGCAACATGGCACTGTTAATACTCTGATATTTTGCAGCTGTTGATGAAATCAGCCTCTCTGAGAGCTACCACAGAGTTCGGAAAACCTTACTACAAGCCGGCCTCAGAACCATTAAACTGAGTTTTAGAGCTGTACCCTCATATGGAGATAACAGGAAGAGTTGCATAGCTATTATCAAGGAGGCATAGGCAAAATTCTATGAGTAGAGTCAAGGAGATCCAGCATTCATCATCCTAGGCAGGAAACAATGTAACGCAGGTTACATCTACGCCAGCCTAATAGATGAAGAAGGGGTTCGAGGCTGGTTAGCAGAATTTTTCTGCTTACCCCTAAAGTCTTTGCCTAGGAGGCCTTTTACAAGACAGTAGCTGGATGCAGTTAACATCTGTCCAAGATAAGTATTTTTCTCGAGACACCATCTCTAGCCTTTACTCAACCAAGAGCCCCAAGGCAGGGGAATTTTTAGTCAGAGTTTATTTCTCCTAGCCTTTGCACAAGAAGAGCACACTCTGCAAGGCAGCAGGGCTTGTGGCAGGTGGTACTGGGTTACGTGATACCAGTAGCAAGATTGATCTCGATTATCCTGACCTGACCTGGAGTAGTTAAAAGGAGTTACTTCCCGCAACAGTACTTTGAGAAAACCAGGCATAACATTTTGGAAGTGCATTAAGAAAAACACTGCATCTAACAAAATACAGGAGTCTAAGGTGAGTGTAGGTTTTGTAATTGGAGTAAGTAGTTACTTACTGATCTCACGCTGCATTAAGGTATGAACAGAACACAAACAAACATAAACATAAACATAAATCAACTGACGGGTGAGTCAACACCGCGCCAGAGGTTCAGACAGAACACAAACATACATAAAAAACATAAAGTAACTTACGGGTGAGCAAACACCGCGCCAGAGGTTCAGACAGAACACAAACATACATAAAAAACATAAAGTAACTTACGGGTGAGCGAACACCGCGCCAGAGGTTCAGACAGAACACAAACATACATATAACGTAGATTACAGGTGAGCTAATACAGTAACTAAGGCACCTCCAACTACGTAAAAAAAAAAAAAAAAAAAAAAAAAAAATTACTATAGGCATGACTGATATAAAATAGTACTGATGACAGGAAGAACACTCCTTCCAGCCTTTGCTTAGAAAGCAAATCCTGCAAGGCAGCAGAACATGGAACAGGTTGCACTGGGTTACCTGTTACCAGTAGCAGGATGATGATGAAGACCATACTCCTGACCTGACTACATAACAAAAAAAAAACAAATTAACTAACAATATACACATATATATATATATATATATACATATATATATATATATATATATATATATATATATATATATATATATATATATATATATATATATATATATATATATATATATATATATATATACATATATCTAAATATATATATATATATATATATATATATATATATTTATATATATATATATATATATATATATATATATATATTTATATATATGTATATATATATATATATGTATATATATATATATATATATATGTATATATATATATATATATATATATATATATATATATATATATATATATATATATACTCATATATATATATATATATATATATATATATATATATATATATATATATATATATATATATATATATATATATATATTTATATATATATATATATATAAACACATAACAAATTTTTTAGAAAAAATTATTTTTTGTCCTTTCAAAAAATACATTTTTTATTCTTACTAATTGTAAAAAATTGTTACCAATTGGTAGAAATTGTTACCAATTGTTAAAAATTGTTACGAATGGTTAAAAATTGTTACTAATTGTTAAAAATTGTTAGCAATTGTTAAAAATTGTTACCAACCGTTAAAAATTGTTTCCAATTGTTAAAAAATTGTTACCAATTGTTAAAAATTATTACCAATTGTTTAAAACTACATGATGCACCAAAAAAGAGTTTTAACTATTATTTTTTTTCTTTTGAAATATATAATATAAAGAAATATTTTAACTCATATTCCTTAAATTGCTGATTTCATTCTTGATTCGATTTTCGAATCAAAACTCGTGTTTTTTAAAAGGAATTTCCTTTATAAACTAAATTGGAAATTTAAAAAAATTAAAAAGGTTTAGAAGGGGGTAAAAATACCTAACAAACTAACTATTAATATCTATTTAATGTTGAGAAAATACATTGTAAGTAGAATTTAAAATTTTTAGTTATAGGCATTAAAAACTTGTGTCAGGGAAGGAACGATAGGTTCCTTCTGTGACACAAGTTTTGATGGCTATAACAAAAAAGTTATTATTCCACATGCAATATCTGAAAGTAAATAAGTCTTTATAGGTAGCATGTTAGGTATTGTTGTCTCCTTCTAAACCTTTTTATTTTTTTTTGAATTTCCAATTTAGTTTATAAAGGTCATTTCTTTTGAAGAAAAAAGACTTTTTAATCCTGCCCATATGTATATATGTATATATATATATATATATATATATATATATATATATATATATATATATATATATATATATATATATATATATATATATATATATATATATATATATATATATATATATATATATATATATATATATATATATATATATATATATATATATATATATATATATATATATATATATATATATATATATATATATATATATATATATATATATATATATAACAAAGTATAATAATAATAGTAAAAAATAAAAATAAATATATAAAGAGAGAGAGGTACAGATATATACAACAGCTATATTTACCTATACTCATAATTTTGTTCATAAAAACACTAGATATATGACTGCGTTTATGTTTATAGAAGCAATATGAAGAAATTTGCTGACAAAAGATACCACATACAGCGAAATTTAAAAGGCAGTTGTGGCTTTTTTTTCTGGAGCTCAAGACAGAAATAGGCAGAAATTAATCAGAGACAGATAAAGAAAGGAGCAGAAAAAATAAAGGAGCAGAAAAAAAGTCCATCCAAAAAACCAGTTCAACAAAAAATCGTGGCTATACTGCCCAATCATTGACATTGAAACCTTTATCTGGATTATAATTTACACGATTTGAACGCTTTATTTTAGCTGAATCTGACAAAGTATAATGTTCTCAAAGTCTTGCATGATCTATTTTATATGTTATGTTTTATATAAATTGTATATTTGACATTATTTTAAGTTTTATAAGTATTTTTATTATTAATGATAAATTTAATGCATTTATTTTTTATATATTTTTAATGCAAATTTATCAACTTGTAAATTATTAACAAACAATATATTATATGAATTCAATATTGGTTTTTATTTTTAACTTATGTCTATTTTAACAAAAAGTAAAAAAAAAACATAACTGACAAACATAATAGATATAATAATTATTTTTATATAATTATATAATTTTATATATATATATATATATATATATATATATATATATATATATATATATATATATATATATATATATATACATATATATAAAGTAAGCAAAATTAGTAAAAGTTGATGAAAAAAGTAGTTTAATTG
This sequence comes from Hydra vulgaris, assembly GCF_022113875.1. Classification (NCBI taxonomy): domain Eukaryota; kingdom Metazoa; phylum Cnidaria; class Hydrozoa; order Anthoathecata; family Hydridae; genus Hydra; species Hydra vulgaris. The sequence goes on from NC_061162.1 coordinate 12,024,731, forward strand.
GACATTTTGTTTAGTGCAACGTTCGCTGATTGCTAGCGTTGGGCCTAAATTGAATCAATGCTGGCTTGCCGCTAGCAAAACGTTTCTGCGCCAGCACTGGCTTGCGAATACTGGCCCTTTGAAAAACCAATGAGCAGCCCGGCGCTGGCACAGCGCTGGCGTGCTAGGCCTGGTAGAGCTCGGCAGCCAAGCCTGGTTCGCTATTTGGCCAAATAGTGTCTGCTTACTGGGAATGCATTGTTTTTAATGTTTTTTTTAACAATATGTTTAACATCATCAAAGGGGAGATTATTTATTCAGGTGGTAATAGAAAAAATAAGGCGCGAGGATTTGTGAAATTTTGAAGATTTTTTTATATCGAACCACGCTGGAGCCTAAACCTGAACAATAAAACATACGAGTTTTTTTAAAGAAACAGTTGGTTGATTGTCTCTAGTATACAAACAGAGAAGGCGAATAGCCAGAGTTAACCACCTAGCATGGTTAAGTGGTCCAATTTTATAGGCGGCCCATTTATCAGAAACTTTACTAAAGCCTATTCCTTTGCAATATTCAAATAAAAGTCTTTGATCGCAACTAAGGTCTACTAGTATTTCTTCTGGAATATATCCATCTACAATTGGGTTTTCAATACGATTAAACAAAACTTGATTTCTATCCTGAATATTTTCAGCACATCTTTTGCCAAGTTGACCACTAAAGCTTCTTGGCCCAGTTGTGTCACCATCAAGTTTTACAAAAAGAGCTTGTAACGGAAGTTCATTTTGATGTAATGCACATCCAATTAGGTGTAGTTTTCTTTTTAAAAACTCTTCTAGTTTTACCACTAAGCCAATTATTGGTTCAGTATTGGTAGCAGTATTATCAAGAAGAACAGCTTGTATACTTTCCAAACTGTTATGTTCTTGTAAAACACTAAACGTTTCGGTAGCAAGAACTAAACCTGTAGCACCGGTGACAGGAATCGTCCTATGAGTCAAATAATTTCCGCTCGATTTTCCATCTTCATAAGTAAATGTGAGGTGATGTTCAGGTTCAATACATTTCTTTAGTACTTCTCCTTGGGGTAAGTTTATTACTATACTTGTTTTAGTTATTTGATCGAGCTTGCTGTCAACCTCAAGACAAATTAACTGTTTTTTTTGTTCTGAGTCCACCTCTTCACTAACGATTTTTACTTTTGACTTGGCCCTATCTAACTTGCATTTGTCAATCAAAATATCTTTAATATCGACATCATTTTTCAAGAGATGTTTTATGTCATATAGTAAAGGATTTGCAAGGGCTGCACCTACGTTTGACGAACACTTATTTCTGACTAATTCCATTGCAAATCTTTGAAGTTTAACTAAGTTGTATTTTCCAATAGGGTTATTTACTGGTTTCCATTCACCTTCATCCTAAAAGGAGTTAATAAAATAAAACGCTTTCTGTTTCATCTGTTACAAATATTTCATGTATTTATAAAATATTTACCTCCGTATTGGTCAAACCACTTGATTCTTCAATTAAGTTTACTTGTGCTAGGAGGGATTCATCTTCATTAACTAGCTTATGAGATATTTTTTGCCGTTCTTTATCAAGTCTTTGAATCTTATTGACAGATAATCTATCGACGGAAGAAAGTTGATATGCACCTTTTGGACAAATATTTTTCCTCTGATCACGAAGATAAGCTCTGTCTTCCAGAGGTACTTTATTACTTTGAGAACAAAGGTATACAATATGTTCTTCGATGCAATTTTCTTTATTACATGAAACTTTTCTGTCACTACAGGGAAACACATCTAATGAACAGGAACACGCAGAAATATCAAAAAGTTTGTCCGATTCTGCATCAAGCTGCATTTAGCGCTTGCTTTTCCGTGCTTGCGATTAATACCCTTAACAAGTACGAGAAGATCTTTAACTTTCCTATTTTATTATATTATTAGATTTGTCAGTTATAAGAGGTAATCTTGGGTTTACTGTAGCCCAAATTGATTTTATATTATTGCTAATTTGCTGAGTCACTAATACGATATCTGCATTTGGATTTAAATGAATAAGATAGTAATAAGACTGAATAACCTGTCTAAAAGTGCTTGGATCTGTCGTTGATAGTTCACATGGGCCGCTATAATATTTTTTTTCATTTTTCATCCGTGTAATTGCAACCTTTGCATTTTTAAACAATTTTAAACATTTTAAAACTGTTTTAAAGTATTATACTTACAGTAATAAGAAACGGGGTGAGTTTTTAGTGGGGGCCAAAGCATCAAAAAACCCTAAAATATCAAAACTTACTATTAAAAACTTTGATAAAAAATAAAGAAAAAAGACTATTTTGAAAAGATTTGGGGGCCATGAATTCAGGAAACTCAGGAAATGAGTAAAACCATTAGTTCCATCGAAAAGTTTTATATTTTCATCTACTTCAGAAACTGCAAATCAAAACTTATGTAATATAAACAGTTTAAAACATTACTCTAGATATAATAACCATAAGTATTTACTTTTGATATTAAAAGATTTCTTTAAATTGCAGTTTTATTTTTGAGCCTGCTTTCAAATAAATTTAACTTTTAAACTAACTTTAAAATACAAGCAAGAATTTTAAATACAAAAAAGATTTGCTAAGTTTAAATGCGTGTAATCGATTTAGTGAAACTTTATTGGCTTCTTAAAACAATTGCGCTTGTTTATTAGTTACTTTATAAACTCAAAACAAGATTTTTTAAAACGAGATTACTAGACTTAAAATAAAGTTTTGCAACGTTTGAAGTAAACAATCTAACAAAACTAGTTCAAAATTAAGACTTAAAATGCAAATCCGCAGCCATTTTTAAACCAGGATACTTGAGATTTAGTAAAATCTCATTTCTAACCTAGACACTGTAACTGCAACATTACGCAACTCAAAATTCAAAAAAAAAGCTAAAATCGACCTACCCTAATATATATATTGTTTTGGCATGATGCTAAAACCTTCATACAGTAAAGATATCTTGTAGTTTATTGAATCTGATAAATATTCAGAATACTGTTGTAAAGATGTGTTCGTCAAAACATTGCCACTTGGTAGAAGTTTTATTTTATTAAATACCACCTTGTAGATTTTTTCAATATGAATCAGAAAGCTCTTGGAATATTTTCAGAGCAAACATCCGAGGTTGTACATAGTGCTTCCAATACCGGTAGTACCGGCACCGGAATACCGGTATTACCGGACATTTTTAAGTACCGAAATACCGGTATTGGTTTGGCTCAATACCGGTATAAAAAATATATGTAGAGGGCTTTTGATATAGCAGGTGCTATCGCCCTCTTTACGTGAAACACTAAAGTAAATGAAATACTTAAAACTTTCAACAACGCTTCCGGTAGGAAAAAGATAGCTAGATGAGAAAAGACGTGTTTAAATTGTCTAAAACAAGTATTCTACGTACTTTATACTTAATATCTAGTTGCCAGCTCATTTCCCAATAGGTTTGGTAGGAAATGAGCTAGCAACTAGCCAGCAAACAGCTAGCGTTTAAGACGTATAAAATACGTTGAATACTTGTTTTAGACGATTTAAACACGTCTTTTGTCATCTAGCTATCTTTTTCTTACCGGAAGCGGTTTGATCGTGACTGGAAGTTTTAAGTATTCTATTTACTTTCGTGTTTTCATTAAATAATGAAGCACCAATTTAAAATATTATCATTACGTCACTCGCTTTAATGTAGAACGCATGTTTGAATTTTGCACAAACGTAAATATGAAAAGTTTCGGTAATGTAGAAAGTGGGGCGTTTAAGTAACTGTGATCAACAGTTGTGCATTAGGAATGGGATTCAACTAGGTATTCAAGATATTTTGTACAAAAAAATTGTCAATTTCTGCAAAAAAAACTTGAAAGTAATATGCAATAACAGAGAAAGTGACGAGGAAAAACTGATGACACAAACATAACCAATAATGATGAAGACTTTTCCGGCGGGTTTTAAGTTATAATGAGTGAAGAGAATGACTCTATTGAACTGACTGATGATTTGCAGCCGTTAATCAAAAAGGTGCGCACCGTTGTGAAATTTTTATTTCGCCGTTCTCCGACAAAAAATGATCAAAATTCAAAAACGCACTTTAGAAAAATTTGATAAAGATATTCCACTAATACTTGGATCCAAAACTAGCTGGTTTAGCTTGCACACAGTACTCGAACGTTTTGTATAATTGAAAAAATGCATTCACGAGTCACTTTTTGCACTTGAGTCCAAAGTTGAGGTAACTAATAATGAGTCCGATGCAATATTAGCTGTTAACTTATGTCTTGCGCCAGTAAAACTGGCTGTGGAAACATTGTGTCAAAATCATGCAACTCTGTTGTGTGCCGATACAACATTTTCATGAGAGATAACCTTTGAGAAATCGATTTAGCTGTAAAGTTATGTTGGTGCAACAATTCAATGAGCAACGTACTCTTTTTCCAGCATACAACATTTTTTGCACAAGGGACATCAACGTTACAAGAATTTGGATCTAGCTCTATATTTTGAGCACCATAGCAAATTAGCCATTGTAAATACCATTACTCGACTGAAAGATCGGCTCAATCAGAGAGGGTATAGTCCTCTCCCTTTCACCAGCGTTTTTTCCGATAGTGATTCTGTGGACAACGCTGTAAACTTGTGATTGAAAAAAAAGCTTGACTTTGCAATTTTGAAAAATAAGAAATGTAACAACAAGGGAATATTGAATGTTTCGAATAATTTATCAAAAATTATATGTATTGAAATAGGAATTTTTGAAGAACGAGGAAATCGTTGTATATATTTGCAAAATTCCTACTACTACTTGAAAACTGTGAAGCAAACAAAATTAGATGATCTTTTGATGTTCTGAACGCCCTATGTTTTTTACGGGCTCATTTTACAAAGCAGAAAAAAGCGAAAAATGAAAAAGTCAGTAGTTTTGATATAAAATAAATAAGCTGATTGAATCAATAAAATTTTTACTATTAACTTGAGATTTTATTTAGATAATGATAAATTTAAAAATAAAGTTTAATACCGGTATTATACCGGTATTACCGGTATTGTAATTATTTAGTACCGATATACTGGTATTTAAAAATGGTATCGGTATTGGAAGCACTAGTTGTACATGAAAATTTAACAAAAACATCGAAGCGCTATGTTGTCGCAGAGACTAAAAAAACTATGGGTTTAAGCTTAAAAAGTTGCTTCCATCTACAACTCTATGAGAATTTAAACTAATTAAAATCAAATTTTTAAAATTATTTATATTATATATACGTTCTTATTGCTTAATTAAAAAAAAAAAAGTTTTTTATTAATTTTAATTTGATTTGAAACATGTAATGTATATAACAGACCCAAAAATAGTAATTCTAGTAGCACATAAGCCGTAAAATCATCTAATCATTAAAAGCATTATTATATAATACATTAACCACATTTTGAAGACAAAGATAATAAATGGTCATGAAGGATTCTATGATTTTCGTAATGAGAGATAGCTAAAATAATAAAAATGATATTGTTTTTTAAGCACTATTTTCTGGATTTTGGAAAATATCAATTTTGGACTAAGAAAGAACGCTTTCGGTTTTATTTTGAACACATTCCAGTTCGTACATATACATATTAAAAGAACGTGAAGAAAAACCTTATGTCTTTTGAAATTCAACCTAAAACCCTTAGAATCAAGTAGTGTAAACCATAAGTTAATATTCGATAACTAAATAGTTATAGTTGTACAATAAGTCAAAAAATTAACAATTTTTAAACTATATTTTTTTAACATTTTGAAAATATTTTAAATTCACGTATGCGTACAAGTAAGTCTAATCGAAGTCCAAAATGGTACGTATTTAGACGTCCATTGGACGTCCAAACACGTAGTTTTTTGGACTTGAGCAAATGGACCTAAACGTTACATCCTATAGACGTCCAAGAACGTCTTGTGCCAATTGGGATGTTCCGTTTATTTATCAGATTTCCTAGGCAGTTTATATGCGTTACTTGTTTGCCCAAAGGTTATAGTTTTCATTTACATTTGTTTCAAACTTATTATTGAAGTTTGCTGGAGAGAGATTGTTATTAAATCGATACATAAAGATTAAATGCTGATAGGTATTTATTTCAAATAATAATCCATCATTTTCATATCTTTTAATAAAGCTTTAGCGTGTTCACGTTTTGATGGTTGTGTACTTGCCCATGAAATGTTTGCATTGCTGATGAAGCAATGAACCAGCCCAAAATATATTGGTTTGAGACTTTATTTATTTACGTATGAACGAATTTGATACATCATACCAACAGTTTTGCTGATCTTAGACTGGATATATTTCATTTAAGGAAGCCAGGACAAATGTTCATCAATCAAGGTTTCTTTGAATTTTATACTGGCTTGTCTTTTAACTAATTTATCATTTAAGATAAGATCTGGCAACTTAAGAGGAAGGTTTTCCTTTTTTTTTTTTTTGAAATATTATATAGTTAGTTTTCTCAACATTAAATGAAAGTTTGTTAGCCCTAAACCAACTATTTACTTTATTTAGTTCAATATTCATATCAATAAACAAATTTGTATCATCAGCAAACATGTTGTTCATATTAATTCTTTTGAGAAAAGAAGGCGAACTTATTTTATTTAATATGTCATTAATGACGGACCATGTTTTTTTAGTATCAAATTTGCATTTGATAAGTCGATTACTGTAGTATTTTTTTAAGCATTTTTGATAAGATTTTGGTAAAAATATTTATAATTTTTGCAATTTTTTTCATCATTATTGTTTTTATTTTTTAGAAATTTATTATAAAGTTTTTGCTTTTTTTTAACAGGGTTTTAACAGCAATTTATCCATCTACATCTACAATTGCTAATTGATAAACCAATTAGCAATTGATTTTGTTTTAATTTGTATGACCTCTTGTGAACAGGTTTCGTTAGAGTATTCTATAAATTTACTTAAAAAAGTATTGCAAGCTTCATTAGTGTCCTGACATCAATATACATTGATCCGCGTTCCTTGTTTTAGTCTATTTAATTTATTATATTTAATTGTTTAATTTATTAGTATTACTTAATTTGAGATAGCGTTTTTTCAAATGTATTGTTTTGTGTTTCACAATCAGATGTCATTTTTATATTTTTTACTTTTATAAATATCGGAAAGTGATCGCTAATATCTGTTATAAATATCCCGGATTTAAATGTCATGTCCATATTATTGTTAACAAGAATATTATCTATTGCTGTTGCTGAGATTTTTGTAACTCGCGTTGGTTTATTAATAGTCGACAAGACATTGAGTTTGAAAAGCATATCAAAAAAAGATTTTATTTTAGGAAATTTTAGATAAGTTAGAGCATCAAGGTTTGTGTCACCAATAACGTATAGAATTATATTTTCTTTCTTTATTTATACAATTGTATTTTTGATAAAAGTTTCAAATGGCTTGATTTTACTACTTGGTGAACGATTAATACATCCGATTAATATATTTCGATATTTTTTAATAATAATTTCAATGAAAAGAGTTTCATATTTGTCATTTGACAAGCGATGTAGGTTTTTCAACTTAAAATCATGCTTTTTTAAAACATACACTCCTAATCCTCCACCTTTTTTTCCGCTTCCTCGCGGATAACTAATTAGTTTACTGAGGAACCGGCGGCTTATTTACAATACCTAGAACCCACAAGGTTCTTCAAATCGTTTTACGGAAAACCTTAAAGAACCTTAATTTAGGGTTCTTCAAATCTTTTGTAAATGCCATTTTTTTTTTCTAATCGGTCGTTATATAGGTAGACTAGTATGAGTTTTTAAAGAATGGCATAATAACAATAAAAAATGATTATCATGACAGTATTTAATTTGTGCTTTAAACATTTGAGTTGTTTTTATAACCGTTCTTAACTTCAACAGCGATTATAAAGCAACGTTTTTTTTTTGATTTTCGAGCAGTTTTCTTATTCCTGTATGCTTTTATCATGCATATTATACATATATATATATATATATATATATATATATATATATATATATATATATATATATATATATATATATATATATATATATATATATATATATATATATATATATATATATATATATATATATAATCACCATGGAAAAGTATATCCATAAAACTGTTTACGGTACTATTGCATACTAACTATTTTTTAAATGAATGTGTGCTGGTAAAAGATGACTAATCACACTAAAAAGATGATTAATCACGCTGCGTGTGATAAATAATTGAATAAATAGATCATTTTCATCTATTTTGCAGTATCATACAAAATTTAGGAACTTTTTCCTTTTTAATATATGTTTTCAGAAAACTTTCGCGATCTTCCTACGCGCGTAGTTCAAAATGCTAACGCAGCAACCATTCGCAAATGCAGAGCCAATTCATTATCGGTTTGATATCGCTCCTGTAAACCAGCCGCTCGGATATGTTTCAAAATATTAGATGATAGGTGGAAAAAGCAGCCTTTTATTTCAATGTCTTCAAAAACAGGGTAAGTGGAATTCATTACGGTAATTTCAAAGTCAAAAAGTATTGTTTGTGGATTATTTCCCATCGCTCGTACTAGATTTGAAACTTCTTGAAACATTCGTGTGTAACTTTGTTGTGTTTTTTTGGGCAACAAAGCGTAAATGCAGGGTACGATACGTTAGTCAATTCTTGCATGAATTGTGTACAATTGAAAAGATTTTGGGGCACACTTTAAAAGTCATTAAACCAGTCATCAGATGTGGCCATCAGTTCGATAGCTTGGTTTGTTGAAAATAATTATACGCGGTTAGCGTCTCCAACACCACTATCAAATTTAAGAAAATGTTCACCGTTTAATGTTTGCTGGTAATGTTCTGGTAAAATAGGAATTGTTGCTCGATCGATTGGGGTCATAGGCCAGTTTTCGTTACCCATTCTTTGTGAACGGATTGTTCTTCGCAAATGTTTAACAGGAGGCAATTATATAGCAGCGGTTTCAGATGCATTTCCCAACGTTTGGCTATATATAATAAAAGATGCCTAGTTAACACTCTCAGGCAATTTTATGACTCTAACATACCTCGATAGCGTTTCCTTGCTACAAGCTAAATTTAGAGATTTTCTATTTTGTAATTTTAGAATTTGTTAATAATATTTCATTTAATCAACAACCAATGTAATAATATATACAATGTGACAAAAAATAAGAACGTTTTTTTTCAGTTATATAATAATTAATAATTATTGATATCATATTTAAATTAATTTAAATAAAATAAATTATAGATTATAAACATAAATTATAAATAGAAATATATTTTTAAAATACAACTAACTTAATATAAAATTTACATTAATTTTTAAATAATTTCCTTAGTCGTCTCATCGCGTTACATAAAATTGCACATTTTTATTAAATTACAACTAATTTCTTCATAATTACAGTCATTCTGACCTACGTGCTAACACAATTCACTCTAGGTTATACATCTTGTATTTTCTTACCAGATTTAACTCACTTTGCACACTTCCTAATTTGAAATTAATCACCACAAAATTAAGTACCTCGTTTGTCTTCTGTCACCACAACCCTTTGCACCTGCGTGTGAAATCCACTGCGTCTGTCCCTGTTTTATTCAGTCGATGCAGCAACATTCCGCTGCGCCTATCCCTAACTGAATCAGTCGATGTATGGTACACTCCGCTGCCTGTATCCCTACTTGAGTCAGTCGATGTATGGACACTCCACTGCGCTTGTCCTTATATATATTTTTCTTAGTCGATGAATACACAACTCAACTGCGCCTGTCTCTATTTTTAGTCAGGCGAAGCGCGAATACTCCACAGCGCCTGTACCTATTTTTCATTTTTATAATAAGGCAAATAATGGTTTTACACATCCATTTGGTACTCTCTAAAGGGCAAGACATACACAAACACACACGTATATACTCATTAAAGTAACGTCATAATGGTTACACAGCCTCTCTTCTATTGCTTTTTTTAAGATTTAGCACATTGTGATTAACTATACGCGCTCTTTTGTTTTATGGTTTTACTTGAATGCTCATGAAATCGACGTAAACAAATTTTAAAATTATAAATAATGTAAACTATTTTGCTTGAATTTTGTACTTTTATACTGGACATCTGACCAATATCTTTTAATTTTATTTCTAATGCTTACTCTAATGTAATCTTTTCTCCTTCATCTCTGAGGTTCCTACGGCCTATTATGTTCCATAAAGTAACTGGTTTTTGAGTTCGCTTGCGAATTATTAATTTTAGAATTTGTAAAAATTATTTAATTTAATCAACGACCAATGTAATAATATATACAATGTAACAAAAAATAAGAAAGTTCTTTCCAGTGACTTAAAAAGGAAAAAAATTTATGTAATTTTGAGAATCGTTAACGGTTTCTCAAAGTGTCAACACATTCGCTACCTTCGAGGAATAGCGCATAGCTTGACATTTTGATGAAAAATAAAGTATTTTATATAAATATTTAAAATAAAAAAAGAAATAGACGTAACTGCATATTGAAAATTTTTAATTAAAAGACAATTTTTTTTTGGGAGGGGAGGGGGATATTTTCCGGGAGGATTTTTTTTTTCAGGGGGACTTTATCCGGGGGATTTTCTCGGGGGGATTTTTTCTCGGGAAATTATTCCGGGGGGATTTTTTCGAGGGGGATTTTTTCCTAGAACCCTACCAATTTGAGTGAAGTAAAAAAAAATCCAGGGGTTTTTTTTCTCAGGGGGGATTTTTTCAGGGGGGATTATTTCTTGGGGATTTTTTCCGGGGGATTTTTTCCCGGGGGATTTTTGCCTGCTACCCTGAACTGCAATTACTTTTAATTTTTTTGGTTTTGTGGCTTTTGTGAAGAGCTTTTAAATTTTTCGTCAAATTATCTTATTTCAACATATTCGCTCTATCATCCTTACTGCAGCCGTTTTTCAAAACGCATTAAGGTAAAAAATATCTTTTTCGACTTTTTTACGAAATAAACTACTTTATATGTTTACAAATGTTATTGAATACATATTTTCAAAAAATTCTGAAAAAATTCTGAAAAATTATTTGTTTTAAAAAATGTTTTACAAAGAGTTTATGCATTGTTTGCGCTCAAACATCTGTATTTAACAATTGTTTTTAATAGCGTTTTTCTCGAAATACGTAATAAGGGGTCGTCCATAAAGACGTCATTCAGAATTTAATTACTAAGTTTATTGGTTCTCTTCCGCGGAGATTTTCATTGAACTAATGCGCTATATTACTCTTAAAATCTCTGCGCACAAGTGCCAACATTCTCCTACTTTTTGTCATTAGTTAAACTTAAAGGGACTTCCTTTATGGATGATCCCTTAAGGTTGGTTTCCATATAGTCGCACGACAGTCGTGCGACAACTGTCGCGCAACAACATTTTCAATATTTGTCGCACGACCAGGTGTTTCCATTAATTTTAGAAGCGTTTTCAAAACAAATATTTTTTTATCACTTCCGTGATGCCAAGAAAATATTGTTCCCATCCTTTCTTTTATTTATTTATTATAATACTATGAACCATTTATGATATATTTGCTTTTAGCTAAAGATTTTTCTAATTATCTAAACTACAAAAAACACGCCTAAAAAATTCAATAATTTTAGCATTTATCAAAATTTATTTTAAAATACCACGTTAAAAATATCTGTATAAAAATTATTTTCAACTAATTGTTGTTAAGAAATAGTTTCCCAACACTTGAAAAAAAAAAAAAGTATTAAGAGTTTTATCATCCGCTTTAATACTATTGGAGTATTTTTCACTTACTTTTATCTTTGTTTAGTAAATAAAGTAAATATTAAAAAAAAAAAAAAATTAATAATAAAAATTAATTAATTTTAGACCAATGGCAAGGAATAAAAAATACGATTTCCTGAACTGCCAGCTTGCACTTTGCAATACTTTACTAGCTCTTAGAACATTACAGAGTAAAAAAAAAAAGAAAACATAAATTTTGGATTCGCTCCTTGTTTAAAAACCGTTATGAAAAAGGAGCATTTAACACACTTATTCCTGAGCTAGGACTTCAAGACAGAGAATTTTTTTATCGTTTTTACAGAATGTCACCTGAAAGGTATGAACACTTGTTGTCCATGGTTGCCCCTAGCATTACAAAAAAGCCATGTCGAAGTCGTCAAACAATATCACCCTCAGAGCGATTGACTGTGACACTGAGATACCTGGCTACTGGAGATTCACAACTAACACAAGCTTTTTATTTTAGACTGGGCAGAACAACAGTATGCAACATTATAAATGAAACAACAAAGGCTATTTGGGATGTGTTAAAACCATGTTATTTAAAGGCACCAAGTACATTAAATGAGTGGGAAGAATTGGCAAACCAATTTGAAAATGAATGGAATTTTCCTAATTGAATTGGAGCCATTGATGGTAAACATGTATGTATAGAAGCTCCTAGCATAAGTGGATCAGCATATTACAACTATAAAAACTTTCACAGTATGGTTTTGCTAGCCATATGTGATGCAAAATATTGTTTTACTTTGGTTGATATAGGTAGCTATGGCAGAGATAACGATGCTTCAATATTCAATGAAAGCAAAACGGGTAAAGCTTTCAAAAACAACTTATTCAAACTTCCTAAAAACCGAATGCTATCAAATGGCACACAAGTACCACCAGTTCTGGTTGGTGATGATATTTTTGCACTGAAATCATGGTTAATGAAGCCTTTTTCTAGTAAAAATTTGACAATCAAAGAACGTATTTTTAACTATCGATTATCTAGGACTAGACGAACAATTGAAAACACATTTGGAATTATGGTAGCTAAATGGAGAGTATTTAGACGTCCAATAAAAGCTAACCCAGAAAATATTGAAAACATTATAAAAGCTGCAATTTGTTTACATGATTATTTAAGGATCAATGATGGCATTAACTATGTACCATCTGGATTTGTTGATTTTGAAACAAATTCTGGTAAAGTTATTCTTGGAGAATGGCGCAAAATAACAGTTGAAGGTGATGCTTTACATATTTTACCTCGATGTATAAGCAGTCGATACACAACAGATGCGAACACTGTAAGATTAACGCTAACAGAGTATTTTATTCATCCAAGTGGATCCTTGTTGTGGCAACATGACTATGTAACTAGCTGTGGACACGATCTTGCAGGAAATAGAATATTTTTGGAACAATGAAAAAAATAATCTTATAACTGTTTTATTATATAATATTGAAGAATGGTTTAAACTATGTTTAATAGAATATTAAATTTCTTAAATATATGTTAAAAAACAAACAAACAAATTTTATATCAGTCAACAATATCTGGAAATTCTAGAGCAGCTAAATATTGCTGTATGTTTATTTTAGCAACTGCTTGAGTTTTAGGAGGTAGTCTTTTGATTGTAGCACAAATAGATTTACAAAAATGTATTATATCGTCGTTTTCTTCATGTGTACTAACTGCTAGTGTTGCATTAATATTGTTCATCGTACTAATTATTGAATCTTGTATTTTTGAATTTTCATCAGGTAGAGATCTTTTCAATGTTTTTTTTCTTATATTTATAGGAGATTTTATTTCACTTAATGCTTTCCGTTAATTACTGAATGTATTTGAGTTACTTGTATTTTCGCTTAAATTTTTATTTTCTAATTCTACTTTATTACTAACATCTTTGTCATAGTTCATACTATCATTACTATCTATACAAGACAAAGGCGATTCTGTTGTTAATTCTGTGGTTGTTGCTTTATTTTCAATATTATTTGTTGTATGGTCAATGTAAACATTTAAACACTGCAAAAAATCGTACTCTTTACTGATAATCGTAGAGATAGAATTATTTCTATCTCTGCGACACCTATGGCACGACCGAAAGACAGTCTTGCTAGACAAAATTTGTCGCACGACAAATGTTTTCATATGGTCGCGCGACTGTCCTGCGAGAGTCGTGCGACTGTCGCACGACCATTTTAGATATATGGAAACCAACCTTTGGCATATTAAAGCGTTTTGAAAAACAGCTGCAGCATATATTTATTGTAAAAAAATAAATGTAGCAAAAAAAACTATTTATAGTCATAAGAAATTTTTAAATTTTTTTCTAACTACTGGCTTTTTGTTTTTTTATTATTCAGCACTTTCTGGAGTAGCAGAACTGTTTTAAAAAGTTTTTTTTTTCATTAAGTTTTAGGCAACTTTTTTTTCAGACCATCCGCAGCATATTAGGATTAATTACCTGAGCACGTTGTTAACATAAGTATCTCAATCATGACACTTACGCAACAGTTTATTTGTCTCGGTGTTTTGATGTTTTTAAAAATATTATCTTTTTAAAAATCCTATCGTTCGTTTAAGTGTATAATATTGTTACATATGCTTTTATAAACACTCTATAAAACTTCAAAAGTATTTTGTATTTTAAAATAGTCGAGAAAAATTTAAAAAAAAAAGTTTTCAGTGGTAGGACTCGAACCAAGGCTTACTCTATCCACTGGGCCACGCTAGCACGTTGCTAAATGAAAATTTATAAAACTATGTAATAACGTTTTTAACGGAAAGATATGCTGTACATCAAAGTTAAGGAGAGCTTGACTCAATGCAATTTTCAAGTGAAATCAAACTAAAAAACTTGATAAATATTTTATTATGTTTTAACATTACAATCGAAGTTTATGTACGTTAGACATTTGCAGACACGCTCGTTTACGTTTTCTATAAAACAAAGTGCTGCAACATTTACTTGCCACTACCTCAATTGCAATAGCTGCCAAGGGTTCCGTGTCAAATACGCTCGAATGAGCACTAACACTACTACTAAAAGGATTAGGTTCAGCAATAATATATAGATTTGACTAATATTAAGCCCTTCTAATCAGTCCTATTAACTGTTTATTTAAGCAACTGGAATTTTTAACTTCTACATGTACAGCATAGTTAAAAAGGGTATTTATTAACTATGCTAATTTAAAAGATTTTCTACAAACAATGCTGAATCATCTTTTTCAATTCTAAGTATAACAAAAAAAATAACTTTCAATTATTAGCTGAGAAGCAATCAAACATAAATGTTGTAAAACTATAACAAACAGAGTGCAAAACAACATATTCACTTGGTCTGTTTAACACAGCGTAAACTACTACTACTATTACTACTAATATGTACTTAAATAATACGTTCATATAATTTTTTCAATATGTTATTTAGTTATAAGTTGTAAATATAGGTTTATGAAAGCAGGAGATTCTGCTTGATTTTTTGCACAATCAATTACCAAAAATACCATAGGCATTAACAGAAATACCATAGATACACATAGATTCTAAGTTTCAATTCTCTTTTAGATAAACATGCACCATTAAAAAAAGTCAACAATCGCTGCTTATCAAGGGGTCTCAAACCTTGGATATCACATGGAATCTTGACTTCAATTAAAATACGAAATAAAATATTTAACAAACTTATTAAAGCAAAGAATTCTAATAACAAAGTCTATCTAGAAAAATCT
Organism: Hydra vulgaris; assembly: GCF_022113875.1. Classification (NCBI taxonomy): domain Eukaryota; kingdom Metazoa; phylum Cnidaria; class Hydrozoa; order Anthoathecata; family Hydridae; genus Hydra; species Hydra vulgaris. The sequence goes on from NC_061162.1 coordinate 12,040,270, forward strand.
TATAAAACATGTAGAAACTTGTTACTTTTACCCGTCGTAGTAAAGAGAAACATTACTCTAAGTTCTTTTCTGAAAATGCCAGAAACTTGAAATCTACATGAGATGGTATAAGGAATCTTTTAAACATTAGTTCGAGAGTTAACTCTACTTATCTTCTAATAACTCCATGATACACAACCCCATTAAAATTTTTAAAGCAAAGAATTCTAATAACAAACTCTATCTAGAAAAATCTTATAAAACATGTAGAAACTTGTTACTTTTACCCGTCGTAGTAAAGAGAAACATTACTCTAAGTTCTTTTCTGAAAATGCCAGAAATTTGAAATCTACATGGGATGGTATAAGGAATCTTTTAAACATTAGTTCGAGAGTTAACTCTACTTATCTTCTAATAACTCCATGATACACAACCCCATTAAAATTTTGGAATCTTTTAATTCAATCTTTGTTTCAGTTCCAGAAGAATTACAGAAAAAGATTCACTCATCGAATACTGGCTTTAATAAATATCTTAAAAATCCTATCCTTAAATCAATACTCATAAAACTTACAGACAAAAGCGAAGTATTATCTATTATTTATTCTCTTAATTACAGCAAGGCTTTGAGACCTAACAGCATTCCAATAACTATTTTTAAAAATCTTGCAAATGGTATCTCTCATGTAGTTTCTGAACTATTTATTCTGTCATTCATGACCGGTGTATTCCCTAAAATTTTAAAAACTGCTTCTATTATTCCAATTCATAAAAAAACTCAAAACTTGAATGTAATAACTACAGTCCATTTTCATAATTATCAAATGTCAGCAAACTTTTAGAAAAACTTATGTACTCTCGTATTTACAACTTTTTGAATAATTCTGCTTGTTTTCATAATCGACAGTTTGGATTTCGCTAAAAAATCACTCCACTTCTCATGCTCTAGTTTGCATTACTGAAATGATTCGTGGTGCAATTGAGAGTGGTTTCTTTGCTTGTGGTGTATTCATAGATCTTCAAAAAGCTTTAGATTCAGTTGATCACAACATTCTTATAAAAAATTATAAATTAATGATTTATCATGTTCATTAAAATGTTTTATGGTACATCATTATGCTGATGATACCAATCTTTTATATATCAACAAATCACTTAGGACTCTTTGTAAAAAAGTTAATCAAGATCTTCATCTCTTATGTAACTGGTTAAATAGTAATCGTGTTTCCTTGAATGTCAATAAAGCTGAATACATTATTTTTCTTTCCCCTTAAAAAAACTATTGATAATATTAAAATTAACGGAAAAAAACTTTTCCCATCAAAATATATAAAGTATCTTGGAGTATATCTTAATGAAAACCTATCTTGGTATAATCAACTGAATTACCTTAAAAAAAAAAACTTACACGAGCTAACAGTATTCTTTCTTAAATTCGTTACTATGTTCCTATCCAAACTCTTCGAATGATTTATTCATCTTCATTCTCTTTTCATCTCTGCTATTGTTGTGATGTTTGGGGTCAAAAAAAAAATTTTTCAATTATATAGCATTGCTGGTTTACAACGCGCAAATATTAGAACAATGTCGTTTTTGCCAATGAGATCTGATACCCGAAAAAAAATTGGTGAACTAAAAATCCTAAAACTCCATGATCTTGTAAAGTATTTTGGAGAAAGTCAAACACAAAAAGACAATAGTAAAATTGTCTTTTGTGTTTGACTTTCTCTAAAATAACATACCAAGTTCTTTTTTAAACTTTTTTATTAAAACAAATGAAATTTATAATCATCACACCGGGAATACAGAAAATAGTGAGCTATATTCCTCTTTTTTCGACAGTTAAATATAGTACGTATTCCATAAAACAACAGTTTATTCCCGATTGGAAACAGTAAATTCCTGCATTATTAAAATAGTCTAAAAAAACTATCTCCTTGTTACGGATTACTTACTGCTCAACAGAATTCAATTAAAAATATATTGTTTAAGTGTATTTCTTTATAATTTCTTTCTGTACTGTAGTTGTTTTTAACAAGTAATTTCTTTAAAGAACGAGTTATTTGATTTTCGCTTTTTTTTATTATTTATCTATATTATATTTATTTATTATCGTGTTATTGTTTCAACATTTTATGTTATTATTATACTTAATTATTATCTATGATATGTACATACAATTTATATTGTATTATAGTTATTTTTAATATTATTTATCTTTATAATTATTGTTATTATTTTGTATGATTACTATAATTATTATAAAACACCTGTTCTATAAAATTTGAGAGTATCTTGAATTAGCAAAATTTAATTAGTAAGCTCAATAAATTAATTAGTATTTGGTATCAAATGAAAGCTAAACTTTTCCTCTTTCAATTGCATATCAAATCTCTGAATATTTTTTGTTTAGATAACAATTTAAAATGCCAAATCAACAAGCCCTAAAAAGCCGTGTGTATAATTTTTATAAAAAAAAAACATGAAGATGGAAAAGACGTTGTTTGGAACCATTTAAGATGGAGCGCTACTCAAAAGCTAAAATTTATAGATATATGAACAGTTACGATCAAAATAAACGATTGGGTTGCAAAGCTGGAAGTGGAAGAAGGCCTACTCTTAATACACAAAACAACCGCACCAAATTAAGGAAAATGGTTAACAATCGAATAGGTGTGTCACTTTCAAAGGTTTCTAGAAGACTAGGTTGTAGCAAAAGTACCTTTGGACGAATCTTAAAATGCTTTAAAAAAGCCTAATCTTTGTTATAAAAGAAAAAAAAGACCAAGCAGAACTCCTGAACAGAGGCTATGGGGTTGCTGAAAATGTGGTCGACTTTATTTAAAATATTGCAACCATGAATTTATTATTGACAATGAGTCATACTTTACATTGTCAATGATACATACTATAATAATACATACTATTTAAATGATCAAAAAATGACACCAGACATTGTTAAGTATTTTGATGTTGCGAAATTCAAAAACAAACTACTTGTATGGATGATCTCCCCACGAAGGGTCACATCCATTTACATTGTTCCTTCTGGCTAAGCGGTAAACCAAGAGATCTATTTAAAAGAGTGTTTACAAAAGCGCATGCAACCTTTTATTAAAAAATATTACGAGACACCAAGAACATTTTTTGGTCCGATTTAGCAAAATCTCACTATGCTAATTTAGTAACAAAATGGTTAAAAACCCAGAAGATACCATTTGATCAAAAAAAAGACAATCCAGCAAACTTACAAGAAGATTGTGCTACAGAGGATTTTGAGGCAATGCTTAAGCGGGATGTGTACAAGAATGGATGGTTTACAAATAATATATCAAACATTGAGCGTCGGATTTGTTATTGTGCCAGTAGACTTGACCTAAATGCTGTACAAAAGCTGGTACAAGGTACCAATACCAAACTGGACCAAATTCAAAGATATGGAGTTTTGTGATAAATTTATTTTTATTTTCCTATTCTGCATATTTAATTGTAAGAACATACCAAAACAAAAAATTTTTTTTGTGTTTATATAAGGTTTTATTCATGTTTAAAGCCAGTCTCAAATTATATGGTACACGTGTTATATATGTATATATATATATATATATATGTATACATATATAAATATATATATATATATATATATATATATATATATATATATATATATATATATATTATATATATATATATATATATATATATATATATATATATATATATATATATATATATATATATATATATATATATATATATATATATATATATATATATATATATATATATATATATATATATATATATATATATAGATATATATATATATATATATATATATATATATATATATATATATATATATATATATATATATAGAGAGAGAGAGAGAGAGAGAGAGAGAGAGAGAGAGGGAAAAGCGGGGCGACATGGCGAATGGGGAAAGATGGGTTTTCATATAACAACTCAACAAAAAATCTTAAAATTGGTTGAAAACGAAACTGTATTTGCATCTTGTATTTTAAAACACCAATTGGTTTTTTGAAATATTATCAACACAATTTTATACGCATAAGTTTAGTTTTTGCGCTTTTATAAAATTGGATATAAAAATTGCATAATAAGTCATCTTGCCCCGGTCACGTGATCAGATAACAAATTTTTGAACTTTTTATTTTAATATTTGTTTCAAATTGTTATATTTACAAACTGAAAATTCATGCAGGCAATGAAGGATTTTGATAACATAAACATACTGAGAAAGCATTATTGCTTCACGGCTGATAGTTTTGCAATAACTCAGGGCTTTCAAAACGTTCGCCATGTTGCCCCGCTTTGCCCTATATATATATATATATATATATATATATATATATATATATATATATATATATATATATATATATATAATATATATACAGGGGCGGATCCAGAGGGGTTCAAAGGGTGCTCCAGCACCCGTCAACTTTTAACAAGTAAAGTTTCCTATTTCGTTGCACTTTTTTTTATAAATAAAAATTGAATTGTTAAAATAGTTTATTCAACTCAAAATTTGCGATTTCATTTTTTGTGAAGGAAGTCAAAAATAAATAAATAATTATCTTTGTTGTTGTGTAATACTTTGCGTTCAGCGCTTGCGTATTTTGTGTATACTTATGCTTCGACTAGGAAACTCCAGTATAGTCGCTTTTTGATTGGCCTGCTCCCTTCAGAATTATTTTTGATTGGCCTGCACCCCTCAGAAGCTATTTTTGATTGGCTTGGTTTCTTAAGCTAATCAAAACAGGTTCTGAGGGGTGCTGACCCAATCAGAAAGATCTCTGAAGGGTGCAAGCCAATCACGCAAAAATCAGAAAAAAGGTTTTTCACTAAGCTTTTTGTTAAATCGTAGGTTAAGTGTTCTAAACATGGCCGATTCAATGCTTCGAATCATTTTAAAATGTATTTTAGATGAAAATAGGGTTCAATCAGAAAAGGAATCGTTTTTATCTAATGTTATTTTCGAAGCTCGTAATAAGATTAGAGAAATATTTTTGTTTAATGAAAAATCCAAAGTAAGTATATTGAATAAAATATGCAAAGTTTCAAGTATGCAGTTTCCCGTATCTCAATCACTTCGAGCAGAAAGTGATTTTCAACCAGTGAGGTAATAAGTTGTTTCTTAAATAATTATATTAAATTAAAAAAACAAAAAATAAACGAAGTGTTTATGTATGTGTGTGTTGTGTTGATTAATGATTAAAATATTAGCAAATTAAGAAATCATATATAACCGGCTTTAAATGATTTCTTAATTTGCTATTATTTTAACCATTAATTAACACAACACACACACATATTTTGTATAGCTTACACACACACGCATTTTGTTTAGCCTATACTATAGGATATACAAAAAGCTATACTATAGCTTTTTGTGCCTAATATTTTACTACAAACTTTTTTATTTAAGCTGAAAGATGTGTAAAATTTTGTTCTAGGTGCTTAAATTTAAACAACTTTTTTTAAGTAAAATTGTGTTCATCCTTAAGTATATATACTTAAGCATGAACACAATTTTACTAAAAAAAAAAGTATACAAAAAAGTATATAATATCATATTTCATATAATATCATATTTCAAGGAGAAAATAATCAATTATGTTATAATTTTTTTTATGTTTGAATAATACCAAATTTACATTTAGTAAATCATTTACTAGTAAGTAATTTTATGATATAAAATTATGTAATAATTATTTTGTGACATAACATAAATTATGTTGCTTCGCTTATATTAATTTTTTTTTTATTATTAGAACTTCTCCAAACGGAAACTGTTTATTTAATGATTGTTCTATATCATTGATTGGCAACGAATTTTTGTCAGAATACCTTAGATGCCTGACCAGTATCGAATTATATACAAGTGTAGGTTTTTATTTAAACCATCCAATTATTTTTTCTCAAACTGATGTTACCAAATCTCGAAGAATTGATGAAAACACAGCTTTTTCTATTATTATTTCCCAAAAAGCATATAATTCTTTTTGTAAAAATAATAAAACACTCAGTGTCATATCAGAATCTATCGATATTGCAACAAATTTTTCTTATTTCTCGTTTCTTACTTTGTGTGCTCTCTCAAGTGTTGTTGGAATACCAATTGAATCATAATATCCTATAGAAAAGGATAGAAAAGAAATAGAAAAAACTGTTTATGAAATATTGTTCAATTGCACTGTTAGACCACGTGTTGAACATTCTTTAAGCACATCTGTAAAAAAAATAAACATTCTTCGTTGCTCTTCAGTTATTGCAGGTTTTAAACAGACCTCTAATATATTTATAAACAAAGATCACTTTGTTCCTTTAATATCTTTAAAATGTATTCCTAAAAAATACCAAGCTTCTAATATATTTGCACCTAAAGTAGTAAAATTACCTGAAATTAATCAACTTACTTCTTCAAAATCTAGTATCCTGTTTCCTGATTCTACTCAGGAAACATATATTTTAGATTCAGTTAAAATTCTTTCAACTTTTAAAAAAAGAAAACAACTCACAATTGATCAATTTGCTATTAAGTCACCTTTTCCTACAGACAAAAAAATTTGTGTTGTATCTTCGCCAATCAAATTAAAAAGTTCTACCACATTATCGATTGCAGAATGTTCTTCAAAATATATACACTCACCGATTAAGGCAAATTTAAACTCTAAAAGTAGTTCTTCTGCTTTTGGAAATAAATGTGAACTATCTTTTGTAAACAAATACGATATCGGGCTCTATGAAACTTATGGAATTAATAAACTAGGCAATGAAGATAAGTATGATTTACTAAAAAATGTTAATAAACCATGCTCTAGTTTTCATTTTGAATCCAATAAATCAGGTCGTTCCTTTCAATTCTCTTGGCTCTCATTATACTCTTGGCTTGCATATTCAGAAATTAAAAAAGGTGCTTATTGTGTTAATTGTGTTATTTTTGGATCTGAAGAATCAAGTCATAATGCAAGTAAACTTGTTCAGCTTTATAAATCTCCATTTGTGGCATATTCAAAGGCCATTAATAAGTTTAATAAACATGCTGAAAGTTCACCAATTCACCAAACTGCAACTCTAAAGGCAACTCACTTTCGCCAATGTATGGAGCAAAAGATAAATTTTATTGACTTAAATCTCAACAAAGTAATTGATGAACAAGTCAAGAAAAATAGAGAAATATTAAAACCAATAAATCAGGCAATTATTATGTGTGGAAAACAAAACATACCTCTCCGAGGTCACAGAGATGATTCATTTTACTATGAGAATGAAAATAGTAACTCTGGCAATCTTCAATCAATTTTGAAATTAATATCTGATTGTGCAGAAAACAGTTTGGTGAATGGGCGAATTTCTACTACAAAAAATGCTACATATCGCTCTAAAACTACTCAAAATGAGTTGATTAATATTTGTAATGACATAATAATTTCTAAATTGAAATGTGAAGTTAAAAAGGCTAAATTGTTTTCAATATTAGCAGATGAAGCATCTGATGTGAGGAATATGGAACAAATGCCACTTGTATGACGCTTTGTAAATGATAATTGTGAAATTTGTGAACTATTTTTTGGTTTTATTCCTTGCGACTCAGGCTTGTCTGGAGAAGCTATAGGCAGCCAAATTTTGAATAGTATTAAAGATTTGGGGTTAGAAATGAAATTTTGTGTTGGTCAAGGTTATGACGGTGCTGGTAACATGGCTGAGAACTGTTCCGGTGCTGCAGTAAGAATAAAAGCTATTTATCCAAAAGCATTATATGTTCATTGTGGATCTCATGTCCTCAATCTTTGTGTTGCAAATGCCTGTAACATACAGATAGTTAGCAATATGATGTCAAATGTTCGTGTTATATCTCAGTTCTTTAATTTTAGTCCAAAGCGTTTTGATGTTCTGAAAAAAAAAATTGAAGAAATGTTTCCAAAAGCTCATCACTCTCGTTTAATAGATGTATGTCGTACAAGATGGATTGCCAGAATTGATGGTTTAGATGTGTTTATAGAGGTACTTCCTGCTATAATTAAATGCTTTGAGCTAATAATTAATAACGATGAAAAGTCTTGGAATCATGACTCAGTGCGTGATGCAAATAGTTATTTCTTTGCTACTAGATCTTTTCAGTTTCTTGTTACTTTAGTAGTGGTGTCTCGCTGTTTGGAAGTAACAAGACCAATTACAAAACAATTTCAATCTCCAAACTTTGATGTTTTTGCATCGCATGAAAAAATAAATTTGTTACATCTTGCTTTACAGCGACTAAGATCAGACATTGAACACAGTCATGGTGCTTGGTATAGTGAGGCAGTTGTATTGGCAGCTAGTGTTGGTGTTTATGAGCACAAGCCTTGTACAATAGGAAAACAGCTTAATCGAAATAATTGTCCTAGTGAATCTATTAATGAGTATTACAAGAAAGTCATTACAATTCCTTTTCTTGACCATCTATCATCCCAGATTCAATTACGTTTTTCTAATAAAAACATTGCTGTTTATAATGGATTCTTTGCAATGCCAACTAACGTTTTAATTGTTGCTGAATGGAGAAGCAACTTTCTTCTTTTTTCAAATGAGTATGAGGATGAACTTCCGGAACCACGGTATATCATGACCGAATTGAACATGTGGGAAGATTATTGGCGTAGCGTTAAAAATTCCCTTCCTACTACTCTGACCAAACTCCTTCCTCTTATTGATAGAATAACTTTTCCTAATATATTTACCTTAATTCAAATTCTTGCAACTATTCCAGTAACAACATGCACTTGCGAAAGATCAATCTCTGTTATTCGTCGTTTAAAAACCTATCTACGTAACACAATGTCACAGAATAGATTTAATAGTCTTGCTTTAATGCACGTTCACCAAGATATCAGCATCGATGTAAATGAAGTGATTGATTGTTTTGCTAGGAAAAATCCTCGTAGAATGAAACTTGTAGATATTTTAAATTCTGATCCAATTTAAACTGTTTTATTTAATAATATAATATAAATATATTATTTACTGTTTTATATATTTTATTGAGTAATTTAAATAGTGGTCCTAGAAAGTTCTGAAAGTTCTAGAAAGTTTTTTTTGTATTTTTTAAGCATGAAATTATACTTCAAAAAATATATACAATAGAATCTTGTTAAGTCTGATTCTCAAGGGAAATAGATAAATAATCAGACTTGGCGAATGTCAGAGTTAGGGGAAGCTCTCGTTATGTATAGAAAGCTCAATAGGAGTTGAAAAGCTGACTTAGTAAAAGTTTGAGTTATCAGACATAATTATAAAGTTTTCATTATTAATAAATTAGCATTATTGATAGTTATAATTATAGTTTAATTATAATTAAAGTTAAATTATAACTGGATTTAAAAATAAGTCTGTTCTTACATTTTTATTTATATTTTTGGGGAATATCCTTGGAAAATAAATGGCTCCAGAATATCATGAAACTCAGAATATTTATTTTATTACTGTTACATAATTTTGTTTATAAACAGTGTTATATAATGTTATTAAATCTATTCACTATTATTGATGTATTTAGTGTAAGAGTTTATTATTATTGTTATTATTTTTGTTATAATTTATAAATAATTATGGTGTATAATTATATATTTTATATATCATAGTATTAATTATTTTTAATAGTGAGTTTTAATACAATTGTGTTATAATTGCAATATAATGTGCATGACACAGGTGTTTTTAGAAGTTAAACTAGATGGTTACTTGTTTTATTTTCAAGTTTCTGTTTAAAGATCATATTAGAAGCAAATTTTGAGTTCCATTGAAACTAGATTTTTATTAACAGTTTTTTTTATCAGTTCTTCATTTTGTAACTATTTTACTATTTTATTTTAGTTTTCCTACTGTTGAAATATGGTTTTAATTTAGTAAAGTTTCATGATTTGAAATTTACTTTATTGGTCATAAGCTAACAGTTTAGAAAAGGAAATTTAGCACAGTTAGGGTAAGAAATTTGTTTACTTTTAACATTTCAAAACTGGGTTTTACTTATCAATTCTTATGCTATTCCTAGTTTATGTTAAATGTCATACGAATAATAAACAAATTGTGTGTTCATTGTTTGGGGTCATGAAATTATTGTATCATTATTGATTGATTCTTTATATAACGGTCGATCACTGCCAATATATAGTTGCTGCATTACTTTGCATACAAAATATTTTTATGTACACAAAATTACTTTCGCACTGTACTCTAATAAATAGGAGGGTCGGAAATTTTTCTAAATTATAATAAACGGGGGAGAGGGGGTTTCGTAATAAGCCGAAAGGTCGGAATTTTAAAAAGCTTAAAATAGTTTTTTTGGTTGGTTATTCATATTTTCATCTATTATTGAGAGAAATATTTTTCTCAAAGTAAAAAAATAGCAAAAATATTTTATATTGTTTCAAATTAATAATCGAGGAGGGTGGGGGGGGGGGGGGATTGGGATCCTAATAAGCTCCGGGAGGTCGGAAAAAATTCCCCGCCCCGTACTTTATAAAAACCTTTTTTACAACCAACCCCTTTCATGCAACGCAAAGCGCAAGGGGGGGGGGAGGGGGTAATGAAAACACCCCCTCATCGTCGCAGCACAACACATATTTGCCAGCACCCCTCAAAAAAAAAGCTAGATCCGCCCCTGATATAATTTAACGAATAAAATGAAAAGTGTATGTCAAGCAAAATAACAACTTCAAAAAAAGTTTTTTATATTTCTAAAAAGATATTTAACAAAATACTACAAAATATATTTAACACTAGAGGCCTTTCAATGTTTCATTAGTAGTGCTAGTTTAAGTGCTGTTATGCAAAAAAAAAAAAAAAAAAAAAAAAATTTGTGTGAAAAAGTTTAATTTTTAATCAATTAAGGTATTGTTGCTATTAGTTACCGTTGCTAGTTGAAAGTATCATGCTTTTGTTTATGCAAATGACTTTCATACGACAATTAATTTTTATCACTTTTAAGTTCTTGAAAAACAAAAAGTTTGAAAAACGGTTTCGTTATTTTATTATTTATACGTTGGCAACCATACACATAGTTGTCAAATCTGTCAGTTGAATGGCCGGTTCTGCAACTTGATATGTGACCGTTTATGCGATTTCTCAAATTGTTTGTTTTTCCAGTGTGTGTTGCTTGGCCATTACTTGATAAAAATTTTAGATAATAAATTACGTTCTTGCTGTTAAACAATAAATACATAAAATGTGTTGATAATGGTTTTAACATATGGCCTAAACATCTAGATATAGAAAAATTTAAGTTGTCACTCACTGAATTAAACAAGTCAATTACCTTTACAATTGAACATGGCGTTGAATTAATTGAAGAAGAAATTATTTATAATGTAATTAATTTTTTAGACATTTCTGTCATTCTTCAAAATAACAAATATATCAAAACGTTGAACAACGTTGAAACCACACAAATTCAACGTTGATTTTTGTTTTTTATTTTGGTTAAATTCAATTAACTAAAAAATTATCTCAACTTTAATTGCAATAAAATAACACAATAAAAAGGCAATAATTTGCGCAAAGAATATTATATTTCACGTAAATTAACCAGACACAACTAAATTGCTTCAAGGGACTTTATATACAATGCAAATTGAGTAAAATGTTTTTAAAAAAAAGTTTTATTTAACAATAGTTCAAGAACAATTAGGAAAAAGTATGTTATACATCTGGTGAATCGCCATTTACGCGCCAACCACCAGCATTTAATCTGTCGAGTGCGTATTTTAATAAAGTCATTATTCCTTTTCTTATTTCGTCAACTGTAGCAGTCGCTTTAATTGACATGACGCTCTCTATAAAAAAAGGTGTTGTCTTAGTAATTTGCATAAAATGCATAACAAAGTTAAATATAAAATAGCATCAAAGGAACGAACTCTGAATTTTAAAAATATATAGTTTTACACTTGACTTACCAGTAACAACCTTACAAATGTTTGTTTCTTCAAACTTCTCTTTATTCTTACCGCCAGCCATATTAAATTTTGATTATAAAACATTGGTCAACAACCTGCATTACACATTGTTATTATTGTTATAGTTATATTAAAAATTGAAAAAAAGATTTATTTTATATCTGATTAAATTCGTCAAACTTTTAGAAATATAAGCTAAACATATTTTTATAACAAACTATAATAACTAAATTCAAAAGATTTTTTATTCAAAACTTTTTACTAACCTTTGCGTAACATTTTATGTTATTGTCTTACCTCTGATTTTAGAAAATTTGTCAACCTAAAGGGTTAAGAAAATAATTACATCACATTATTTTTATAGTACATTTATAAAGTTACAAGTAGATTAACTTAAGCAAATACATAATCGAAAAAAAAAACATTAAAAAAAAAAAGTACAAAAAGAAATGGTTTTAAATTGCAAAAAGTGATGGTTTAAAAAAACCTACCATTTTAGACATCACCCGTTCAAACTGTTACTATAATCCCTAAAGAATTAAGAAAATAATTACATTACCTTATTTTTATAGTACATTCTTAAAAACTTACAAGTAGATTAACTTAAGCAAATACATAAACCCAAAAAAACAATAAAAAAGCTGCAAAAAGTCAAAGGTTTAAAATAACCTACCTTCAGATCTCACCTAAAAATAATTTAAACTGTTATCATAATCACCAAATGACTACTGCGAATTTATTCATCAAATTTCAGGACTATTTGTCATAATATTATTTAAAATACTGGAAAGAGCTTTACTAACATCTCTTTCATTTCTACCAGTGCATATATAACTTTCTTCTGAAATTCTATTCTATATTCTAAAATAATAAAGATATAACAGAGACACAAAAGAACCAAACACTAATTAATTTCTAAAAGCATTGAAACACAAAAACAAAACACGCTATATCAAAACATCTATTTATTAAATAAACAAAATTATTGGATTTTGACAAAATATATTTCTTCTAATGCCTAAAAGATAATTACTTGCTTTCTTTTACTAATTAATAAAATTAATGCATACCAAATTAAATACCAAAAATTTCACATACCTTCCTCAGTAATGGGAGACTTTCCATTCGATGAGGAATCCTTTTTAGTAACTTTTTATTATAAGGGAAATTAATGCAGGTGTCTCTGGCAAAACAACTTTTTTCTTTTCTGTGGAAAAACACATGAGCCATCTTGGCTTTGCACTATATTAAAATCCTCTCTTTCTTCAGGAAAATCTTGCTATTGCTGATCTCAAAAACTTTAAGCTAAAAAATTAAATCAATCAATGTAAAAAAAATAATCAACACTAGAATACTAGAAGAAAAACAGCTTTTACTAAATGCTATTATGAAAATAAATGTCATAACAATGAAATAAAATGTCATAACAAACAAATAAAAGTTAATAATAAAAAAAATATTTTAAAACATTCATAAAATAAATAACATGTATTATTTAACAACAAATAAAATGTGTAAACTACTGAATCATAGCAAAAAAACATTCCAACCTTTTCTTTTTAAAATAACTTTGACAGATACCAATACCTGACAGATATCAATACCTTTGATACAGTATTGATATTTTCAGTATTGATACAGTATTGATATCTTTGACAGATATCAATACCTTGAGATACAGTATGCAGAGTATGCATAAAATTTGTTTTCTTTTTCTTTTTTTGCGTTAAAGGAGTAGGTACTTGCTTGCTATTTTGTTGGTTATTTTTGGTTGGATTATGTTTTCTCTTGCATAAGAATGGTAGTAGTTCCTATAACAAATGATATTAAAATAAAACTAGTAACACTTGAATTAAGTTTTTAACTTAAGTTTAAACCTTTTAAAATAGTTACCGTTATCTGAATCTGATTCTATCTGAGTATCACTAGTAGTGGCAAATTCAAATTTATCACATAACTCATGATCTAAGAACAATCATTCAATTTAAAACGTTTTAAATATATTATATAATAAAAAATATATCTAAAACACTAAAAACAACATATACAGAAATAGAGCATTTTAAAGAAACAAGGAAAAAAACTTAATGTTTAAAAAAAATTACATTATTTCCACAACAATTAATTTTGAGCAGTTTAAATCTGTATTAGTTAGACTGCGGTTCATACATTTGATTGAAACAGTTTATTACATTTAATGATGATAACCAACACAAAAAATTTTCAATTGTATTTTCTCTATCTATTTCTCTTTATTTTCTATCCAAACAGCTCGAATGTACATTTTGCTTGCCCTACTATACTGTTTAAACTTTCGAATCATAAATATGATTCAAGTTACAAATCAAAAATTTTCAAAAATCGAACATTTGCTTATTTTATTTTTGTTGTGGGTAGTTTAGATATTCTGCGCTTTGGCGCTATCAAAACCGCGTTACTTATCCTTAAATATCTTTTTAATCAGTCATTAAAAAGGTTAACCAGGACAAAAAGCATCAATAAAGAGATTATGCTATTGTTTTATTTATTTTATTCTGAAATATATATTATCAAAAAAAAAAATGCCTAAATTTAGACTTCAAAATGTTAATTCGAAATGTGATTCGAATTGTGAATTAAGACCTGCTTTGATTCGAGATTCAATTCGAAACAAAAAATCCCAATTCGCAGAGCCCTAGTTTTACTATAACGCTTTAAAAAGCCTTTAAAATTACTATTTTCTTTATAATAACAAAATTTATAACAATTATTTTTAAAAATAATTTGATGTAAAATTAAGATAATTTTTTAGTAACTATTTTTTTAGAAATCATTACAAGCTTTATTTAAGAATTAAATTTAAGGATTAAATCAAAACAAATTTAAATTTATTTACCAACACGTGATATCAAGTTGGACTAAAGATGCGAGCACAAATCCATTTTTATACAACATTCGTGTTACTTTAAATTCATTTACTAACACATGATATCAAGTTGGACTAAAGATGCAAGCACAAATCCATTTTTATACAACATTCGTGTTACTTTAAATTTATTTACCAACACATGATATCAAGTTGGACTAAAGATGCGAGCACAAATCCATTTTTATACACCATTCGTGTTACTTTAAATTTATTTACCAACACATGATATCAAGTTGGACTAAAGATGCGAGCACAAATCCATTTTTATACACCATTCGTGTTACTTTAAATTTATTTACCAACACATGATATCAAGTTGGACTAAAGATGCGAGCACAAATCCATTTTTATACACCATTCGTGTTACTTTAAATTCATTTACCAACACATGATATCAAGTAGGACTAAAGATGCGAGCACAAATCCATTTTTATACACCATTCGTGTTACTTTAAATTCATTTACCAACACATGATATCAAGTTGGACTAAAGATGCGAGCACAAATCCATTTTTATACACCATTTGTGTTACTTTAAATTCATTTACCAACACATGATATCAAGTTGGACTAAAGATGCGAGCACAAATCCATTTTTATACACCATTCGTGTTACTTTAAATTTATTTACCAACACATGATATCAAGTTGGACTAAAGATGCGAGCACAAATCCATTTTTATTCACCATTCGTGTTACTTTAAATTTATTTACCAACACATGATATAGTTGGACTAAAGATGCGAGCACAAATCCATTTTTATACAACATTCATATAACTTTACAAGAAAAATCTGCTTTATTTATTATGCATTTGTAAGACAGATATTTTTTTAAAATATGAACAATATTCAAACTCTTTGAATCATATGGATTGTTAAAAAGCGTTAAATCTGCAGTTAAGCGGCCTAAAACAATTTTATTGTTTTACTTGTTGCAATCTTGTGTGGAGAAATGCTTAAAATTTTAATATAAACAGAGAATATTTATTGGCTTCACTTCATACGTTAACATTTCTTAGACGAGAAACTTAATGACAAGAGCGTAACAAGCAAAAAAATTAAATTTCTCTAAACAACAGAAGGCACTATAATATATAGTATAATAGTGCCTTCTCTTGTTTAGAGAAATTTAATTTTTTTGCTTGTCAAATTTTATTAATTAGTCCATCAAATTTGAATTAGTTTCTGTCATAACAAAAACCTTTTTAGAATTAATAATTGAGTTTCATGGAAAAGGTCCTTTTCTCTTTTTTGGTGTTTCTATGGTATTAGTAGAGATTTTTAAAAACAAAGTTGAATCAGGATTATCTTTTGTAGGTTTTTCTTCAAGGAAGTGATTCGAACAAACAAAAAAAGTTTTTAGGAACAACAAAATCTTTTATACTAGTGTTACAAAACTAAAGTGAATTGTTTATTTAAAGTATACGGTATAGTTTGTACCATTTAAATTATTAAATACAAAATTTAATACCATAAAAAAGGTATAATATCACCTTTCCTTTTGGTTTTAAATTGTGAAGATTTAATTTCAAGAATAAGTTCCATAACAGCAAAAGCTCTTGCAACAAGTTTAATATTTTCCCCAATGTTTTTAAACCAAGAATTAACTAATAAACTATGAGTTATTTTAAACTTGAATTAAGAAAATTTGTATACTTTGACATTTCTCATAAAAACGAAAAGTTCAAAGTTCAACTTGCACCCCTAAGAATATTTTTCCAAGATAGTTAGGCTAACTCCGAAATCGTCTATTGTACAAACATTTTTTTTTTAAGAGATAAAAAACATCTAGGGCATGGAACTCTAAGTCTCAGATTTTGCTGATTTTTAAGCCACTTAAAGATTTTAGTAAATTATAAACATCCTGAAAATTTTATCGTCTAATTTTATTCAGTTCCTAAGATATAGCTATTTTAAGTTTGCCTTCAACCAACCAAAAAAAATTTATTATTTATAAATATTATATATATTAAATTTATATAAGTTTATATTTGCTCAAAATTACCCAGCTAGCACACTGACATTGGGCCTACGTATGTAATACCATCACGAACGTCAGCTCTTTTTTCAAAAACAAAATCAATGTTGATCTAACGGAACTAAAAACATCTGGCAAACTTACATCGGTCCAATAAATGTGTGAAAAATTTGATAAAAGTTTTTAAAATGATAGTTGGAAGACCAGAGGACTTACATGTAGATGGATAAATAAAGAATTTCAGAATGTCAAAAATATCAAACTAAAAACTGAAGGATCACGAATTGACTGATATAATAAAGTTAATTATTAACTATTTCCAAGCTTTTACCAACATTATAAAGTTTATATGTTGGTAAACAAAAAAACTGAAAATAGCTAGCTTTATAATAAAGCTAGCTATTTTCAGTTGTTTATTATAGTTATTTACTGTTATTTTACTATATTTATGCCGAAAATCTAATACCTCAAAAAAGTTTTAAACTTGTATATGATACAACATCTTATGCATTACCAACAACAACAACTAATGCGACAGAGTGGGGAAAATGTTTCATATGTCATTAGCAAAATTATTAATCCTTTTAAATTAAAAAAACAGCCAAGACATAACAATTACAAGATATTACTTAGTAGTCTAGAGAAGTTCAACGAAATAGGTTTGATCATACAACAATAAATTTGTTTTTAACACACCTTTTTTTATCTTTTATCTTTGAAAGAGGATAAGTGAGTTGAATTTACCAAATAAAGGCGACATTGTTGTTTCAAATGTAATTTATATTCTGCTGTCATATTTCTCAAGTGTCGAACACTTTTATTTTGTTACTCTTCAACTAATTTCATTTAAATTGTTTTCAAATTTTTACATTCAATATTGAATGGAGAGTATTTATCTTGAAGTAAGTTTTTTGCTAAAAGTTCATATTTATCTTATACAGATGGTTTGTCAGTTGGTTTAACTTTCCGACTGCAATGCTAAGATTTGTTGCAACAGCTTTGCAACAATAATGTAGTATATCACAAAAAATGTTACGCAAATTTAGACAGCCAGAGAGCATCTACCAGAGAAAGACATAGATGCGACAAAAGAACTATGAATTCCAAGCCATAGTACAAGCTCAAGTTTCTGGCCAAAATCTATCAAGAAAATTTTTTCTTGTGGTTTGTGTTTAAAAATTATTCGAAGTCGATAATAACAACTTATTCCTGAATTTTAACTCTCAGGACCAAATGTTTTACAATTGAAAAGTTATGATAAAAGTGTCAAGTATGAAAACTAAACTAAAGGAAAAAGCTCTAAAACGAAAGAAGGAATATGTTTACTAAGAGCAGCAACTATTATGCAAAATAAAGTTTTTAAAACAGAAATTACTGATAATGTTTCATTAAAAAAAAAGTCGAAGCCAAAAAAAAGTAAAATATACCCGTCATAAAGCAGGTAAAACTCCACCTTTTCAATTATATGTTGGTTTAAAAATACATTCCAAAACGCAAAAGAAAGGAATTGTAAACAAGTTAGCAAAGTTCGAAGTTGGTGTACTTCAAATCAGAGATGCTATTATGACATTATCTATGGAAGCATTACAAGGATAACAACACAAAGTTTCAAGTAAAATCTCTGTTTCCATATGATACTCACAAAAATAATTATATCTAAAATCGATATCTACATTTAACTATTTAACAAGTATGTATAGGGACAATTACATGTATGTAACTACATTACATGTATGGTATAAAGATTTTACTCAAAGCTACTAAATGGGCCTGAAAAAAAAATAAAAAACACAATGAAATCTCTGTGGATGACTCTCCCAAGGATATTTAAAATTATATTTTATAGAGTATTTAAAGTTATAACTATAAAAATGGAAACAGTGATCTGGTCAATGTTTAGAATGAAAATGAAAAAAAAATCTCATTTGCATTAACTTATTACCAAAGAATTTTTTTATATAAATATAAAAAAATTATTTTCATTTTATTGAAATATATATATAAAAACAACTTTTTTTATGCTTTTATTCTATTTTAATTAGTAATGTGGTATAGTTGTTTATTTGAAGTTTTTTTTTTTTTTTAAAGTTCTGCTCTTAATGCAACATTATATTATCAGTTTTGAAAATTATATAGTTTTTACAGTCAACTCAGTTGGGAGTAGCACCTGTAATTAAAAAATATATTTAGAATGTTTTTTTGTTTTTTTTTTTGAATTCTTTTAATTCAAAGAGAACTTCATGAAAGTTTTAAGTTGGTATCGTAATTTGAAATATTTTACTGAATGTTTACTTTTATTCCCCACAAAAAGGTAGTTCAAATAAAAATACATACATTACACTTTAGCCAGATCTAAGATTTGAAGTATGCTTTCAAGTCTAACTAAAAAAATGCTGGTTTTGAAGTACAGCTTGAGTTTAAGTTCATTTTTCCTATTCGCTAAAGAACAATTTCAGGTTTGATGTATGACTTGAAATTTCAACTTTTTTTATTCTACCCTAAATGTTGTTTAAAAGACTTTATATTGCCACGTAAAGCTCAACATTTTTGCAAATTTTTACATGCATCTATTTTATCTTGATTTGTTTATTCACAAGTAACAAAGTATGCTGTTTGCGTTTACCATCCTCAGGTGTTCTTTTTTATGTATGTGTATTTTATTTTGATGCACAGCATCAAAATTACCCAAGAAAACCCTCAAGTTGCTTTTTTTACAATTTTGATTCTAAAGTAACCAGTATATCTTTAGCGCTAAATAAAAACATTTACGTCTGAAGGAGATGCTTCCTTGATACTAAAATAATTAAAGTTGGGTTGTTACTATTATTTAAAAAACGATTGTTTTTTAAATAGAGAAGTATAGTTAATAAAAAACTTCGAAATACTTTGTTTTGGTTGTTTTGTGGGTAGTTGCAATAACGTGATCTTTAAATATTGAAATATAAAAACATTTCTTTGTAAAATATAAAGGTAAAAAAAAATTACTTTTCAATGAATATTTATTAACTCAACTATACAATGATATACGGTCAATGCCATTCAAACGTGCATTAAACAATTTTAAATTTTCGCTAACATTATCCGCAAAACCTTTTTTTGTTGTTTCAACGACGTTTGCAAGTCTTTTTTTATATAAATTAAAGATTAGATTAAAACAATCAAGAACCTTCTTTATTTCTATTAAATAGTAATTTAATAAAATTAACATCAACAATAACAATAATAATAAAAATGATGATTTTTTTAAATCATTATACACTTTAGTGTTCTTCTTTAGGGTTCCGATAGTACATTTGTATCGATAAACCAATTATTTTTCGAGCTATATAAAGAGAAAAATATATATAAAACATTTTAAATTATTTGCATACATTGTTTTAAGATAAAAATAACAAGTTATTCATAACATGAAAAATAGAGTACAATCTAATGCATATTCTTAGTGAAATCAGGGTACAGTAGATCGAGGAGTACAGTGAATAAGAAGCGTTTTCTCAAAGACTAGAATTTTGTTTATCTTGATAATGTAATCATTTTATGTATTCATATATTTGCTACCTTTATTTATAGTTGTTACCACTTTAGTTATAGTTGTTATAATTTTTGTCTAACGGTTTTTAATAGGTAATTATTTTTTTTAGCAAACTAAAATAGTTTTTTTTTACCTTCCTTATGTTTTGTTAAGAAGATCATGGTTAAAATAATTTTAAAATTTAAAGTTTTTCATTCGGATTATTGATATTCATGCTTCATTTTAGTAGTTTTCTTTTAGTTTAGTTCTTTTTAGTAGTTTTCTTTTAGTTTAGTTCTTTTTAGTAGTTTTCTTTTTGTAGTTCTTTTAGTTAGCTTTTCTTTTAACAACATTCATGTCCCAATAATTTAGACTTAAACTTAATTTGTTTTGGTGGGGCACAGTGAATCGGGGTTTAATAATGATCTTTAAGATTAAATTCATGCATTTTTAACAAACAAACTACATTAAAATAAATTTTTTTTAGTTTTAAGTTATGAATGATAATATTTGATAAACTTTTTAATTTCATAATATTTTTAGAAGTTTTGTTATCAATAATTTTTTATTTTTTTTATTTTCAAAGTGTCTATTATTTCAATTTATACTAATCTAATTAATAAAAGTTTGCCAAAACTATAGTGTATAATGTCTTTACTCCCCCTGCCTCATAGTTATTTGGCTATGCTCCTATTCACTATAATTAATTCATAGCTGTGTTCATTGATTCACTGTACCCCAGTACTGAACCACAGTAAATAATGTGACACAACTAACTTTAAACCTTTCTATGATGCATTAAATAATAAACATTAATGTTTTAGTGATATATTATCATGAAAGACATATATCTCAATCCTTTCACTTGTCAAGTGTCTTTCAGAAAATATGATAATAATGATAATGATAATAATGATAATAATAACAATAAATAAAAAAACAATAATGTCTAATACATGATAATAATATATATATATATATATATATATATATATATATATATATATATATATATAATATATATATATATATATATATATATATATATATATATATATATATATATATGTATATATATATATATATATATATATATATATATATATATGTATATATATATATATATATACATATATATATAAATACATATATATATATATATATATATATATATATATATATATATATATATATATATATATATATATATATATGTATATATATATATATATATATATATATATATATATATATATATATATATATATATATATATATATATATATAATATATATATATATATATATATATTTGATATATATATATATATATATATATATATATATATATATATATATATATATATATATATATATATATATATATATATATATATATATATATATATATATATATATATATATATATATATATATATATATATATATATATATATGTATATATATATATATATATTAATAACTATATTAATAGCTAATAGCTAATTTTAATTTTAAATCAGAGGAAAATACTGCACCAAGATCTTTTTTAAAGACAGTGGTACTTAAAGATATATTTTGCATAAATTAAATTCTTTTTAGGTTGTTTTTCCGAAAGTGCATAACTAAACACATCTCAAAATTAAACTTTAACAGCCATTTGTTGTACCAGTTAATTTTTTTAGTTTTATCTAGGTCATTTTGCAATAGGTTAACATTTGTTTTGCAATCAACTCTTGATAATACTTTCGCATCATTAGCGTACATCTTTTAAATATTTAAAAAGTTCCTAGTAAAATAGTTAAAGTAAATAATAAATAGTATAGAGCCAATAACAGAGCTCTGCGTGACACCAAAAAATATAGCCTTCCAAGATTAGACAGTTTCTCCCATAATAACTCTTGTCTTCTTTTTTTAGAAATGCTTCAACCCATTTTAACAATGTACCGGAAATTTGATACCATTTAAGTTTTATCAGTAGTCTTTCATGGGGTACTGAATCAAATGCTTTTGCAAAGTACATCAACAGAACAAGTCTGCGAAGTCTAAGTACATCTTAGACTAAACTTTAATTCAAATAAAATCAATTTTTTTCAGCGAATCGTTATCGCAATAATTTAGACCTTCCTATATTTATGAACGGTAATGTACTCGATGAGTCTCCTACCCTTCATCTTCTAGGACTATCTCCTACTTCTGATCTTTCTTGGAAACATTCTATCAAATCCGTTGCAAAATTAGCATCTGCTAAAGTCGCTTCTCTTTATCGAGCTCGTCACTTTCTTACTCTGGATTCTATTCTCTATCTCTATAAATCTCAAATCCGGCTTTGTATGGAATACTGTTGCCATATCTGAGGTGGATCTTCTAATGATTGTAGACAAAGTTGGACCTGCTCTTGCAGCCAACCTTCAACCTCTCAACCTCACATCGTCGTAATGTTGCTTCTCTTTCTCTTTTCTACAAATTCTATAATGGGCACTGCTCTAAAGAGCTAGCATCTCTTCAACCGTCTACTAAAATTCATTCTCGTGTTACTCGTCATTCATATAGTCTCATCCTTTTTCTGTTACTGTTCCTAAGTGCTCTAAAAACTTTTATTCGTCTAGTTTTTTTCCTCGAACATCAGTTCTTTGGAATTCGTTTCCTTCATCTTGCTTTCCTGATTCATATAATTTGCAATCTTTTAAGTCGTCTGTCAATCGTTATCTTGTTCTACAATCTTCATCTTTTCTCTTCCAGTAACTTCCAACACTAATTAGTGGTTGCTTGCAGCCTTGTTGAAAGCGAAGATGTTAAAAAAAAAAAATCTAATTAGAATTACTTCTTTAAGTTATTCTGGGAGAAATAATGCAATAAGAGGTAGTAATAATACAATAATACAAATAATAATAATAAAAATATAATAATACAGTAATAATAATACAAGAGATAAATAATACAATCTAATATCTTATAGAGGTTGGCTAAATAAGATTTTACGTGGTGATTTTTTGAAACAAGATTATTTGCATTTAAGAATTCATAATTAAATTTCGCACAACCTCTTTTAGAATTTTACAAGGTACAGAAATTAGTGATTGGGCGATAATTTAACGTTGACAGTTTACTTCCTTTTTTAAATTGAGGACTAATATCGGCTGATTTCCACTAAACAGGTTTGCAAGGTTTAATGAGATTTGCTCCACGCAACTTCTCGGTATGTAAGCATTTTAATATATTAAAAATATAAGCAGCTGTGGCGCAGTGGTAGCACACTTGCCTCAGAAACAAAGGATCCGTGGTTCAAACCCGACCTCTGGGCAAGTTTTGCGACATCGATTAGGAAGGAGGCGTGAGCTTCTAATTAAATGCTCATCTTCGGTGCTCTGTGATAAGACCGTAAGGACTTCTTGGGGCTCCTAAATTAAATAAAAAAAATATATATATATCTTTGTATGAGATTATATAAGTATAAAGCACTGGAAAAATGCGAAAAAAAGCTAATTAAAAGTGTAAAATCTTATCAAAGTACTACAAGTTGGTAATAAAATAAGTTTCTGTAAACAAATAATACTATTTAAAAAAAAGAAAAATAACTATTATAACCCTATTTTGCACATTATATTACCATCAAATAGTATCTTATAACATTTTAAAATATTTTTTTAAATTTTCTTTACAAAATATTTATTAATAAATAACTCAATATACAATTTTAAAGCAAATAATCTACAATACCATTTTTGAATGTAATATCAAAGTTTTTAAACTAATAGCAATTACGGATTAAGATAATGTTCATTATAAAACGTAAGCTATGAATTTCTGCTGCCTAATATACAACAATTCATACTGTGTAAGCAGTTCTTTATAGATGTTCACTGTTCTGATCAATTAGGCAGTGCAACACTCTTTCTTTGTACTTTGAATGAATATTGTTTTGCTTAAACCAATGTTAAAAAAATTAATGATAAGCAATTTCGAAAATTTATTTACTATAGGGTTTTAAGAAGGAGCCTTTGTAACTGATGATATCTTTGATGTAGTAGAAGCCAGTGTAAATTTTGGGTGTTACACTTGCACCAAATATCATTAAGTAACAGTAACTTTAAAAGTTTTAAATTTTCAGAGAAATTCAGCTAATGATGAATCAAAAGAA
Source organism: Hydra vulgaris (assembly GCF_022113875.1). Lineage (NCBI taxonomy): Eukaryota > Metazoa > Cnidaria > Hydrozoa > Anthoathecata > Hydridae > Hydra > Hydra vulgaris. Next base: position 12,064,745 of record NC_061162.1, read on the forward strand.
AGCCTTGACAATTAAATTGAAACATTGAAGCGCTTGAAGGCTGAAGCATGTACTGCAACGCACCCTTACGTTCTTACAGTTTTGAAAGACCACTTGGCAAATTGGTCAAAAACTCATCGTGTTTCTTGTTTTGAGCAATAATACTTTACTTGAATTGATATGAAATCAAATAAAGGTGGGGGAGAGGGGAGTGCAACTTCTTTTCTCTCTTGCTTCCTACGCAAAATAGTTCACAAAGTTCTTGGGGTACCCGAAAATCACTGATATTAATTTTGGTCTCGTACAATCGGCATATTTGATTTGCTTGGAAATCAGTAAGCTGTCTTTAACATTTTTTTAGAAAGAGAAAGCGCACAAACTTCCAATTTTCATCATAAATTTTGATATGGAATTGTGCCAATTCACTAAATCAAACTCTGCCTTTTACAAAATTTAACCTAAGTTTATATCGGATAATAATCTTTATTTATTATCTTTTATATATTTAAATTTTCATGCTATATTTTGTCTATACAAGGTTTTATCCAAAGATATTGTTGGCTTAGCATAGGAACAGTCACAAATAGTCATTAAGAATAATCCTAAGTAGCGTCCGTTATTGACCAACATTTTTGCGTACATAAGTACTACTAAAGCGCTGAGTTGGTGATGGCAGGTGATTTGAACCCGTATTGTACAACAGTCCGCGTTTTAACTTTTCTCTATATGGTACCTTATACCATTACGCGCACATTTAACCAGTATTCTCTTTTCTAAGTACCCTATCTTTGAACGGGTTGAGATTGTAGAAGATAAAAAAAATATTTTGGTAAAAGAAATTTATATTAGAGTTAGAAAGATAGCTTAGAGAAATACAGATCGGTCATTTAAGAAACACAGGAATTAGAAAACGCCAAGGCTGAATAAAGAATAATATTTTTAGCGTATGTTTTTTTTTCGAACACAAAAACAATAACAAAGAAGATACTAAAAGTCGTATGCATTTATTATCTTTTTATGTCGTAAAGTACGTACACGTTTTTTAAAAATATTTTTTTATTTTGGGGACTTTATTAATTGTGCTTCTAATTTAGTAAAAAAGTGTTATATAAAAACCCATAATATAAAAATCTTGATATAACCACTATATAAATCTTTCTTCGACGAAAATTAAAACAACGTTATGTCCTCAAGACACGTTATTATTTATGGACCATTTCTTTAAACTCAATTAAATTCAATAAACATGCGGCTAAGTTGAGTTTAGCGATAAATTTTTTTACTGATTTTTCACGATTCATAATGCTTCACTATCGCGCAATCGTATGGCATTTAAATTGAGAAAAGAAGATAGAATTTGACGCTTTTTTAACTAAATATATGGGCCCTAAATGGGCCCCATGTGGGTTAGCCCTTGAATATAAATTTGTGTTCAAGGGCTAGTCCACATGGGGCCTATATTGAGCTCATATATAAAATCCACATAGGGCCCACTTGGGCAAAACCCATATGGGCTCCAAAAGGACATGTTCGCTGTGTTATAAGAATGATGAAATACTTTGTTTTACACTTTTATTTTGTTTTTGATCAACTAATTTCTTTTTCTTCATTATTTTATTATTATTATTATTTTTTTTTTAAGTTTACATTTGTCGTAATACAATACTTTAACAAATACAAACAAGGTTTCTGAAAGAAGATCGTACTGATCTTATCATCAGAACCTTTTACAAGCATTTAACATAATTATTTACAATGTAAATAATCTATATATAAAATAAATAGAAAAGTAAAACAAAAAGAGTCGTTACATAAAACGTATTTTACAATTAAAAAAGTTCTAAATAAAGGTACATAATTACAATTAGAAGAACCTTATTATGTCATCGGAAAATAAAATAAAATTTTTGAGTTTATGTTTGAAAATTGGAAAAGTCTAAAATATATCAAAATTTGGCAAAACAGCTTTATTCCAAAGATATGGCGCACGATAAGCAATACCATACTGGCTAAACTTTGTTCGACAAAAAGGTTTATGCAAAAATTTACTATTTTTAAGAGTGTATTTATTTATTGGTTTTTTACAAAAGAGAACTTTAAAGATAGGTAGGGATAAGTCATTTTTCCACAAATACATAAAGCATAAAACATTAAACACATTAAGCTCGTAAATATTAAGAATGAGTGTATCGATCCGCAAAATTAATTAAACGGGTCGCTTACTTCTGACGGCGGTAAAGACATTGTAACTTGCTTTTTTCTGTGCTTCCCCAAGCAATATTTGCATAATTAAAATAGGTATGAATAAATGAGTAGTATAGTTGGATTAAATCTTTTTTACATAGATATGTTCTGGATTTATATAAAATTCCAATACTTTTAGAAATTTTTGTGCTAATATAGTCAATCTGCGTTTTCCATGTGATGTTTTAATCAAGAAAAACACCCAAAAACTTTGTGACATAGTGTCTTTTTATCACAGTATTATCAATAAAGATTTCTGATAAATTTTGGGGTAAATAAGGTTTTTTTGCAATTGGATGGAAGAGAATCCATTTTGTTTTGTTACTGTTTATTATATTCGTAAGGCCTTAACAATTTTACTTGTTTATATTTTAAATATTGCCATATCAAAGTTTTGTTGCTAATATAAAGAGAGTTTTACAAAATTAGAAAATTTGTAGTTTTCTTGGATTTACAGGTATGTTTGAACTCTTTTACTTTCTGATTTCATTTTTGAAAGTACAGTGGCTTTTATTTTTCAAAGCAATATTTTTTTATACATTTATGCAGGTTTTATGGCTGTATTTTAGGTTTTATGATAAACATTAAAGAAAATAAAAACATATATAAAAAATTGAGAGCTTAGGTCAAAAAAAAAAAATTTTTTTTTTCCTATTGGAGAAGCTAATCCAGCTATATCAGATAAAATAAATTCGATTGATGATTATATACTCTTTATTTTGTATTCAAATTATACTTTTCATGGATAATTTAATGCATACACGTGTACTTTAAATAAAGAATGATAACATTATTGCTTACGATATTATAAGTTCTAAAAAAAATTAATTTTATGATAAATAATAAATTATTGTAATTATATTAGTATTAATATAACACATAAATAATAGAAATATTAACATAACACATCAATAAATGCTTTTTTATATTATTAAGGTATTCAACTTCCAACTGAAATGGAAACACTAAAAAACTTTTACTACATAAAATCTACACTGGAAACAAATGCGAAAAAGTCATCAATACTATATTGCATGCCTAAAAAGATGAATGAGAGTCAGTACAAAAATGGTGAATGCAAGTGCATATTATCTTTGATTAAAGTTCCTTGGAATAAAGCTGGATTTTAGTTTCTGACAAAATCTTAAGAAAGCATCTAAGTAATCTAGAAAAAGAATACTACAATTTAAAAAAGCAAAATGATTTTATACCAAAGAATAATAAAGTGTTTTGGATTGGTACACCAAATCTTAAATATACCATTATGATCGACAAGAAAAGATTAGATAAAGATAAAGCCGAAGATTTGAAGTTTTTAGATGATCAAGAAAGCCATAGAAAGTTTATTCTTAGAACCAATGATAAAAAATCTAGTAAAATGTCTAGAGAGAGTATTTTAAAAAAAGTTTAAAAAAAAACACAATACTCTGGAAGTTTAAGCAAATTTAGAACTAAGTTTTTTAGAACTAATTTTAGATGAAAATGATACAGAAATGTTGAATGATTGAGATTTTGAACCTAAAAACTGGACAAAAGAAAAAATAAATAAAAAACCAATTACGTGCACAATTTCTAAAGATATTTACAGTAGTAGTGTTGCCTTTGCAGCATCAATCAATGATATATCTCCAGCAGTTCTATATAAAATTATTGAAAGACCTGAAACGTATTTGAAACTCCTGGTCTTCATTATGATACAAATGTACCAAGATTTCTTTGGGGTAAGGCAAAATGAACTGTTATCGATTGTGCAGTTGAGTCTCTAAATTTTTGAAAAGAATATATAAAGTAAAAAAGTTTTAGGAGACGATAGAAAAGAGCTAACTGAGCGAGTTGTTGCTTATTTGTCTTCTGAAGGTGTAAAAATTAAGAAAACCAAGAGCTGTCCACCATGCAAGGTTCCTCATAAAAGCCATATATTATCCAAAATTGAATCTTTTTTCTTATCAAATTAAATTTATTCAGGAAGATAAACTACTTTTAGAAGAAGAAAATATCATGGCGGAATTCATAGCATGTTTTTATGCAAAATGGTAGTTGCAATCTGATAAGGCTATCAAAGCACCTTATCTAGATATTTTATCAATAAATAAAATGGATGTATACAAAGAAGTTTGTGCAAAACCAGACGCTGTTGAAGCAGTATTAAAATCATTTTACAAACATTCCTGTTATCTAGATTCTACAATTAGCTAAATTCACGTCAGAGGCCTGGATCTATTTGTAAGGAAAAAAATAAAAATGGTAGTTTTATTTACAACTTTTTTAGCAGATCTAAAAGTTCTGTTTGTATTTTTTATTCCGGGAAAAGTTTGAATTAATAGCTTTAACTATCCTAGATTTTAAAATGGTGAAATGGACATGTGCTTCTTCTATGTGTTTTAATAACTTCACTTCTAAAGAAGCAAATGGAAAACCAATAGGATTTTATCGCCTTCCACGTGTAGTAGCTATTCAGAACGAATACAAAAATTTTTTTAAAACAGTTGGAATGAATTGGGATCACGGTCACATTTGTGCAGCTCATTGGAGTAATGGACGAGAAAGTGCAACGTCGTTACCCGATATCTTTATTCCTAAAGATCAACATAACAAAATAGTAGAAAAATATAACATAGCTAAGGAAACACATGTAAAGTATAAAAACCCTAGTGACAGTATAAAAAGTCGTTTAAAAGTTGCAAAACAAAAATTTGAAATGGCAACTGAAGTTTTATATGATCTCTCAAACAAAAACAATCGTGTTGAAATAGATACCGTTCTGCCATGCTCATTGATACAAAAAGAGCCTTCAAAAAAGAAATATAAGAAACAGTTAAGTTCAGCACTACTCAAGATATCAAATCTTAAAAAAAAATTGATAGAAGCAAAAAATCAAATTGAAATGCTTCAAGCACAAAATAAAATCTACAATAAACATAAAAATAATTTTAAATATTCTGAATTACTTAACCAGCCAATTGTTTTTAAGTACTTATGTGGACTCACAGTTGAACAATTTAGTTTACTTTTAATTTCTGTTGAACCATATACTCACTTAATTCCATATCCTGACTGCAAGAATAACTCTAATAGAAGATTGGTCGAATTACCGACTGAACTGTTATCTGTTCTTACAACATGTCGACATGGACTCAATCAAGGAGTTATGGCATACATTTTAAATATATCAAAGTCAACTACTCAAAGAATATTTATAGGATGGGTATATTTCTTTCAACCATACTCAATGAAATCAATTTAAAGCCAGAATCTGGTTTTTTTGTAAAAAAAATGCCAAAAAGTTTTATTGAAACTGGACATGGTCTCACTGATTTAATTATTGATGTAACTGAGTTTAAATTCCAAAGTGCTTCAGAATTTGAGCTAAATTCTTTGTTGTTTTCTAATTATAAGAATACCCAAGCAGGAAAAGCTTTGATTGGAATAATACCACACGGTGGTGGCATATTATTTAGTGATATATATCCAGGCTCTATCTCAGATTCAGATCTAACAGAAAAATCTGATACTATTCTGTTTGTAGAGAAAGATCATGAGATTATGAGTGATAGAGGTTTTTCAATACAAGAGTTTTGCGCAATGAAGGGAATAACATTAAATCGTCCAAAACAGAAAGATTATGATCAATTTTCTCAAATTGATGTGGCCCGTAACTTTGACATAGCTTCAACACGTATTCACATTGAAAGGTACATTGGAAGTATACGGGATTGGGGAATTATGAACACTGTGTGGCCCTAGAATATAATGGATTTATTATCTTCAACATGGCAAATGTTAGCACACATAAATTTAACAATGCCTCCTATAGGACCATAAAAATAGTATTTAACAAAATTGCTTTCATTATATAGTTTAATTTATTTCTCTTAAAACTTGTAGGTCAATTATATATTATAATTATATTCAGCAACTTTAAATGTTATAATAAAATACTAAAATCCAATTCATCAACAAAATAAATAATAGGTGCTTTTTTAGCAATTGCTTTAATTACTGTTCGCAATGGTTTAAGGGTAAAAAAATCTGGAAGTTGACCAGTTATAGCTTTCAAGAAATTATTTAATTCTTTGATTTCCATATGATCCCATTTTATTATCTTATGATTGTGATAGATGGAATCTACAAGCTTTTTGATAATTTGCATTACTGTGCAATTACGACAAACTAGAAAAAAATTTGAAGGTTCTGTTTCAGGGTGGTACGACTGTAAAACGCAATATTTTGCATCAGTGCATAGCATTTGAATTTGGCATTGAACATAATATAGTGGATAATCACTAAGAGATGTTAAAGGCCCATCGGTAAATTATGCACGAGTTTTCACTTCTAGTAAAATCCCGCAAGGACCTAAACCATCAGGGCTGCATCCATACTTTTTATCAAAAGGGTGATCAAAGAATCCGCATTTTTCAATTTTGCATTTACTAATTTTTTCAAAGTTTTTTATTGCTATTTCTTCATAAAAGATACCCCGTTGAATATTTTTTATATAACTCATATCAGGGGTGCTAGTACCATTTTTGACGACATCCCAAATCAATGAATATTGTACATTTCCATACATCCCTCGTAATGCTGGTAGTCGACTTGCAGTAATTTTAAACTTTCTGCACTCATGCCACTCATTGGTACCTTGCTTTACATCCATATAGTTACTACCATAATGCTTTGGTGATTTCAAAAAACTTAAGTCTATTTTAATGTTTTCAATATTACTTTTCAGCTGCTCGTTTATTTCATTATGTAGTGGTATGTTTTTGCAATTTTGATAGACTAGATCTGTTGTTTCAACTTGAATTTTTAAAGTATTCTGATTTATTAAAAGAATTTTAAAAGAATCATTTTGGTGTATATTTACATTTGTACTTGTGCGAGTTTTAATTATAGATTCATTATCTACATAACATTTTGTTTGCTCTATTTTTTCATTTTCTACTTCTATCACACTTTCATCAAACAATTGTGATTTGCAATATTCATGATCAGCTAATCCAAAAGCTGTTTTTAATGTATATTTGTAATGCAAATGTTGTTCAACAGAAGTCTGTATCCCAAGTGTTGAATTAATTAAAACAGAATAAATATGTATTTCAATCGGTTTTTCCTTTTTCAATTGTTCTTTTAGTTTTTTTACAATCAAATTTAAATCTCTTTTATAATTGCTTGAATTAGGATCAGCAGGAGATATTTTTAATTTACCATCTTTTTTTTTAATTTGGCTGATTTTGGTTTTATGTTTTTAAGTGGAACCATAGGTATAGACCCTTTTGTAGACCGTTTGTGCCATTTTTGTAGTTGTTGTGTGCACGACATTTCTAAAATTTTCTCATTAGTTTCAAAATAATGTTTTAAATATAATAAAAGAGCTAGAATATGACAACACAATCCACGAGAGCCTATCGGACAACTAAAATATGCTCGTTTAGGAGTTATGTTTTCAAATAACACAACAGCAGGTCGTATGTCAGTACCATACAACTTTTTAATCATTTCTTGGACATATATTACATTATTATACTGCAGTGATTTCACTGAAACGATTTTCCTGCTTTGTAGCATTCTTACAGCTTTTTTCTGTTGGCCAATATTTCCCTGCTTTTTATATGAACAATAATTTAAAAATGTTTCCTCGTTTACAAGAGGGTACAAGGTTTCATCAGAAGACTATTTGATTTTACTTGAGGTATATATAACGGGTTGAGACTGCATTCAAACGTATAATTCCTTTTTGCTTTGTCTCTCGATCGTTTGACTAAATTTGGATACAAAGAAAACTTTTAAATTTTTAGGCGCAACTCTTCCAATGTTACTGATACTGATTGCCCAGTTTCTTTGAGCCACATCATACATTGTATTTTATTTAAAAAAATTAAATATTATCTGACATTTTATAACTTTAAACGTAAATAAACATTTTCAGTAAAATACCATAATAAGTAGATTTCACAATTAATATAAACCCAATTACTTTTAACAACTCGTTTTTCGCTTCTCAATCAATCATATTTTCAATATGACTTTTAAATTAAGCCACTGTTTTTATTTAAAAAGATTTGAAGTTTATATAAACAAAACTTTCAATAAAAATCAGACTTAAAACGGTTTTGTTGTTATTTATAAAGGTACCATTTTTATTTTTTTCCCTACAAACCGCGTTATATGAATTTGGCTAATTGTACTTCTTTCTTTGTTAGATAAAGACGTTTCTTACGAAGAAAAAAGTATGATTTTCTCTGCTATGCTTCAATATGATCTGGCAAACTCTGATTATTTTAAAATTGACACTAGATTGCTCATTGAAGTGGAAAACAAGATTAGTATTGATCAAAGAGTTTACAATGATCCTTTAAGTTTATTATTACTAGTTGATCAATTCTCCTATTTGATGTTTGATAGAATTGGGTTGGATAAACAAAGGATTAGAGATTGGTTTGCCCTCCCACTTCAGTATTGGTGCACACATTTTGCTAAATCTCAAGTTGTTGTAAATGATTCTTCTGAAAGAGCAATAGAAATGATGCAACAGTTTGTTCACAGATAAAATAAAAAAGAATAAATTCAGAACAAACTACTTACTGTTGATAAAGCTAAATTTACTACAAAAAGGCAGGGGAAAAAGTCGTCAAGTTTGTCTAAGAAAAAGTCAATTGACTTTCTAAAATGGAAAAAATGGTTTAAAAATGATGGATAATCAGACAAATTTATTTTAACGAACTTTAATATTATTTTAAATAACTAATAATCAATTAAAAATAAATCTTCATTCATTAAAAAATTCAACTGTAACTATACTTATAATTCGCTGTAAAATAATTCATTTTTTTGCAATTTTTAACACTATTTAACACAATAAAACAGCAAAAGTTAGCAAATTCTGCTTTAACTACCCTATCTAGTTGAAAATATACATCAATACCTATCTTATAAAAAAAGGTCAGTTCAAAATTTTGATATAATTACCTCCCCCAAGCTTTACAAATATAGTCATTTTTGGACTATTTTTGTTGATTAAAATGGGTGTAGGGGAGTCACAATATTGGTCCGATCAGGCTAATTTTTTCCTAATTAAAGTTAGTTTTAACACCTATGTCCCATATTTCAAGGGGTAGTTAATTGAAATTCAATGATTTCCTCAAAAGCAAGTACTCTAATATATATATATATATATATATATATATATATTTATATATATATATATATATATATATATATATATATATATATATATATATATATATATATATATATATATATATATATATATATATATATATATATATATATATATATATATATATATATATATATATATATATTAGAGATAGAATATTGAGTTTGAATTAGATGGTCTATACAACATTTTCTACATAAGAAATATGCTGGTTAAATCGAATCATCGGTTAAAACCTATCTATTGTTCTACACTGCACGACATAATGATAAGACACCCAAAAAATATTTATAAAACTCTACTATACATTTACATTTAAAAACTAATTTTTATTGTAAATGAAAGCAATGGGTTTATAACACTAAACAACATTTTAACAAATTTATTTTTAAAGTAACAAGCTTTTTATAAAAAAAAAACGTTTTTTCAGTGCGACAAAATTATAAGACACTTTTTTAAAAAACGTTTTATTTTGTGGGCTATTAAGAATATTTATTTGATGTAAACACCACAGACGGTTTTTTAACTTTAAACTTTTGTGAACTGTGAAAAGAAAAAAGTGCTCTCTAATTTATCGAAAATGGAAAGCCGAACTTTGATTAAAAACTACGTTTGTAGTCCTCATATATATAGAATAAAAAAAAGTCCCGGGCGTCCATCAACATTAAGTGACCGTTATAGACAAAAATTTTTGAGACAAGCTTCAAGTTTTTCATTAACTGCTCGTCAAATTGCTGCAAAAGCAGGTGTGATTGCTAATTTACGTACCGTTCAGCGAGTTATTGATAATGTTTTTCACCTTTTGCGCAAAAACTTCAGGGAAAACCACCTTTGACAACAAATTACATAAACAATTCAATAACTTTTGCAACCACGTAACATGGAAAGAAGAGTGGCAACTAGTAGTACTTTCTGACGAAAAACGATTTTGTCTTAATAGGCCAAATAGATAGAACTATTATTTTCACGATTTGTGTAAAGAACCAGTACCACATCAACAACATCAAATGGGTGGTGGTGGTTTAATGATTTGGTGTGCAATTGGGTATTATGGTAAATCAAAAATTCAATTTATTGACGATAAAATGAAGGGTAAGGGTTATCAAACAATTTTTCAAGAATTTTAAAGACGTCAAGCATTTGTATTAAGTGGTGAAAATTTTGTTCTTCAGCAAGATAATGCTAACGTTCATACAGCTAAGATAGTAAAAAAATATTTCAACAGCAAAAAAATTGTAACATTGAAGTGGCCAGACCTTAACATTGTTATGAATGCTTGGTCACAGCTGCCACATATAGTGTTTGAAGGTGGTAAGCAATATATATTTTACTAGCTGACTTGAAATCATCCATAGCATCTGCATGGGATGCAATTGACATTTTCTACATAGAAAAGTTGTATTATTATTTACTTTTCAAAATGATTGAAGTGATTCAAAAACACGGTAAAAATAACCACAATTGATTTTTCTAAATTGAGACGTCTTTTCATATAAATGACAACTTATATGAATTTTGTCTAAAAGTGTTTTATAATTTTGTTGCACTAAAAAAACAGTTTTTTTTTTTTTTTAATAAAATGCGAGTTACATTTAAAATAAATTTTTTAAAATGTTGTTTAGTCTTGTAATCCTTTTACTCTTATTTACTATAAAAGTTAGTTTTCAAGTATAAATGTATAGTAGAGTTTTATAATTATTTTTTGGGTGTCTTATCATTATGTCGCGCAGTGTATTTAATAATTACAATGTCATTTAATATGATCTAGTTAAACTAAAACATTTTTGGAGTTTTTGTTCAAAGTGTTATGTTTCTATTCGAGACTCAAACATACCAAATAGAAAGCAAAATTTTATACGCCATTTTTACCACTGTCAGTTTTCATCAAAATTATACAAATAGCATTATAGTTTTTAAAACTGTATAAAGGCATACCCAGTGGGCAAGGACAAAAAAAAAACGTTTTTTAAACGTCTTATTCACGTTTTATACGTCTTTTGAACGTCTTTTGAACGTCTTTTGAACGTTCAAAAGACGTCTTTTTTGGTCAGGTGCTCACTAGGTAGAGTATTCAAAGGGTTTTCAGTAGAAAAAGAAATGGAGTCAATTATCTTTTAATTTAGCTAATTTATGGGGCTTCAAAGTTAGGAAATTAGAGGAATCATTTTTACTTTTTTGAAGAGATTTTTTTTTGAATCTTTCAGCCTATGATAATTTTTGTATCTGGAGTTATATTTTTTGCTTAATAAAGTCATTAGGATACAAAAATAAGGGAAAATGGAAACATGGATTGCTTACTGCTATATTTATTGTATTTTTAAGTAACAGGTTTGCTTGAAGACAATAAAAGTTTGAGTCATAGTAATGATTTCGAATTGCTTTGATGACATTTCAATACACTTAAATTTCTTTTTTTTATGTTTTTTGAGAACTACAATTATTACTTGATTAAAATATTTTTTTTTTTTTTTAAGTAATTTATATTGAAAAAGGTTTCCGTTTCTAATTTGTTGCGATGCTTTAAACGTTTGATAAAATCACATAAAGATAAAGTTAAAAAAAATTCCTATTAAGCTGTTATAAAAAGAATTATTCCTAGCAAACATGGTTAATAACAAAAAACATGGTTAATAAAAAAAAAATGATTAATAAAAAAATGAATAAATAGTGGTTTTAGCATATGCACAATTCAAAAAAAGAACTTATATAAAAGATTTATATAATATATAAATAACCTTTTTTACAATTTTGCTCAATACTTTGTAGCACCTCAAATAAATAAAACAAATTAAAAAAAAAAAAGTTTAACTGATCTTTATAAACCTGCAGAAACTATAACTTTTGGAGCGATATGTTGTCACGAGCCAATATAACTGTGATAATTTATTAATATTAATTTGCTTATTTGTTCACTTTGGATTTTTTTATATTTATAAAGTAAAATAAAAAAGAATAGAAGATAGTTACCTAGCTTTATCACATGCAGCTTGCAAAGTCATATTTTGTCTCTCAGCAAGTTGCAATTTATTATCTTCACTTAACTCGTTATACTTTGGATGATTTTCCAACGATATTAAAGCTTTTTCAGAGAAGTATTCAATACACTTACTTTCTAGGTTTTTTAACTGAAACTCTTGCGCAGTAATTAACAGCTCAAAAGTTGGTACTTTCTTCAAAAGAAATTCTTCGCATAAATTATGAATTTTATTTATCTGGTATTCACGTGACAAAATTAGCAAACAATCAATATTAGTTTTATCTAGAAAAAATAATTAAAAGATGAGAAAATGATAACTATTTTCTTACAGTTTGCGAAAAATAAAGTTACTATTTTGTTTAATATAAACTTGTGACTCATTTATATAATAAATCAAATATACTATCATATTTATTAAAAAAAAATAAAACTAAAAATATTTTGTTTTAAAATATTAAATAAAGTATTTATTTCAATATTGCTGAATGCTTAGGCTGTTTATATGAGTAATATAATATATGTTACTCATACAGGCAGCATAAATATTCATACCAAATATGATATTTTTATGATTAAATATGATATCATTGTTAAAATATCTTTAATTTAATCTAATATATTATTATATATATAATTTTTTGTTATTTAGGTGCCCCAAGAAGACCTAACGGTCTTGTAACAGAGCATATGTATTTTGACTGTTCTTCAGCATGTTGTATTTTATATAAATGCAATTTGTCGTTGTTTTTCACAATTAAAGTTTAGATTTTAAAAATTAAAATAGCGGCTAATTAATAAGGGTTTAAAGTTATGACAATAACTTTAGCAATTAAGCAAAGAAATATGCACCTCAAGAGAAGCATCTTTAGGAATCTAGCTATCTGAAAAAATAAAAACTGTTAATTATTTTTATAAAAGTAAGTTCAACAATAATATTAGGGTTTGCAAAAACTGCTGATTTTTCCAACACAAGCATAACACGATTTTTTTAAATGTCTTACTGCTTTACTATGAAACTTTACTATAATAATGTTGTATTTCATTAAAAAGGAAAAACTAAAATAGAAATAGTTAGGTGAAGAGTAATTAATGTAGAGAAAAATTAACGCAGTTGACTTATCTATGTAGTTTGACTCAAATAGAACAAACTATGCAAGTTTCTTAATTTATCAAAATTTATGCACTTAAAAAAAACGAAAGGTTTATTTACCATTGTATAGTTTATTTAAGAATGTGAAATGTTTACTCATATTGCATGATGGTTTACAGTCATATTTGTTTATTTTCTAAACATCGCTGTTAGCGTTAAAAGAAGTACTTTATTAAACAAATTGATTAAATTTAAAAATATTTATTGATTATTCATTTTCGCAACAATCAGTGTATTTTAGTTGTATCCTAAAATAATCATTATATTGACAATATCGACAACACTTGTTAAATAAATGTCTTGTCACAATGTTAAATAAAAGTCTTTTACGTTTTCTATCACTATTTAAAAAACAAAAAGACTTCTTTTGATCTTACTGCTTGTTGCATTACTCAAACTGCTTATCATTACGTTGAAGTGATTTTCATGTTACACTACATAAAAATGCATTTACATATCATTTGGAATTAATATATTAAACTTATAAAAGTTTAAGTAAATTACAAGTTTCATAAGAAGGTAACTTAAATATTAGTAAAGTATGCGTTAAACCTCCGACCTCTTGTTTAAATAGCAACTTTTTTAACTTCTAAATGCCTGATTTTTATTTAATCTTTTAATAAAATCTTGGAAAATGTACTTTATATGTGGTTTGCAATCTTTGCATAAGCTTTTTACCGGTATTCATGACAAGGAAACCTTTAGATTTAATTAATTCCCCGCTTCTTCATAGTTATTCTGTAAATTTTTGGAAAGTTTTCAAAACATTTTAAACTATGTGAGCAGGTTTTAAAGAGTATAAATTTAGTAAACTATACTTTTTATACTTATGTATACATAATTTAAACGCTTTGCGTTCCTTGACAATGACCATGTCCACTTGTTCACTATGCAATAAATATTTATACAATAAATAATTTAAAACAGAAGTATTCAATTAATCAGAAAATTTAAACATATTATAATGTTTGAATATTTTATCTATATATTTAATTGTTAATTATTTTGCATTTTTTTAATAAAGTAATTCAAACAAATAAAATCTTTGAAAATAATAAACTATTTTAAAGCATTTTTCAAATGGTTGTACCTGAAATCTGGTGTCCAAATGGATATATATAGTTAAGCATTTCTTGAATATTCTCTTTGTTTTTATTTGGCAGAGATATGACGCGTTTATTTTTTTCAACAAAGTTATCTGACTCTAACAACACCTTGAATACGGGCGAACTCGATGATAAAACGTAGCGGTGTACGTAAAGTTCTTCGCCTTCAACCAAAAATGTTATATCAAATTTTTTGTTAAATTCCCAAAAGCTTTTGTCCATTTAAACTAAAATGTTATAATAATAACAGTTCTTATTACCTAAAAATTATAAAAAAAATAGAAATAAATCAAATAATATAAAAAGATTTTTAAAAATAGACTAAAAATAATTTTTCCCTCATCAATAAAAAAACTTTATAAAAATATTATTTACTTTTTGTTACAATTTTAGTTGCAAAAGGATTCAAAAGCAAAATAAGAGAATAATATTAAACCAAGCGTAAAAGCGTCTGGATGTGCAAAAACAGTTTAAATATGGAGTTTAGGTTATTCAAGCGTAAAACATCAGGATGCACAAACAATGCAAGCAAGTAATATTAGGTCATGCGTAAAGTATTTACAAACAATATTAAAAAGGATTTATTTGCACGTTGACAATTATATTCATTGCGATGAAACCAATCTGTTGGTTGCCCAGTCCTACATCTTGAAATATGTCCTACACCGTGAAATTTGTATTAATAATATGGATTTGTATGTTCCGTACAATAATATTTGATTTTATAAATATTTTGACCTTTTGAAGATAGAGTTTACATATTATGCAACCGTTAGCTATATATTTGAATAATCAACCTTCTTTACTGGTTAATTGGACTTTAGAAGAAGTATGTGTTTTTAGTAGATTAGGTACATGTTTAAATGCAATTAATGGCTAGAAATTAGAAAAAAACCTCCTTTACTTTTTCATTTAAAGACAGATATTAAAAGGTTCGTTCCGGTAATAAAAGCTTTGCAGTTCAAACTAGTGTAAAAAGTTGTAGTTAGAGAAAATAATTTCTTTAGACTGATTTTGGTGAGCAAGTGTTAAGATTTTTGCAATATGAAATAGGTTTTCAAATACATTATCAATATATTCACATTATTATTGCTACGATTTTACTTCTGCTAAATGTTGTTTTTCCAAACTGTAATCAGAGGTGAAAACAATTAATCTTTTAGTGAAATTATAATAAATCACATTAAAGAACTGTTGTAGTTTAAGTAATCATGAATATAGATTTCTTGATAATTTCTATGATAATTTTCAATTTTTTTTATTGCTGCTTTAAAGAATGATTGATATGTCTAAGAAATTAGTAACCTAATTTGTTACCATCTGTTAAAAATTCTTTACCCAGATTTGTTATACCCAGAAAAAAACGTTCTTTAGAATTTTTATAAACTTTTGAAACATATAGCCTATAGAAATTTTATCGAATTTCTACAGAATGTCTATTAATGTCTATAGAAATTGCTGTACAACTTTTTTATATATAGAAAAAAAAGTAGAAATAAAAGTTCTATAGAAATTCCAATAGAAATATACAAAGGTTCTATAGAAATTTTATAGAATTCTTTAAAATTTCTATAGGCCTTATGTTTCAAGAGTTTATAGCATTTCTATAGAATTATTTTTCCTGGGTAAAGCTAATTGAATTATCTAACTTTTTTAAAGAATAGTTAAACTTTACAATGTTCATGTGCTCTAGCCAGATTATGAAATCATCATCAATATATCTGTAATAAGACTGTTGTGTGTCATTGACTTCTTTTTAGGAAAAGTACTTCGGTAAGACTTAAAAAAAAAGGTACATTATTTATATATATTTTTAAAATTAGTAATTTTTTAATCGGGCTTCAAGGTTCAAGATAATTGTATAAAATAATTTTTTCATATTTTATGAAGCTGTCTTTCTATTTAACTTTTTCCCTTTTCTTATTTTTATTTCTTATTTATTTCTTACTTATTTCTTTCTTTTTCTTACTTTTCTAACGTCATTAAAGTGTATAAAATAAAGTTTGTAAATTATACACAGGGTTACTGTTAGTAAAAGTTTTATTAATGGTTTGCTTAAGTTTCGTAAAGTGCATATTCATTCATTTTTTGATCGTTCAACTTACCCTACACTTTTGCTCAACTTACCCTGCTGGGGCAGGTTGAGCAGCTCCGCAAACTTTAAGCAATATCTTTTTAAAAAAAATCAGAAAATATTCTTTTTTTCTTAACAAATATTAAACAAGTTAAATCTTTCAAAAAGTGAAATATTTATGTTATTCTGACGCACCATTCATGAGATCTGTTAGATTTAGTAAAAATTGCTCAACTAGCCCCGCTCTTTCCTTTCTTTGTCTGTTCCACTGTTTTGGTGGAACATTTGATCATAAATAAAAAACAATTTTTTTTGAAAAGAAAGGTTTTTGATTATATAATAAGTTTACGATTAAATCTTTTCTCTATAGAATTCTAATATCTTATGATCCAAAAGTTAAATCTATTATCTTATGATCCAAAAGTTAAATCTATTATCTTATGATCCAAAAGTTAAATTATGATCTAAAAGTTAAAATACATAGATTGTGTGCTATTAAATAGATAATGTAAGTCACATGTCAAATACAACTTTCCGAATTGCGCGAACTAAATGCTCTTGGTAGAGTAGGGTGGGGTAATGTTGGTCTAAAGGGTAATGTGTATCTAATCAACATTTATCAGATTTTCAAAAGAAAAGTTTAGGTAGAACTTATTATTTCTGTATGTTATAGGTGGTTAAAACAGCTCTCTAAATTTTAACTATCTGATTGTTGGTCAAACATTTTTGGGTGGGGTAATGTGGGTCTATATGTCAATGTGTTTTGTACTATCAAGAACCTAATGCTTGTGCAACTAATATATAACATTTGCAAAACCAGCACAATAGGGGTGTGTGACACCCCTCCCTCCCCATTAATGATTTTTTCGTTCATTAAATTGGCAAATTTGACCCTTTTTGACTAGTTAGTCGGCAAATGTAGACCCTTTCGACAAGTTAGTTAGTAAATTTAGACAATAAGTCGGCAAATGTTGTTATGGCAGTCGGCAAGTTTTAAAAATCGAGGACTTTTTTTTTATGGTCGGCAAAAGTTGTAATGGCTTCTTATTCAGAAAGTGTTTAGAGATCATGTACAACTTGTTTCCAAAGCTTCTCATATTTTCTATGGCATGGAAGCACGTCAAAACTTATTGTGGGTAAAATTCTATTCAGAAAGCATCAAAAGAGTTCTTCGTTTAAATGTTTATTTGTGCCTAAATAAATTTTTGTTATAAAAATTTACATAATGAGTTTATGAATAATTCTTTTAATTATTTAATATTTAAAGTCATTTTTTTAAAAAGTTTATTTATGCAATATTTCCTATTTTATCTTCCAATAACCAATATACAAAACGTGCATAGATTTTTTTATTTTTAAATCAACACAATTTTCTATAGAATTTTGACACAAATGGACAACTACAAAATGCTTATAGAATATTAATTGAATCGCACTTGGTAGCCTAAAGAAACCTCTATTTCTATAGGCCATTTGTTTCAAAATGCCATAAAAAAAAATGATATAAATTATTTTTTAAAGAAAAATTACACAAATTTTCATATGTGGTAGGGTAAAAAAATAAGTGACAATTTGTTTTTAACTCATAAATTATATTCTTAAGAGTTTAAATAGTGTTTAAACAGTTTTACTTCTCGTGGTTGTTTCTGATTTGTCAAATATTCTGAAGTAACAAAATATTCTTCAATTGAAACAGTATAAGTTCATAAGAAAACTGGATTTAAAACTTTAGTTTGTTAACTATGGTGTTTTAGAAATTTCAACTCAAAAACACTTTGCTTTTGACAAATTCAGAGCATATATATCAGCAAAATTTGATAAGTAAAAGTTTTATAACATTGAATTGAAAAATATTTTGCGATTGTAAATTTACGGCTGTGAAAATTACTAGAGTAAAATTTCCGCCGGTAGCATTTTACACCGATAAAAAATTTTATAACATTGACCCCTGAGGTCAATGTTATAAAATTTTTTATAACTTCGACCCCATTATTTATGTTATAAAACTTTTTATCGGTTATAAAACTGTTATAAAACTTTTTATCAGCGTAAAATGCTACCGGCGGACTTTTTACTCTGGAATTTTGACAGCTGTAAATTTAGAGACGTGAAATGTTTATTCATTCAATGTTATAAAACTTTTACAGACTACAGATGCTCTGAATTTATTTTCGGAAATCAACTGTCCGAATCAATAACATAAAAGGTTATTAAAAACAAAATGTTTTGAGTTGAAAACATCAAAGTTAACAAAAATTAACAGTTTCTTATGGATTTGGATATAGGCTGTTCCAATTCTGATGAAAAAATATTTTGTTGCTTTAGAATATTTGTCAAATCAGAGACAACCACGAGAAGTAAAACTGCTCTAACAGTATTTAAACTGTTAAGAATACAATAACAAAATTTGTTTAGCTTTTCAATAAAAATCACTTACACTACTTTCTATAGAAAGGTTTCTTCAAACACAAGTTGTTAGTCCTTGGTCTTGCCTTTAACCCAAAAACTAAGACCTTGGCCGTGAAACTTTTG
>NC_061162.1:12084983-12279101 GCF_022113875.1 Hydra vulgaris
AGTTTCATTACATGGCTCTACAATCAATAAAAATCATTGGTTTTATAAAAATAAGGTAAGGTATTATTAATAGGATAAAAAGAACTCTATATGTTAGCTATGTAACATGAACTTACTTTTGACAGGTGGTGATGAACCTAATTCACTCACACTCTGACCTGAAATATAAAAGTAAATATTTTTAAAACTTAGATTTTAAGTAGCGCATTTCTCAGATAGGAATTATAAATTTGGGAATGTTTAAATAAAAAGGAGCACCTAAGGGTCCTTTGCCAATGGCTATCATCTTATTTATGGAATTGCGGAAAAAATACCTAGTCCTGATCTGTATATTTTATGGTGTAAAACTAGAGGGTGTAACTTTGGAGAGCATCTAGTTGTTAATATTTGCTACCGAATTTCATAACTTAATTTCCATTCAGAAAATGATATAATGGAAAACCATGTGCAAAAACCACACATGTAAATAAATAATAAAAATAAAAACATACTCGATGAAAAACCAACATCAGTTTCTCCTCCATTTTTCAGTGTCGTTTTTATCAAACTTTTAATCCGTTTATTTTGTATTGGTTTTTCATTATAAAACCTTTTCCTTAACTTGTTGAACAATGTAATCTAAAAAGCAAAAACAAAATATTAACCTTCACATTTAATGTTTCAGATATCTCTCAGTTGTCTTTGTATTTTGTAGCATAAATAATATGAAAATGTATGTGAACGTGGTTTACATTTTGCAAGATCAAAACTGATTTCTTCCCTTCTTTAAATTGAATTAAAAGTATTATTAAATAGAATCAATTATTATGTTCTGTAACAAATTCACTAAAAAAAAATAAAAAAAGATTACATGTTTTGATGTCTTGTCATTCAGGCAAGGGTATTTAATAACTAAAGACTTTGACATTTCTAAAAGGTCTTGTCTTGTTGGATACTGATTCATCAATGAGGCATGTGCATTCATTATTTTGATTGTTCCTCTGACCATCCGGTTATATAGCTCACTACTTATAAAGTTTTTTACAGCAGCATTTGCAAATTCCAGATCATGATATATTGGATATGATGATCCAATGTATTTTGACTGCTCTGGACAATTAAATACTTCAATTAAATATTGACAAAGTTAAATAAAAACTAAAAAATATTTCCAAACACCAAATGCTTCCAAAATAAAATAAAAATCACTTTTAAGAAAAATGCTTAAAAAAAAAAATTAAATTGAGAAGGGAAATAATATGAATTAAAAAATTAATATTTTTTATAAATTTAAAGTATATTAAACCTTATTCTTGTCAAGTATAGCATTATTATTCATGTCAATATCATTGTTATTGTCATCATCAACATCTTTAATTAGTCTTTTTGATGTTACGCCATTACTTCTAATAAAAGCATTTTTAAAGCATAGCATTATCACATATATTAGTAACAGATATTTAAAAAATACATAGTTACTATTTCTTAAGGGTAAAAACAATAACAGTGCATCCCTTAGGATACAATGTTACGTGAATATCATTTACCTCATTTCTGCATCAACACTTTGAGAACAAGTCTGATTATTGTTCTGATATATGTCTTCTTTAGACAATACAACATCAACTAACTGAACAAAAATAAAAATATATAAATAAAAATATTCTTATAGAAATGTAAATTTCAAATTACTGTGTCAAAGCAAACTAATTCTAAAAAAAGTCTTAAAAACTGTTACTAAAGTATCCGATGTTATATTCTCATGAAAATCAGCGTCTGATATATTTAACTAAAGTAAAAAAAAAAAAAAATTTAAATCCTTCATGTTTTTGTTTTTTTTTCATTAGTTGTTTATTCAGCATTCAATCTATTAAAGCTTCTTAATACAAAACACAGATTGGGAAAATGTCATTCATGAATAATTTAAATTACAAAATACACTGCATGTTGCTAATTAACACATGTATATGTACCTCATGCATAACCTTTTTTAACTCGGTTTGAATGAGCTTCCATAACTTTGCCCTTAAAAGTATTTGAGTTTTTAAAGGAAAAAGTTCACTTAAGGTCTCGTAAATAATCTCGAAAAATCACGATCATCTACAATTCCTGCATCTAAAAAAAAACGAATGTTTATAAAAAATAATAAAATAATATCAATGATAAAAAAACAACATTTATTTGTTTATTTTAAAACAACAGAATGACCCAAAAGCCACTAATACTTAAGTATACATCAGAGAATTTTCTACTGCAATATTCCAATTGTATTAAGTGTTAGAATAAGTTTAAACAAAATTCTATCAAGTAGAACATAGTATGAGATGTTTTTTAAACATCGAGATAAATGGTGCAGATTTTGCGGTAAATTGTTCCACGAATTAATATTCAACAAAAGAAATACTTGGTGCTGTTAAAATTACAATGGAGTTTTTATAGTTTAAAGTTATGACCACGATTACCTAAGTAACAATTAAGAATAAAAATGAAAGGTCAGTGTCCAGTTTATCATTAAGAACATTTTAACATAAAACTAAATCCTTAAACCTTCAACGATATTCTGTGTATTGAGCTTTAGTATGGTTATGTATTCCCTGGTTTTCTAAATTTTAAAAACTTATTCCTTTGGGTGTTATTATTGCAGGGTTTGAAACCTGCACTAGAAATCACAACAATGAGCATGTTCTAGTTTTTTTAACGGAAAAAAATGTTTACTTACATTTATCAATTCGTTTACCTCTAAAATGACTAATGTATCCTGGAAATTCATCACGAATTTTATTAAAGATTGTTTTCATCCTATTAACAATTAGCAACAAGACCAAACAAGTTAACAACGAGCATGTATTTATGAAAGACGCGATATTTTTTTTAAAAAGTTTTTTTAATTGTTTTTTTTTTAAACGTTTAATCACGTGTTGCTTAATCATATACACTGAAACATCGTAAAATAAAAATGGAATATATCAACACGGAAGTTGATATATTCCATTTTTATTTTACGATGTTTGATTAAGCAACACGTGATTAAACGTTAAAAAAAAAACAATTAAAAAGATATTAAAAAAAAATATATCGCGTCTTTCATAAGTACATGCTCGTTGTTAACTTGTTAATATAAATTAATAATAATACAAGATCCGGTGTTTCCTAGTAATTAAAGAAATTTAATGTATTTAAATCTACAAATAAATCTAAATGTTTAACTTAGACATTTTTATAAAATTTACCTCCACCACGTCATTGTCTAATATTTCTTCCTCATATTCAATATCAACTACATTTTAACATTCTGGTGTATTTCTATCTTCATAAATATCAAATTGATTTTGTACTTGAGATTCAATATTTTTGTTGGAATAATTTTTTGAAGAGTGCTTTTCTCGAAACACATTGTATTTTTCATAATCATCTTTATGATGTCAAATTGTATGTTTGTACAAAGAGTTGTATTTGACAAAAGATATTGAACATCCATCAACAATACATTCACATTTAAAATCCAAACTCAAGCTATGAACTTGATAAACATGACTAAGTACTGTTTTCAAATTGAGAGAGACAAATACATCGCAGCAATTACACTTAAACATAACATAAAAGTTGCTCAATCAACCATTTTTTACCAAGTGCCAGAGTTTTCCTTTTTAAAAAAAAAATGATCTGATCATCTATTTTCTTTGCAAGAAGTACTTCTATAGTATATAGCAAGAAGTACTGTAAAAGTTAATTATACAAATTAAATTTTATATACTTTTTATTCTCAATAACAAATTTATAAGCTACACAATTTACAAAAAGATAATAGACAAAAAAGATAATCTCAGCAAAATCTAAATCATCTACTAATGGGTTTCAGTTAAAAAAAACGTGTATTTTTTATATGAATGTATTTGCCAAAAAAAAAATAATTTACAATGGTAGAATAAAAAACAAGTTTTCATACAACTAGGGCTAGAAAAAGACAAACTTTGTCTTGATGCCAGGACTAACCGGTATCGGTGATGAATACAGTGGTGAAGGAATGTATTCCCTCTTCAAAATAAAATTAAGGTTTAAATTTTAGCATTATTTCTTCAACAGCGTGCCGAAGCAGTATTGTAGAGTCTACATCAAGACCGTAGTTAAGCATTATCTCATACTCTTGAACTAAGGTGGAGGAAGCGAATTTTTTACGAAAAATTTACCTCATATAGGAGGTGAATTTCTTAAATAATTCCCTTTCCTCCCCCTTCTCTTTTGGAGAGTTAGACAGTTATGCAAAATTAAAGGTTTTTAACATTTTAAGGCCCTAATTTCTGGCTAAATGAGGGGGTTGTGGTAGTTACGGCACTGGCCTGCAAATATTCCTTGATCCGTCGCTAAGCAGTATATTTATATTTGTTTTTTTCTTTTATTATAAAGAAATACATAATTTTTTAGCACTTCAAGCCAAATCGCATTTTTGCATGTTTTCACTTATGCTTGCACGTTGCACTTGCACATATGTTAATTTGCAACTACTTTGCTCTTACAAAAGATTCATATTTATGCTGTTTAGATTTATAGTAGATTCGCAGGTATGAAAATTGCACTTATTAATTGCGAATTCTATATAATTCTTGCAGTATACAAATCCTTCTAGTTAGTATTTTAGTTTTAATGGCAATCAAATGAATTAGACTGTATGTTTACATAAAATCATGATTACAGGGTCTATCAAAGGGTGGGGGAGGAGGTTGGTACAGGAGGGGAAATTTAGGGACCCAATTCCGAATTCAATGATTTTTTTTTTTGATATACCTCTAAAAAGGAAGGGCTTTTAATATATATATATATATATATATATATATATATATATATATATATATATATATATATATATATATATATATATATATATATATATATATATATATATATATATATATATATATATATATATATATATATATATATATATATATATATATATATATATATATATATATATATATATATATATATATATATATATATATATATATATATATTATATACAATATCAAAATATTACAATATTATTAAGTTAGAAACAATGTTTCTTATTAATAAAAAACATTGTTCCTAACTTAGTAATACTGTACTGTATATTTCAATTGAAATATCTTAAAATAAATTTCAGATTCTTAAAATAAGAATCAAGTTCTTAAAATAAGAATCGAGTTCTTAAAATAAGAATCGATTTCTTAACATAAGAATCGAGTTCTTAAAATAAGAATCAAGTTCTTAAAATAAGAATAAGATTTTTAAAACAAGAATCAGATTCTTAAAACAAGAATCAAGTTCTTAAAATAAAAATAAAAGTTCTTAAAATAAGAACAAAAATTCTTAACCTAGAATCTTGAATTTTGCTGTGTAACGGCTTCTTGTATGACTAAAGAAAATGCTTTTATACTTTTTATTTGGTTTTTAACACAAATGTTACGAATTGCCCGTTATACATATATATACATAGTCCATGCAACTTCTGTTTGAAAAGAATGCAATGACTACATAACATCAATGATCAGCATGACTTTAAGAATTTTTCTCAGGTAAGTCTTCATGTAACATTTTTGCCAATTATTTGTAATTACGAATAAAGGGTATAATTCTGTTAACAAAGCTTCAGCATCAAAACCAGTAAATTCAGAAATTCAACTTAATTCTTGTACACGCAACCTTTTTTCAAAAATTTTCGTTAATCCTTTAGGATCAAAGCAGGCCTCTTATTTCAAGCAGATCATTTAATGAAAACCGTCTAGTGATGCTAGAAGTTATTTAATCAGTGACTCTTTTAAAAACTTGAAATAAAAAAAGTGTTTGTATAATTAAAGGCCTTTTACTTCACTTATTTCTCCAGGCATTTTTTTTTTCAATGAAGTTCTAGTTTCACACAATTGATTGCTTAACGTTACCTCAAGATTGCGTTAAAGCATCAGCTCATTAACTTCATTCGTAATTAATATCGTATTGTTGTAAATCTCGTCAAATTTTTCGGCTTGCAGTTGTTTTTTGGGTGTCTGCCCCATTTGCCAAGCACTTAAATATTCAATTTTTTTAGTTTCTAAGTACTTTGATGCAGGTTGCGGAACTTTGAACACTCAAAGTAGCCAAAATCCGTTTAGATGAGACTTTTAATGAGAAATTTACACCATTTTTTCATGAGCACCTAATTATTATCTAATTCTCCTTGCGTATCAAATTTTAATGTGTATCGTTGATATAGTGCAACACTGTCATAAAAACATGGAAATAATTATATTGAAAAATATAATATGTTCTAAAAATTCTTGCTAGAGCTGCCTGTTTTAACCATCACCAAGCGTCATCTATGCCTTGCAACCTTTTGTATTTTGTAGGTGCTATGATTGGTTGAGAGCAGTTTTCTACCCAGTCATTCATGCGTTTGTAAAATTTAGAATAGAAGTTTGCAGTTTTTTGTGAAATTTCGATTAGATTTTTAACTTTTTTGGATTTCAATAATTTAATCAGTTCAGACCCTCAACTTTGTTAGCACAAAAAGACGCTTACCTACATCCTCTAAGGTATCATTGCTCAAAATAATAAACTTTTTATAAGCAACAGATGTATCTTGCGCACTATACATCTGAACAGAAAACTTTTTGCCTGCAACCTAACTAACAAATTTTTACTTCAGAATGATATCATTTACTGAAAGAGTAGCGTTTACTGTTGTTTTTAACAACATACTTTTCATATTTCAGCGCCCTTTAGATGTTTTAATTTTAATTTGCTTCAAAGATTTGTCCTACTATAGATGCCTTTACAACGCTTTTTTATAAACACAGCTGAAGGTACATTAAACTTAAAGAGTAATAAAATATTTTCAAGAAAGTTTCCTTTGTTCGGTTTCCTATCCTTTATATTTAGACCTGATTCATTCCAAAGTCCTCTGTATGGCAAATACTTTTTTTTTTTAATTTTGTAACAGCCTGTATCGGTTTCAGAATTTCATTATTGTTTAATACTTTCTGTTTTTGGATAGCAATCATATTCTATTGCAATAATGAACCAATGTCATTAATACTTTTTGCATTAAATAGTGCTAATAAAGTTAATATAATAAAAATAACATTTGTTATTAATATTATTATTATTATTATTATTATTATTATTATTATTATTATTGTTATTATTATTATTATATTAACTTTAATAATATAATAATAACAATAAAAAAAGGCAAACCCCTCTCCACTTTTTTATAAACTAAGAGCCCTTTGTTAGATAATATTAAATGACAATGATTTTTTATTTTAAAAGTAAAAATAATTTTTTCATAAAGCTTTTATTATGTATTTTATAGGTAAAAGATGTGAAAAAATTTGACCCTAGTAGCAAACAATATTGGCGCAATATTGGGGCGATATTGTTTACAATATTGGCGCAATATTGTAAACTATATCGGGTTAATGTTGCAATGTGAACATTTTGCCAATAATGGCCAATATTGACGCTACAATATTGCGCCAATATTGTTAAGTCAATATTGGCCATACAATATTGCACCAATACTGTAAAGTCAATATTGGCCAATATTGGCAAAATGTTCACATTGCAACATTGGCCCGATATATTTTATAATATTGCTTTAATATTGTAAATAATATCGCGCCAATAATTGGGATATCATACTGGCCAATATTGGCCTAATATAGTTTACAATATTATCCTGATATATATAATATATATAACTAAATTAAGGCAATATATTGAGTATTTTTGATTAAACTTTTATTATTAAAAAATAATAAAAAGTATTGCCTTCTACAAATTTGTAATAACTAAAATTTATAACAATTTTCTTGTTTAAGTGATACTAAAGTAACTCAAAAGAATAATGCAGCCTAGTACAATATATAGTACTAGCCAGCATTAGTCTTTTGAGTTAAACAGGTTATAGTCTAAGAGATGACAATGATCATAGAACACGCTTTAAGATAAAAAAAATTCAAAATCATTAAACTACTGTATTATACTCTCACTATGAGATAGTGGGCATCGACTTTCATTATTTTGGCGATACTTATTTCATTGCTCAATATTGGGCGTTGCTTAGTTACGGTTCTATTTTTCTTCCGTAATCTCTATTAATGGCCGTCGCCAGAAAGCTGCCAATGTTTTTCTTTAATATTTTTGTCAGTAGCGATTTCGAAATGAACAAATACAACGATAAATGACTAAACGCAATTCTAAAAAATGTTTTTTTCAATATCATCACAATATAATTTTAAAATATATAATTTTTCACGTATAAATATTGTAAAATAATTAGCTTTTATTAAAATATTTATTTATTAAAAGGAAATGGGATGTAGAATATAAATATTGTGCTTTACCTATAACGACCTTGCAGGACGTTTTTGGTTCCTTCCATACACTGAGTATGAAAAACATTTTTCTTTGGCCATTATCTGTATTAAGATTGTTGCTATAAGTTGTTTCTCATCTCCTCAAACCGAAGTCAGAAAGTTCATCTAAAATAAGAAAACAAATGTAATATAATTGGTTGCACTAAAAGTATAATGGTTCCTCATGTGTATGTATTAGACGGTTTTCCATAATGTGATTCTTATTAAAATATGACATTGTAGAAGAGTAAAAGCAATTGGTTATAAATAGATTATGACATCTGTAGCAGTGAATACACCCTACAGACGTGATAGATATCTGAGATTAGTAGTCATTGCTACACAAAATACATTGCTAACTGGGCATAAAAGATAAAAATCACAATAAAATGAAATAAGCATTTATATAAAACATTCTGATATACAACATAAATATAGTCAATCACGTATCATATTGTACCATTTGTTTGTATGTTACATATAAATGTATCATATATTTTAAAAATTAGAAATTTTAAAAGTACATGGTACTGTTTCCAAAAACTATTAACTAATATCAATTCACTGATATATACTATTGATTCATAAGGTGTCTTTGTTCCATAATTTTTCTTCAAGGTTTAGAAGATCTTTTTTCCTCTATAACCGCCAAATAAATTCAATAAATCGAAAGACATAGTCAAGCAAAGTTCTGATGGAATCACTTCACCCTAAAACATTAAAGATTTCTTCAATCTTGAGAAACTGAGAGATAATCTCATCAGTGTCACTTTTTTTGTAACCTGCATCCTTTTAAGCTAGAGGCACAGATAATTCTGTTTTAGAGCAGTCTCATAACTGTCAAAAAAAAGTATAAAGAAGAGATAAAACCATACTAAACAATCAACATTTAATATATTTGAGTGAAACATAGCTATTTAGATAAAAAACAAAGACAATACTGCAAATAAAACAAAAATAATATTGTAAATTACCAAAAAATTCTTATTTTCAGCTGCTTTTAAAAGCGTGACTTTACGTATGGCAGCATGAAGGCAAGATGCTTGCAAGTGATTTGGCCAATACACCAAACTTTCATTAATCCGCCATGAAAAATAGATTACATTCATGGTACACATATTGTTTTTTCATTGAAAAATTCAGGCAGAGCAAATTTTGTAAACTTTATTACCACCTTCAGTTTAACGGAACATCAGCTAAAAAATAATCACAAATAAATTTATGATATAAAAAAACTTCAGATTAACTTTTTTTTTCAGATTATTATTTTGTTTAACTGAAAATATTAGTCTAATAATTATTGAGTTTCATTATTTAATGTTTAATGTAATTGCTTTTTATTTCAAGTAGAGTTTAATTATTGGTTAGTAAAAATAAGTCAATTTTAAAGTTTGCGCGGTTTGGAAAGGTTTCTATGATAATATTTTCTCATTTAAATATGACATTAAGAAAGATAAACAACTTGAGGCTCTAAATAAATATATTTACCCCAAGATTACAAGATTCAAGCATGAGATTACGATTTCATGCTCAATTGAATGAGTTAGCTAGGCATAGAATATTTTTCTCAGTTATGGAACAATGAAAAAAAGTGTTTTTAATATACAACACTAAAAAAATAAACATAAAACTTATTCGGTGTTTAATTAATTTTTATTATTCGGTGTTTAATTATAAGATTTTGATACGACATATTGCTGTTATTATTATTGTTGTTATTATTATTATTTTCGAAGGTTATAATTTTACAAATAGAATAATTAGGTATATAAAAAAGCCTACCAACCTTTTGTTCTATTGTATCTAATTGTGTCGGTCTAATTTTTTATATGCAATTGTACATTTGATGAACCCATAATGCATCTAGATGTTTTTTAAATGTCACGACAGATATTGAACACTATTTCAGATGGTAGACTATTCTACAAATTTGTGAATTCCATATTTAAAAAAATTTTTCCGGACATCTGTCTTACAAAACATTTTTTTCAATTTATAAACATGATCGCATGTTGTTAAGTTGGAGTTAGTCATAATGGTGGAACAAATACTAACTAAATATATAATCATATATTAATATTAAGAAGTGGCCATATTAACATGCATACTATTACAACTCAGATTAACTACTTAATGGTCTGTAATTACAACCATTCTGACACAGGTGTTGATAGATAAAATACTGAATGGCATTTAATGAGAAAACAAAAGGGTAGCAACTACAATTATAAAGAAAGTGAATGCATTTGTAAGTTTCTGCCATGTCATTACATAAGAAACGATAGCGATATATATAACGATATATATATATATATATATATATATATATATATATATATATATATATATATATATATATATATATATATATATATATATATATATATATATATATATACGTTATCGTTTATATATATATATATCGTTATCGTTTATATATATATATATATATATATATATATATATATATATATATATATATATACATATATATATATATATATATATATATATATATATATATATATATATATATATATATATATATATATATATATATATATATATATATATATATATATATATATATATATATATATATATATATATATATATATATATATATATATATATATATATACGTTACGAGGGCGGTTATGCCCCGACTTCCCCTATATATATATACAGGCCTTGTGATAAATAAAAACTGAGCGACGCATAAGCACGCCGTGATTTTTGACGTCATTAAATTCTTTTTATTTGCTTTTTATATTTATCGACATTAACTGCACCAATCATCTAAATATTAATAGCCGAATGAATATTATTGTTAGTGCGCATAGCTACGCATTGTTACGCCTATTGTTCGTTTTGTTAATTACGGTTCTGCATTATGTAAAATACACTATTTCTTAGTTTTGAAGTTGTTTCTAGACTTTTCTAAGCGCAGTTATATATTCCATGCGGTCTTTCGAGTAAAATCGGCAAGCAAATTGGAGCTGATGCACTTATTTTCAAAAAGAATTAATGTTTATTTTTTAAAATAACAACTTAATTGTTAGTTTGTTGTTGCTTATTTTTATTTTTTCTAATTTTTATAGTCTGTTTTTATTTTTTAGAAGAAGTTAGAACTAAAATGTTTGGTAAAATAGTTTTTTTAGTAAAATGTTACTTTTTTAGTAAACTGTTTCATTTTGTCGTTAGTCTTTTTAGAATATTTTAAGCAAGTATTGTTTTATTTTTTAGAGCAGTTAAGAAAAGCTGATGGTTTTTTTAATAAGTTCAATTCGTTTTGTTATTTATAGATAAAGATTGTTTTTTGCAAAAAGAATTATATATAAAATAAAGTTTTATATATGTATTTAATATGAAAAGTTAAATAAGACTGTTATTTGTGTTCATGTAAGCTTATATGCATAAGTTTGCATTTATTTTAGTCTATTTTATATTTCTCTATATCTATACTATATGTATATTTTCTCTTAGCAAAAGTTATTCAGAATAGAAAAATAAAAAAAATTCTTCTGGAATTTGTCAAAAAAATGTTGTGTTATGCTTCATTTTAAGGTATCTAATTATGTATTTATTTTTCATTTTTTAGAAGAAGTTAGAACTAAATTGACTGGTAAAATAGTTTTATTAGTACTATGTTTCTTTTTTAAGAAAACTGTTTCAGTTTTGTCATTAGTCTTTTTAAAACATTTTAAGCAAGTATTTGCTTTATTTTTTAGGGCAGTTAAGACGAAATGATCGCTTCTTTAGTAAGTTTACTTCATTCTCTCATACATACGCTAAGATTTTTTTATATAGAAAGAATAATAAGAATAAAATTTTATTTATGTATTTAATATTAAAGTTAAATAAAATAAGACTGCTATTTGTGGTCATGTAAGTTTATATACATAAGTTTGCGTTTAATTTATAATTTCAGTCTATTTTATATTTCTCTATATCTATATGTTTATTTTCTCTAAGGAAAAATAATAAGGAATAGAAAAATTTAGAAAATTTGCTCTGGAATTTGTCAAAAGAGTGTTGTGTTATGCTTCATTTTAAGGTATCTCAATATATATTCATTAGAAATTTTTAATTTTGTTTTTAAATGGTTTATTCTTTTTCACTACTTTAGATAAATATATACTGACTGACATAACTTCATTTTTATTAACAATGTCGTGCATTGTAGTCTGCATTCTTTGTTACATTTAAAATAATTGATGCTAATAAATGTTGTTTTATAGTTGTTAAAAGTTTGCATATATGTTTGCATGTATATTATAATCAAAGTTAAAAATTTTTTGATAAATACGTGTATGTGGTGATACTATTCAGGTATCACCACAGCTTATCTCTATCAGGTACATTGATTTTCAATTCACATATGATGTTTTTCTTTGTATTTATTCGTTACATTTTTAACTTCAGATTTATGGTGTATTTACTTGCTATAGAAGAACAAATCATTATGAATTTTTAAAAAATATCTACACCAATCAACATTTAAAGTTCAATGTTGCATATACCATTTTTAAGTAGCTTCTAGGCTTTTTTGATGCTTTTCTTATTCAAGTAGTTTCATAAGCAAGGTCTACAAGCAAATTTGAGATAAAAAGTTATTCAGCTTTCAAGGAGTATCAATGTTGTTCTCTGTTTAATTTAATTTGTATAAATAGAGTAGTTTTAGTAAATAAATGCTTGCTTGTTCTTGGTTTTTTACTTATTTGTTTTTTTAGTGCAATTGGAAAGAACTAAAGTGCTTTTAAGTCACTTCAAATCATTTGTTTCTTTTTTTAAATAGAAGGGTTAATAATAAAAATATTTAGACAGTCGAACTATTACTGATTTGAGTAAGTTTAATGTTTTGTTTAATTTTTTATTAGATATATATTTTATGTATTTAACATAAAAAACTGACTGCAATTTTTGACAGGTAAGTTTATATACATAAATGTGCCTATATATCAGAATATTTTATATTTCTCTGAATCTATATGAATATTATCTCAAAGAAAAAATTAAGAATAGAAAAAATTTGAATATATATACATACATATATATTACTTTAGACTGACATTGCTTTATTTTTTAAACAAGATTCTGCATTTATTATTTTTGTGCATTAAGATTGTGCCTGAAGGCTTTCTTAATTTAGCAAAGAATTTAGAACACAATGCAAATAACTTTGCACTGTGTTCTAAATTCTTTGCTAAATTAAAATAATGTCAATAAATTTTTTTTTATATTTTTCTGTTGTAAAAATATAAAACGTTCATTTATTCAGTTGTAACAGTAGTATACTCACTGGTAATATATATTTAATGATAACAGATGTATAATATTAGGCTCGAAGAAGTTATTAGTGTAAATGTTTATAGGTGACTTGAAATTGTTGTCATGAAAGAAATAAATCTAGACGTGATGAAATTAATTGTCGTTAAAATATAAGAAATTTTGCTTGATGAACTAAAAACTTACTTGACAGAATTCAGTGTCAAGCGGTGTTGATGTCTATTATTTTACTTTACATTAGACATTTTAAAATAAAGCAAAGTAGGAATTTTACTATTTATAGTAACAAATAATAACAGTTTCAATTTTAAATGATTTTTTTTTTTTTTTTTTTTTGCAATCTTAAACATAATTGTCTTTATTTTTTTTTTTAGTTGTCTTTGTCATCACTTGATTATTTTGCTTACTGTTGAAACATGGCTTTAATTTTGTAAATTTAATATGATGTGAAATTTACAATATTAATCATTTGTCAACAGTTAGAAAGAAGCTGGAAATTAATTAAGAAATGCTGGAAATTAACTTTTAGTTAAGGTAAAAATAATTTTGTTTATTGGTAGCATAATAAAACCAATATTTATGATACATTTTTAAAAAATGTATCATAAATATTGTTATATTTTTTAAAGTTCTTGATTTATAGTCTTTAGATTTTCATTTCGACAATTTACTGTTAAAGGTTGTGAGCACATTTTGTATGTATAACTTTATTTATCATTATTTTTTTTTCATAGTTTTTGGTAAATATATCTATCATTCAATAGTTGTAAAATGTGTTTATACGTGTTACACAAAGTCATATTTGTTTATAGTTATATATATATGTTTAAATTATAAAAGCCAAAACAACAATTTATATCTAAGTTTGATTTTTTTTTTTTGGTATTGTTAATGCTTTAGTACTTCGAAACAGGTTTTATAGTAACATTTTCGATAAATCTTTAACTGCAATTTCAAAATAGGTTACTATAAATAGGTAAATCGATTTTTGTTAATTGTGTTTTCTGTTGGTTTTTTTCTTCGTAATTATGATATCGTACTTTCATTACTTTTTTATTTTAGAATTACGTTATGACGCTTTTATAAGATTTATAAAATAAAAAAACCTGATTTCTTTTTATTGTAAATTTTTGTTAGTTAAAAAGATATAAATATATGCTATTAGTTAATTTTATATTTTTTATATTTTATGCCTAATAATTTGTTATACGTATTTTAAGGGGATCTTTGTAAATGGGGGGGGGGGGGGGATCGTAACTAAAAACCTTTAAAAATATGGAGAATATTGTAGTTTTGCGCTTTAATATCGAGTTAAGTTTTAAGTTTAAGTTTTAAATATGTGTTTAACTAATTAGTTTTAAATATGTGTTTAAATTAAGTTTTAAATATGTGTTTTAAATATTAAGTTTTAAATATGTGTTTAACTAATTAGTTAGCTTAGTCTGTATTTGCAACACTTTTGAGGAAAGAAAGAAAACATTCTTATATAAGTAGATCATTTTCTTACATTTTATTATTTTATTTTATTCACCTGGCCACCATTAAAGCAAAAAGAGGGAAGGAACCTCTTTATTAGAGTCAAAATATTTAGGAAAATTAAATTTCGAGTTACGAAAAGAATTTTAATAAATGGTCGCAAATTACCGTTGACTAAAAATTTAATGAAATAAAGAGGCCAAACAAATAATATAGAATTGGTCTGTGTTGAACAGACTTAACAAGACCCGGGTCGGGTCAGCTTGGTTTACAAATTTTTATGTTTACTTATCTCTTATAATTTTTATTTTAGTTTGTCATATGATGCATTAATGTATTAAAAAATTTGTTATACCCATGTTTGATTGTAAATTAAATTTTTTTTGTTTGAAAAGTATTTGTACTCAGTTGCGTAGTTATAATAAACTTGTTATTTTTTATAAATTTATTTAAATGTGTGCATTTAACATTTTTAAGTTAACAATTTTCTTTTCTAAAGAACAATTAATCAAGGGGATACCAAAAAATTGATAACTCCTGTATAGTATGTTAACTTCATTTTAATCTTAATGATTCGTGTTATAAAAATTATTACAAGGATTTAGTTGACACTTTCGTCAATTTAAAGCATGACCAAGTGTTATTATTTTGTGTCAGTAACTAAAAACGTTTTGTGTTAAACTTAGGAAGGTCGATGAAAATGGTTCTGCCTTACACTGTTATGACCTATGCCATTTGTAAATTACTTAAATAATGTTAAGTAGTAATTGTAAATGTTAAGTAGTAGTTGATAAATTATTTTACCTCCTCATAATTTTTTTGTTAATTTTACAGATGGATTAATTTTTTCAAGCTGAAGGCGATTTTCTAAAAGGGTATAAGTTAAGGTTTTGCAAGATTAAATTTCGGAAAACAGCCGCTATAAATTAATTATGTAACAGACCGACCAAAACCCGTAATACGGGTTGTCTTTTGCTAGTTTACTTAATTACCGCAAAACTACTTTAAATCATTAATGTAGAAATGTTATTATTAAAAAATGTTTTGAAATGTTTCGTTTTTTAAACGTAAAATCATTTGTTTATTTTCTCGACGTTTGACATGTTTTGTCTATACTTAACGAATAAAAAACATTATAACTAAATATTTAAAAAAGATTATAAAATATGCTAATATTTGATTTTTTTTTTCAAATATGTAATTTAATGATTTTCAAATTATTATTTTTTCTTTTTAAAAAGTCAGCGAGTATTAAACTGGAAATTTTAATATTGTACGATTAAAAACTGTGGAATAGCTAATATTTTTACTAGCGATTTTATATAATATTTATTTATTTGTTTTTATTTATTTTCATAAAGCGGTTGATAAGCAAAATCACTCGTATTACTAAAAAACTTTAACGAACGTTTTGAATAGATTTTTAATGTTTACAAGAAATTTTATTTTTGGTAAAATAAAATAAAATGTTAGAATAAAAATCTTATAGGTATAAAAGACATATTTCAGCGAGAAAATTATTCTTAAAAATTATTAAAAATTATTCGAAATACTATTGACGTTCTAATTTTCAGCAGCTGTTCTTGAGCTTGCTTCGTTGAGTTTCGATAACTTTTAACAAAAAAACGATTGTTATTATTTAAGTAATTTTTTTCGAGTTACTTTTTACAAAAATTTTAATAGCTGTACTTTTTTATTGAATCAAGTAAAATACGTTTCAATATTAATCCTTTTAGATTTTTATTTAAATTACCAATTTTTAAAATATTTCCTCGAAATTACTCTTAAATACATTAAATACAGTATATGTAATACTAACAAAAATAGTTAATAAATATTTTTAAATCTATGGAAGAATTTTAAAACCTAACAAACCCCCGTAAAATAATTATTTAAGTTAAAAATCTAAAACTAAAAGAAAGTATTTTTGTTCAATTTTATCGACAACTTTGCTATTGCTGAATAATTAATCTGAATTTTTTCTACTTGTAAATAATTAATTTTTTAAGCATATTTAATTTTTTTGTAATTCAAACTTCTATATCAACAGCAGGCGGTTTTTAAAATACTTTATGAAATGTTAAAATAATCGTAAATTACTTCATTAAAATTCCGCTCAA
The DNA here is from genome assembly GCF_022113875.1 of Hydra vulgaris. NCBI lineage: Eukaryota > Metazoa > Cnidaria > Hydrozoa > Anthoathecata > Hydridae > Hydra > Hydra vulgaris. The sequence goes on from NC_061162.1 coordinate 12,102,223, forward strand.
AAATATCATTAAAATATACTCAAACAAAAAATTTTTTGCTCGACGCAAATAGCCGTAGCTACACGCAAAATCGCTTCTTAGCAATTAAATTTAGCTCTTGGACGACGTAAAATTCACAACGCCCGACGCTTTATCGCAAGGCCTGATATATATATATATATATATATATATATATATATATATATATATATATATATATATATATATATATATATATATATATATATATATATATATATATATATATATATATACATTATTGATGTTATTATGTGTCAAGCAGGGGTACCTTTTTCGAAAAATAAAATCTTATAACAGTTAGAAACAATAATAATGACGTATTTATTTCGTAAACGAATATCTTTAACAAAATAAATAGACTATAAAACTTATATTTTATAGATAAAATCTTCTTAAAGTGTTTTCATTTAAGAGCAAACTTACTATTTTAATCTTGATAAGCATAGCACTATTTTTCCTATTCTTTTCGTGATTCAATATGTTTTAAATCAATTACAACCACTTCTTCTCGTAATTCAATCCGTAAATGTTGAATAAAAGAATTTCATTACTCTTACCACTTCTTCTCGTGATACAACCTGTTTCAAAATAAATTACCAACATTTCTTCTCCTGATTCACTATGTAAATGTTGAATTAAAAATACTTTTCCTACTTCTTCTCTTTTCATAAATAAAAATTTTTATTTTGAACTCTTATTTGTTTTTGTAAAAAAAATAATAACATAAGGATGTCTGTTTATGTAAAAAGATGCTATTATTTACATTTAACAAAAACATTTAAACACATTTAACATCATTATGAATATTCCTTAATGTTACGCATGCGTACCAATATGGAAAAATTTAGTCTAAAGCCAATATTGGCAAACAATATTATGTTTTATGTTCCCCACCTTACGGGGCGAAACGAGACAGCATATGTTATGCAGCTAAAGAGAAAAAATAAGAAACTTATCCAATTATTTTTTATCATAAAAGATGTTAAATGTAATTCATAAAAAATACAGTAACTTTAGCTTGAAAAATTAACCTGCTTGGCTAATCTAACCACATTTAAGTAAGCCTTAAAAAACATAGGTTAAAGATAGAGATTATATATTAAACCTAGATAATATTAAATATTAAACATAGATATTAAACATAGTTCAAACTTAAGCACCACCTGAACAAATTGTTGCACAAGTTACACTCAACTATAAGAAATAAACTAATGGATCAAAGAATGTTTAAATATAATCTTGGCACACACATAGTTTACACAAAAAACCTGTCCCTAACTTAACAAATTAAACTTCATTGTACCATAATTTACACCTAAAACATTAGACACATTTCTGGCTAGACTCTGATATTTTTTGGTTTTCTCCATTTTTAATTTTATCATCTTTTTTTAGTTTAATCTTTTTTTCTGATAGTCTTTTTGTGTTGTATTTAACTTTTTTTTGTTTTCCAACCCCTCCTGCAAAGTTTTTTTATACGATGTGCTTGTCAAAATTTCTGACTTTTCTTCCTTTCTTTTTGTTGTCTTTACTTCAATAGCTGCAATTGATAATTTATCAGTAAAAGAAAGCTGTTGAGAGTTTGAAATTGACAACGAGGCATTTATTTCGTTAACTAAAAAACTAGCAATGGATGTTTGAACATTCGAATTTTGGTTCGCCCTAATTAAAGAATTATTTGTAAACGATTGTTCAGGATTTATATCTGCTATTTCATTAAATATTATGTTTGTATTACTATCTTTTAAACATGGATTTTCAAAATAATCTGACTCTGGAAGAATTTCTCTCTCGATTAAAGGATTGATGCCTGTTACTTAAAATCCAGAAATAGATCCGCAAATAATCCGCAGAATAAATCCGCAAATAGCCCTAGCTACACGCAAAATCGCTAAGAAGCGATTTTGCGTGTAGCTAGGGCTATTTGCGTCGAGCAAAAAATTTTTTGTTTGAGTATATTTTAATGATATTTTTGCTTTCACATAAGCTTTCACATAAGCTTGACAAAATAGTCCTGAAAATTTATCAACTGTAATTCTTCTTCCTGGGTGCTTTCTCATCCAAGTTGTGCATACTAAGTTATAAGCACTTTTAAAAAATTTAGACAAAGTTCGATCAAGTGGTTGGAGCTTATGGGATGTATGTGGTGGTAGTGATAAAATATGCAATCCATTTATGCTAGCATAATTGAGATCAAGAGTTTTGGTGTGTGATTTGTGACCATCAAGAATTAACAAACACTTATTTGTAGCGCTACAATTTCCATGTATTACAAAGTGTCTTATAAAATCCATAAACAAATTTGTATCTACCCAACCACTTTTAGAACAGCGCCCAACTGTTCCTGGTGGTGCATCATCAATCAATGAATCTAGCATCCGTTTTCTTTTAAAAATAATCATAGGAGGTATGTAGTGTACAACACAATTAAAAGCTAGTATAACAGTTGTTGTTTGGCCTCTCTCACCACTAGTTACTGAAGATACAACGCGTTGGCCAGTAAAAATACAATTATAAAAATATAGAAAATACAAAATAAAAATAAATACAGACACACAAATAATAATTTGGTTTTTCACTAATCCAAATAAAAAAATTTGCAGCTTCTCACTTATTACCTTTATGAGCGATTACTTTTAAAGGCTTGTGAACACATGTTAATCCAGATTCATCACAGTTGTAGATGCGATTTGCTTTAAATTGGTTTTCGTTAATAAGTTTTTCCAGATTGTCAAAATATATTTGAACAGCAGCCTTATTTAAACCAAAAACTCGATTTATGGATACTGCCTCAGATTTTCGAATAGACAAAAAGGGTTGTCGTTTCAAAAATCCAACTATAAAATCTCGACCTGCAAGTTTCTTTTCAGTATTAAATGGATGGTTTATTTTATTGCGTACAACATAGTCATACACCACCCTTTGAAGTTCATTAATGATAGACCATAAAAGACTAACTCCATTTTGATTATATACTGTGCTAAATTTTTTTCTTGGGCATCAGATAACACTTTTTTATAAGAGCCAAGCAATTTTATGTGTGGTTTATCATCAGGCATTGTTTTCATTGATTTATTAACTCTTCTGTTGAGAGAATCTTTTGGAACCAAATATTCATTAGCAGCTTTATGTAATGTCATTCTTTATTTTTGACAGCTTGGATAGCTAATTTCATATTGCTTTCATCCCAACTTTCACGATATGTTTTTCGTTTCTAATTTCTAACCATCATAAAAACCATAAAATGTTTAAAAAAATTTGTATTTGATTCACGTGTGATTAAAACGAAAATTTATTTTAGCCGTTTTTTAATTAAAATTAACTAAGAAATGTTACCCTCCCCTAACCCCGTGAATTATATACACCTCCGCCAAATTTTTTTGATTTTTCGGAGTATATATTAGCGTATCTAAAAATTAAAACAACTGAATAATGGACTGTCTCATCTTTCCCACAAAGACTGTATGTTAAAAACATAAAATTCTTACCTTACAAATCAAATTAAGTTTTCTTTTCTTTTTGGGGTATGAATATTAAAGAAATCTTTTTTAAAAAAAAGTAAAAAAAGCACGACACTAGTACATCTAAATATTTATCAAGAATATGAATTGCATTGAATATGTCTTCACTAAAAAACGCGTTAAAAAAAATAATGGCTTTATTAAGTTTCAAAAATACAAGTTATTTTGTCATCAAACAAACTAAACATTCCAAAAAACAGGTGAATAAGGCTTAGCAAGTACAACCACAAACTACATGCCTAATATTAATGAAGGACTATAATGATTACTATCTCCAGAAAGGATAAAAGAAAGTTGTCTCATCTTTCCCGTTGTCGCATGTTGCCCCGAATTACCCGAATGGGATAATATTGGCGCAATATCGGATATCTTGGCCAAGATTAGCCAAGATACCCAATATCGCGCCAATATTGTTTGCTACTTGGGGATATTATTTTTAAAGAAATATAAAAAATGTGAGTTTTTATTCAACTAAATTAGAGAATTTGAAATTTATATAAAAGAGTATATTTATTTTTAAAATAATTTTTTGACTATATATTTCAAATATATTGAACAAAAAAAAAAAAAAGTCTGATTTTTTCGTTTAAATTTAATGACTTCTCTAAATAAAAGGAGAAAATAATTGTATTTTTTTTGTTTATATATCAGCAGAAAAAATGTTCCACCGAGTTTCACAAATATATATGTATATATATATATATATATATATATATATATATATATATATATATATATATATATATATATATATATATATATATATATATATATATATATATATATATATATATATATATATATATATATATATATATATATATATATATATATATATATATGTATATATATATATATATATTCCAGTTAATTATCAACTCTACTTTAGGAATATAAAAGAATTACTGAGGTCTGCTGCGGTATTGGAAATTATTAAAGAAAAACAAATGTTAATGATTTCCTAAAAACCTTGTTTTTCGCCATTTTGCTTAGAACTTTATTATATCATAACAAATAAAATTGGTGGGAAACTTAAATTTAAGTTTTTTGCTTGTAGAACTTGTTATAATATAGTTTTTAAATCATAAATATTAAATATAGTTTTATAAAACGTGCTTTTGTCATTATACTATTTAGAAGTTTGTTAAAATATTTATTGACAATTTTAAAGAACGATTTTTCGAGAAGTACAACATGTTTGAAAAAGATTAATTGAACAACTTTAGTATTTCCTCTAATATAAAGTTACCTAAGTAATATTTGTTATTACAGGATGTAACAATGTGAAAATTGATAAAAGTCATAACAAAGTAAAATTTGAAACAGTGTAAAGTAAAAAAATTATGTAATGTAATTTAAAGTGTTTCTGATATATTAGTTTTATTATATTGATGGTTCTTAAAAACGATAACAATGAAAATATATACATCTTACTCAATATGTACGTGAATTTGGAGTTAATAAAATAAAATTATGAAAGGATTTACTTAATGAAATAAAAAATACTGAAAAAATTCGCAATTAAAACTTAAATAAAGTAAAGCTTGCTTTAGTTATATTTATTTCAAAAGTGAAGAAAAAACTAGAACAAAGTGAACAAAACTATAATACATTTATACAAAAAGAATATCGTTGGCTTCAAAGAAATCTTATGAACAATAAAAATAGACTTTTTGGTTCTAGAAGGCCCCATAAACAATGGAGTGTTCTTTGAGAGCGAAGCAAAAGAAACAAAATAAAAGAACAAACCACTGAACATCATTAAGCTCTATTTTTAGCTTTTGCAAAAAGTGCAAATGCTGCTAGAGAAAAAAAAAAAACCCTATTTAAAAAAAATATATATCTAATGTTTTAGAGATGGAAAAAATTGATGAAACTTTGGATAACACCTTTCCCATTAATATGAGTGTAGAGGAAGCTCTTGCATTAAAAATGAATACTGATCTCAGCGATAAACAATATCAAATGATCAAAAACTTATGTACATATTTATCCTACCTTGCAAGATATTTTTGTGAAAAAATTGAAATGCTATCCTGAGAATATACATTTTGCTGAAATTTCTGCAAAGTGTACTCTTCAAAGCATGTTAGATCACACTGTGAGTAGAACAACAGAAATGATTTATACAGCAAATTTTGGTCAAAGTGACGAAATATTTGGAGTTTTATATGGAAAGATTGGTTTCAATGGAGCATCAAGCCAAACTATTTATAAACAGAAATAAGATACAAGCAACGCAAGTATAGAACTTAAGCAGGAAGAAAATCTTTTCAGTATAACTTTTGTGCATTTATACTTCTATGTAAGTTGATATTTGAATATTCTATCGGATTTTCGACCCACCTATATTGAATAACAATTGATTTTTTAGGTTAATAATGTTTTTTTCATAATAAAAACAAAAAAATAGTGCAAGAAAAAATTGTCAATTTTAAATTATATCAAAAAATTATAAAACAATAACATTGTTTAAAGATAGTTTAAGTAATTGTAAAACATCTGAAGGAAATGCTTTATGATTTGTTTGGGGTGATGTTCATTTACGCAGTGATGAAATAACAGGATCACTGGAAACAAAAATCTATTGATAAGATTAGTATTTGTTGCTTTTCTGGATGTTTATCGGCTGAAATTTTTGCGATAAGATTTGAAATCTTTATTTCTAGCTTCTTGAGCTTCCTTTCACATAAGTCCGATGGGTAATGTAAGGTTTTTCAATTGTGTTATGTCCATGTATCAATTCTATGTGAACTGATTGAGTTGTAATACCATGGAAAAAAGGACACATATAGTCTAACAGTGTCAAAACAATAATCCTTGAATTTTAAGCTGTCTATTTCGTATCCTGAAGAGTGTGTTACTAAGATAATGTAAATTCTGAATATAGGGTTTTGATCAATACCCAGAATTTCAGCTGTTTGTTCATATGCTGCAAAAGCACGCTTCGAGGTATTACCACTATTGTTTGTTCCAGAACCACCACTTCTTTTAGGGAAATCAACAACAAGTCCCATTTTGTTCATAAAATCTATCTGAATCTTTTGTTTAACTAGAGATCCTTTTTCTTTGTGTTCTTTAGATCTTGCTTGTCACTTTTTTATTTCTTTTTTTTATGCAATGTGCAAAACCATCTCAAAAAATTGAATCCATGTATGAAGAATGGAAAGACCATATTTGAACTCTCCATTAGTGTAATCTATATTAAGGGTATCGAGGCTATTTATATTTTTTGGAGAGACACCATACACAGAACAGCATTAGTATGAGTCAGTTTTCTCCGATAATATCGTTTGAACCTTCCCATCAATCATTGTTAGTTCAATATTACAATTCACTTCAATAGAAGAACCGCGAACATCTAATATTTCTGAAGATATATTGAAATTTATTAAGCTGAATTTAAAGACGTTAATTTTAGACATGCTGTTCAACGATTTGTTTAATTCTATAAGAAAAAGTAGAAATCAGCAAACTATACTGTTAAAAATGTTGAAAAAAAGTATGTAAATTGGCTTAATGAATATTTAATTGTCAGAAAAAACAACAACAAGCCAACTGCAAGTAGACGTGGTCAAAAACCAGTTGCATTTGATAATAGTTCTATCAAAACTAAAAAACGGCGTGTATCTTGCTTAATTGAATCCCATTTATCCAGTGAATTATTTTTTGCTGCTAATAAAAAATTTAGAGATGAATCTATTATTAGTGCTGCCAAGAATATTTTAAATATTTCAGCACTGGCTTTAATAATTGATGCCAGTCTGACAAAAACTTCCTACCAATTGATTAGAAGCGGAGCTTTGGAGAAAGAATATAACCTCTACTCCGCTTACAATTATGTCAGAGATGCAAAATTAAAATGTTTTCCTTCAAACATAACCGTGTAAGACTATTCAGCCTCCTTTAAAATATTTAATGATTCATACTTTGTAAAGAATCTGTGCAGTTCATGAACTTGTGCGGAGGCACTTGAAAATGAACGACAAAGCAATAAAAACAATGATACTCACGTGTAAGGCTGGTTGTGATGGTGCTACTGGCCAAAGCATTAAAAACAAGTTTTATCAGAACTTGACATGAACAGATTTTCAAAGTGTGAAGAATCATTATTTATTACTTGTCTAGTCCCATTGGATTTGACTGGATTTAACAACAGTAACGAAAAGGTACCTATTTGGAAACATAAAAAATTGTCTTCCACAGCCTATTGTGGACCCATAAGATTTGCTTACAAAACGGAATTGAAGGAATCTGTGATCAAAGAAGATTAGTACATTAAAAGTGAGATAGAAAGCTTGGGTATGATTTTGAATACTAAGATTGTTTTTTTGGAGAAATTTATGAATGTCTAAGTTTAATAAAACCATATCTAAATAATTCTTAAAACTAATATTTTGTACTTAAAAGTTTAATGTTATAATATAAATGCCACATGGACTACTAACTCTTGTTAGTAATTAAGTTACTACAAGTGTTAGTAATTAAAATTAAAAGGAATTAACTTACCGTTAGTGTTAAAATTTAAATTACTGACAACTACCGAAAATATGTTGTTTATATGCTATGCAAATTAAGGTAGCCATAGCAACCAAAAATAAACAACTCATATGAATTGTGGATCTCATTTTAATACATACTCCCAATATTGTGTACTTAGCGCAGATAAAATATTGCTAAAACAACGTTAATGTAAAAATGAGCTGTTGCTATGCAAAGTTCAGTACCATAGCAACCAAGTTAAAACATATATTATATCTGGTTAAAGTTAAAACATATATTATATATTATAACGGGAATTTAAGGGGACGAGCAATCAATAATTTAAACCTTGATTGAAGCATCATATAGCTTAAATATATATAAGACAGCACATGGCATTTTATAGTAATTATTAGTTATAGTGCGGCAAAAAATAAATTTCTTAAAGATTTTTTTTTTAATCTCTGATTTTCAAACTATAACTGAGATAATATGCTATGCAGTAGCGTACCGACAAAAAATTGGCCCCCGCGCAAAAGTTTAATCCGGGCCCCTAAATTACTTCGTTTCTATTCCCTTCCCCCTCCCCCCCCACCTTGCCTTTACCTTCCTTCTAGACAAATAAGCTATACATGAAAATAAAAAACTGTATTCTAAAACACAAAAGAATGATATATTATCATTAATGACAAAAAGTTTTGTATGTATAGTATGTAGAAGTTTTAACGAAATTGTTTTTTTCGTGCCTTCATAGCTGCAAATTGGTTTATCACATCTTTTAAATCTAATTTAGCTGCTTCTTCTGCTTCAATAGCTAATAAACTTAACAAAGACAAACGGTTTTGTGCCATCGTTGTCCTTAAATGCGTTTTTTTTATTTTTAATGTGCTGAAAGATCTTTCTCCAGTTGCTACGCTAACGGGTAATGTCAAATATAGCGTAAGTGCTGCAATTACCGGTACCGGGCCTGGGGTAATATCAAACTGACGGCCCCCCTCAGGGCTTAGGGCTTCAGACATATGAATAATAGGGTAAGGTGGGGCAAGAAGCCTACCATAAGCAATTTCGTCATTTTTTCACTGATCCAATAAACGTATCTAGAAATTTATGTTACCATTATTTCAGATTCATAATAAACTTAAGTATCTAAAGTTATTTTCTTAATGGCTACTCGAGTTTTAATGGAAATATGCTTTTTATAAACTGCTATAGAGTGGGCCTTTTGCCCTATTGCTGGGGCAAAACGCCCCTACCCTGGGCCCTTTACCCCAAACGTTAATAGCTTGAAATATTCCTTTTTTACAATAAAAATTTTTTGCAACAATACACTTTTTACTAGTCACAACATATTTGTGTGTAAAAATGTCCAACAAAAGTTTTAGTAGAACACTTAGCACCATAATATTAGCAAGTAGCACCATATATGCTATCATATGACAATGGCAAACAGCACCGTAAAATTAATAGTGCTAAAAAGAGCTAAAAATTTATAGACTAAAAAGATAGCTATAAAAACTAATTTATTGAGCTGAAAAACACAGCTAAAAGCTAATTCATAGAGCTTAAAAGTTGCTAAAAAAACTAATTCATAGAGCTAAAAAGATATCTAAAAAAATAATTCATAACCCAAAAAGACAGCTAAAAAACTAATTCATACAACTAAAAAGACAGCTAAAAAACTACAGTAAGACTAGTTGAATTGATTATGCCTATTGGCAGTAAAAGCGGACAGCAGTGTCATCAGGACCACAGCCGTCGTGGTACCAGTTGAGACATTCTGGGCATTGCTGCCAGTCATCAATGGGTGGTTCGTTAAATTTTACCACACATGCAACATGGCGTATCATCACTGTTAGTAACAGAACCTACACATCTTTGTTCTTTTGACCCTTTTCTAGTCACGTTAGCATTCGATGCGTTACTTTTGATTGTCCTTTTTGATTTTGTTCTCGCATATTGCTTCCTTTTCCCGGTTTCTTTGTCATCTCCACTTTTCGTTCTCTTGGATTTGTCTGCGATTACATCGATTTCGTCTTCATCATTTTCCTCATTATTATTTTCAACTACTACTTGCTTGTTCTGTTTTGTCTTCTTTGCATTTGCTTCAATTAACATTGCTTTATAAGGACTAGAAGTTATTACAGTTGCTGCTTCGGTTTTTCGTTTGCGACTGCGTACATTCTTTATCATTGGAATAGGGCTTAGTTCTGATATAATCTGCAATGCTTCGGATAAACCAGGATGTTTTATCTAGTTGATTTTCATCAGACTCATTGCTATCTCCTGTTGCAATCCTATCAGTCTCCATCACATTACCCGATGCTTCATCATCCACCGCATTGCCGGCTTCTTCATTCGTATTTGTAGATTCACTTGTTTCGTTTCTAGCTAATAATGCTCTTTCCATCATTTGGATGTGTTTAACAAGATCTTGTTCAATTTCAATAGAAAAAGAATTCAATAGAAGCTTTATGCAAAGACATACTATTTTTTACTGAATCTAAAGCCCGTTGTAAACCTTCTGCTCCATAACTTCCTCTTTTTGTCTTCCTTTTGTAATTTCTAACCATATCTATAAATAAAATAAAATTAAAATTTAAACATTCTACTTAAATAATGCAAGGGGTTAAAAGCTCAGGATGGGCCTTTTGCCCCATTAACAAACTGGGCTTTTTGCCCCAAAATGGTCGGTGCAAAAATTGATAAAAACATATTATTCTGTGGTACAAAGAACGTTATGTAAATAATCAATACATAATTTGTACGCTTACAAATACATAAACTCATTTAAATATTCAACTAAGTTTAACATAAATCTACAAAAAATTTTCAAAATTACGCAAAAAATCAAAATGTCCTATTCTTATTACCTGTCAAGTCTTCAATATTCTGTTAAAAATTATATTTCGACTAAAAGTTCACCAAAATTCGCTCGCAACACTGTTACACATTTATTATTCATACTACAAAACAATAATTATAATATTTTACCTAAGTTCTTTATAACTGCAGGATGGGCCTTTTTCCCCACCTGGGCCTCTTGCCCCACCCTACCATACTACTTTTGATACAAATAATTTTTTAATTTGACTATATACAGTATTTTATTTACAAGTATATTTTAAATACAATACAGTAAAAAATTATATATAATTTAACTAAAACAAAATTAAAATATATAAAACCTGTAAGTAAGATTAAAACTTTCCTCGCTTTCCTACTAGCAAAATCAGTAATTACACTGTCAAAATTGATCTTTTTTGCTAAATCATACTCCATCGCTAAAATTTCCAAGCCAGAAACTCTACCTTGCGTCATTGTTGATCTTAGATCATTTTTTATAAGCGCCAGTCTGCTAAAAGACCGTTCAGCTTGTGCGTCTGTAACTGGTAATGTACAAAAAAATTCTCAGGCCAATACCAATACATGTTGGGGAAAAGACTTATAAGTGTCAGGTCGTTGATTTTATTTAGAAGAAGAAAGGGGTCCAAATCATTTTTGACGTTAACATCATGGATAAGTTTCAAATGCAAAAGCTCATCAATCAGCTCCATGGAAACATCATCCTTGTATTTATTCACAAAATCCTTACTCCTTCGGCGAATTTCTTCCTCTTCGTAATGATTATACTTTCAGAGAAAGTTAAAAGTTTCGTCAATTTCATATGTAGCTTCATATCGTCTACTGATATTACCTATAATGCAGTCCAATAATATATAAAAAACGTTTTGTTTAAAATTATTTTCAGAATTTGATAGAGAAATTTCATCAGGTGTCTCATCAGCAAATCGCTTCCTAATTTTTCGTCTAGGTTCTGGAAGTTCTTCAGAAATGTTTGAGGTGTTTGCAACTAATTTACTCTCCACCATAATAGAATCCCATTTATCTCAAAGAGTTTTTAATTCATCAATTAGTTGTTTGATGTTGGTCACTTCTACATCCAATGTAGCATTCCGTGCTTGCAAAACAAGATTGGTGTAATTGATAGCAGTAAGTACTTTGAAACATATAGCGGACATCAGAATGCATTCAAACGATTCCATATATGAAATAATCCCATTTAGATCAGCACGATTTTCTATAGACAAATTTAGGTTCCTTATATCAGCTACTGATTTGATTATACCAGGAAGGTGGGTTGCGAATGGCTTAATGCAGTCCACTCTAGCTGACCAGCGCGTTTGGGACATGCTATGAAGAGACGAACCAATATATTTTTTTTAAATTTCCCATTTTTGAGGACTGCTACTAAATATGTTATACAGTTTTTGCACTATCCCAAAGAAAGTTATCACTTGAGGACAACATTCAGTAGCTTGTGCACCGCATAAATTCAGACTATAACAAGCACAGGGAGAGTAAGTAGCAAGTGGATAATGTTGAAGAATTCGAGCTTGTGCTCCCTTGACTGAACCTTTCATATTACTCCCATTGTTGTATCCTTGTCCACGACAGCACATCAGTGGTATTTTATGTTTCTGAAGAGTAGAAGTAAATATATTTGCAATATCTTCACCAGTTTTTTTATTGCAATCTACAAATTCCAGAAATCTCTCTTTTACCTCATATTTTCCTGTCAATTTGTCCTGTAAGACGTATCTTAAAATAAAAACATTTTGCTCAATATGAGCTGTATCAGGCGTTGCATCCACAATCATTGAAAAATATTTGCATTTCTCCCTCTCATCTAATATCACATCTGTGACTTTATCTGCACAGCACTGAATAAACTCATTCTGGATATCATTTGACAAATAATGTGCTTGCATTCGCTTATGGCTTTGTTGAGAAGCTTTTACTTTTTCGAGATGATTATGTAGAATGGAATCGTAATAACCAATGAGTTCCATAATTCCCAAAAAACTCCCATTTTTGGGGTCACCAATTAGATGACTATCGCCTCTAAATGCAAGACCTCTTTCACCCAAAAACAAGATAACATCTAATGCTCTACGAAGTATTTGCCTCCATCTTTCCACTTCTGTCTTAATATTATCATTTAGTAGAAAATTGATAGTTGTATTATCTCTGAGATTTTCTTCTAATCGTCTCCATTCTACATAACACATCTTATGCCCACTGCTGGATTGATGATGAGGAATTTTTTCATAAAGTTTCTTCCATTTATTTTTCTTGGGCTTGGAATATCCTGTAGGCAGAGATAATTCCGATCGATAGATTTCTGGCATTTTAGAGAAAAGTCGGCAGGGAAAACAGTAAAGTGCATTCTTCGTCTTACTCCACGTTAGCCAATCTCGTGGAATTTTTTCGCCATTTGGCATGGCAATGTGAAGTAACGTGCGCGGAAATGATTTAGGCAATGCATCTTTTGGAAATTTTGTTGGGTGAGCAATGGGTCCATGATGAACAAATTTTTCTATTTGTTCAGCAGTGCAAAATAATTCCTTAATTAAACCAATATCATAGTTATTTGATGGAACTAGTTGGACATCATCTGCCTTGACTTGTAATTCTTCTAGCCTTGCAGTTGATGTCTTTGAAAGAATATTTTTATTTTCGTATATTACATTCTCTTTCACATCAGCACTAATAACTTTCCTATTTAACAATTCATCTTCCTCAATTGGCACTGGCTCTATTTCAACATTTGAGAGTTGTGACTTCATCTTGCACATCTGATCCTCAAAAACACCATCAATACGATTACAATTTATAAATCCAAAAGACACAATTGTACTTTGACCCTTCTTGGCTGATTTTTCTCGAGCAATCTTTTCTTTTCTTTTTCGAGCACCAAATTTATGCTGGTAATGATCCATAGCTGCATGTAGTAGGCTGCCTATGCGAGGTCCTGTAACAATAGAACAAAAATTTATTTGTTAAGTTAAAAAGTAAACTGACAAATTAAAATAAATGACAATTAATAATTGTTAAAAGTTAAAATAGAAGTTCAGTTTAATGTACAGTACAGTATATACTGTATAAATAAGATAGACATATGTATATAATATATATATATATATATATAACTTTATATATTAAATTATATATATATATATATATATATATATATATATATATATATATATATATATATATATATATATATATATATATATATATATATATATATATATATATATATATATATATATATATATATATATAAATATATATATATATATATATATATATATATATATATATATATATATATGAATATATATATATATATATATATATATATATATATATATATATATATATATATATATATTATTTAAATGAAGAAAAACAACATTATAATAGTACTTAAAGTTTCGTGCCTTCCGGCAATCATCAGCTATTTATTACAAATTAAAAATTAAAAATTAACGTTCAAAAAACGAATCAAAATTTTACAGTAGAACGAGTTCTGACGTAATTTGAAAAGGCGCAATCATTTAATCTCCAGTATCAAACGAAGATAACAGGAATTTATTTAAATGTCTACATTTAGATAATATTTCGTCTTTTTTATTAAGCAGGTTGTTTCCATTAAAAGATAAAATTTCTAACTTCTCATGAAGACAAAGTTTGCAGGTTTTATATATATATATATATATATATATATATATATATATGTATATATATATATATATATATATATATATTTATATATATATATATATATATATATATATATATATATATATATATATATATATATATATATATATATGTATGTATATATATATATATATATATATATATATATATATATATATATATATATATATAGTATTATATATATATATATATATATATATATATTTATATATATATATATATATATATATATATATATAAATATATATATATATATATATATATATATATATATATATATATATATATATATATATATATATATATATATATATATATATATATATATATATATATATATATATATATATATATATATATATATATATATATATATATATATATATATATATATATATATATATATATATATATATATATATAGGCCTATTATATATATTATATTATATTATATATTTATATTATATATATACAGGCCTATTATATATATATATATATATATATATATATATATATATATATATATATATATATATATATATATATATATATATATATATATATATATATATATATATATATATATATGTATATATATATATATATATATATATATATATATATATATATATATATATATATATATATATATATATTATAAAGCATGGCATGAGCAAGGAACTTACGAAAAACCTGCGGGCTGGTGCCCTATATTTATTTTTTAAGTTTTAGAGTCTATTAGTCTCTGTTTTTACTCTCAAAAGCGTATTTTCATTGAATAAATTAAATTAATTATAAAGATTAGATTTATCCTATCAATATTACATAGTAAATTAATTTATTTATCTAACTGATGAAGTGATGCAGGCACAATGTTGTTTGATGGGGATTGGCTAATTACCTGGAGACTGGGACCTGATAGACTAAGAGACCGATGGTGATGGGCCCTGGCCCGTAGGGGGTCGGACTCGGGGAAAATACCCCCTCTGGCCCCCTCTTGTCGGGCCTGAATATGTTATTGTTTTTGATTTGTGCAAATCCAAAATACTGTCCACATCTTTAAGCTCCATTTTGAAAGTGTTTTTAAACAAAACCATTTGATTTGGAAAGGCATCAGATATATCTATCGGATATTTATTTTGCAAATTTGTTGCATGTGTAAATATTTTGTCAGAATCTAATAATATTATATTTTTGGGATTTAAAAATGAAAAATAGCTACTGTTTTCAGGGAAGTAAAACGAGAATCTATCTGATTTGTAATAATATCTATAACTGTGTTAAATACATCAACTTTAAATTGATGTTCAGCCGTTTCAAAACGAAAATTTACACCACCGTCATCAAACAGTTTTTTTGTTTGTTTTATTTGTGATTGTTTAAAAGTTGGAACTATATTCCACTTTATAGCAAGAGCTTTTGCTTTTGCAAGAATATCATCAAAATTATTGCGCAGTGATTTTATTTCTTTTATTCCAGTTTCTAATAATGAACAAACTTTATCCAAATCCATATTTTTAGATTGTAATAATTTTGAAACGATATTTAATGGTGCTAATATTTCAATAATTAACACCAAAATGCAAAGAAAATCTAAACAATCCATTTTCTTTCTTAAACCGATCGCTTGTGCTATTTCTGCTTTTTTATTGCTTTCCAAAATAATTTTAGATAAAGCTTTCATTACGTCTACATATCTTTGTTTTATGGCTATACAAGATGATAAACGAGACGCCCAACGTGTAGGATTTAATTTTTTTAACGTTACTTCTGATTCTCCTGTTATTTTTGATAATATGTTGCACCTATTTATGCTAATACCAAAAAATGTATACATTTCTTGTATACTAGAAAAGCAGTTGCTAATATCTGGCACCCCATTCATAGCATCATTTATTACTAAATTTAAATTGTGGGCCGCGCAATGAACAAATATTACGTTTTTTTCAATTTCTTTTATTCTTGTTTGTACTCCAGAGTAAATTCCACTCATGTTGCTTGCCCCATCATAACCTTGTCCCCTATATTTTTTCAAATCAAGACCAAATGATTTTAGTATATTAATAATTTGATTTAATATAGCACTTGCCGATTGATTGTTAACTTTAAAAAAACTATATAAATTTTTCTTCAATTTTTATTAGGAGAGGAGATCCATTTATGTTATAACAAATTTTAACAAATCGAAAGGAAATACTAAGTTGGTCTCTTTTTGATAAATCTTAAGTAGTGTCGACAATCATTCAAAAAAAAGGAGCTAAATTAATATCATTGATAATTTTTCTTTCTAAATTTTTTGACAAAAGGCAAATAATTTCATTTTGAATTTGAGGCGATAAGTAATTAACATGGCCACGAGGCAAAGATATCACTTCTTTCAAAACAATATCATATTCCGCTAATAGTTGAACATCTGATAAAAAATTACCATTATAAATATCTTCAAGTGAACTATTTTGCCCTCGAAAAGAACCACAATTTTTAGCTAATTTTAATGTTATTTTAGTAAGTCTTTCTAAAACTTTTGCCCAAAATGTTTGTTCCTTTTGAATACTATTGAGTAACATAGTATCTATTATTTTTTCCTCCTTCCATTGTTTCAAAATAAAAAAAGTATTTATGTGAACCTCAGAAATTTCATGTTTCTTTATTTTTTTTGAAAGTCCTTGCCAGTCATTTATACCTCGTATCCAACCACTATTTTTTTTCTCGCTTGAAAATAACCAACAAGGTTGACAGTAAACTAAGTTTTTGTTTGGTGAGTAGCATAACCAAGTATTTTCAATAGATATTCCTGATTTTGTAACATTTTTATAGTAATTTATTGAGAAAGAACGATTTCTATCATCTTTAGGAAAAGATCCTTCAGGACGACAAGGACCGACAGATAAAATGAGTTGTTTTTCTTCTACCGTTATAACATCTTTGAAATTTGCAAAATCAGAAGGGTATTGCTCACAAATAATTTCAGATAAATCACATATGTTTTTAACTTCTGCTTTTTTTAGCGGTACTTTAGCTATATTTGACATAATTGATATATCTATTTCAGAATACTTTTCGGTCGTATTGGCACTTTCATCTAGCATTCTATTAATATTTTCCAATTATACTGTGTTTGAAGTTGAAGCAAAAAAAGATGTCAGTCTTGGTATTTTTAGCATCTGTTTTGCAAAACTTTCATTAGCTATTTCTTTATTTTTTCTCTTTCTGAAACCACTTGTTAAACTTTTTTCCTCTTCTTTTTTCTTGTTATTTATTTTCACAGTTGTCTTTTAATAAACAAAATAATTAAGTTTTTGTAAATAAATAGACATTAAAATAATAATAAAATCAAAACACCTAAATTACAAAACACAAATAAAAAACAGCAACTAAATTCAAATACAAGACAAACAGTTTACTATATATCAAGTTATTAATTTAAAGCTATTTTAAAAACTATTTTAAGAACTTTCGTAGCGCCGATTAAAGCTGGTTGAGGTTGCACACGTCATTTAACGGCTTGAATGATTAATTATTTCATGTTTTATATCTTATTTTATACTTTCTTACTGTTTTATTGCTGTTTTTTGTAATATTATTTTCTTCTTTTTTATGAAACATTTAAATGTTTCATAAAAAAATTCAATATAAAAATAAACTACTATTTCAATATAAAAATAAACTACTATTATTTATAAAATAAAATACAATTTTCAAAGTCGCAATTATGAAGTCGTTACAATTTAACGCAAAATACGTTAATTAAGCTACTTAAATAATTAAGCGATTTAAAAAAAAAAAACAATAATTTACTCGCTTTTTAAAAATTGCAATAGTTTTCCAAGTGAACGCCTTTTTTTTAAACAAAAACAAAAAACCAAACTTAATTACGTAAATTAAAGTAAAACGAAATAAGAGAATAAAAAAATAAATAAAAATATTTTTATTATTAAGTTTGGTTTTTTGTTTTTGTTTAAAAAAAAGGCGTTCACTTGGAAAACTATTGCAATTTTTAAAAAGCGAGTAAATTATTGTTTTTTTTTTTTAAATCGCTTAATTATTTAAGTAGCTTAATTAACGTATTTTGCGTTAAATTGTAACGACTTCATAATTGCGACTTTGAAAATTGTATTTTATTTTATAAATAATAGTAGTTTATTTTTATATTCGTAGATATAATAAAATAAAATGTTGCTCACTATTCAAAGAATTTGTCAAGATTATTAACTACATAATAATGTACAAAGTGTAAAATATATGTTTTGTATGTATGTTAAATGATACGCATGTTATTTATCGTACTGACACTTTTTTTTAATTTTTTCTTTGTTGCCTTGGACCCCTAATAACTCTGGGCCTCCCCGCGGCTGCGGGCCCTTCGCTACGCTACTGATGCTATGACATATTTATTTCACACATTGGTTTTTCTTATCTCTAATTACTCTAGAATAACATGTACTAGTTATTTGTTTCAAAAACGTAGATGTAATTGAAATATAACACAGCGTTAATGTCACCGTAAATTACTTATTTGAATATTTTTTATTTTTTTCATTTCAATATTCAAATGTTTAGAGTCCTGGTAACTAAGGGGTTTACTATAAATAAATTATCAATAAATTTCACGTAATATATTTAGATTCTAAAATTAAACAAGTTTTCAAGATTAGACAACAAAATTTGTGTGTGCGTATGCTTTAATATAGCACAGTTTATCTTTGTTATGGAATCTTCACGTGGAACAGTTACATCATCTTCAGGAAGGTATTTTTTTTTAATATAACTATATGTAAAATCTGATTGTTATACAAATCTGTGATGTACATTGTATAAGTAATGAGTTTTAATAATTTGATTGATATGATTATTAATATAATAAATTAACTGAAAAATGTTTTATTCTTTAGTTCAATGCAATGGACTCAGCTGCATGATTACACCTTATTGATAAAAGTTTTGATCTTCGAGCTATGGCAGTTTTAAGGTGGTTCTAAGAAAGAGGAGACCCAGCCAACATTGACAGACGGGTACCGTATGGTTTTTGTCTGGGCTTACAGGAACGGGATTTTGACGGGTAAGTATTATGGTTTCCGGACGGCTCCCATATAGTAACCATATTTGCTTGATTAGGTTTTATCTGGTTTTTATTATGGCCAAAGAATATGGGGGTATGACGGGTTTCCCATATGGTTACCAGAAGGTTTAAACTGTTAATGAAAAAAATCATAACAAAACTTACTCCATGGTTGCCATTTAGTTTTCGTATTGTGCGAGAAATAAACTTAAAAATCTAACTTTTATGCATTATATTTTTTGTATAGATTATATTTACACTGTAATTAAAGCCAAATTTTTTTTAATGTATTTTTTCGCTGTGAAACTCCAAGACGCATTATATTTTTTGTATAGATTATATTTACACTGTAATTAAAGACAAATTTTTTTTTAATGTATTTTTTCGCTGTGAAACTCCAAGACGCATTATATTTTTTGTATAGATTATATTTACACTGTAATTAAAGACAAATTTTTTTTAATGTATTTTTGCGCTGTGAAACTCCAAGACTTTTTAATATTTCCTTTATTTAAATCAAGTAAATATTAAAACAATTTAATAAATATTTATTACCATCATAAAAGAATTTTTTTATGTATTTTTTTAAAAATAAATTTACAAAGTTTAACATTTTTGTTTAACATATGTTCCATTAACTATTAAACATGTAGTAACTATTCCAATAAGACATTCTTTGCATTATTTTTAAAATGATCAAATTATAAAGTTTTGTTTCTGCTAGTGATTGTAATAAATGCTTTGAGTTTAATCAAAATATTGGTTTTATCAGAAAAATTTAAAAAGAGAAAACAAGCGAATGTTGTGATGGAAAATTTAAGTATCACTATCCCAGTGGGAAAAAAGACATCTTTAGACGAATAAAAGGCGTCTTTTATATGACTTGTAATGTCTTTTTATAATCAGCCAAATTAAAGATGTGGAAAGACGTCTGTTAAAAAGACGTCTTCAAAATAGAGATCGAAAAGACGTCAATCGGTTGTTAATAAAACCAAAAAAAGGTTGATAATAAAACCAAACTTAATTACGTAAATTAAAGTAAAACGAAATAAGAGAATAAAAAAATAAATAAAAATGTTTCATAAAAAAGAAAAAAATAATATTACAAAAATCATTATTTGCTTAAGAAAATTAAAATTAATTATTGCCAATAGAACTTAAAAAAATTGGTTTTAACCCACAGTATCACAATTACGATATCTTTGTTACGTTCTGATTGGCCCGATTTTGTTTACAAAATACTTTTATATAACTTTTATGTGAAACGTTTTTGCATAGGAAATTTAATTAAAAATTAACTTTTTTCGGTAAGCGGGTTTATTTAATAATTTATATAATAAAGTAATATATTATGTATAATATACATAATACAAATGCATATATATATTATAGTATATAATATCTATATAGTATAAAATAATATATATATTATAGTATATATTATATATATGCCATCATGTTTTTAACATGATGGCATATACACCTTTTTTTAAATTAATAATAACTCATTAATTAAAAATAATCGAAGCATAATACTTTAAGATAACATGGATGATATTCCATAGTTTTTACTGTCTAAATTTCTCATTTTTGGTAAAAATGGACTTACGTCCCTTTTTTATAATGGGTGCAATTTAATTATGTATAAATGTTGTTTTTAGAATCTGAATATGAAAGTACTATATCATCAGCAAAAGAATCATTGGCTTACATGTCTGGCGGTTAGTCATTAAATCCCATGTTTCTTTAAAACCATTTGCAATGTGATTTGTTTGCTGTAAACTAGGCTCATGATGTTATTTTTCATATTTTATGTTGTTCCATAACTTCTTACTTCAGTCAATTTTATATTATTAACTGATTGACCTTAATATTACAAATTTTGTAAAAGTATCTGGTCTTCAAAGTTTCAGTTGATGGAAAACCATGAATTTACGAAAGAGGCTTTAATTTGTTAGATGAATAGCCGCAAATGAAACTTTGAAGACTTTTTAATTTTAGACTTTTTATCTAGGTGATATATATATAAATTATGATTAACTAGATAGTTTTATAATTTGTGATCGTTTAATTTAACCGTTTAAAGATAATTAAAAGTTTTTTTTTTGTTTATAAAAATAATTATTTCTGAGTATAATGTTTTGACCAATCTCCTGCTAATATTCTTGACTATCATTCATATGTCATAATTTACTATTATTTTTTCTCAGAAACAGCTGTATTTCCAATTGAACCGACTTCAAAAAAAGGTAAACTTTTTCACATTTTTTTAAATATATATAAATATATTTTGTATACATTGTATTTTTCGACATTGTATTTTTTATTTTAGTTACAACAATAATTATACTTACGTAAGAATAATTATACTTTTGCGAGAGCCGTAAATTGCTCCCGTAAACCGTTTTAGGGGAGTGAAGGGCGAGAGCGAGAGTTAAAGCTCTCGCTTCTCGCCGAGGCCTGTATATGTATATATATGTAAATGTATAAGTATATATATATATATATATATATATATATATATATATATATATATATATATATATATATATATATATATATATATATATATATATATATATATATATATAATTGTATATGTATATATATTATATGTATATATATAACTGTTGCTACTTAAGCAGTATTTATTTGAGTTATCAAAATGTGTACATTGTCAAGTTTGAACATGACAATGTAAGTCTGAAAAGAGGCACCTGTTAACACACAAAAAACTTGGAAGAAAACTGCTAAATGACTCAAGTTTTAGTGTAGCGCATCTAACCATTTTGCAGCTGTAGGACACAAGGGTAGTGCTTTTATATAAGATGTTTGTTTAAGTTCAACAATGTGAACGATTTAGATTAATCAAATAAGCACTACGTTAAAGGACGCATGTTTTGGGTATAATGATTTTTAGCGACAAATCGAATTATATGTCTTAATATTTTTTTATTTAAAGTATATTACCATGCTGCATAGAAAGCTTGAAATAAGTAGAAATTGTTTAATAATATTTATGTAAATAACTTGATCCTTTTCAGTGATAATTTATATCTGCATATAATCATTTTTAGATCCCTTTGAGAAGATACGGTTTCCACTAAGCGATGCTGGTAAGGTTGTTTTGAGGTCTAGTTTTTTAGATTTGATATATATTTTTTGACTCTTTTTTTTCTATTCACAGAAATTCAATGGAATTCTTATTTAGTTG
Source organism: Hydra vulgaris (assembly GCF_022113875.1). Classification (NCBI taxonomy): domain Eukaryota; kingdom Metazoa; phylum Cnidaria; class Hydrozoa; order Anthoathecata; family Hydridae; genus Hydra; species Hydra vulgaris. The sequence continues at coordinate 12,125,090 of NC_061162.1, forward strand.
AACTTTGAATTGAAAATCCTTTCAAAAACTATTCCAGTGTAAAATGTGTTGAAAAGGTTTCTTATTTTAAATGCTAGAAAGGAGAACTATAGAATTTATAAAAATAAATCAAGGCTTCTACAAGAATTTTTAATTGCACAAGATTTTTATCTTATTCCGTTTCAGAGTACCAAAAGCTGTCACTTGGTCTCTTGTGAAAGATAAAAGAAAACGTTATAAATTGTCGTTGGCTTACTAAAGAAAAGGATAACCATGCAATAAAAATGATGGCAACGATGGAAGATTTTAATGCCTTTGAAAGAGAGTTGTTAGACGAACAGAAACGTTCAATTATGGTATTTGTTATATTTTTTTTATGTCTAGTTTTTTGATATTCAAACAAGATTGAAAAGTTATGCATTTTCCAATATCTTGTGATTTTAGAAATAAAATTTTATAAGTAAGGTGAGAGAATCTTACTATAAACAGAAAGCTGTTTTTAAACATTGTTGCTATAGTATTTGTTATTGTGTTATCTTTCAGAGAAAATCTTTACGTCAAGACCGTGATTTGAATGCGAAAGACCAAGTAAAAATGATACTAGAAAGATACACTTTCTTTTAGCTAAACAACATTGCAGCTTTCTAGTCTTTATTTTTGTTTATGTGTGATTCATCTGTGTTGATAATGATATCGCCTGTTTTTATAATTTTATGTTGTTAGGTAAAGCATCGTTATATTATAGGCTAAAATTGAGCTTTGAACAATAGGTTTATCTAGTTTAAATAAATAACAACTCTCAAGGTGTATTAGCTGAAATATCTTTTCGTTTTTGATAGTCCTTATTCAATAGCGGATTTTTAAATTGTTATGGGTCTACAACACTTAATTTCAACAAAATTAAATTAAAAAGTTACGTCATAGAAGACAAGAAAAATATCAACATCTGTTTTGATAACTTGTCTTTCATAGCAAATCTGAGAGGTGCAAATGCTTAGTTTGCTTTAAGTACTACATAATATAATACATCGTTGTACATTCATTTTGATAATAATAAATTTCTTTAGCTTACTCATTTATTATACTTTTAGACTGTTTACCGTTGGACTTCTGTCCCAATTTAACTTAGTGGGGACAAAAAGAAAGGACCGCAGTGGAAATAAGAGGGGGTTGAAAGGATCAGCCGTTTTTGAAAAAATAGTCGGTAAGTCTAATGTGTTTCACTCAGCTGATAAAATTTCGTTTGCTATTTCATATTACAATAAAACAAGTGACTGTTTTTCATGTTCACTCATTTTATTAAAATTAATTTTAATAAAATGAGTGAACATGAAAAACAGTCACTTTTTAAGTCAATTAAGTTAATTTTATTCAAAGAAAGCTGAAGAACGCTCCTTATCAAATCGGGGGGTTGCGTAGGCAACAACGCCAAGAAACAGAGGAGAAAGCTCAAGAAATAGAGGAAAAAGAGGAAGGTGAAAATAATGTGGAATTTGGAGATGAATCTGCTGATGACTCTTAATTTATTTAACTTAATTCATTTAACTTTTAATTTAATTGATATATTCTGCTGAACAATAATGATGTTTTATTTATAAATAATTCTCCTATGTTTAAACCTATAAAAAATAAAGAAAATGCTTCCTCTTTTATATTGACTTCTAAAAGAGGTTTTTTTCTTGGCACCTTTCGACGTCAAGAAGAAAAACTTTTTCAGATGTGTATAATTTGTTAATTATGATTAACAAATACGATTAACGCATTTTTTATGCCTTATCATGACAAGCTAAAGACAAAAAAGACGTCTTTTCTATGTCGAAAAAAGGTGTTTTTTAGATTTGCATAATCGACTAAAAAAAGACGTCTTTAAGTTGCATTTTTCATGTCTTTTTATGACAAGATAAAAACAAAAAAAGACGTCTTTTCGATGTCGGAAAAAGATGTCTTTTAGATTTGAATAATCGACTAAAAAAAGCCGTCTTAAAGACGCATTTTCATGGCTTTTCATGATAAGATAAAGGCAAAAAAAGACGTCTTTTCGATGTAAAAAAAAGATGTCTTTTAGATTTGCATAATCGACTAAAAAAAGACGCCTTAAAGACATCGTAAATAAAACTTTTAAAGACGTCTTTTCAACGTCTTTTTTACCACTGGGATATATAATAATAGGATATTAAAAAGCTATTAGTATTGAAAAAATCATATTGATATTGATGCTACTGCAATAGCACAAAATAAAAACACTCTTAAAAAATTGTATAAATGAAACATTAATAAAAAAATCATTTTTATTAACCTTAACCAACCTTAACAAAGTTTATAGTATTGCCGGTGAACAGAAGTTGGAAGATTACATAGGAGTTTTGAAAAAAATGTATGCTTTAAATGTTTTTAACACATAAAAAAAAGCTAACGATGTCAAAAATAAGAAATTTATAAGTATTAAAAAGTTAAGAAGCAATTTAATAATAGATTCTATAAACATTTTTTATCTGCTGTAACAGTTAATAAAAAAATTTTAAAAATTAATTAGTATTGCTCATATCGTTTAAAAATGCCAAACATTAAAAATTCTCAAAAAGATAAAAATTTATTTTTGAGTTTTAAAATATAGTAAAACATTTATATATTTACAAAACATCTTTTTAATAAAAAATATATTACTGTTTGATTTAAAGCACTAGATATTAAATTAATTGCTTCAGCGCGATTAAAAATATTTGATTCCACCGTTTTGGTGTTATTGAATTTTAAAGATAATAGTCATTAATTAATAGAATGTGATCGAACCTGTACGAAATCAAAACTATAAGTTAAGTTTTAGTTTAATAAGTTTTTTATGCTAGATATATATAAAAACTACTTTAAAGTATTAGACAATACGAGTTCTCTCAATGTTTAATAATATATTTGATATTTTTTCTGTTTTATAGGCTCCAACATCATCAGCATATAATATAATATAATTGTGTCCGTTGAATAACAACAAAAACTTTTAGTTGTCATCTATATAATGGTTTCTTTTACATAAATATGAAAAAATGAAGTCCGAAAATTTGTTAAATTAAATTTATTTTGGGGATTTACAGCTTTTAAATAGTTTTTACAGATCCACTCTTATCCATTGACTCAGGCCCGACGAGAGGGAGGGCAAGGAGGGGTATTTTCCTCGGGCCCGTTTTAAATATATATATATATATATATATATATATATATATATATATATATATATATATATATATATATATATATATATATATATATATATATATATATATATATATATATATATATATATATATATATATATATATATATAAATATATATATATATATATATTTATATATATATATATATATCCATATAGTGTAGCCGAAAGAGCGTTTTAATGTAGAAAATGTCTCTTACGACTACAATTTTAATTACCTCGTCTTTTAAGCTGTATTTGATTGTCGTCGAAATGTCAAAGCAATTAAATTAATGCAGAATTACATTAAATTTTATTGTTTTTTAAAAATTTTTTGAAAGACCGCTATTATAACGACTAGAAAGTTTTTTTTTATTAGTGATGTTTTTGTTTTTATTTTAGTAAAAAACATTTTTAAAACATGCGTAAATGTTGCTACATCGATTATCTTATAGCCTGACTCGCAACGGAGTGCTGCAACATCGACTGAAAAATAGCCTGACTCGCAACGGAGTCCTGCTACATCCACTGACAAATAGCCTGACTCGCAACAGAGTGCTGCTACATCGACTGACAAATAGCCTGACTCGCAAGGGTGTGCTACTACAACGACTGACATATAGCCTGACTCGCAAGGGAGTGCTGCTACATCGACTGAGGGTTTGGTTTGGGCAGGCAGTCTATCATTTGAAAAAAAAAAAATTCTGGTCTGGTTTATTAACGCGCTCTTTAAAACTACAGTTTATGGGAAACTCTTTTCAACTACCATGCAAGAGAATCAGCCAAGAAAGGTCAAAGTACAATTGTGTCTTTTGGATTTATAAATTGTAATCGTATTGATGGTGTTTCTGAGGATCAGATGTGCAAGATGAAGTCACAACTCTCAAATGTTGAAGTAGAGCCAGTGCCAATTGAGGAAGATGAATTGTTAAATAGGAAATTTATTAGTGCTGATGCGAAAGAGAATGTAATAGACGAAAATAAAAATATTCTTTCAAAGACATCAACTGCAAGGCTAGAAGAATTACAAGTCAAGGCAGATGATGTCCGACTAATTCCATCAAATAACTATGATATTGGTTTAATTAAGGAATTATTTTGCACTGCTGAACAAATAGAAAAATTTGTTCATCATGGACCCATTGCTCACCCAACAAAATTTCCAAAAGATGCATTGCCTAAATCATTTCCGCGCACGTTACTTCACATTGCCATGCCAAATGGCGAAAAAATTCCACGAGATTGGCTAACGTGGAGTAAGACGAAGAATGCACTTTACTGTTTTCCCTGCCGACTTTTCTCTAAAATGCCAGAAATCTATCGATCGGCATTATCTCTGCCTACAGGATATTCCAAGCCCAAGGAAAATAAATGGAAGAAACTTTATGAAAAATTTCCTCATCATCAATCCAGCAGTGGGCATAAGATGTGTTATGTAGAATGGAGACGATTAGAAGAAAATCTCAGAGATAATACAACTATCAATTTTCTACTAAATGATAATATTAAGACAGAAGTGGAAAGATGGAGGCAAATACTTCGTAGAGTATTAGATGTTATCTTGTTTTTGGGTGAAAGAGGTCTTGCATTTAGAGGCGATAGTCATCTAATTGGTGACCCCAAAAATGGGAGTTTTTTGGGAATTATGGAACTCATTGGTCATTACGATTCCATTCTACATGATCATCTCGAAAAAGTAAAAGCTTCTCAACAAAGCCATAAGCGAATGCAAGCACATTATTTGTCAAATGATATTCAGAATGAGTTTATTCAGTGCTGTGCAGATAAAGTCACAGATGTGATATTAGATGAGAGGGAGAAATGCAAATATTTTTCAATGATTGTGGATGCAACGCCTGATACAGCTCATATTGAGCAAAATGTTTTTATTTTAAGATACGTCTTACAGGACAAATTGACAGGAAAATATGAGGTAAAAGAGAGATTTCTGGAATTTGTAGATTGCAATAAAAAAACTGGTGAAGATATTGCAAATATAATTACTTCTACTCTTCAGAAACATAAAATACCACTGATGTGCTGTCGTGGACAAGGATACAACAATGGGAGTAATATGAAAGGTTCAGTCAAGGGAGCACAAGCTCGAATTCTTCAACATTATCCACTTGCTACTTACTCTTCCTGTGTTTGTTATAGTCTGAATTTATGCGGTGCACAAGCTACTGAATGTTGTCCTCAAGTGATAACTTTCTTTGGGATAGTGCAAAAACTGTATAACATATTTAGTAGCAGTCCTCAAAGATGGGAAATTTAAAAAAAATATATTGGTTCGTCTCTTCATAGCATGTCCCAAACGCGCTGGTCAGCTAGAGTGGACTGCATTAAGCCATTCGCAACCCACCTTCCTGGTATAATCAAATCAGTAGCTGATATAAAGAACCTAAATTTGTCTATAGAAAATCGTGCTGATCTAAATGGGATTATTTCATATATAGAATCGTTTGAATGCATTCTGATGTCCGCTATATGTTTCAAAGTACTTACTGCTATCAATTACACCAATCTTGTTTTGCAAGCACGGAATGCTACATTGGATGTAGAAGTGACCAACATCAAACAACTAATTGATGAATTAAAAACTCTTCGAGATAAATGGGATTCTATTATGGTGGAGAGTAAATTAGTTGCAAACACCTTAAACATTTCTGAAGAACTTCCAGAACCTAGACGAAAAATTAGGAAGCGATTTGCTGATGAGACACCTGATGAAATTTCTCTATCAAATACTGAAAATAATTTTAAACAAAACGTTTTTTATATATTATTGGACTGCATTATAGGTAATATCAGTAGACGATATGAAGCTACATATGAAATTGACGAAACTTTTAACTTTCTCTGAAAGTATAATCATTACGAAGAGGAAGAAATTCGCCGAAGGAGTAAGGATTTTGTGAATAAATACAAGGATGATGTTTCCATGGAGCTGATTGATGAGCTTTTGCATTTGAAACTTATCCATGATGTTAACGTCAAAAATGATTTGGACCCCTTTCTTCTTCTAAATAAAATCAACGACCTGAAACTTATATGTCTTTTCCCCAACATGTATTGGTATTGGCCTGAGAATTTTTTTGTACATTACCAGTTACAGACGCACAAGCTGAACGGTCTTTTAGCAGACTGGCGCTTATAAAAAATGATCTAAGATCAACAATGACGCAAGGTAGAGTTTCTGGCTTGGAAATTTTAGCGATGAAGTATGATTTAGCAAAAAAGATCAATTTTGACAGTGTAATTGCTGATTTTGCTAGTAGGAAAGCGAGGAAAGTTTTAATCTTACTTACAGGTTTTATATATTTAAATTTTGCTTTAGTTAAATTATATATAATTTTTTACTGTATTGTATTTAAAATATACTTGTAAATAAAATACTGTATATAGTCAAATTAAAAAATTATTTGTATCAAAAGTATTATTATTCATGTCTGAAGCTCTATGCCCTGAGGGGGCCTGTCAGTTTGATATTACCCCAGGCCCGGTACCAGCTCTCCACGGCAATATTTCATGCAAAATGACTGATTTTAACAAAGTTTACCTTCTATCAGATATAGATAAAGATATAATTAGGTGTTTAAATGCAAAAAAATGGTTTTATTGTTATGCATCAACCTCATTTTTTAATCAATGATATTTTTTGACTTTGATTTAAAATTGTACACTTTTAATATTAACAATAATTTCATAATATACATGATAATAACTTATACTTACAATATGTATACTTGTAAATACTTATAATATAAAACTTATGTTTACAATACTGATAAAATTTTGATTGGTATGAACTTTTGCATTTAAACCTTAACCTTAATAAATAACAATAACTAAAAAAAGATAATAGTTATTATATTGATTATGACATTAAGCTTATTTATTATAATTAAGTTATTGTTAGTTAAACACTGTTTTTATTTTCCATAACTTAATTTCAAAATGTTGGGATAAAAGTGTTAAGTTCCAGGTAATAAGTCTCATACGATTATATCTTATGTATATCTTGTATTTTGCATCATGTTTAAGAATATTTTTGCATGATGCACTCTGATTGTTGACAATATTTGAATTCTGATATGAGTAAAAGTGACTTCAACAACCAGAATGTATTTTTGATAAATATTAATAATGACAGGTTAGTAAATATAATTATAATTAAGGCCGGCGCGATAGGGTATGTGTGTGTGGGGGGGAAGGGGGGGAGGTGTGATACCCCCCTTCCTTCAATGATTTTTAGTCGGTAAATTGGACCCTTAGTCGGCATATTGGACCCTTTTAGACTAGTTAGTCGGCAAATGTCGACCCTTTAAATATAGGTTAGTCTAGGTTAGTCGGTAATCTAGACAGTAGGCAAATGTCGTCATGGCAGTCGGCAAATTTTGGAAAACAAGGACCTTTTTTTTTTTTTTTATTTTTAGTCGGCAAAATGTAATGACACCCCCTCCACCTCACGTGACACCTACTAGCGCCGGCCCTGATTATAATAATAATGGTAATAACTAGAATTAGTGAGAGACTTATGTATGATAGAATTGCGTGAACTTTTGGGGACAAATATAATGATTGGAGTAAATATTACCTTTGCTTATTACCTTGATTAGAGTAATGTAAGAAAATGTTATTTTTATCTAAAGAATACTCGGTTAAAGTCTAAATATTAAATATTATAAAAAAATTTACGTCAAAAAAAAATGTATGATAAAATAAAAAATAAGTACTCAAGTATTCAAAAAAACCAGTATTATTATAATGTATATACATCACATTAACTATGTTGTCTATAAAGTAGGGGTTGCAGCTGATATTTCAGCTTCAGCTTTAAACTCATTATCTTCAGATTAAAGCTGAAGCTGATCAAGTCAGTTTAATCAGCTTGATAGCTGGTAATAAAAGAAAATAATACTTTATAAAAATTTCTATAAAAATATATAGGAGTTTATTCAACAAAAATCTAAAATAGTGACAAAATTTTAACACACGTAAAAAAAAATTGAATATATTTTGCCAAAAGTTGTTGCTATTTAAAAATGTTGCCATCAGAGCCTAGGTCTAGGACTCACTATTTTAGGGGACCCAAATTGGGTTTTTAGAGATTTGTCACTATTTTAGATTTTTGTTGAATAAACTCCTATATTTTAAACTATCTATATTTTAAATTATCTATATTTTAAATTATTTTAAATTATCTACAAAAAATTATGTAGATAATTTAAAATCTAATTCTATTTTAAATTATCTACATAATTTTTTGGTATATTTTAAAGTTTATGCCAATGATGGTTTTATCTATAAAAATATTAACTACGAAATCAATCTTGCTGTTTTCAAATGTGATACACCAGCTAGAACATTTGGTTAAGTGTATTAATGGTTATAACTATTGTGAGCGTTGTGTTCAGAAAGGAGAGTGGTGCCGCAAGATAATACTCCAACAAATTTCACTCATTTTAAGCGCTGATTTTGATTTTTTGTCATCATAAGTATTCTAAACATCTTAGTGGTGTGTTAAATTAAGTTAAATTTTGACATAGTGACAAAGTTTCCTTTAGACTTTTTGCATCTAATATACTTTGGGATATGTGAAGACTCATTAACTTATGGTTAAATCAACCAAACGTTGTAATTTGTCTCAAACTACAGTCAATACTTTATCTGATGGATTGTTCCAGATACGTCGTTACATTTCAAGAAAATCTTTTAGAAAACCTAGATCTTAATTACATATTAAAAAATAAAAAGCAACTGAACTTGAACTATTTCGAGTATACACTGGGCCAGTTATTTGAAGGGAATGATTTAGCCAAAAAACTATTTAAACTTTTTAGATTATTCTGTTGCAGTTCAAATTTCATGTTTTATTTTGTTGAAAAATATGTTAATTTTGCCAAATAAAAAAAGAAAAAAGGTCCTCGTTTTTTGAAAATTGCCGACTGCCCTCCGACTGCTATAATATATTTGCCGACTGACTGTCTACATTTACTGGCTAACTTGTCAAAATAGTTTACATTTGACAACTAACTAGTCAAAAAAGATCAAATTTGACCTTTTTTGACTAGTTTGTTGGCAAATGTAGACCTCCTTACACACACACACCTAATGCGCCAACCTTATATATATATATATATATATATATATATATATATATATATATATATATATATATATATATATATATATATATATATATATATATATATATATATATATATATATATATATATATATATATATATATATATATATATATATATATATATATATATACATAATTATTTTTAAAAATAACACGATGTTTTTTATTATTGACATGTTTCGTAAAATTTATTTACATTTTTAAAAGATTATTTTACAATATTTAAACTCTAAAATAAATTAACATTAAATAATAGAAACCTTTACAGAGAAATAATAACGAACAAAAATTTACATAATAAACCAATATGTTTATTTCAAAATATTTCGGCAAATAAACATCCATAAATACTAACTGAAAAAAAAAAAAAAAAAAAATAATAATAAACTGACAGTAAAATTAAATCGATAATTATATAGCATAATGTGAAGTTTGTTTATTAATTGAGGGACTTTTCCATTTAATGTGGAGGGATTTTTTTTATCTTCTATTGTGTTTTGTTGGGGCATTATCCAAAATCTTAAAAGAATTACAGTTAGCCAGATTTTTGAAATTAATATAAATTTAAGTGTTTAATTTACGAGGTTGTTCATCACTTTTAAGGTGCTCATTTATTCTAGTTGCCAAATGTCTGGAGAAACTTCCAAATATTTAAAGACAATTTTTCAGAGTTTTATTATGGTAAAATAATCTTATAAAAATGTAAATAACTTTTACAAAATATTATTAAGTGATGGGGGCCCCGCCCCGAACCCAGGTAAAAACGAGGCTTTTTGAAAACCCAACCCTGGCAAAATTATAAGATTTAACAGGGTTTGATACACAGGGCTAGAAAAGAGTTTATAATACTTAATAATTTATAATTTTATGCTTACATTTACTATTTATTAAATACTGGCATACATTTATATAACTTAAAATCTAATTTACTTTCATCAAGATTGCAAGCAACCATTATTAAGTAATGAGTTACTTTCAATTAGAGAACCAGTTAAAATATTAGGAAATCTTGAACTAAAGACATAAAAAGTTGTAAATTGTATAGAATAGGAAAACATGAAGTTTTGTAAAAGTTATAAAATTTTTTTGATGTTAAAGGAAAAAAAATGAATTATTTATTACGCTGCAAAAAGATTTTATAGCATGAAGTGACAAATACAGTTAATTGATGCAACTTGTTGAATAAATAGCCAGGCGAGAATGAGTTTTGGTTTATTGTTATAGAGATGATAGTTCGTTTGAGCATTGACTATGATTGCATTTGTAGAAAAAAGAAAAAAATGCAACGTTATAACAATGGGAGAGTGGCTCAAGCTTGGCAGATAAAGCAGATCTAGTTACATTTAAAATGTGTTTTTAGACTTTGTCTGAGAGTAAGTGGGTTGTTATTTGTCAATATAGGAATTCTATCATTACGCAGGCTTGGTCGGGAAGCGGGTGCGATAGCACTCGATAAATGACCACGGAAATATTATTTAGTTGCGAAAAGCTGGCCAGATTTTTTTTTAGTCGTTTTGAGAACATTTCAAAAAAAAAAAAAAAAAGCGCATTTAGATTAACTGGACCGATCAGAGAGTTAAAAAAAGAAAAATAGCTTTTAACGCTAAAAAACTTTAAGCAAAATAAATTTATTAAAGCAATTATTTTTGAAACGTCGCTTTTTTATAACTTTTTTTATAAAATTAAGCGACATTTTTTATCTAAAGTAACAACTATAAAGAAACAAATGTTCTTCGATTTATCAAAGAGTATATATTATTTTTATTTATATACTTATGCCTAATTTCCAGTGTTGGATTGAGGGGGTGAGGTGGGGGTAGTAGGGCTATAGCCTCAGGACTCACAGTTTTAGGGGAAATAGTCAGGAGGACCGATCGGTTTTTTTTAGCCATTTTTAAGCTGTGGCACATAAAATGGCCGCTAAAATAATGCAGCACCCGGCCCTGAAAAGTCCAACAAGATTCAACCAGATGATTTATTTATAAATAAAAACGTTTTTTCAATAACTGTTTTATGCTTCGCGTAGTTTAAAAAGTTCAACACACTTGAAACAATTCTTCTTAGTAAGATAAACAAATGAAATAATTATATCATTGAGTTACTGTAGAAATTTAATTAGCTAGATAAAAATTAACAAAAAACGTTAAATTAATTTGTGAGGAGGAAGCGGAACTGCTTCAAATACCGCTGGTGATGTTTAGAAAATGGGCTTTATAATTTTAATTAGTATTTAAAACAGAAAAAGTAACTTTAAGTATAACGAGTTTGTAAGAATGGCTGAAGCAAAAATAATTGAAGTTAGTAAACCAATTTCTAAGAACTTAAAAACTTTTCTTTTTTTGGGAGAAAGAATCAGTTATCGGGTACACTGAGGAAAATGAATTAGTGGTTAAAATTTTCTGTATTAATTTTGACAATTATTAATAATTTCATTAAAAACGCAGCTATTATTGAAAATATTTTCGTTTACATTTGAATAAAATACACATACATAAAATAACATAAATAAAAATACATTACATACATAAAAATACATTACACATACATGAAAAATACATCTCTTATATATAAAAAATAAGAATATACTTATAAAATCTCTAATGTATTTACAAAACGTTGACAAGTTAAAAAATATAAATTTAAAACATTTATTATTGTAACCAAATAATGTTAGTTTAAAACATTAATAGCTTTGTAGATGTGGCTCCAAGAATTAAAATAGTAGTTCGTTTGATAGGATATTCTTAAAATAATTTATGCTAGAAATCTCAACAACAACGTGACAAAATTTAAAAAATACAACTTTCAACAGAATACTCAGGACATTCGGTTAGTATTTTTTTAAATACTCTAGAAATTTCATTTAGTATTTTTTGAACCAATAGAATTAGTTGTTCGTAGATTTGGCGGGTTTTTTGTGTTCGCGAATATTCTTTTTTTATTTTTGCGCAGTAAGATATTTGAGAACATTCAAGTTTATGTATGTTTCCATGTAAGTCTGTAAAACAAAGTTTACGATAAAATAAACTTATTTTTTTGTTCTCTTTTTTTAAATGTTCTTAAAACGACTAAAAAATCTGGCCGGTTTTTCGCAACTAAATATTATTACCGTGGTCAGTTATCGAGTGCAATCGCACCCGCTTCCCGACCAAGCCTGATTACTGCAATCCTTTTTTGCAGTAAATAAATGAATTTTGTTGTTTAAAATTGTGGATTTTAAGTCCTGAATTTAAATCCATAAGCCATAGCAAGCTTTAGGCTGTTACAGAAGAGAGATCAGATTTAAAATTGGCTGTTCGTTCTAAGCAATTAAAAAGTGAAGACTTTTTGTCAAGACAAGAGTATAAAGTTAAATCATCAGCAAATAGAGCCACTTTATATTTCATTATGACTGTTGTTGTAAATAAAAATATTACAGGAGCAAATATAGAACCTTGTAGTAGCCTTAAAATTACTTGAAATAAAGAAGAAGGCAGACCTTCAAGAATAACTTTACTACTACACTTAAAAAGAAAAAATTTAATAACCTTAAAACCTTTACATAGAAACTAATAACAGAGTGAAGAGTCATCGTAAAAGTTGAGTAAAAATTGTAAAGAGTTTTGGAGAACACTTTTTTAAGACTATGATGGAAATCTTTTCTGAAGCACAAACTGTATGAGTGTTTAATTGAGAATTAATTTTAGTAATGAAAGCCAGAGTAAGTTTGATGTTTAAGAATCGATTATTTTTATAACTGTCAGGAAGAGTATGGCGTTATATTCAAGAGTCAAACTAGAGTAAAATTTCTTTGTAAATAGCCCTGCTTTACTCTGGGGTAAAGTAAAAAGAATAGACCCATGAATTAGAGAATAAACGTTAGACTTTTTTATTTATTTGTCATTAAAAAAAAAGAATACAATGCCGTGTTATATAAATAAAATCTACATGACCGGGGCTAAAAGAAGACAATATTTGCCTTATCGCTTCACCCCGATTTTAGTTAATGACGGTTAATGACACTGTTGAAAACTAACCAAAAGTCTCTAGAACCTAGCATCTAAGATAAGATACAAGGTTTAGTAAACTGAGAATATCAGAGATTTGCATCAGACAGAACTTTATTTACACATTAGCTTAGTGCAATAATAAAAAGGACAATTTGTTCTTAAAAGAGATGTTCTTATAAAAAAGATGAAAAAAGTAATTAATGTTTAAAGATGTAGAATAGAATGAGGCTTGATTTAAAACTGAAGAAAGCTTCCAAACTTTTATTTCAGAAGCAATATAAGCTTCCAAGATGTACTTTTTGCACACATATTATAGATATAGACATCTCTGTTTGCTATTTGTTTATATGCTGGCATACGATATTCTTTCATTGTTCTATAAATTTTAGTATTTATATGGTGTAGTATTTGCCGAAAGAGAATTTGATTAGATGGATGTGTGGTGTGACTCTAACAAGTCATAAAAAAAAGGCATAGTTTTAGATAGATTAGGAAAAACGTTGTATCAAACAACATTTTTTTTAGAAAAGGTTTTAAGAAATTTAGATATCAACATGTAGAGTGGTAGCAGCTTCAGTATAAAATGGTTGTGGTAGAATTAAGACAATTTGAAGAGTGTGCCTTACATATTGTACAAATAGGCTTTAGTTAGGAAAAAAAGTGCACTAGATTGTTTATATTAGAGAAACAGCTTAAAAGAGGAAGGCTAAAGCCTAAAGGTGATGATGATGATAATAATAAAGATGATGATCATGATGATCATCATCGTCATAATTTTCATTATCATCGCCAAGTTTTTTGCTTTTATGCTGTTGATGATAATAATTATCATGATAATGATGATTATGATAATGATGATCCTGATAATGATGATGATGATGAGGGTGATGATGATGATAATAATGATTAAGATGATCATGTTGATCACAATGATGTTCATGTATGCCTATATATACAAAATATAACTTGAATTTTAAATTTAAATAAATATACTTTAGGATGTATAAACGTTTATGCAGCCTCGGTCACAAACCTGGCCCTGGCTATATTTTATCAAACCCAGCCCTAGCCTCGGTCAAACATCAACCGTGGTTGTTTATATATATATATATATATATATATATATATATATATATATATATATATATATATATATATATATATATATATATATATATATATATATATATATTACTGCTAGATGCCGCATAAGGTCGACGCTGTGTAAAATGCTGTGTAAGGGCGACTTACAAAAAAATTTAGTTTTGATTTTAAATCACATATTTAACACAAGCATATTGTATAAAATGTATGCATTATTTTTTATTTTGATTTTAAGCATGTTAGAGGATTAAAATATTTAAACAAATTTGAACTGTCGCCTTTAATTTTTGAGTTAAAAGACGGCTGTCGCCTTTAATTTTTTACCGTTAAAATGGTTATAAAGGCGACAGTTATTGTTTTTGTTAAAATTGCCAACTATTTAAAAAAATTTTATGTATTAACTATTTTGCAAAAAAAAATCAACTATTTTGGCCTGCTTTACTAATGTTAGAACACTAAACTTGCACAATCTATTTATACAATAATTGTTTAAATAGGTTATGTTCAAACATGCTTAGAACATGCCAAAATAGTTGATTAAATTTCCGGCATATGCCAAAAATAGCTGATAGTTTTGGCAAAAAAAAAAAAATTAAAGGCGACATGTTGCCTTGAATTTGTATTAAATAATACAAATTAAAGGCGACATGTTGCCTTTAATTTGTATTAATCAAAAGAAATTAAAGGCGATATATTGCCTTTAATTAGTATTAAATAATAGAAATTAAAGGCGACATGTTGCCTTGAATTTGTATTAAATAATACGAATTAAAGGCGACATCTGGCCTTTAATTTTTTGTTTTGTTTTTGTTAATTTCTTTAATTGAATCCCCATGTCACCTTTGTGAACTTATTGCTAAAAAGGAAAAAAATTATAAATAATGCTAAAATTAATAATCGATCGTTTTTAGATTTGCCATAGTTTATATAATCAATATTTTATCGTATTTTGTCTTATTTCAAAGGCTTCAACGTTGTATGCATCATTTTTTTTGTCGCTGTTTTTTAAACATTTATTTGTTCATTATTAGGAATGGGGAAGCCATGTTTTAGCCAAGTCCCGCTTATGCCTTTTTTAAGAAGCAAAAAAGAACAAATTTAAACACGTTTAAGTATTAAAATATCTTTAAACATTAATTTATGAGTATTCGGCATAGCTAAGGTGATTATCAAATTATTTCAATTTTTTTATTTAAAACTAGCGTGATTTTATAAGCATATTATGTCCAAACAGAAGCCTTAAATGTTATAATATTTTTTGCTTCAGGTTCTTTCAATATTTGAAGATTTCTCTTTTTTATACAATTTCAGAACCTTTTTACTACCCGTAATAGTGAATCTAAAGAACACCATTTTGGAGTCTTTAAATCAATTCCGTTCATCAAGGTTAACATGAAATGAGTTAAAATCTTTTAAAAAAATTCCTCAAATTACTAAAGATCTTAATTCTAATCGGTTCTGACAAATATTAGCTATATAAAGTTGTCAAAATACAATATTTCTATCAATTTTTACAAAAAATACTAGAATTCCGACCAAGGAAGAGCTTTTAATTAAGAAAAAGCGCCAATAAGCAATCAGAACAGATCATATTACTAAACTATGTTCATTTTACCTATTTATTTAAAATCTTATTCAAATTTGAACAGGAGATTGGGGTTTTAAGAACATTTGAAAAAAAAAAAAGAATTTGAGGTCTAGTTTTTTTTACAACAAATATTTTTTATTTTATGATACCGCAAAATTTATCATATTAATTTTTTTCGTCTTTTATAATTCGCAGACCTGATCATTTAAAAGAAATATGTAATAGTCAACAAAATATCATACAGACACTATAATATTTTAAAACTACCTTAACTACACCGAGTAGCAAGGCGGTTGTATAAAAAAAATATTTGTTTATAAAAAAATCTCCTCAGTAAAATAAGTTTTTACAGATAATTATATTTGATTTAATGAAATTCTACTGTTGCAAATTTAATTCATTTAGATGTTTTTGAGTAAGTCGTCTTTCTTTAACACGTTCATTTGTTAGTTTAGTTCGAACTGTTTTATACGACAATCCGATGCCACTTTCTTTAACAAATTTTCGGAGAGTTTTTTGATCTAAAAAAATAATTATTAAAACTAGTTTCGTGTAACCATGTGTTCATAAACATAATTAACAGTATTTCGCAAATAGAAAATTAATACTTTGAATTATATCTACTCACCAGGCATAGCGTCACGCTCAATCTCTTTAGAAAACCTCTCAAGTAATAGTTTCTCAGTTCTTGAATTCCAGCAATGATAAGGTAAGCTTACTATAAAATTTATAGTTTAAGTCATCTACTACTCTTTTTATATATCATTGGGTCAATTTTCTTATATTATACTATTAAACTGATAAACTGACATTGAAAAGAAAGAATCGTTCAACTTTTAGCTACAGCATGCAACTTTTACTTTCAGACTTACTGACTTAAATGACAACAAACTAAAATTATGTTGTAAATATCTAAAATATACCTGATTTTAATTCTTCGTCGTCTGATACAGAACTAATTTCTTTTAAAGGGTCAAAACATTCGTCAGAAGAACATTCCATGTTGGTGTCAGAAGAACATTCCATGATGGTTTCCGAATCCACTGCATTTTTATTTTTATCTTAAGAACCCACTGCATATTTGCGATTAAAATTTTTTCTTAATGGATAGGTTTTAGCTAAAAGTTAAAGTGAATATTATAAAAAAAAGTTGCAAAATCAATTTACTAAAACTTTTCTTTATCTATTTTGTTTAAACAGTTTTTCGAGACAATGCCATACCACTTTCTTTAACAAATTATTGGAGAGTTTTTTGATCTGTAAATATATTCATTTAAACTAGTTTTGTTTATGTGTTTAATAAATTTAAACATAATTAACATGTGTTCAATAAACATAATTAACAGTATTTTGCAAATAAAAAATTAATATTTTGAATTATATCTATAATTCAAAATATTATATCTAATATTTTCAAATATAGTAAAGATACTCACTATGCCTGGTGAGTAGATAAAGACAGCTTTAGTAAATTGATTTTAAATCAAATAGCTGAAATATAAATGATTTCTAACTAAATTCATTTATGTTGGTAACAATAGAAATGGCACTAAATAAAAATTTTTTTCAAGCGAACATACCTACAGTGACCACATTTCTTTTCTTTTCTTCTTTTTTTGTTTGTTTGGTTTTTAGCAACTGTTTTTGCTAAATTCAGTTAAAAGTAGAAACTCATACTTTAAACCTTTACTAAAAAAAACTTTTGAAACCAATATAAACATTCCATAATATTGAAAAATTTAAACTTTACTTACACAAATCAAAGTTTAGAAGATGTTTTCCAACTTTAACAATTTCCATTAAGGCAGGAGGAACTTGATAAGTGCCTTCATTGACAGCAGCTGATTGACCCATGTGTTTGTAAAACAACTCCTTGTCTTTTTTTGGCAAATCTAGAGCTGAGAAAAGAGTACTAACACGATGACGGTTCGAAGTCGCTTTTATATTTTCGGGCTTCTTTAACTTAAGATTATTTATAATATTATGAACTGCATGCCATCCTGAAGTGTGCCCTTCAGATAATTTTGTCCCAGCAAATAAAAAAGTGTTACTCTTTAAAACATTAACAAAACTACGTACATTAGGATCAGCCAGTTTTTTTAACGCTGGCATAGTATCTGGTGGAATAAGAATTGGGACCAAATGGTTATTGCCTTTTCCACACATGTAAGTTATTTTGAGATACTAATCTTTGATCCATTTCATCAAGTTCAGAAAGTCTTTGATTGTCAATCCATGAATCATTAACTGCATCATTGTACTTATCAATTTGCAATCGAGCTGCCTCTCCTCCTAAAAAGTAAATTAGATTAGTTTTTATAGAACATTCAAACTAAAACTATAACTTTAATGGACAGTGACAATGGAAAGTGAGTCTAAAGCATAAAAAGTTTGAAACAATTTTCACAAAAAAGATTCAAAACCAAACCTCTTCGCCTATTTAACAAAGTCAATCTTGCACATGCACAGTCTCGCAGCTCAACAAAACTTGATATATCAAAAAAATCATAAGACTCGTCTGTAAGGTCTTTTATTCTTTTTAAAATATGCTGTCTAAACGCATATATATCTTCTTCATCAGGTAACTGTGATGGTTTTCGCAATTTTATATTTTTATTTTTGTTCAGTTCATAGGTAGCATCACCGAATATGTAGTCTTCCCACATTTCAAGAATGCTTACAAATTTATCAATTTCACTGGAAAGAATATCTTGACCTTGAGCCAGAAATAAACCTTTCAATACTTTTGCTGAGCGTTTAAGTAAATAAAATAAATTTTGCTTTAATCCTGCTTTTAAAGTAAAAGTATCGGATGTAGTATATATCTCTATTGCCTCTCTCAAAGCATAAAAATTAACACAAGTGAACATATCGTGAAGACTTTTAAAAATTATTGTTACTTGTTTTTGTTGCAGAAATATAACATACAAGTTCGCCAATCGTCTCATATCAGTACATACTGAGTTTCTGACAGCGATAGCTTTTCCGAACTTACGCTTTTCTTTATTAAAAAACATACTCCCAATACTCAGTATCATAGGGTCTGAGCAACAAATCTGTCCTATATTATCAGTTTTAAATGTTGCCAAAATTTTTGTGCGAAAAGCTTCACTAATATTTACATTGTCTGGAACCTGTAAGACTCTTACAGGTATAGGAATAATTGTTTAGCAAGAATTTTTTTGACACCTTTTGACATGGCTATGCCAATATCTTCTAGAGGCAAACATTAAGCATTTGCTGCAATAACTTATACCACTTTCAACTTTAGCTGAGCGTTCTCTTTCATATTGTGGATTCTCTTTTCTAGCCTCTATCTGGTTAATTTCAAAAATTCCTTGTCTTTTTAGCTTTTGAAAAACAAATCGTTGTTCCTCCTTAGGCAAAGACAATGCTTTAAAAATATCAGGTTCATTTTTATGCTTTGTTTTTATGTGGCGTTTTAAATAAGACGAGTACTTTTTACAAAAAATACAAAATCTGTAGGGTTTCTTTTTCTTATTTTGTTTTGTAATCTAAAAACAAATACTGTGATTGGTAAAAAAAATCAGGTTAAATAGAATAAAAGTAAAATATATTACTTACAGCTTCTAAATTAGTGAAAATTTCTTGATTGGTTTGATTGTTGAAACTAATATCTGTCTCTATTATACTAATATCTGAGTCAAGACAAAGTGCAGAGTCATTTTCGACATCTATCTAAAAAGATTACCTTAATTCTTATTATTTCACAACACATCTGAATACTGCACTACAACAACACAACAAATCAAAACAAAAACATCAGTTCAGGTTTTTAACACAAACATTTTTAATGTACAACAATATTTACAGACTGATAAGATTTATTAAAAATAAAAATGTCGAATGATAAATACATCTTGAAATATATTTAACTTTGTTTAGCTGTTTTTATTATTAAGTTAGTTGTATCAGATTTATAAATATATATATATTTTTTAGATCAATAAATAAATAGATAAATTTTTAAAATTCTAAATTTCAAATTTTAACGTTATATGTAAGATCACAAAACAGTTTTACCTGATTCGGTAGACCTTTATTTACCACAAAATCAACACTCTTAAAAAAAATTAAATGCATTTACAAGATATAAAAAAACAATTATAAAAGCTTAAGTTAAATAATATGCAAACAGAAAATATAACAAACATACAGTTTCACTACAAACTGAAGAAGTTTTGTATAATTAACCGAAGGTTTCAGATAAAGCTGGATACATTTTAAGTGAATAAAATTGGCTTAAAATAAAATGTAAACACTAGTTTAAAAAATAAAAAACATTTGAATATATCTGTGATATATGAAAAATAAACTTACTCAAAAGACAAGTCTAAAACTGATCTATGACCATTAAAACCTCCAACATAACTAAAAACTGTTGACTATCATAAAAGAAAAAATTCTTTGAAAGCAACTGCTAAAATATTTCTTAACAAACATAATAAAAAAAAAGAGAAAAAAAAAAAGTATAAAAGTAACATATAAATACTTCTGTATCTTCTTCAGTTCCAAAGCAGTTATTACTTGTGATATCCTGTGAAATATAAATATTTTAAGTACTAACATAAAAAACAAAATTAAAGCTCTTAAAAAAAATTAAATGCATTCACCAGATATAAAAAAGCAATTATAAAAGCAAAAGTTAAATAATATGCAAACAGAAAATATAACAAACATACAGTTTCACTACAAACTGAAGAAGTTTTGTATAATTGACCGAAAGTTTCAGATAAAGCTGGATACATTTCAAGTGAATAAAATTGGCTTAAAATAAAATGTAAACATTTGTTAAAAAAATAAAAAACATTTCAATATATCTGTGATATATGAAAAATAAACTTACTCAAAAGACAAGTCTAAAACTGATCTATGACCATTAAAATCTCCAACATAACTAAAAACTGTTGACTATCATAAAAGAAAAAATACTTTGCAAGCAGCTGTTAAAACATTTCTTAACAAACATAATAAAATAAAAAAGACAAAAAAAAGTATAAAAGTAACATATAAATACTTCTGTATCTTCTTCAGTTTCAAAGCAGTTGTCACTCGTGATATCCTATGAAATATAAATATTTTAAATACTAACATAAAAAACAAGCACTCATTTTGCAGAGTCATACAGTCATTATATAATTAAACAACCCTAGATATTAATGCTCCTTTGATAATAAAATAATATTAATAAAACCTTGCATGTTTATTTCATTTTCAATAATAAAAAAATATCTATAAAATGTAAACTTTAAAATAACTGAAAAAATCTCACTATTACAAAATCCATTATCTGGGTTAATGTCTCCCTCCACTAAATCACAATAAACAGTAACCAATATTTTTTTAACTGTCTTAGATTTCATAACTATTAATAAAATTGTTATAACTATTATTAAAAGGCTAAAAACATACCACAGAAATAGTTGGTCGCAAAGAAGGATTATCTCCCCAACCTTGTTGAATGAAACTTATAAATTTATGGACATTTATATTTTCTTTACCATAAAGTGTTAACAGGTGATTAACATTTGGTCGTTTACCAGATACTACAGCATTCATTAAAAGAATATCTTTTAGAACAGGAATAATGCCATGCCAAGCTGATGAAAAATTACTAATTATCTCAAATGCAGTGATTGCAAATTCATAGATATTCGATTTTTCATTTGGAGCTTTAACTTCACATTTAATAATTTCAGGAGATGTATAAGCTAAAGTCATGCCATTTATATTTTGTTTTGTCATAGTCAAAGCTATTGTTTCTTTAATGTCTACAAAATCATCAAAATCACTAACTTTAATTATTATATCTTTTGAAGTACCAGTAACAAGTAGATTAGAAGGTTTAATGTCTCTATGAATAATCCCACATTCATGTAAGTACATAATACCATTTGATGACTGATGGATAAAATTCAATCTCTGGGAAAAAGAAAAATTGTTTTCTTCATTTAAATGAGAAATTAGTTGGGACAAACTTGATACCTGATTATTGGAAATATCTAAACAGCATAACTCAAATATAAGGGCAGTTGGTCTTATGGAATAGCCTTTAAACTTTACAATGTTTTTGTGTTTTAACTGCCTGAGTTTAGTTGCAATAGAAACAATTTTGCGTTGCGAAAACTGTGTCTTTATTACTTTTACTGCTGTTTGCTTATTTCTTAAAGGCAAATTAAAGATATTTGCAGAAAATCCTTCTCCAATTTTATCACTAAAGTTTAATGGCAACTCAAAAACTTCATAAAGACTAATACTTTTTGTCATACTTTTTTCTATTATAAACAAAAAAGATGCATACATTAAATGAAAAAGCAGAAAGAAATTCAGAAAAAAACTGCAGGAAAAAGGAACTAAACACAAAAAAAAAAATCATGCATATATAATTCATGCAAATATAGCACACATATACAACACTTGCATTTATAAAACATGCTTTTAAATGCACGATTAAACAACATATATGTTTAATATATATGTACATATATACATGATTCATGTATTAAACATGTATAAGTTATATATTATATAACTCGTATGAGTTCAAAAAACAAAAAAGGACTTATGCATTATACATGTATGATCATACATATATAATGCATAAGACTTCTTTTTTTTTGAAAAGCTAAATCCTTATTAGGATTATTAAGACCGTAAAAGAATAAAAGCCTTTTTGTTTATTATTATTTGCTTCTATTAACTTTTTATATCATTTTATTATTATCCTTAAATTAACAATAAACAATACTTTTATTATAAATTATTTATTACATAGTGTACATTATTAATAGATGCAGGTCAGGCTAGGCGCTAATTTACATCTCTACCCCCCTATTTTTATTTTTGATTATGATAGAGAATTTCATCCTGATTAAGAATCGTATAAAAACATAGGTCTGAAAATTAACAAAAAGTGCTCTAATTCGATGTTGAAGTTTAAAAAATTACACTAAAAAACGCTAATATTCGCCATTTTTTAAAAACGTTTTGTATTTTTTATAAACGTTATGTATATATATATGTATAAATATATATATATATATATATATATATATATATATATATATATATATATATATATATATATATATATATATATATATATATATATATATATATATATATATATATATATATATATATATATATATATATATATAATATATATATATATATATATATATATATATATATATATATATATATATATATATATATATATATTTTTTTTTTTTAATTTTATTTTTGTTTACTTAATTTTTACTTTTTAAATTTAATATTGACCATACTAATTCAATAACATTTTTTTAAACATTTGTTATCAGACTGCTAATGATACAATTTTTTGCTTTTTTATTTAGATTCTGTATCTCAATGATATATGATATCCTCTAAATCCACACATGTAATCTTAAAAAAAAAGTTTATATTTTTATTTATATATCTATAAATTGTATATTTTATATAAATAAATATTTTTATATTTTTCATTGGATATTACTGTTTGTATTAAAAATCGATTTTGGATATATTGCAAGTGCAGAGTTCAACATACAATTTTTTTCTGCCTATTCAATATATATTTTAGCCAATTTAAATTGCGTTTTATAATATTTTACGATATTTTCTCTAGCGCATTTAAGCGTTGATTCAACGTTATGTTTCAACCTTTACTCGACGTCTTTCAGTCACGTTAAATCGACGTTTTACTACCAACGTTACAAATCCTTGCAAAATCGACTGCTTTAACAATGTTAAAGTAACGCTTTTCAAGTAACGTTTTTTCAAGGTTAAGTTGCAATGGCTATGCAACGCTTTTTAAGTAACGCTTTTTCAACGTTTAGTTGCGACGTTCTTGTAACGTCTTTTAGTAACGTTTTTTCAACGTCACGCTACAACGTGACGTTGTATATCTTGGTATAATCAACTGTATCATCTAAAAAAAAACTTACACGAGTTAACAGTATGCTTTCTCTAATTCGTTACTATGTTCATGTCCAAACTCTTCGAACGATTTTTATTTTTCTTTATTCTCTTCTCACCTTTGCTATTGTTGTATTGTTTGGGGTCAAAAAAGAAACTTTTTACTTAATAACATTGCTAGTTTACAACGCGCATCTATTAGAATCATGACGTTTTTCCCAATGAGATCTGATATCGAAAAAAAATTTTCTTAACTAAAAATCCTAAAACTCCATAATCCTGTAAAGTTTTACAATTGTCTTTTTGCGTTTGACTTTCTCCAAAATAAACTACCAAGCCCTTTTTCAAATTTTTTTTATTAAAACAAACGAAGTTCATAATCATTACACCAGGAATACAGAAAATAGTAAGCTATACTATTTTTTTTTTAACACAATCAAATATGGTAAGTTTTCCATAAAACAACAATGCATTTCTCAATGGAACCAGTGTATTCCTGCATTAATAAAAAAGTCTAAGAAAAAATATCCACATGTTACGAATTTTTTACTGCTCAACAAAATTCATTTTAAATAGATATTGTTGGAGTGTATTTCTTTTTAACTTCTCTCTGTACTGTAGTTGTCTTCAATATATAATCTCTTTAACGAACAAGTGGTTTGATTTTTATTTTATTTATTATTTATATTTATTTATTATTGTGTTATTAATGTTATATTTTATGTTATTATTATCATTTATTATTTGTACATACAATTTATATTGTCTTATAATATTCTTAATATTATTGGTACTTTAATATTATTGTTATTATTTTGTATTATTACTATTATTATTACATATATCATTTTTATTTGTTTAACAATCTTTTCTTCTTTTCTCTCTTATTTATATATACAGATGTTGAGTTGTAACTATATGAGTGACACCTAACCAATTTATATTAATTTACGATGAAATTTGTAAATTTTATTTATATGGTTAAATAAAAAAAAATAAAAAAAAAAACGTTTAATCAACGTCTTTTCAACAACGTTATATATCTTTGCAAAATCGATTACTTTATCATTATTTCCGCAACATCTTTTGCCACCGGTTTTCGACGTTTATTCAACGCTGAAATGTTTGCTGGGTAGTGACAAGTTCCTTATACTCCTTCTAATATATTTTAAGAACAGAAATAAGTAACTTGTGTATAAGTCGGATTTCCGGTCATAAAGTTAGAACTTACTTTTGCTGCTTTCACAAAAATTCGGAAGGAGCCTTGTTTAATGGATGCCTTAAAGAATCTGCAATGAATTTCTTTAATGATATTATAAGAGTCTTTCACAAAATATCCATCTGGGTAAAAATTTCTCAAAAAACAAGGGGTTGCACCCTGCATCATCAAATTCGCTGAAATTTGACACAAATGTTTAAAGATATAAGTTTGGAAAGACTGTAAAATTTTTTCAAAAAATTCTCAACCCTTTAAGATTTACAGCAACTTGAAGTTAGTCATTTTTTGACTGAAAAAAGAGTGGGGATAAAGGCGGAAATATGTCAATTTACCATTACCCTTTTAACAAACTTGTAGTAATGTTGCGAAACTAAAACTTGGTACCAAAGGAGTTTAAAACCTGCGGAATCTGAAAATTATAAACTTATATCTCTAAAAACAATAAAATATAGTTTATTTTTAGATCCGCAAAACGCACTTGTTAATGACAATAAAAAAGGCCATTGACAACTAGGGTTCTAGAAAAAATCTGACTGATGAAAAAAAGTTTTGGTTTTCGTTATTTTAAATAATAAACACATATCTACTTTGCGAACCAATTTTCATTTGGCCTTATGTTTTATCAAGGAGTTATTGATGTTTTAGTTTTTCAATTTTTCTAATGATATTTTGCAAAAAAAAAAAAATTTGCAAATATATTTTGAATACAAATACAATTATTTTTGCTTTGTAATAGCTTTGTAAAAAATTTACAAAGTTATTACAAAACAGAGTTGAACATTTTATAAATTTGTTTCTTTTTACTTTCATTACATAATAATAATGTCATTTTCATTACATAATATCATGTCATTAAATTTAACGATATTATGTAACTTTTGTTGTTAATTGTTTTGTTGTAATAAAACATTTTTTATTATCAATAAAAAAAGTAATAAAATAATATAATAATGTCTAATTAATATTACCATGTTAAGTTACATAACTAAATAAAATTATATTTAGTTATCTTTTACTTTTACACAACTTTTTAAAAGTAGTTAATGGAAAATTTACAATAATTAGTAGATAGTTAGGCATTTAAAATATGTTTACTAAACTAATAGCTACTTGTTCAAGCAATATGTTCTTTATAAATTCATATTGATATGATATTGTTTGTGTTCAAGTGTATTTTTCTTGTTAGGGACATTAAGATTATTTAAGATTTATTGTATAAAGTGTTTAGACAGAGATTCCTCATTATATTTTTATATGGATATCAAAATTAATTGCTGCTTTGTAATATACTCAAAATCATATACTCAAGAAAGAAATCTGATTAAAGATATTGACAGCAATGATCGTAAGCTACTTAAAAAAAGAACAAACCTGAAACAAGACCAAATAACTAATATATGCACACACCATCTCATATGTAAGATATGAGGGTAATCAGAAAAGTTGCTGTAATCCATTTGTGAGTCACCAAAAGGTGTGTAGAGGTGAAAATTTATATATTTATGTTTCATTAGGTAATATCATTATTAATAAGCCATATGAGTTTTTTTGGTAATAAGATTTGCTCAATGTTTCATAGTTATTAATATAACAAATTGTATAGTAATATAATTACATAATATATATATATATATAATTAATGTTATTTAAGTAATGTAATTACTTTCTTTTTAAGCATCTCTACGTGTGATTACAATGCATACTGTGTTAGAAGTAGAAACCATAGGTTTAAATCTTATACGTGGAAAAAAACTGTGTCCAACCTGTCGAAGTAAAGTTATGACATGTTTATCAAAAAGTATAAGTGAAAATAAAAATGATGAAGATTTTGATATTGTTAATGAAAGATCCATTTAAAATAAAAAAGAAAGTGCAGATACACACTTTGCATCTGCCGGAGTATCTCCAATTAAGGTCAAAGGATTGCACAAGTCAGGTAAAATCAGAGAAGATAAACGAAAATTGACAGCATTAACAATCTCCATTAAAAAAAGGTAGCCATTTCCCTTAATATATCAGAAGAAAGTTTTGAAGAACAGTTAAGTTTTAATAATGAGTATATGGAAAAAGCAAACTTGTTTGATAACATGATTGTATTGTTAACTAGCAAAATTACAGAGTCTACATCAACATCAAAAAAGTACAACTTGCGACACTTGCTCAACAGACTGGTCAATAAAAAAGGTATCTGAAACATTGCATGTAACAAACTATGTAACTCGAACTGTACGTAAGTTAACATTAAAAAAAGGTATTTTAACCATGTCTAGTCCTTAATTAGGAAAAGCTCTTCCTGATGTAACAGTTCAACTGGTCAAGACCTCTTACGAAGACAATGAATATAGCTGTATAATGCCTGGTATAAGGACTATGTAAGCATAAAGAAAAATGTCCACATGCAAAAACGTTTGCTCTTATGTAATTCAAAGGGATTGTTTCTTGCGTTTAAAACCAAGAACCCAGAAATAAAAATTGGATTTTCAAGGTTTTGTACCTTGCGACCTAAATGGTGTATTACTGTTGGTGCCCCAGGAACACATTCTGTATGCGTCTGTGCTATTCATTAGAATTTGAAACTGCTTTTACATTCTCTTTGTGTGATATAAAAAGAATTGTTACCTTATTTTGTCTTTGATATAACTAATAAAAACTGTATCATGAGGAAATGTGAAAAATGCCCAGCAACTATAAATGCATTGGTTGAAAAACTTTATGATATACTTCGAGAATTTGAAGATGATGATGACATTAAATTTGATCAATGGACAACAACAGATAGGTCAAACTTGACACATAATAAAGATACAGTGTCTGAATACATTGAACTAGTATGTAGAAAACAGGAAAAACTTGCACCACATTCGTATTTAGCGAAGAGTCAAGCATTATACCTGAGATCAAGAAAGGAAGATATGAATGAGGTAACAGCATTATTTTTGGGATGATTTTTCAGAAAACTATAAATTTGTAGTTCAGGATGAAGTGCAAAGCTTACATTGGACAAATTTACAATGTATACTTCACCCAGTGATTATTTATTTCCAAAAAGAAGGCATTCTCAAGCACAAATCTTATTGTATTATTTCGGATGATTTGATCCATGATGTGAACATGGTTGATAAAATTATTGAGGTTGTTTGCAATGATATAAAAACAAATTTGCCTCAAATAAAAAATATTGAATACTTTTCAGGTGGGTGTGCAGGTCAATATAAGAATTGCAAAAATATGTAGAATCCTTGTTTCCATTGTGATGATTTTGGTTTTACTGCTAAATGGAACTTTTTTGCAACTAGTCACGGTAAGCAACCTTGCGATGGGATAGCTGGTACAGACAAATGTCTGGCAACACTAAGTAAACGGAATGATTTTAGGCACTTTTCCCCCCTCAGTTTTTAGTCAAAATCAAGGAAACTTCAAACTGCTGTAAATTATAAACGGTAAGGAATTTTATGAAAAAAAATCTTTCCTAACATATGTCTATAAACATTTGTGCCAAGTTTCAAAAATTTTGGTGATATAGGGTGCAGATTTGTGTTTTTTTGTGTTTTTTGAGAAACCTTTTCCCATCTATGTTGTCAGATCATACTGATTTATTTTTTTTAACGATAAAAAAACTGTAACGAGTTTCTCAACCGTTAGATTTGCAAAACGTAAAGAATTTGATGCTTCAAGTTCATCAGTTAATTTATAATTTGACAAAAAGATTTTCTTTAACAAATCTATTATTGAAAATTATTTGATAACTTCGGTTTCTATTTCATTAGTAATATAATTTATCTTATTTTCAGCCTTTATTAAAAGTGGCAGAGAGGTTGAATTTTTTTTTCGCGTTCCTTTACTTTCTTTTCATTATTTCCGCGCTAAAACAAAAGCAACAATAATAAAAAAAACAATAATAGTTACAAAAACAATAATAGTAGTAACAATAACAATGATGATGATAACAATGATAACAGCAACAATTGTAATAAAAACTGTTTCAACAGTCAGAATAAAAGACTTTATCAAGCATTGAATTACACAAAAAATTTTTATTAATGACTTATTCGCTATAGCGGTCAACTCATTAATGTAACTTATTGGTTGATAAAATCTATTATTACGATTGTTGAAACAGTTTTTATTATAATTGTTGTTGTTATCATTGTTATCGTCATCATTATTATTGTTACTACTATTATTGTTTTTGTATGTGCAACTTTTTAATTAAAATGTGCGAGCAAACATTTTGAGGTTCTTTTATCAGTAGTTTCTATTTAATCTTCATCATTATTGTTTATTCTCATTTTTTTTGATTCATTATCCATAAAGTTGTTAGGGTTAGGGTTAGGTTTACTGATAGCGAATTGGAGCAACGCCGAACTGTTAGTGCATCTGAATACGGAAGCATTTTGAAATCCAGATCTAAAATAAGTTATATTTTTAAAAGTATTTGTACATATTGTTGTAATATAATAAATAAAAAGTTATTTATAACATAAAACATACCGTTTGATATATTTTATATACTTTTTAAAACGGCAGTGCTGTTTACGTAGTTGACAATAACAATATTACCACATTTATACTAACATTATACAGTAAATTGTTAAGTTAAAGTTCAATGTCTGACCGGCTTTGTTACTATTGTTTGTGAGCTCACTGACTTTTGTTGATATTTCTATTTTATTCTTGAGTTTTAAAAAATAGTCTTTAGGGTCGTTCATAAATTATGTGACAAAGTTGTTACGAGGGGGAGGGGAGAAGTCTCGATTTTGTGACGCAACACATTTTTTTTTTCAATTTTAAATCTAGTTTCTTTTTATTAAATAATTTTTCTTTTCATTAAAAGAGTATTTGACCAAACCAATACTCTCAGTTAATGTATCTACATGTTTATTGTGAAATCAACTACGCCTAAACCTTACATAGTCAATGCGAATGGAGTAGTTACATCCTGTTAACAGACTGTTACGACTGTAACAGTCTATGTGCAGTGCACGTTCTTCGCTTGGACTTAATAAGGCCTAAGTGCAGAACTTTATTTAGTTAGTGCGCAAATGTTTGTAGTAACAAAAAAACAATATATGTTCACTAACTAAAAAAAAAAAATTAAAAAAAAAAATAATAATAATGATTAAGATAGCGAGAGGCAAATCTGGAACCCTTCGACAAGCTGGAAAAGGTACCAGCCGGAAGAGGTATTCACTCGGCCAAGTTAACGTTGCAAGAAAATTGTATTTACAAAATAATATTCTTGCATGTATAATATACATATAATATGTATTATTATGTATTATATATTATATATATATAATTTTTACATGTATCATATATTGCAAGAATAGATTTTTAAAATTGGTATTATATTGAGGAAAGCAATGTTAGTTTACACAATTTTAAACGGAACTATTTGGACAAAAAAAATATTAAACAAACTCAATGCAACTAAGGCATAGAACAAACAAACTCGTAAAAAAAAAAGCCGATAACTTAAAACAAATCCGATTGGTTGTTAGTGGAAAACCAAAAAACTTTTTATTTAATTTATGCAAACAAGGAAATCGTAGTAATTCAAATCTTAGTAATCGAAAGTAATTTGTTTATAAAGTCTACCGCTACTGTTTTTTATCTGTTTACGCAATAATTTATTATTTCAAGATGGCCGAATAAGTACCGAGTATTTTAAAAAATGATACTAAATACCGAAAACAGTTTTTTAAATGGGGTTAAAAGTTATGATTATTTATTCAAAAACGATTTTGGTAGAAAAATTAACACCACCATAAGTTATCTAAATCTAACGTGACATTATTATTAAACATACTTATTTAGTAGGTGTTATATTGAAAATAGTAACTTCAATTTTCATAAAAAAAAAAGGTTTTTCATGGATAATTTTCCCATATAATGTCTGATTAAAAATGTCAAGTTACATTCATTGAAAACAAACATCAATACGTGCTTTTATGAAAAAATCAAATTCATAGACTTATCTATAGCCAAGCCCCAAGGTACTTTATGTTAAAAACTTCATCTTTTCTAAATAAAACTACGCTTGACTATTTGTTATAGTCGCATTACTATTACCAGATAATAGTAGTGGTTAAAATAATCTTTCCATACATACCAAATATGTCATACTTTTTGATGAAAAAAATTACATATAATGTAATTGAAAATACTTATATTTTTGTTCGGAAAAACGTGTACCAGGTCTTAGTTGCATTCACTGATCTCAAAATATAATTTAATAATAAATTGAATTATTGAAAAATTTATTTCTTTTTATTTTGTAATATTTATAAAAGGTATTTGTTTTCAAAATATTTTTAACAAATTTACTTAGCCTTATTTAATTATTTTTTATCGTAGTTCGATAAAGAAATGTAAAAACGATATTGGTTTCACCGCTAGGAACTTAAATCGCCGCCATCTTGAGAGGCCAATTTTGGCTTCAACTTTTTTGGGAAAAAACAATAGAATCCGCTATCCAGTTTTATTTTGAGATCAGTGGTTGCATTTAGAACTGAAAAGTACTAATTAATTATTTCAAACAATTATAGACATTAGACCGGCTGAATAAAAACGAGCAATTGTTTTTACTCAGTAATTGGTCAGTTTTACGTGAACAAAAACTTTAGCAGTTTTGATCAAATTTTTATTCACAAAAAGTTAAGCAAATTGCTCAGTAATTGCTCAGCTAAACTTGAATACCCAGATCGACGAATCTTGCAACTCTTACTATGATCTGTAAGATCTTTCTTATTTTACATAAATTAGTAAGAACTTAATAAGATATCTTAATAAGATTTGTCAGAAATATTTCTTTTAATAACTTGTTAAGATCTTAATAAAAAATAAATGAGAAAAAAAAAACTGCAAAACTTATTAAGAACTTGCTAAGATCTTATTAAGTTAAATTTAAATTAAATTTTCATATAATTTCTTTCGGTGTTTATTTTGCGCCAAATTTTTAAACGTTGTCGGAGATGAATTGAGAGAATTTTTTTTACTTGTGATATTTTTTGTTATTTGCAAAGATAAATAATATATTTAGTCTAAGATTATATCTACCTTTTCAAAAAAGAAAATGCTACATTTCAACGGATAAACTATGTATCCTAATCAACAATTATTATTTTTCTGTTTTTACAGTTATATTTAATTTTCTTTTTATTTTTAATATAAATGTATTATTAAATAAATATATATATCATATAAATATATTTATTTATATATATATTTAAATATATATATATATATATATATATATATATATATATATATATATATATATATATATATATATATATATATATATATATATATACATATATATATATATATATATATATATTTGTATATATATATTTATATATATATGTATATATATATACATATATATATATATATATATATATATTATATATATATATATATATATATATATATACATATATATGTATATATATATATATATATATATATATATATATACATATATATGTATATATATATATATATATATACATATATATGTATATATATATATATATATTATATATATATGTATATATATATACATATATATATATATATATATATATATATATATATATATATATATATATATATATATATATATACATATATATGATATATATATATATATATATATATATATATATATATATATATATATATATATATATATATATATATATATATATATATATATATAAAAATAAACTAGCAAATTACTGATAGAAAAAGCAGATTAAGCTAATTTATAATAATTGGGTTTAATCTATATATGCAAGGGTAATATAATAACATTTAGTATATAAAATGCATGTATAAAATGTACCTATACATCAGCAGAGATTCTGTCATCTAGCATTTGACATATATATACATATACATATATATATATATATATTTATATATATATATATATATATATATATATATATATATATATATATATATATATATATATATTTTATATATATTGCACAAATCTAACCTATTTTTGATGATTTGAATGTAAGAAAGCTGTAATGTTTTTTTAAAATACTCAAGTATTTCTTGATACAATATAGAGATTTTCTAATATAATGCAATTTTCAGTTATATTTGATATGCTTTCAGTATATGACGAACATGACGAACACAGAACTAAAACACAGAACTTTATGGCAAAATCAACTAATTATTGCAAATCTTGCAAATGAGCTTGCAAAAACAAGTTCTGTAATAAAAGTGATTTAAAATGTTAATTGTAATTTTTTAGAATAATATGTAGTATATGCATTCCTAATAATAATATTATACAGACTATGGTTAAGATTTATTATATTGAATTTTAGTTGTTTAAGGAAAAGTACATACCCCAATAATTGGGAAAAACCATAACAACTGTGCAATCAATTTAAAATAATTAGTTTCCATATTTTTAAAAATTATGCAATATTTCATTTTTATAATAGGTAAAAAGATTGTTCGGAAGTTATTATAGGGTGACGGTCAGATCAAGAAAATTAGGGAATTTTGATTTCTGCTAAAGACCAGGGAATAATTAGGGAAATTAGATTGTATTTTGAAGTAATCAGGGAAAATGGCTAAGTTGCAAATGTACATAACGTCAGTTTTGTATCATACACGTAATGTTAAAATTATATAGGTTTTTTTATGGCCTTCTATTTATTATGTTGCTTGTAATTATATTTATATATATTTGCACTAAAGCATTTTTATGAAGGAATTTAAGTTGATTTTCTCTAAAATTGAGCTTTTGTTGCTTTAAGTTAAGTCAGCAAAAACAGGTTGAGAGTCAAAAAAAAGTCAGGAAAATCCATCTTTAAATATTGGCAGACACCCTGTATTATATTTAATTTATTTGCTTAAGGAAAACAACATCTCACATCACCTGGAACACTTGGAGAAGAATAGAAATAGTTGTTAGTTATTAAATATTATATTTATGTGAAAGACTACTGGACAATACCCACATTAGTTCATGTTTTTAATTTTAATGAAAATAGCATTTTGTGTTTGATGAATTTAGCTTTATATACGTTATATATGACCGTTAGTTGATTTCTGTACATAATCATATTCAAACTTCTCAGTTATTCATAATACTTTTTTTTGTAGTAAAGTTAAACACCATTGCACAATGAAAAAGATGGATATACATATATTAGTATCCAAAAGAGTCTCAATCTTTAGTGGTATTTGTTATATTATTGTTATAGTGTTGTGTTATGTCTTTAATAATAACTTCTTTTATTTATTTTTTTAAATTAACTATAAAATTGATAACAGTTAATTAAAAATAATAATAATTTTTCTTCTTTAAACTATAGATTCAGGAGGGTGTTGATCTATGCATCATTGTCGGTAACGAATTGGAATAAAAATATATTAATTTGACACAAAATCTCTAGATACAAAAAGTTTAAAGTTTTACTAAGTCGATTCAAAAGTATAAAAATAGAAAAAGTTACCCTAAACAACTTTATATAAACACAAAGCAATTGTAAAACGCTTTAGTGGTCAGATGCAGTTGAAAAACGCTTTAGTGAACAGGCTGTTGACACAGCTGTAAACAATATCAGTAAGGTGGGACTTGATTTAAAACAGAGATATTTGAATATCTAATAATATTATAGTAATAAATAAGTAGTATTAAAAAAAAATCAAATTAGTCTTTTTATTTTTAAGTCTTACAATATAGGTTATATAGATAAATTTATATTCAATCTACATCTATGCTTTACATTTTAAAATATAGCGAAAATTATTGCTTATAAATATTAAGTTACATGATTTTATACCTATATCTATATTAGAAATTATAAAGTAATATAAAGTATTATAATATAAAGTATACTATACTTTATATTATATAATTTATTATATTTATATCTATGTTTATAATTTATATCTTTATCTATTCTTATATAATATATCTATACTAAGTATAGATTACTATATATTATACCTATATCTATACTTAGTATAGATATAGATATAAAGTATAGATATAGGTTCAATATATATTTATAAGACTCAAAGTTAAAAATACTAATTTGATTTTATTTGAAACATATATAACTTTAACAATATTGTTACAGTTATGTAACAATTTTATAACCATATTAGTATAACATTGTAACATTGTTCTTGTTATATTAAAAGTTACATGGCTAGTCGTATAAACTTTAATATAACAAGAACAATGTTATACTAATATGAAGTTATATATATATATATATATATATATATATATATATATATATATATATATATATATATATATATATATATATATATATATATATATATATATATATATATATATATATATATATATATATATTCTTTTTTTTTTTTTTTTTTTTTTTTTTTTTCTTTTTCTTCGCCAAAAGTTGCGTTTGCACCTGTTCTTTGTTTTTAGTTTTCTGAACAATAAGCTAAATTTTTGCGCTCTGACACAAACTATATTAGTAAATTATATATCCATATATTATATATAAAATACATATAAAAAAGTTATATATAAACATATACAAATAATATAAAGAAATTAAATATATACAAATAAATATGA
This sequence comes from Hydra vulgaris, assembly GCF_022113875.1. Taxonomy (NCBI): domain Eukaryota; kingdom Metazoa; phylum Cnidaria; class Hydrozoa; order Anthoathecata; family Hydridae; genus Hydra; species Hydra vulgaris. The sequence goes on from NC_061162.1 coordinate 12,160,852, forward strand.
TAACACGGAAAAAACACATACTGAATCTTTTTAGTCCCTGTGTAATAAGTTATTTGTCATAATTGTAACAAATAAATTTGCAATAATTGTAACAAATAAATAAACATAAAAACATCACTGATATAAAAAAAAAAAAAAAAAAAAATTCATCTGTAATAACTAATTTAACACCAGCTCAATAAAAGCAAGTCGAGGACGCAATTAAAAAACTTATTCATGCTGAAACTGCGAAATGGTCGGCCAAAATATCTGAACTAGAACAAGTAATAAAGCAACAACAATTAATAATAGATAAGCTAATCCAAAATCCTAATGAGCTAACTAATACCACAACCAGTAGTATCGAATCCAGCTGGGTTACAGTTGCAAGCAAAAACATAAAAAAAAAGCAGCCTATTGAACAACTAAAAATTATCAACACATTTGCCAATGAGCAACAGCAAAAAAAGAAGCGTGAAAAAAATGTTATTATTTATGGCATTAAAGAATCTGCAAAGTTATCAGTTGCTGATAAGCATATCGACGATAAGGAAACGGTTCAGAATATCTTAGTTACTATTTCATCTGATGCAAAACCAAAATCTGTCAAACGTATTAAATCTACGTCCTCTAAACCAGGACCAATTATCGTCGAACTTTCTAATGTCTCCGAAAGAAACCCATTATTAACAGCAGCAAAAAAATTGAAAAATTCAGATAATTATAAAAATATTTTTATAAGCCCAGATTTGACTGAGGCTGAAAGATATTTAAACTATCAGTTAAGAATGAAGCGTAATGAATTAAATAGTAATATCAATTTAAAAACATCGCCCTTTAGATACGGTATACGAAGCAGCGGAGTCGTCAAACTCAAAAATATACAAACCACTACATAAACATTACTACCCTTCTTCCACTCTTTTACCAGCAAACTTAAAATACAAAAGTAAAAATCTTCATAACAAAAAAACAAACTATAGCGTTAATTGTTATTATACTAATGCTACATCTCTCGATAATAAAATGGCCGATTTAATTTCAATATCTAGAACGTTTGATTATCACGTTATTGCTATCTCTGAAACATGGTTTCGAAATGACTCAGTACCTAATATCGATGGGTATAGCCTATATCGTAAAGATCGTCAAGACGGACGTCGAGGTGGCGGTGTAGCTATCTACATTACAGACGTATTTAACTCTCATGAAGTTAACCAATTTTATACAAATCTTCTCGAACAAGTCTGGGTATCTGTAAAATTTAACAACAAACATATACTTATCGGTTGTATATACAGACCAAATGATGCCAGTTTAATAAAATATGTCGCTGAATCCTTCAAATTAGCTCATAGTTTAATTAAAAAGCCCTATGATGACTGTTTGATTGTCGGTGACTTTAACTTCCCGAATATAAAGTGGTCTAACGATGGTATTGAATCTTTTAACCCAAACAATCCTACCGAGTATGATTTCTGGAATATTTTCCAAAACAGCCTTTTTACTCAACATATCACATTTCCTACTTTCCAGACTGATTATGGTTCCTCAAATAATATGTTGGACTTGTTATTTACCTACAACAGTAATTCTATTTTAAACTTGTCTCCTAGTACTATACTAGGTAACACCACTAAGGGTCATTTTAGTATCACTTGGAGATTCTTAGTTTCAGAACTGTTTACCGAAAGTGAAATCGTTTAATTACAAAAAAGGTGATTACGATTCAATATCTAACTTTATTGCATCAATCGACTATGAGTTTTTATTCCTGCATAAAACTGCAGATCAAATGTTCAATATACTAATTTCTAACTATCGCACTGCTTGCACATATTTTATTCCCAAGATTAATAAAACAAAAAAAAAGTATGATCCTTGGGTTACCCCACATATTAAAAACCTGATCCGAGAAAAAAAATCCGCTTGGCATATAAACTGCTCTACCAAATGGGAGAATAGTGAGCTTAAAATAAAATACAATCGCCTTAATCGTTCAGTAAAAACTGAAATATTTAAAGCAAAAAAAGCACATGAAAAAGAAATAATATTAAAATCCCAAAACAACCCAAAAATCGTTTACAAATATATCAACAAACAACTAAAAATTAAAGATAGAATTCGCTCTCTCAAAGATACTTCAGGCAGAATTATTGAAGCTCTTCCTGATATAGTTGATCTTCTGAACTCTCAATTTAAATCTATGTTTACACTTGAAAGCTCTGAAAATTTTCCTTTGCTAAATAAAAGTGGTATTCTTTCTGAATGCATTTATAAGGAAAACTTGGATTTCTCTATCTCAGATATTATTCAGGAACTTGCCGATCTAAAGCCTTATAAATCCTTCGGATCTGACGGCTTGCATCCCTTAATACTCAAGATATGTGCCAAAAGCTTTGCAATTCCATTAACAAAAATCTTTCATAAATCCTTTAATTCTGGAGTAGTACCCACTCAATGGAAATTAGCAAATATTAGTCCGATCTATAAAAAAAAGGGAGATAAATTACTTGCTGAAAACTATAGACCTATTTCACTAACATCTGTTGCCTGTAAAATCTTTGAAAAACTTGTAAAGAAAAAAATTTTAAAGCACATTAACGATAATAAAATGCTCTCTGCAAATCAACATGGCTTCCTTTATCATAAATCATGCGTAACTAACCTAATAGAAACTTTTGATATCATTTCGTCCTCCATAGCATCTCACCAATTTATTGATGTAATCTATCTTGGCTTTGCCAAAGCGTTTGACTCTGTACCTCACAACAGACTTTTGTTAAAATTAAGATCTTTCGGAATAAACGGCAAACTCTTACAATGGATTAAATCTTTTTTAGTGGGCAGAAAGCAACGCGTTACAATTAACAATACCAGCTCTGCATGGGTTGATGTTCTCAGTGGTGTTCCTCAAGGTTCTGTTCTCGGCCCGCTCCTCTTCATTCTCTACACAAATGATCTCGCAAAACTCACTGAAACTTCTGAGATATTTGCCAATGATACTAAACTTTTTTCTAAAACCTTATCGCAATCTAATTTTGTTGATCTGCAGGATCGTCTACGCTTGGTATACGAGTGGTCAAACACTTGGTTACTTAAGCTAAACACTTCAAAATGCTGCGTCATTCATTACGGTCGAAACAACCCCCATTACAATTACTTTCTTCAAAATAACCAAGGAATCAACCAATCTCTAAGAAGCTCTACTAAAGAACGTGATTTAGGAGTCATTTTTACATCTAACCTCAAGTGGAGCGCTCATATTCAAACAGTTGTCTCTAAGTCCTTACAAATTCTCGGTATGCTGAAAAAGACATTCACTTTCATTGATGAAAAAATGGCTCTCAAATTATATAAAGTATTTATAAGACCACATATTGAATATGGAGTGTCCATTTGGGCTCCTTTTTTAAAAGCTGATATGGCTTTGGTTGAATCTGTTCAACGCAAAGCTACAAAATGGGCTTACAGCTTGAGGCATCTTCAATACTGCGAAAGGCTAAAAAGATTAAACCTACCATCACTTGAGTTTCGACGCCTTCGATGCGATTTAATCCAAATTTTTAAATTAATACATCGTTTTGATATAGTTATTGATAAATATCTACCAAAATATATTAACTCCGTGTCTCGTGCTCACCATTCTAAAATAAGGCGTGAGTATGTTCTAAACTGTCTTCCAAGATATAATCATTTGTATAATAGATCAGCAAAATACTGGAACAATCTACCAGAGCAAATAACTTTGTACTCCACTGTACTTTCTTTCAAAAATAGACTAGACTCCTGGTTGTGGAAAAAGTTTGGAACAAATATTTATAAAACTGGTTGTTTATAGTGGGGTGTTTCCCCTGCTCGCTGTATGTGTACATTCTATGTAAATTTACGGCTACAACTATAATAATAATAATAATAATATATATATATATATATATATATATATATATATATATATATATATATATATATATATATATATATGTGTATATATATATATATATATATATATATATATATATATATATATATATATATATATATATATATATATATATATATATATATATATATATATATATATATATATATATATATATATATATATATATATATATATATATATATATATATATATATATATATATATATATATATATATATATATATATATATATATATATATATATATATATATATATATATATATATATGAAGTGCTCATTTTCAAAACGCTGTAAATCCATTTTTTGGGTTTTGAGTAATACGATCTTTTTTCCTGCATAAAGAAATTAAGTATTTTGGAATAAGTTATTATTGATTTAGTTAAACATGTACTTTATTAATAAGACTACAATATATGCTGAAATCAAACTTTATGAAATCGATGTATATTTTCAGTGGTTAATTTTGTTTTGTTTCAAAACGTTGTATATTCAAGTATTATTTTTTAACAAAACGTTTTATATCCATTTCATTAATAAAATATATTTATTAATAAAACGTATTATTTTGTTATGCATTCTAAGATCTACCTTAAAATCTTGTTCTCTTTTGATATAAATCAGCAACTTTTTTTAAACAATTCACAAATGCAACTATAAAAATATATAAGATGTTAATGACTATTGTATTCTTGTATTGAATAACGTAAATTAAAAAAAACAACAAAATAAATCATGTTATGCTGGAGATTTTTTTAAACATTTGTATCTTAACATATTTACAAAATTTACAGCTAAAAAACATTTAAATCAAATTATGAACTATCTTCTTCACTAAGGTTAGTATCATCTTCAGTGGCATTACAGAGTAGTATTTTAAACATAGTAAGTATTCTGCCTTCTACTCCTACAAGACCGAGAAGACGAAAAACATCGTCTTTCTTAGCAAGTTTAACACAGTTATTTAATTCCAAACTTTGTGGTCTAAATGTTTCCCATTTCTTCCCTTTTTTAAGGATACTGTGTAATTTTGGCTCAGAATGGTAACTAAATGCAACTACTTCTAGCTTGTCTGAATTAATAACAAGTTTTTTAGCTTTACTGATTTTAAATGTTTTTTTGCTCATGACAAACTTTTTGACTTCTGATTTGAAGTTGAGTGCTGACCAATCCTGCCCATAAACCATGACTTTTCCATGCCGGCTAAGTATGTTTATGTATTCATTAGGCTCTAAAATTTGGTCTCTTTTTTTAATATCTAGCTGAACTCGACCAAACACACGATCAGCTGGCAGATATGAGTGACCTCGTTCCGGAAAAGTATGTGTAATCTGCAGTTTATCAAAATATTGTTTTCTTAGAGCAAGAAGCATACATGTCATATTTATGTTTTTGTTCTGGCCATAGCATGCATCAGAAAACAACCGAAGTGATGAGGCATTGAAACATTTATCTTTTAAAACATTTTTAAGTAGATGTTCTATAGCTGAACAGATCATGTTTGAATCTTTCCTATAACGCCAAGGACATAAAAATAAACCTGCCTAGAATAATAGGCTTCTCCAATTGATAATTTTAGTAGTGCAAGGTTCTCCATCATGCCAAAACAGATAGTGATCTCATTGGGATGAATACCATTGAGAAGACTCTAAAATTTTCTGGCTTTCCTTCGATGAAGAATGAAAAGAGCAGTTTTTAATTTTTTTTGGTCATCAGCAATATTTTGGTTTTTCATAGCCAACTTATATGTTTGACATGTAGAGCATGTATCTGTTGCTGGGTATCCAAAAGCTAAATTGAAATGGTTCATAAATACCCCATAATAATAATGGTAGCCTACAGTATAAGTATTGTTTTTATCCAAAAAAACTTCGCGCATCCGCTTTACATTTAAATCAGAAGGCAAATATTTACGTCCTGAAGTACTTTTTCTTCCATAATGACTTGCTCTGCAAATAAAAGACTTAATATGGTTTATAATAGCCTCTTTCTTTTGAGAAAAGGCTACTTTCTTCCTGTCTCCTCCTCTATTTTCAGGTCTGGTTGTTCCATGTTCATTCCAGTGTCTTGCAATTCTTAAAACTCTATCAGGTTTTATGGCTGGAATAAATTAATATAATATTAATTTTTTCTCACTAATTTTTTTTAACAAAATATACATTCTATTTCTAAATTAAAAGTAAAGTAGTTTTATACTTACACAATACTGAACAAAATGAAGCTTTGCAAACTCGTACTTTAATTCCCTCGCAGCATATAAAGTACTCAATACTCATAGTTCTTAACTTTTTTTGATTATTATATTTCACTCTGACTCTTTTAACATTGATTATATCAAGCATTGACAATATGGTTGCATCTTGTGATACTTTACTTGCAATACTATAAAATTCTGTATGATGTTTAAGCAAAATATCCTGTGTTATATCTCGAGCCTGAAATAAGTCAATTAATAAATGATTATTTTGCCATAAACACAAACTATGCCAATTATTCTTACATTGTGTATATTAAAACTTTAATCTTATAACTGAATTATGAATTTCAACATACGAAGATCGATAAAACCAAAAAAACTCACTTTGCAGTAACCTGAAACATTATTACCTGATATAGAAGAAATTTTTCCTCCACTTGAATGTCTAAATAACTTTTTTTTCTCTCTTGCAGAACATTGTTTTTTTCTTTTTCGTGATTTTAACGTTAACACAACGCTTTCATCTAAGCCATCTAAATCAGCCATCTTTATTATTATTATTTAATAAGCTTACTGCGCTTGCGTGGAGTAACTTTATATAAGCACGGATTGGTCAAAAAAATATACAGCACATTGAAAATAAACGAAAAAAAATATATCGCGTTTTGAAAATAAATTATTTTTAGAGCCTAGATTAAAAAAAAAAATTATGCCTAATTAATTAGTTGCAAATATGACTTGAAAGGATTTAATTTTCTCTTCAAAATTAGTCACTTAACGCAGTTTTTTTGAAATTGGCGCTTACCGCGTTTTGAAAACAAACTCTTCATATATATATATATATATATATATATATATATATATATATATATATATATATATATATATATATATATATATATATATATATATATATATATATATATATATATATATATATATATAGACAGACACACACATACACACACACACACAGACATATATATTATATACATTTTTAAATATGTACTAGCTTTAGTACATAAAACAATTTATGTAAGTTTCAATAGTGAACTTTTGGACAAAACGACAAAAAATAATAGCTGATGTTGAATATTGCCAAAATGATTACCAATATCAAGCAATATTTCACATTCACCAAAAGAAGTACAATCATTGCATTTAAAGAGTATATCAGATCGAAAACTTTCAACTGAGAGTGTTATTCCCTCAGGTGCAAATAATATTGATTGTGAAGTGAACTCTGACAGTTATTTAACAATTTCTCATTCTGAATCTTACCCATTAGAGTCATCAGATTTTGAAACAATTGATGATGTTAACAATGATGAACTAAAAAATGATTTGATGCAGTGGGCTGTTAAGTTTGCTATAACCGATGAAGCATTAGCATCTTTGTTAATATTTTTGGGTAAATTGTTTCCTGATTTGCCAAATGATCCACGCACTCTACGTCAAAGTCTTTTGTACCTGGTACCAATATAACTGGAGGACAGTATTGTCATTTTGGCATTAGACAGGGTATTTTAAGTAATATTTCAAGTTTTTTAAAGAAAAAGGATTGCATATCAATTCAAGTCAACATTGATGATTTACCATTGTTTAAAAGCAGCAATGGCCAATTTTGGCCGATATTAGGTTTAATAAAAAATGTGGATAAGCAATATTCAACACAATAAAACCCCATTTATAATCGGTCTTTTTTATAGTAGGTCTAAACCAAAAGACTGTAATGAATTTCAAATGTTTGTTCATGAAAGTACTGCTTTATTTGATTCTGGTATTAGTATTAATGGTAAAGTATATAAGTTTGCTATATCAGCTTTTATTTGTGGTACACCAGCTAGATCATTTATAAACGGAAATAAAGGACATAAAGCCTATTAATAAATGTTATGCAATATTTAATGGCATTAATTTGATATCTATTTTTTTTTTTTTAATTTTTCAAAAATATCGTTTAGTATATTATATGCTGAAGAATATTTTTAAAAAAATTAATAAAAAAAATAGATATCAAATTAATGACATTAAATATTGCATAACATTTATGAATAGGATTGTAGATGAGAATTTAAATCGTGGTATTGAATCTTACCAGAGAATAAAGTAAGATTAATTTTATTATTTTGATATTATTTGTTTTAATATTATTTTTGAAAAAAAACCAAAATATAAGTTCTGGAGTCTGTCTACTGTTTGATTTGTTTGATTATATTAAATTTAAATATAACTATAAGCTTTAAAATATAAAGTTAATGATGGAAAGCTAAATTAACTTGGTATTTAAGTGGTGAAGCAGATGAATAAAAATCTAACAAAATTTTTATTTTACAAGCCATTATTTTAAAGGATTACTTTAAGAATTCCGTTCAAACATGTTTGTAATTTAATGTTACATTTATGATTTAATATTATTTTTTTACAGGAAACCGTTTACCTCAACCAGAGTTATATTTCATAGAATTATGTTGACCATGATCCAAATATTGCCATGGGTATAAGATAGTTGTTTGATTTGCAAACTGGATTTAAATCATATTTTCTTTAAACATATTTATTTGCTCTCTATATGCTTACAAATAATTTATTAAAAAAAATTATATACTTATTTACTAAACCATTTTATTTCAATCAATTATTTGACTTTTTATATTTTTCAAAAAATTTTTATAGTATATTAAATTGCATTATGTTTTTTTTTTTTTTTTTTTTTTTTGTATGGTGAAAACTTTGTTCAATGTGCAAACTATATTTTAGTTTATGAAAATATATTTTTATTGATGTGTTCTGTCTCTGATTCTTTCTCTTTCAGATGTGCACTTGTGTCTAAGGCTTATGCTTTGCAAAAGGTTCACCATTGTACTTAAGTTACAGTGGGTTTTACTTCCAACCTGGCATATAAGTATCTCATTTTAAAATACTGTTTTATTTGTTAAATTAAATTTAAAATTAACAATAACTTTTTTAATGAAATAACAATTTTTATTGTTCATAAACCCCTCAAGCATATTTATAGGATTAGGTATACCAGGTAGGTTACTGTATATAAAGTTTTATTTTTTAAAAAAGACACGCAATATGACTTTATTTTTATATAGCTTTTTTTAAAGTTATTTCCATAGCTTTTCAATTTAAGCAATGCTTTTGTTGTTTTTTAATGTTTTAAATTATGCTTAAATAATAAAATTAAATTTATATTTATTCAAAGTAGATGCACATAGTATCTGAAGTTATTTGTCAATAACTGGTGATCAGACTATTTCAAACGAATACGTTTTTAAAGGCTGAGAAGGTTAGTTTATTATCTTTGTTGTAATAGCTCTAAACTTGGCTGTTTCAATATTTTCATTATATATCATTGCCTGCTTTTAGTTGAAAGTTAGAAGTCTGCAGACTGCAACGTAAATCAATTTTCAACACATGATTTCCTGAATAAATTTAGTTTTCGATTGAAATGAGAATAAACTGAACTTATAGATATGTTGAAAATTAACTATTTTATATTTTAAGCGTTCGCTAAACGCAAGTAAAGCAATAATCTATAGATGCAAATATACTTTATATTTTGCTTTAGTTTAAAAAAAAATTATTGTTACTTTTATATTCATGTTGTAATTGTAAATTGCAATTTTAAAATGATTTTCATTATAACTTCTGTTTAGTCTTTTTGTTCACCGAGCTTAAGCCTTGCCACGTATGACCTAATGATTTACAGTTGGGGCAGTGTTTTTCGGTGTAAGGATAATTTTAGTATAATAAATTCGTATCTTTTCTATATACCTATGCACAAAGTCAAAAGGTATTTGATGTGTCTTCCAGGCATTGGCAGGATTTGCATTTTTTTATGAGTAAAAATTTGAGCTGAAAGATATAAATATTTTTGCTAACGATAAGTGCGTTCTATTTAAACAAAAAAACAAAAATAATTATATTTATAGCAATGCATTCAAATCTTAGTCAAAACTTATTATAGATCCTACGCTATTCCGCTATGGCTTTATCATCGGTTAGCCGCTGACGGATCATTGTTCAAACGTTGTCGATTTGCCGCCATCGGTCCGCTGTCGAACCGCCTTCAGTTTTCCGCTAACGGACCGATGTAAACACGATGTGCAAGCCAACGCAGCAAAGCAGCGGGCGGCCGACGTCGGCACGCCATAAGTGCTGACAGCGGTCCGTTATCGGTCCGCCTGCTTGATGTTTGCTGGATATGTATCAATATGTATCTACTTGAAATGTATCCTAATCAATATGTATTCTTATCAATAATCGATATCTATTTTTAAAAATATAAATAATTTTCTTTTTATTTGTTTATAATTTTATAAATAAATTTAATTTTCGTTTTCATAAAATAATGTGGATGTTGTTTAGAATAATCTTAATAAATTCATAATTAATCCTTAATTAATCCATAAATAATATATATATATATATATATATATATATATATATATTATATATATATATATATATATATATATATATATATATATATATATATATATATATATATATATATATATATATATATATATATATATATATATATAAATATATATATATATATATATATATATATATATATATATATATATATATATATATATATATATATATATATATATATATATATATATATATATATATATATATATATATATATATATATATATATATGTATATATATATATACACTCTAAAAACAGTCCGTTAAAAAAAGTAAAGGATTGCGCTTTTTCGTTAAATTAACGGATTAATTCGTTACCAAAAACAAGAAAATTAACGGAGTAAAACCAACTATTTACGGATTCTTTGAAATTTCGTTAATTCAGCGGATTAAATATTCTAATCTGTCAAATAAAAATTCTCAGTTTTCATATAGCTTTTTATTTTGAAAGTGATAAAGTTTTGAATGCGTTTTTCTCACATTAACATTTACATCATAGATAAAATGTTGGTTGTAGTAAGTGTAATATGCCATTTTTAGAAAAGCTTTACATTTAGTAGACAAAGCAAATGGATAAATATAATTTAAATTACGCTCTGCTATTTTTAATTTCGAAGGTTATTTAATTTATTTTAAATTTTGCATATAAAGCTTTATATAGAAAATTTAACAATAAAGTTTATTTTATTTTAAATTAAAAGCCATTAGTATTACTAAATAATATATAATAACATATATGGTAAGTTAATAAATATCATATATGGTAAGTTACTACATGTCTAAATCTAGAAAATTATGCAAGAATATATGCAATCCATATAGTCTCTATTATAGAAATAAAAGTTCAACTAATCCTTTACTAGTAGTAAAGGTTTAGTTGAACAATTATTTCTATAATATAGATTAAATGGATTATTCATAGTCTTGTTTAACTTTACATTTTAGACATATGACATGTAGTAACATACCATATTAGTTTAAATCAGTCGTAAAATTAAAAATGTTAACATCTTTGATAGGTATATTTATTTAGGTTAGTTACAGCTAAGTTTACATGGCTAGTTAATATGCTTTTATAAATTGCAATTTTTATTAGTTTGCAAATTAAACATGTGGCATCCAATATCCTAAACTAAGTTTACTGGTGTGTTTATATTTTTTTAGATTTTTTTGTTTTAGACACATGGCATTTGTTATCCCACTGTAATTTAAAACTAGTTGTAAAATTAAAAAATTTTTATTGAAATTTCTATTTCTTTTAACATTCATGTTTGTTTAATTGAGTTACAACTAAGGTTATATATAAGTTATTTATACTATCTTAGAATTTGCTGCTTTAGAGGCACGGCATTTAGTGTCATATTGTAGGTTTAAATTGGTTGTAGAATTTATATTGTAACTTGCATATTTATTTAGTTGAGTTTAATCTAAGTTTATATCTGATGTATTTGTATTATTTTAGAATTTACTGTTTTAGACACGTGGTATGTGGTATCCAAATGTAAGTTTGAATTAGTAAATTAAAAAAAAATTATATTTTAACTTGCATTTTTTTTGACGTTCATGTTTATATAATTAGATTACAACTAAGTTTGTGTATGGTTTGTTTATATTATTTCAGAATTTGCTATTTTAGACACTTGGTATAAGCTGTCATACTGTAAGTTTAAATTGGTTGTAAAATTCATGTTGTAACTTGCATTTCTATTGGCGTGCATATTTATTTAGTTGAGTTTCAACTATAAATAATAATAATAATAAGTTTATATCTGGCGTGTTAATATTATTTTAGAGTTTGCTGTTTTAGACACGTGGCTTGTGATATCCCACTGTAAGTTTGAATTAGTAAATTTAAAAAAATTGTATTTTAACTTGCATTTCTTATTGCATGCATATTTACTTAGTTTAGTTAAGACTAAGTTTATATCACACTTTTTTAACTATTATTCTACTACATTCTATAATCACAATTATTTTAGATTTAGTTATTTTAATCATGTGACAAGTGTTATGACGCTGTAAGTTTAAACAAGTTGTAAAATTAATTTTTTTTATATAGTTGCTTGCGTTTTTTTTGGTCTGCATATTTAATCTTGTTTTGATTTATCATAGTTTTTAAAAGGTTAGAGACCTTATTTTTTGCTTCTGGTAGGTATTGATGTATGTGAAATGTATGGAGTCTTTCAGTTATCAGATAATGTCAAGGTAATCTTATACTTTTTTTTTTAATTTTCATTTTAATAAAGATGTAATTTACTTGTTCCATTTAACTTTATCTTTAGAAAACGATATCAGAGATAATTAAAGTAACAAAATTTAGAATAGAAATTTATATATAATGAATTACCAAAAACATTTTTTATTGTGTTATCAGTAGCATTTTGTTTTGGTTTTATACAAGGTATGTTATTAAGTTTCCATATTCTCCTTATTTCATTTTATATTAATCTTTAAGGAGTTGACAGCATGGTGTCAGATTTAAAGGGCAAACCTGTGTACGAGTAACAACAGAATTCAAAACCAAAACCTATTTAAACCTACCAAACCAAAACTAGCGACCAAAAACTAAAATCTTGGCATTGGTTTATTTTAAACATCTATTATATATATATGCGTGTTTTATATAAATGTACTAGCTTGAGTATAGTGTATTAAAAATATATTTTTTAACAATTTTTATTGTAATTTAAAGTATATTGGATTAAATATTATAAATATTTGATTAGTTTTCAATTTTTGGTTAAAACGTTTTAATGTAGAATATCGAAATAAAATAATACAATTAAATCAAAATGCAAACATTAACAAATATAAGAATTATTCGGTTATGAAGTCACTATATATATATATATATATATATATATATATATATATATATATATATATATATATATATATATATATATATATATATATATATATATATATATATATATATATATATATATATATATATATATATATATATATATATATATATATATATATATATATATATATATGTATATATATATATATATATATATATATACATATAATACATGCGAAATATTATATATATAATATATAAAAAATAATAACATATAATTCATTCAAAAATATCATTTTATAAATAAAATTTTTTTTCAACCAAAATTGTAAGCGTGGCCGAGTGGATTCTGCCTTCGGTTAGTAAATCGATGTCCCATATAAATTCAAAGCGCAGAACGTGCACTGCACATTAAGCCGTAACAGTCCGTTAACAGGCTGGAACTACTCCGCTAACGGATGTACACCGACTAAGTAAGATTTAGGCGTAGTTGATTTTATAATCAACATGTATATACATCAACTGAGGGTTTTGGTTTAGTTAAATACTCTTTTAATTAAAAGAAAGTCTTCTCTAAAAAAAAAAAAATATTGCGTAACAAAAACGAGATCACCCCTCCCCCTCGTAACAAATCGTCACAAATTCGTCTTCCTTCCCCCTCCTAAGCGTGACGTTATTTATGGACGACCCCTTAACATGAGCTCTGTTGTATTATTAATTATGAATTTGTTTCGAGAAAAAATTAATTAAAGCACTTAACTGTTTAATATATTAGCATTCTCTAAGCGAAAATATGCTTGAAATTTTTTAGTAGTCTTACTAATTTTACTAAGAATCTTATTAAGATTTGTGAAAATCTTATTAAGATTTGTAAGATTCGTTGCTCTGAGTAATATCAAAAACTTAAGCAAAATTACTGAAGTTTTTATTCCCGTAAAGCTGATCAATTATTTAGTAAAAGCAATTGCTCATTTTTATTCAAAGGCCAATTATTATAATTAAAATCGTTTTGTATTTTGTAAAATTCTGTACCTCCCTTCCCTAAAAAACTTTTAAAAACTTTTTTTAGGAGGGGGATACAATATTGTTGCCTAATATTGGGAAATAGGGGTCAATAAAATGTTATGGAGATAAACTAAATGCTATAAAGCAATATCCGTTAAGGGCAAGAAAAACCGGTTAACCATAAACTAAAAGATCTGTGCACCACAAATTATGGAGCACACAGCTTTTATTATTACTTGGGGACCTAAGTTACTGAAAAGAAGATTTATGGCAACAGCCTTCTTTTTAGTTGCTTTGGTGGCTAAGCCGCCCAAGTAAAATTCTAACTTATTCGAATAAAATAGTCTTTAAAAAATTTTCTTATTTTTTAAATAATTTCCTTTAAAATTTAACGTGAAGATGGGCAGTAGACTGTCCGCCATCAGTAGCTTATGTGGCTACAATGATGTTTTTTCAGTAATTTATGTTGTTTCAATGATGCTTCTTTTACTCTATTCAAGACTAAAATTTTATGAACAGATCTTTAAAAAAATTTAATTTTCATTTGGGTAAGAGTTATTGTTAATAGTTACCACGCTGACTTAAAGATCTTAAAGAAGGACGATGACGATAGACGATTTAAAATAGTCTTTTAAAACAAATGAAAAATTTGGTTTTCACTCATTTGAAACTAATTTAAACCTATAAAAAAAATTAGACTTCTGAAAACTGCAACAGCTTCTTATAGGCTACTAAATGAACTAAACTATAGTTTATTTTACCGTATCTTGTTTAATACTTTTTTAATAATGTCTTTTAGCGTTTCCGTTGTATTTTTATAACAACTTTAGAATCACTAGGTTTATTTTAATTTTTTTGATGTATATTATAACGTTTCTTTTTTAAGAGTATCTTTTTAATTACTAGTCATATTATTTTTTAAAGCCTTCAAACATTCGATCCCATTGAAAATTGATGCGTCTCTCGTGAAGCAAATTTAATAATAAACTTTTAGCGGAAAAATCTAGCAACTGTAACGGAAGCATTCTATAAAATTATCAATAATTGCTTCTAATATTATACCATAAATGACACGACATATGTCAGATCAAATTTCTTCAAACATACATATTTATCATATCTTGGCATACTGTAGTAAGCAAAAAATAGTTTTAATAGCTAAACCCATAATCGGATTAAGATTATTTGTTTCCCGGGGATTATTTAAAGAAGTTTCCTTTTTTTGAGTGCTGCAACATCTATAGTGATTTAAGAATTTAAAAATACAGTCCTTTTGAATATATAATGGCCGGTGCCTAAATCTACCCACTACCACATAGTCTAGTACTGCCTAATATAGTCATGGACCGGGAGTAAGAATGGTTTTATTCGGCAGCATTTTGATGCCTATAAATCAAATACTGATAAATCAAAATTTACAAGAGAAAAAAAAGCCAAAACCACTCACAAAAAAAGTCGCCAAAAACTAAATGTTAGTTATTTTGATGCAAGTTGTACTTTTTGCACTTCACTCATGAGTGAAACATTGATATTGGATATTGTGCAACTGCAGTTGCACAATATCCACTCTAATTTATTTTAGAATATAAGTAAATTTACTTACTTATAAAATATAAATTATTTTAAGTTTTAAAAAAAAAATTTAAAAGTTATATAAAATATAAGCTTATGTAATAGAATTTTTTCTTTATATAATTTATTTTTTACAACAATTTTTTTTTACTTACTTAATGAAAATTGACAATTTATATAATATTATTTTATAAGTAAATTTTATTTATATTTAGTTGCCTATTACTTTTATGTAATTCTTTTTCATATAAATTTTTTTTTTACAATTACGGTATTTTTTTAATAAGTTATTTTTATATGTAAACGTAAATTACATTTTGAGAAACTATTAAATTATGTTATATAATTTGAAAAAGTAATTATTATTTATCTGTAAAAGTAAAATGCTTTTTTATGAGACTTTTACTTGTAAAAGTAAATTACTTTTTGATGTAATCTGTTTTTACATAAGTTACTTTTGAAGGTAAAAATACTTACTTTGAAAAGGAAAAAGTCGTTTCATAAAAATTAATTACTTTTTTAAAAATGTAAATTCATATATATATATATATATATATATATATATATATATATATATATATATATATATATATATATATATATATATATATATATATATATATATATATATATATATATATAAGTTAGTGTATATATAAATATATATATATATAAATATATAAATATATATATATATATATATATATATATATATATGTTAGTGTATATATAAATATATATATATATATATATATATATATATATATATATATATATATATATATATATATATATATATATATATATATATATATATAAGTTAGGGTATATATTTATATATATATATATATATATATATATATATATATATATATATATATATATATATATATATATATATATATATATATATATATATATGTTAGTGTATATATATATATATATATATATATATATATATATATATATATATATATATATATATATATATATATATATATATATATATATATATATATATATGTATATATATATATATATATATATATATATATATATATATATATATATATATATATATATATATATATATATATATATATATATATAAACTATATTAGTGTATTCTAAAAATAATACAAATATATGCAAACTTATAATATAAATAATACAAACTTTTGCCTGATGCTTTCTTCGTGAGCAGATGTGCTTTTGCAAGCGCTATAATTGAAAAAAATAAATTATAGTACTTTTGATTTTTAGTATTTTATAAATAAAAACTTGATACTTTTAATAAAGATTTAACGAAAATTGTTAATATAGGAATGTAAACACAGTTAAGATAGTTATATTACACTCAGTTAAGACTTTTTGTGTTAATAAGATAGTATTAAAGAAAATAAAGAAATTATAGCATCAATGGAATTTACTTTTAGAAAAAAAGTATTGGAAGAAATGTACTCAGTATGTACAAAATGTACAAAAAGAAACTCAGTATACAAAAAACTCAATAAAAAAGTAACTCAGTATACAAAAAAGAAATGGCTCACATTATATTTACTTTGAGTAAAAATTATTTATAAAACATATATACATATATGTAAATATACTTGTAAATATGTATATATATATATATATATATATATATATATATATATATATATATATATATATATATACATATATATATATATATATATATATATATATATATATATATATATATATATATATATATATATACATATATATATATATATATATATATATATATATATATATATATATATATATATATATATATATATATATATATATATATGTATGTATGTATGTGTATATATATGCATATATATGCATATATCCATGGCGTCCTAAAAGAAGGGGGAGATGGTTGTCAAGGTGTTAAATTTTGAATTATAGAACGCAAATTGCATATATTGGGGACCTTGTTTTTTTTTTTGTCTCAAGTAGGCAGAAATACAAACAATTTCCCCCTCCCGCCTCTTCCATGGAAGACCTTATCAGAACGGCCTTGCATATATGTATGTATATTTGTATATGATATATATATAAATATATATATGTATAAGTATAAGTCTGTATGTAATGTATATGTATAAGTCGAAAGGGCGCATAGAACCGGAAAAATCGGGCAGAGTAAACCTAGATCAGTCGTGATAAAACTCCTGAACTATAAAGATAAAATTAACATATTAAAGAATTCAAAAAAGTTAAAAGGAACAGGAATATTTATAAATGAAGACTACTCTTTGGATACCCTAACCATACGTAAAAAACTCTTTGAAGAAATGCGAGCTCACAGGAATAACGGTAAATATTCTGTCGTTATTTATGATAAATTAGTAGTTAAAGATTTTAAAAAATCTCATAAAAATGCTTAAAGTTTATTTATTTTTTGTATATATTTTTTGTAATTTAAATAGTATTTTTATTTATTATTGCTAAAATGGCGGAAGCCAGCAATAATAATGTTTTTGACATATCAGGAAGGAAAAACACACTAAACCGAAGTAATGACGATGATAAAAATATTAACATTTTTGACGAAATTTTAGTAGAAACGGCTTATTACAATGTTGACGATGTTAATCATGTTCTTAATTCTTCATCATCCCATTTTTCATTATTACATTTAAACATCAGAAGCATAAATAAAAACTTTGATAATTTAAAATTTATGTTAAATAATATAAGTAACAAGTTTAGTATTATCTGTCTGACTGAAACTTGGTGTCATCGAGACACGATTAATTCTAACTTTCAATTATCAGGATATAAATCCATTCATCAACCTAGAGTAAACGGCATTGGTGGGGGCGTGTCAATTTTCGTCCAAAACTCATTGACTTTTAAATACATAGAAAACCTCAAAGTAAATGACGTTGATTGTGAGTCATTTACAATTGAAATAATTAATAAAACAAATAAAAATGCATTTATAACAGCATTATATAGACCACCTAATGGTAATTACAATCAATTTGAAAACCACTTAAACTACTTGCTACCAAAGCTCATAAAAAAACATGTGTATTTATTAGGTGATTTTAATTTGAATTTTTTGAATTATAAAACAGATAACCACGTCGTGCGTTTTACAAATACACTTTTGCAGTACAACCTTTTCCCTATGATTAACAAGCCAACACGCGTGACTAAAACAACTGCATCCATTATCGATAATATTATTACTAACAATTACACAAGCGTGGAATGGCAAAGTGGTATTATTAAAACAGATATAACTGACCATTTTCCAGTTTTTCTGAGTACATATTCTGCAAACCCTGAGAAATATACAAAAACAAAAACTGTATATGAAAGAAAAATAAATAATGAATCACTCGCCACGTTTCGAGACCTCTTACAAGAAGTAAACTGGGAACTATTGACTGATTGCAATGACGTAAATAACGGCTATGAATTTTTTATTCACGTGTTCACTAAGCAATACGAAAAGGCCTTTCCAAAATTTAAAAAAATTATTAAACCTAAAAGTATGCTTAGTCCGTGGATGACGAAAGGACTCATTAAGTCGTCAAAAAAGAAACAAAAACTTTACCAAAAATTTCTTAAAAAAAAGAACTACAAAAACGAAATAAAATACAAAAAATATAAAAATTATTTTGAAAAATTAAAAAAGCAATCAAAAAAAAATTACTACTCTTCATTACTTAATAAAACATTTGGCAATGCAAGAAAAACTTGGAATGTAATTAAAGAAATAACAGGCGTGGGTAATGTAAAAAAAGACAATTTCCCAAAAAGATTACAAAGAGATGACAATTTAGGTGATGCTTCTGTAAATAAAGAAATTGCAGAAACATTTAACAACTTTTTTATAAATATAGGAAAAAAACTAGCCGATGCAATTCCGGAGGGAAAAAAATCATTTAAATCCTTTTTGAAAAAATCTGATTTCTTCATGGATGAGTCAGAGCTTTTGATTGAAGAACTTCGGCAAGCGATTAGTATGCTTAAATCAAATAAAAGTGCGGGTCTGGATGAAATTAAACCTGATGTTGTAAAAGCTGTCTCTGATATCATAGAGAAACCCCTTTTCATAATTTTTAATCTATCCCTAAAAAACGGCATTTTTCCCGACCAACTTAAATTAGCAAAAATAATTCCAATATACAAAAGCGGCGATGACTCAATAATATCTAACTATGGACCGATTTCCATACTTTCCTGTTTTTCCAAAATATTAGAGCGTATTATGTTCAACAGGCTGTACAATTATCTTGAAAAAAATAATATTCTTTATCATAAACAGTTTGGTTTTCGAAAAAACCATTCTACGGAACATGCCGTAATTGATCTTGCGAACCAAATTTTACAAGGTTTTGAAAACAATTGTTACACACTTGGAATTTTTCTAGATCTATCAAAGGCATTTGATACTGTAAACCACAAGATTCTTATCTACAAACTACGTAGTTACGGAGTAGTTCACTCTAATTTAAAGTGGCTTCAATGTTATTTAGAAAACCGTAAACAAGGTGTACCATATGATCTAACATGCTCCCCATTTGAATCAATAAGTTGCGGAGTTCCACAAGGATCAATACTTGGACCTTTATTGTTTTTAGTTTATATCAATGATATTTTTTTGTCTTCAAAAATACTTAATTATACTATTTTTGCTGATGACACTAATGTTTTCTTTTCTGACTCAAATTTAAAAAATATTTTTTATTATGTAAACGCTGAACTAATATATCTTAATGAGTGGTTTATAGCAAATAAACTATCATTAAATATTGAAAAAACTAAATATATTTTGTTTGCTAAACCATCTCAATCCGAGAACCTTCCACTTAAACTTCCAGAACTAACAATTAACAATATTAAAATAAAAAGAGTTTTTTCAATGAAAATACTAGGAATAAATTTCGATGAACATTTAAATTGGAAAAGCCAAATAAAGTTAGTCGAGAACAAAGTTTCAAAGACTGTGGGGATTATGTACAGGACAAAACATCTTTTGAATAAAATATGTTTAAAAAACTTATACTTTTCATTTATACATAGTCATATTAACTATTGTAATATTGCCTTGGCAAACAATCATTCATCTTTCCTAAAAAAAATTTATACTAAACAAAAGCAAGCAAGTCGATTAGTTTTGGGCGCAGATAGGTACGAAAGTGCCAAGCCGTTACTCAAGGAAATTAATGCGCTAAACGTATATGAACTAAATATATACCATACGTTGTTATTTATGTTTAAACTTCAAAATGAACTAATTCCAAAATATTTTTATAAAGGTTTCTCTCTAATTAACCATAAATATGAAACAAGACACTCAATAAATAATTACTACATCCCACCAACATCACTCAAAAAATCTGACCTCAATTACATGTCGGGGGCCACGCTTGTGGAAGTCAGTTCTTGACGACAATATGAAAAAAATAAAATCTATTGATATATTCAAAAGAACTATAAAAAAACACTTACTAAACTCAAACATTACATACATTCTTTCATTTTTTTAAAAATAATATTTTTTTGATAAATCTGATAAAAAGCTTTTTTTTTTTTTTTTTTTTTTTTTTTTTTTTTTTTTTTATATATATATATACATATATATCTTTCTTATTTGATTTTCTCTTTGACTGTTTTTTTTTAACTTTTTTCAATAAATACTAACAAATGAATTTAAATCTACATAACGTTTGGAATCTTTTTAATATATAAATATTTTTGAATATATACTTCGCTTTGTATTGAATATGTATACGTATATGTACTGATTTGTAAAAAAAAAAATTCAAACTTTTTAATTTACGCATTGTATACATTTTTTATTTCGAGATTTTATTATTATTATTATTATTATTTTTTTTTCTTTCTAATTTTTACTTTTTTTAATTTTTAATTTATTTTAAACTTTTTAATTTTTTTTCAATCTTTTTACTTTATTTCAAACTCTTTAAATTTTTTTTATTTTTATTTTAATTTTGTTTGAATGTTTGTTTATTTTTTCAAAATTTTTAATTTAACTCTTTTTTATATTATTGGAATTTTAGAAATTTTATATTTCTCTATTTCACAAAAGGGCTTGATGATAAGACTTTATGTCTTCTACTTGCCCCTGTCAGCTTGTAATTATATATATATTTATTCGAATTTAAAGATAACATTGTAAAATGTGTAAAACGACAAAATAAACTAACTATATTTAAGTATGTATATATATATATATATATATATATATATATATATATATATATATATATATATATATATATATATATATATATATATATATATATATATATATATATATATATATATATATATATATATTTATATTCAAAATTTTTTCTAGTTTTGGTCAGAGTAGCAATATTGCTACCAACAAGAATATGAAGGCAGAACAGCAAATTTATGAAATAATTTTCAAAAACTTCTTTTTGCACAAGGGGCTGTCCATTAATTATATAAACAATTTTTTAAATAAAATATTCTCCCTTCCTCTCCCTTTTCAACAATATGTCAAATGTCCAGAGACCGCCCCTATAAAATTGCGTCAATTTTTTAGAACTTCCGTCCCCTCTATACAAAGAAGCTAAGCTACATAATCAGTCTTATTTTTTGTAATTTAGACAATAAAACTCAAAAAAAAAAAAAAAATTGTTGACATCAACTTTAATTGACCTTCCCCTCTCTCCCTTGTCAACAATTGTCAAAAAAGTTTAGACCCCTTCCCTCGCCCCTATTTTGTTGGCGTAATTAATGGATAACCCCTAACCTTTGAAAATACAAAATTAAATGTTACAAAACCAGCAGCATTATTAAAACTTTATTAACTCACAATTAGCTATATAGTACTAAGCAACTCAAAAACCTTAAGTATTTTATCAAGTAAGTTTTAAAAAAAATCATGTTGAAACCCAAATTAGTTTTTATTTTTGTATTAAGTAGATACTTTGAGAAAAACATATTGGTACAAAATAAATAACCCTAGAAATTAATAAAGGCCATATGGCTACTGTAACCAATAAAGGGTTAAAGAACAAGAAAAAAACTTGATAAGCATTATAGGTGCAAACATTAAAATGACTAACGATCGAATGGATAAAGTTAAAAAGTACAATACAAATAAATAGTCTGAATGTATATTAAACACTCGGATAGATGAGCTTAACAAAATGCTTAAGAGTGCACCATTATCCAACAAATTGAAATTAATTGCAACCATACTAAAGAGTAAATTAGCTGAGGAAGACCAACAAAGTCATCGACTAATCAACATAGTTTCGACTGAAACTGAAAATTGACAAAACCGGGCACCTAATGTCATAATCGTAGGGTTACTCAATTCAGATTAATATGACGATATAATAGCTGCAAACAAGTTTTCCAATGGATTTGGATTTGACAGTGCCAAAATAGGCTACGTCAGCAGAATAAAATCTAGCAAGATAAACAACACAATCCATAACTCTAACATAGTCGAGATGTATTTAATAAATGAACAATCTCAATCGAAAGTGGTTAAGAAATGTAGTCACCATAATATTCTGAATTCAAATGAATTTTCTGTCGTAAAGATTGAACTTGTTCACAAAATAAGGAATTCAATGAGCTACAAGGTAAAATGAAAAAACTTAACGACGAACTATATGCTGCGAATGTACTCAACAAACTTTTTCGGAATGTTATCCACAAGCGTACCGGAAAAATCTACTGTATTGATGTTCAAAATTCAAATGAACTACATAAATATGTCTTCACTTCCACAGCAAGCAACCTTGCACAGCACCGCAAACGTCTTTTCACAATAGTGCAAACTGCAACCACATAATATAAACTCAATTCCACAATACAAATCAAAACGTAAACAGAATTCGCCAAACAACTCATTAGAAGACCTGCAGTCACAGGCTACTTTACCACATTCAAAGTTACCTTTGATAAACTTTTTCCGTCTCTTGACCAATAATCCATGCTCATTAAACAGCAAAAATCACTATGAACTTGTAGCAAGACTTACTTACTTTTAATGAAAAATCTAAATCGCCACAGGTAATTTTTTTTCTGAAACCTGATTCAGTTCTACGTCAGACAATACCATTGTTGGCTATCAGCTGCATAACGCAAACCGAGATGGCAGAGGAGGTGGTGTTGCAATCTAGATCATAGATGGACTCGCTAACAGCAAGGTTACCAATGTCACACTCACCTCGACATCCGTGGAACAAATCTGGCGCATAATATATTTTGAAAACGAATCAATACTTCTAGATTGTATGTATCGCCCAATAGATAAAAACAATGATACGCTCACTCAGATTCTTGCCCCTATTAGAGCAGCTCAACAGGTACTGCCAAAATTAAGGTGTTCAGCAATGCTTTTGTATGGTGATTTTAATTTTAGCCACACTAGTTATAAATCATGCAATGTTGGTGGTGGTGTAAAAACAACCGCTCGTGTAACTGAACAACGTCCCGGTGACATCAAATTCCAAAAGTGTCTTAAAGACTGCTATTTAACTTAACTAGTAACATTCTCAGCATACCACAATAACATGCTTGCAATTCTAAGTAACACGCTTGACCTCGTCATCACAAATAACACTGATCGCTTAATCTCAATAAACGAAAGAAATTCGCTAGGACATACACCAATGGGAAAAGCTCACTGTCTTTTAGTTGGTCATTTTGCAGTATACTTCAATAAAAACAAACTAACATCTCCTAGTCGCCGACGGTTTATCTGGAGTAAAGCAAATTTTGATACAATTTCAGTACATATAACTTCTATAGTAATAAAAACTAATCTCTCTGTAAAGGATCTGTACAGTTGGTTTATTGACGTATACAACAAAGCTATAAAACTGCACATTCCATCAACTACAACTTTTCCATTTAAAACTAAGCAAGATCTTTGGGCTACACTAAAAGTATTGGAAGCAGTAAAATTAAAACGTCCAACTTGGGCAAAATACGTTGCTGCAGGTAGAAATTACCATGCAAAATTATGTAATGAACATCAGGCTGCATGCAAACGCGTAAAAAAAGTGGTCAATGCGGCTGTCCTTCATTACGAACAATAACTAGTAAGCAGATTCAAGTATTTCTCAAAATGTCTGTATTCACTCGTAAAAAACAAGCTTAAGGCACATAATCACATTAGTATGTTTGAAACTAGGAATGGTAAGATCACCAAAGACTCTAAGTTTTTTAATTCAACAATAAACAATTTTTATTCAGTTTTTGTCAAAGAACCCCTAACACCTTTACCAATATTTAAAAAAAGAATAACATCAACTTGCAAA
This sequence comes from Hydra vulgaris, assembly GCF_022113875.1. Classification (NCBI taxonomy): domain Eukaryota; kingdom Metazoa; phylum Cnidaria; class Hydrozoa; order Anthoathecata; family Hydridae; genus Hydra; species Hydra vulgaris. The sequence goes on from NC_061162.1 coordinate 12,186,125, forward strand.
ATCGACGAAAGTTTGTTTACAGCTGCTTCAGTACAAAACTACTTATTCTGCCTTGATGACACTAAATCATTTGGACTTGACGGTGTCAAGTCAAAACTGCGCAAAAATCTTTGCAATATCTCTTTCACTCATTTTCATGCAATCCTTTAGAACAAGAAATGTCCCATATCTTTGGCGTAAATCAAACGTTACTCATATCTTCAAAATAGGAAACAAACTCAAGGCTTGTAATTATAGGCTGGTATCTCTTACCTCTGTACCGTGTAAGGTAATGGAGAGAATTATAAAAGAGAGGATTATGAAACACTGTACACTATACAATCTAATTTCAAAATCTCAGCATGGATTTGTAAATCACAAAAGTTACTTTACAAACCTAATTAAACCCGTGACATTCTCACGGAGGCAGCCCATCGTGGACACCTTGTTGACATTTTTACAGACTTTACCAAAGCTTTTGACACAATGCCACACAAAAGACTTGTTCAAAAGATTCAGGCCTATGGTATTAGAAGCCAGCTATTCCACTAGATCTCTGCTTGGATAAGTGACAAAAAAAGTGTAGTTATTTGGGAACAAACTTCCGAATGCAAAAGAATGACAATTGGACTCCCTCAAGAATCAGTACTTGGACCACTGTTATTTGTGCTCTTTGTTAATAACTATCCTGATAGCATTTGCAATTTTACTAAGTTATACGCCAATGATAGCAAGATCATAGGCGTATAACTCAAACATAAATTTTTTAAACCTTACGTAACGTAAGGTCTCAATTAGTTACCCATACAAATGTAAAAAATATAGTGATAGATACTATAGATACAGTGTTACGTGACATAAGGTGAAAATATTACGTGTTTTTACGTAACATTTTTCACGTAGCGTTACGTTACAATGTTAAGTCTCGGTTACGTAAAATTACCGGTAATTTTGCACGTAACGTTACGTTACAGTGTTATGTTGTGTTACGTATATATATATATATATATATATATATATATATATATATATATATATATATATATATATATATATATATATATATATATATATATATATATATATATATATATATATATATGTATATATATATATATATATATATATATATATATATATATATATATATATATATATATATATATATATATATATGTATATATATATATATATATATATATATATATATATATATATATATATATATATATATATATATATATATATATATATATATATATATATATATATATATATATATATATATATATATAATAAAATAAATACAATTAGATTTGAAACATAACTCGGAGTTTCACGCTTTATGCGATCATCAGACGTTAAGGCCGTTCTCCATTCAGAACTTTTTGCGCTTTGGAGAAGCGGAAAAGTTCTTTGAGCATGCGCAAACAGTTTTTTTAAACCCGTTCTCTAATCAGAATTTTTTGCGCATGCTCAAAGAACTCTTCCGTTCCTCCAAAGCGCAAATAGTTCTTAATGGAGAACGGGCTTTACAAACAACCGTAACAACAACAAAAATTATATACAAAAATATAATACAGTGTTAGCTTAGATGACGTTAAAGTTGCAAATAACAAATTTGTTTTCGTGGCGACATTTTGATATTAGTTCATTTCGTTTATTCAGTAGTTTCAAAGATGACGTAATGATATGGTATTTTTCGGTTAAGCAAAGGTTACATAACTTTCCTCCAGGTTTAAATGGTTCCGCCCTATCAATAACTTTCCACGTAAGAATAGGATTTGAAAATCCCTTTTTTTTCATTTCCCCGATATATTTCGAAAGTTCTGTTGTGTTAGCTTTACTTTCGTATTGAAAGGAATTTTTATGTTTGTACTAGCGATCTTTAAAGGTGTGTTCCGTTAGACCAATATAATTAAGACCACTATCCTGCGGTGATGTTTTTACATTGCAGACGTAAATTATATTTTTACTGAGACACATACCTTGCAAAGGACATTGAGAAGGTTGCCGGCAGTTACATGTTGGAACAATTGTGTTGGAAACATTAGATAATATTTTTTTATTGTGTGAATTAATAGTATTGGTGATGTTAGGAAGACAGCTATAACTAACTTTTAAATTATTCTTATTAAAAATTTTTCGAAACTTATCTGTTATTGGAAAATGCTTTTCAATTAGATTTAGAAAATTTTTTGCGATGTTGGTTTTTTACATTTTGTGAAAACGGAGGATTAAACCAAATAATGTTTCGTGATCTTGATTTTGGTTTTGATGAGGTAAGGTTTTTTTGAAAACTAATCTTTTCATTAAACCCACTTGCTGTTAACGCATTGTTATAAAATGGTGATGCTATATTAAAAACTTCCATGCTAGATGAAATATTGCTAATACGGTTAGATATCATAGATGGTATGGATTTAATAATACTAGGTGGGTGGTTAGAACTTGCGTTGATGTAAAATGGGTGGTCACCTGGTTTTCTGTATGGCTGGAAAGTATTTTCTGTCAGGTTGAAGGTAACATCGAGAAAGTTTACAATTTTTAAGTTGGTTTTTATTGTAAGTTTTAGATTAAATTTCTTTAAAAAGATGAACGATGTTTTTCTCTTCTTTTTAAAGAGAAATTTAATCTAAAACTTACAATAAAAACCAACTTAAAAATTGTAAACTTTCTCGATGTTACCTTCAACCTGACAGAAAATACTTTCCAGCCATACAGAAAACCAGGTGACCACCCATTTTACATCAACGCAAGTTCTAACCACCCACCTAGTATTATTAAATCCATACCATCTATGATATCTAACCGTATTAGCAATATTTCATCTAGCATGGAAGTTTTTAATATAGCATCACCATTTTATAACAATGCGTTAACAGCAAGTGGGTTTAATGAAAAGATTAGTTTTCAAAAAAACCTTACCTCATCAAAACCAAAATCAAGATCACGAAACATTATTTGGTTTAATCCTCCGTTTTCACAAAATGTAAAAAACCAACATCGCAAAAAATTTTCTAAAACTAATTGAAAAGCATTTACCAATAACAGATAAGTTTCGAAAAATTTTTAATAAGAATAATTTAAAAGTTAGTTATAGCTGTCTTCCTAACATCACCAATATTATTAATTCACACAATAAAAAAATATTATCTAATGTTTCCAACACAATTGTTCCAACATGTAACTGCCGGCAACCTTCTCAATGTCCTTTGCAAGGTATGTGTCTCAGTAAAAATATAATTTACGTCTGCAATGTAAAAACATCACCGCAGGATAGTGGTCTTAATTATATTGGTCTAACGGAACACACCTTTAAAGATCGCTGGTACAAACATAAAAATTCCTTTCAATACGAAAGTAAAGCTAACACAACAGAACTTTCGAAATATATCGGGGAAATGTAAAAAAAGGGATTTTCAAATCCTATTCTTACGTGGAAAGTTATTGATAGGGCGGAACCATTTAAACCTGGAGGAAAGTTATGTAACCTTTGCTTAACCGAAAAATACCATATCATTACGTCATCTTTGAAACTACTGAATAAACGAAATGAACTAATATCAAAATGTCGCCACGAAAACAAATTTGTTATTTGCAACTTTAACGTCATCTAAGCTAACACTGTATTGTATTTTTGTATATAATTTTTGTTGTTGTTACGGTTGTTTGTAACGTCTGATGATCGCATAAAGCGTGAAACTCCGAGTTATGTTTCAAATCTAATTGTATTTATTTTATTATTAATTTAATACATATTTGCTCTACTTTTGTATTGAGCACTGTCTACCGTGAAATTACTTTTATTATTGATATATATATATATATATATATATATATATATATATATATATATATATATATATATATATATATATATATATATATATATATGGACGTTCAAACTTTCGCAAAAGGTCCGACAGACAGTTCATGCCCACTGGGCAAGGTCTTCTGCTAGTCTCTGCGTCCTTTTCTTTATTATTTATCTATATTTTTTTTTATTGTGCAACAATTTTTATTTTAACTATCTTTTTGTAAAAATTTATTGAATTTAAGAAAACAACCGAAAAAAAAAAAAAAAATACAGTCGAACTTAATTAATACTCAAAATTAGTCTAAAACCATAGGCCGGGTGAATAAAAATAAACGATTGTTTTTAGTCAGTAATTGTTCAGCTTTACGTAAATAAAAACTTAGGCAAAATTCCTTAAGCTTTTATTCACGTAAAGCTGACTAATCTATTATATAATATTGCCAAACTTAATAGTAGTGTTCCTTGGAGCGTATTTGACACGAAACTCTTGGCAGCCATTGCAACCAAGGTATACGCGAGAAAGAGTCGCAGCACTATAAGAAAACGTGAACGAATATCTAACGTACGTAAACTTTAGACTAAGTAATGTTAAAGCAAATATTAAAACATACTGAAACAGTCATCAAGTTTTACAGTTTGATTTTCACTTGAAATTTACATTGCGTCAAGCTCTCCTTAATTTTGATCTATAACATTTTTTTCCTCAAAAAAAATTAATACACAATTTTAAAAAATCTACGCCAGATTGTATGCCGGGGTAGCTGAAGTGAATAAGGCGTCGAAATTTTGAACAAAAAATTAAGGGTTCAACTCCTACCAATAGCGGCTATTTTTTTTAATTTTTTTTTAATTATTTTAAAATACGAAACACTTTTGAAGTTTTATAAAGATTATATACAAATATATGTAACGTAACGATATTTTGCACTCACAAAAGAAAAGATTTTAAGAAAGCAAAATTTAAAAGCTCTTAACAAAAGCCACTAAACCAAAAAAATTAAATATATTTTTATGGGATATATTCTAATAAAGACAAAAGGGGCCATCCATAAAGGACGTCATCCAAATAAGGAGAGGGGGGAGGGGTTCGAGATAAAAAGGGCAAAAAAGAACAAGGAGAGGGAAGAGTTTGTCAGAAAAGGACGTCGTTTGATAAATTTTTAGTTTTAGTTTAATTTACATGAAAAAATATGTAAATATGTGTTTTTAAGAAGATAAGGTATAAGAATACTTTTAATTTAATTTTTCAAAGGTGTAGAAGCAGATTCAAACATCATTGGGAGATCAAATAATTTTTTTTTTGGGGAATAGGGGATTAATTTGGTTGGGGAGGGGCAGGATTTTATGAAATCTTTTTCAAGGGGGGCTAGAGGAAAAGAACAACCGGTGATAAAGGGGGGAGGGGGTCAAAAAATTGTTAAAAATGATGACGTCCTTTAAGGATGGCTCCAAAACTATTTATTAATTACTATTGTAATAAATACAATCTCTTATCCGTGAAAACGATATATCTGCACCAGTTTTATATATTTTAATGCATTTGTATGCAACATAATAAAAATTAATTAAAAAAATGTAAGATAAGTGCAAAAGAAAACATGACGCGTAAAGGTTTATTTTGCCACAAACTGACGTCAATGCGCAAAACTTTTTTAGCCTAACTTTTAGATTAGCGTTTAATAATATTCTTTAGTTCTTAATTATAATCATAAGAATGAATTTTTTTAAATGACTATGTTTTAGTGCTCTAACATCTTCTTAATTCCATTTGTATAACGTTACATACAAACGTCTGTAAGTGTAAATGTCTTTAGCATATGTTGAGTTTCCAGGCATTATATGGAGTTATTACGTCCATCTATATATCTACAAAATGAGAAAACTTTAAAATTTTATTAAAAATTTTAGAAACCTTTTTTGCTATATTATTATTTTTTTGCTAAAAATATATAAGCATAATTGAAGAAATTTCAAAACTTATTACGTTAAGAGAAGGTCTTAAACCCACCAAAACAACACTGATGACAGCGCACTAAACCACTGAGCTATCAATAAAATGCATTTAGTAGAAAAATAAAGCTAATTATAACTATCTTATAATCTTTACATATGCGGAAAAAGTGCGAATGTTTAGTTTTTGACTTTTAAATTTTTTTTCAGAATAAATTATTTTACTAACAAATATTGAAGTAAATAAGGAATAGGTATAGAAGTTTTCGGCTAAAAATAGATATGTAAATTGGTATAGACCTGTATTTTATGGATTCGGAAAGCTAGAATATATAAGGAAAAAGTATAGAAAAGTTCGGTTCGGAATAGATGAACAAAGACCCGTATTTTTAGGGGGCCGATCTCAGCATTTTTAATGTCATTATTTAATTTAATTTTGTTTTATTTTAGACATCTTACAATGCTTTTTTTAGCATTTTGCAGATCGAATGGAGGGCCCACCTTTCCCAGATGGTGTGGGTTTAAGTTTAGGGTAAAAGCATCCCACATCTGTTTATATATATATATATATATATATATATATATATATATATATATATATATATATATATATATATATATATATATATATATATATATATATATATATATATATATATATATTATATATATATATATATATATATATGTTAAGAAGGAAAGTGAGTAGTAGATACAAAAAACAATGCGTCTATGATTAGTTTTATGTAGTTGGTTATTCTACCAATTAAACCAAATATTGGTTAATCTACTAATCCTTTATTGATAATGCTGTTGAATTTTTTTAAAGTTGAATTCTTTTTGTAAACATGCATTTCTTTATATATTTTGTTTTGTTATTATGTATAAATAAATTGACTTTCATTTGATACATTAACAGAATACAGATTACTTTTTATTGATTTAGTATAGAAAAAGTCGGTTTAGAATACATTTGCAAGACCCATATTTTACGGGTCACCACAACAAAAATTAAAAATAAAGCAAGCTGATGATTTGAACTTGCCACGCGGCAACCTTAAGTTTTTCAAAACAGTACGGATGTTAAAAAAGTATGTTTTTTATAAAAAATAATTAAAAAAACTTTTATTTTATATTTAAATGAAACCATTAAATTGATTACTTTTAAAAATAATTAAAAGTTAAAGTTTAACTTTTATATTTAATATTAATATTGAAATTTAGAGATATACAGCTATTAACTAACATCACAGTTAAACAAACAAAACCGAGTGCGCAATGACAACACACTTAAGATAACCATTAAAATAGTATTATACTCTATTATTTTTTGGCTTTATATACTTTTTGGCTTATCCTTTACCTAAACTTTAAAATAAGGGATCGTCCATAAATTACTCAACGCTAAATTTCACAATTGAAGAAAACAAAAATGATCTAAATTTTTCCTTGCAGAGTTTTTTAAATTAATCAGCAAAATTGTTTTATCAAAATCATTGATTTAAAAAAATCTCAAATCAACTAAACTAAGCCAACAGAGTTCACTAGCAGGCATTGATAATACGACATGTAAAGGCATGTATGGGTTTATTTCTTTAATGAATACGTCGCCAAAGCGTCTACAGATTCAGACGCAATAAAAGATATAGTAAGACGTTTAGATATAGCCAAACGATATTACAAACTACGTATGGTTTAAAGACTTTGCATGGTTTGGATTGGATAGAAAAGTAAAATATTGCTTCACACTGTATCTGCTGTGTTTTGTGAATTCTAATTATAACAACTTTAAAATAAACACTTGCACTTCCCATCCGGAAAAAAAGATTGACGTTACTTGCAGAATATTTATGATTATTTTAACTAAAATCGAAGTGAAAGAACCGAGCGGGCATTAGTTTTTAAAAGTTACGTCCTAAATGTATTTGAAACATCTTTTAAACATTCTTAAGTTAAGAACGCTTAAAAAATGTTTAAAAAACGTTTAAAAGACATTTAGAATGTAACTTTTAAAAACAAATGCCCTTTTGGAACAACTTAAATGTAATGCTCTTAAAAGATTTGAATCTTTATAATTTTGGATGAAGCATATTTTTTGATATGTGCATCAAAACAAAGCCAAAAAGTATGCTATAAACCAAATTAACAAAGAGACCGGCTTATGATTGAGTTAAGAGAAGTGTAGAAGGCTTATTTTGATAAGAAAGGTATGACAATCTATATCAACTATTTATTTTACAAAAATGGTGCCGATGAGTATAAGAAAGGTATACGGAAGGTATAGTGGGTCCAGGGGTACATTGAATAAGAAACATTTTCTCAAAAATTAGAATTTTGTGTAATGATAATGTAATTATTTTTTGTTCTCATATAACAGCCCTCTTTATTTATAGCTGTTACGAAATAAATTTTGACTATTAGTTAGTAGCTAATTTTTGTTTTTATCTAACTAAAGTAAATTTTCTTACCTTCCTTATGTTTGTCATGGAGATGGTTGAAACTTAATTTATTACATTAGGATAACTGATATTTATGCTTCCATTAGGTAGTTTAGCTTTTCCTTTAATAACACTTATGCACCAAGAAAATAGACTTAAAGATAATTTGTTATGGTAGGACTCAGTAACTTGGGGTCCAGTGAATTGGTTGATTCACAGTGCCTATTAATGACCTTAAATTTTATTTAGATTAAATTCATGCATTTATAATAAACAAATTAGATGAAAATAAATATATTAGTTTCAATTTATGAAATATTGTTTTATTATGTTTTCTATTAATTTTTTTTAAACAAGTTTTAGATATATGAGTAATATAGATAAAATGATATTTGGAGTTGCTTTTTTTAATTTCATGAATTAATAGAAGTTTTAAAGTATTACCTTATTATAGCTTTATAATATTTTATTTGTATTATTATTCTGAAAAAAGAGTTTTACAAAATATTTCCCACATAATTTTATTACAGCCATTTATGATTCTTTATGCTTTTTTTGCTTTTGTCCTAAACTAAAAACAGATTGACAAAAAAACTGGTAGCACAAGTTTTGTAAATATGAAGGATGCAGTGCGTATGGTAATTAAAAAGAAGCAAAGCATATTTAATTTAAGCAAACATAGTAAATTGCATTGTCAAGTTGACAACTGCATGTTGATATAGCTAAACAATATGGTCTTGATGAAGTAAAGTACACAGATGCTGACAGATTTTAATTAACGAAGAATAAATATTGTTAAAAACTTACACAGTGACGGTCTTCAGGATACATTATGACTTAACTTGCACTCAACTAAAAAATTATCTAATGTTTTTACTGGCCACAACAAAAAAGTTGTTCCACAATCATAGACAAAAAATTTGACTGCTAGAGAAGATTAATTGTATAGTTTTATGAATAATAGGCTAGAATAGACTATAAACAACCAGTTTGTCACATGTAACAAGTTAAAAAACAAACAAAAGTTGCAGGTTTTTTTTAAATCTGAATAAAATTCTTAGAAATTACATTTTTAATCCTAATGACATCTATAATGCCGATTAGTCCGGTTATTTTACCGTAAAAAAAGTGGGGAATATAAAATTAATTGACTGTAAAAGAGATGAGCAAGCAGAAAAAATTGCTTCAGCTGAGAGGGGTATTCTGATTACAATGCTTGTCGCAGTAAATGCTGGAAAAGCAATGCCATCATTTACGGTGTTTCCTAGGGTACATTTGAAGACTTAATAATAGACAGCGCTCCACCTAGAACAGATGATACAGACTACGTGTCAGGTTGGATGACAGCTGATATTTTTTATTTCTTTATTAAACACTTTATTACGCTTTCGTTTTAATATTGCCACCTCACTGCAGCCACAAGCTACAACTGTTAGACAGAACTGTCAATGAACCATTCAAAAATTTTTTAGTTATGCTGCAAATTTTTTTATGGTAAACAATCCAGGTAAACCCATAACAATTTATTACACTTCAAGCTTGGTTATTATTGTGTTTTCTTGAGCATTTACGTATAAAAATATAGATTCAGGATTTTAATCTACAGAGAGTTTTCCATTTAATCAAGTTAATTTTAGCGATAAAGACTTTCTAAGCTTTTATGTCACTGATTGTCCAATAGAACAATCCAATATTGATTACAAAGTTATTTTTTATGTATTTTAAAAAATAGGAATTATTAACGGAAAAAATAACACAAATAAAATAAAGTAATACATCAAGGATAAACTATCAAACGAGGAACAAATTATTTCAATATAGCCTGTTCGGGATATATTTAACGAAATGTTTATAAGGCAACAAAATGATATTCTAAAACTAATAAGTGGAAATCTGAAACTAACAAGCGATAGAATTGATGGTCTGCTAAAAGAAATAAATACTGTAAAAGATTTGTGCGCGACGCTCCAAAAAGAAAACATATTAATTAAAGAGGAACAAAAAAATTACGTTAAATGATTAAACAAAAACGAAGTTGTGCAAAAAGACATAAAAGAAAGTCTGAACTTTACACAAGGTATGCAAAAAAAAAAACTCGAGTTAGAAAAAAAAAATCATATCAAAATCAAAGAGCAAAGACACGGAAAATAATAAACTAAGGCAGCTTGAAGATAGACAAAGGAGGAATAATCTTCGATTAGAGGGTTTATTGGAAAATGAAAAAGAAAATTGGGATGAAACCGAACTAAAGGTATTAAATATTTTGAAACAAAAAACCTTTTTAAAAGGAATTGTAATTGAACAAGCACACAGGTCAGGAAAAACTAAAGCAGGTAGACCGAGATCAATAGTAATGAAACTGTTAAATTACAAAGGTAAAGTAAAAGTTTTGAAAAGTGCGAGTAAACTAAAATATATATCAATGAGGATTATTCATTGGAAACTGCATCTATCAGGAAAAAACTACTCGAGCAAAAGAAGGTACATAGGAAATATCAAATGTTTTCGGTTATAATTTACAATAAATTAAAAGTAAATGAATTCAGCAAATTACCTACTAAAACTTAATTATTTTATATTTTAAACATTTTGTTAGTATAACCTTTCTTGTTGTTATGGAAGATATGAATTTTTGTGAAATAAGCTTTAAGGGTTTCCAGACAAATAAAAATATACTTTTAGAGAATCATTCAGATCCAAATGTTAATTTTTTTAACACTGATGAAATAATTAGCAACATATGCCCTTCTTATTATAATTCCGATATTTCTAATCTTTCTGCTTATATAGATATTAATGAGTTCTCTAAATTACACTTTAATATTAGAAGCTTTCAAAAAATTTTGATAAATTTAAAGATTTTTTATATAGTGTTGAAATTAGTTTTAAAACTATTTGTCTGACAGAGACCTGGTGTCAAGATAAACAAGTTTAAAAAAATTCAAATTTTTTAACTACAAAACTATAAAGTTATTCACCAAGTCAAAAATTCTGAGACAATAGTTGGAGGAGTATGTATTTTTATTCACAACTTTTTAATTTTTAAACCACTAACCGAATTTAGTGAAACTAGTAATGATTGCGAACTATTAACGATCGCAGTTATAAATGAAATCACTAAAAACATCATTGTACATGTTGTGTAGAGGCCGCCGTCTGGCAATAACAAATTTTTTGAAAAACACTTAAAAAATTTAATTAAAAATAAAATTTTATATGGCAAGCCTGCCTTTTTTGTGGGGGATTTTTATTATAATGTGCTTGATAACAACAAAAAATAAAATATAAAAAATTTTATGAACATCATATTTAAAAATGGTTTCATTTCAACAATAAATAAATCAACACGAGTTACTAGGAATTGCGCAAATATCAAATAATAATTAATGAATATACAAAAAAAAAAAAAAAAAAAAAAAAAAAAACTAGAACAATAATAACTGGTATATCGGATCATTTCCCAATATTTATATTCGCAAATAAGGTTGTCGAGCACACCCCTCAAAAAAAAATAATTATTACAAATTTAATATATAATGATATTTCTATGGAACTTTTTAACAATGCTCTAATTTCTGAAAATTGGGACGAAATTTTGCAAATTTAAAACACAGATACTGCTTATGACAATTTTCTTCGCATATTAAAAAAACATTATGATAAAGCTTTCCCGGTAGTAACAAAAATAATTAAACTAAAACATCTAATAACCCTTGGATTACACCAGGAATAATAAATTCATAAAAAAAAAAAAGATTGTATGAAGTGTTTCTGAAAAAAAAGAGCTTATGAAAATGAATTAAGGTATAAAAAGTATGAACGACATTTTTAATCTATTATAAATCTTTCAAAGAAGTTATATTTATTCAAATCGAATAATAAAATTTATAGGTGATACTCAAAAAACGTGGCAAGTTAAAGAAGAGGTAATTGGAAAAAAAAACCACTATAGCTAAATGGTCTTCCTAAAAAACTGCAGGTTTAAATTTAGCATCATAATTATAACACAGTGAGTTTAACAAGGAGAAATACTAGTTTCCTAGAAAAAGAATTGCTAGATACTGTGCATTCATTAAAATTAAACAAAGCACAAGGACTTGATAATGTTAGTAGTAATGTTATAGTTAAATGTGTTTTCTATATTGAAAAAGTTCTTTTGCATATATTTAATCTTTTGTTTAAAGAAAGAATCTTTGCAAAAAAACTTTAAACTGCAAGGGTAATACTAGTTTTTAAATCTGGAGATGAGACTAACATTTCGAACTATAGACCTATTTCCATACTTTATTTCTTCTCAAAAATACAAAAACGCATTATGTATGACAAAGAATACTCATTTTTAGAAAAAAATAATATTCTTTATAACAAACAATTTGGCTTCAAACAGGGCACTCTACTGATCATTCCATTCTTCATCTCATTCAGATTTTCAAGGTTTTGATAAAAACTAATTAACTTTAGGTGTTTTCATAGACCTTAGTAAGGCATTCGACACTGTTGATCAAAATATTTTAACTAAAAAGTTAGGAAACTATGAAATAAAAAATATAAACATAGCTTGGTTTAAAAGCTACTTATCTAGTAGAAAACAATATATTTAATTCGAAAAATGAAAAAGCTAAGTATATGACAATTACTTGCGGCGTTTCTCAAGGCTCTATGTAAGAACCACTTTTTTTTTTTAGTCTATATTAATGATTTATGTAAAACTTCTAATTTTCTAGATTCTATCTTATTTGCTGATGACACAATTTTGTTTTATTCTTATAGTGATACAATAACATTATTTAAAGCGTTCAAAATTGAACTTCTAAAACTAATCGAATGAATAAATATGAATAAACTTTCAATTAATTTAACTTAAACCAAGTATACTATCTTTCATTACCTTCATAAAAAGATAAAATCCGTATTGCACTTCGAAAGCTTATTTTTGGAGAATACATTGTAAAAAGAGAATATTCAATGAAATTTCTAGATGCAGTTCTAGATGAAAACATATAATGGAAAGACCACATAAATATGATTGAAATTAAAATTTATATAAATATCGGATTACTCTATAAAAAAAAACCATACTTAGATCAAACACGTTTGAAATACATAAATTTACTCACTTATTTATTTCTATTTTAATTATGCAAATATGGCTTGGTGCAGCACAAATAAAGACAAAAAAGCTAATTGGCAAACAAAAGCATGCAATTAGATTTTTATCAAATGCACTCCGCCTCTCACATTCTAGACCATTGTTCAACAATCTAGAAAAGTTAAATTTTTACTAATTAAATATATATCATCTGCTAATTTTTATGTATAAAACTAATAATAATACAATACCAAATATCTTCAAATCATTATTTAATATCATTCAACATAAATACATGACTAAATATTTGAATAACGACTTTGTTCAATCCAAAACTATATATGAGTCCACCAAGTTCTCATTAACTAATAGAGGACCTAATGTATGGAATAAGATATTTAGCAATGCTATTAAAGCACTTTCAAATTTTGAACAGTTTAAATATAAGCTAAAACTATTGCTTTTAAATAACAAACAAACAGAGAATCTTTTTTTTAAGTTCGGCAAGAATATATAATATATAGATAGACATAAAATGGCAAGGTCGAGAAGAAGACAGGTTCGCCTTATTACTAAGTCCCTTGCTTTTTCAAGACATTTATATAAATATGTTGCAACATAAATATATATATATATATATATATATATATATATATATATATATATATATATATATATATATATATATATATATATATATATATATATATATATATATACATAAATATATATATATATATATATATATACATATATATATATATATATATATATATATATATATATATATATATATATATATATATATATATATATATATATATATATATATATATATATATATATATACATATATAGTATCTTTTGATTGTAAATTAACTTTTATGTTTTCATTTTTTCATGCTTTCTTCTTTTTTGTTGATAATGTTGGTTTTTGTTTTCTTGAATGGAATATTAAATTTTCTTTCAATAAATAATTTTAAAATTTGAATATAAACCGCATTGCGATACCGTAGTTAACCTTCATGTTATTGAGATTAAATTATTTCCTTAACTTTAATTAAAAATAACTTCGAAAGACTTAATTAAACTATCTTGCATTTTGTATGAACGTCTTTGAAACATTTTGCTTTTTTCGCCCATTTTTAATTTTTAATTTTAGTTGCAACATATTTATATAAATGTCTTGAAAAAGCAAGGGACTTAGTAATAAGGCGAACCTGTCTTCTTCTCGACCTTGCCATTTTATGTCTATCTATATATTATATATTCTTGCCGAACTTAATAGTTTTAGTAGTAGTAGTAATAGTAGTAATGTCCCTTGACACTACTACTACGACGACTACTTTTACTACTACTACTACTACTACTACTACTACTACTACTACTACTACTACTACTACTACTACTACTACTACTACTACTACTACTACTACTACTACTACTACTAAGCGAACTTGACACGAAACCCTTGGCAGCTGTTGCAACTGAGGTATTGGCCAGAAAGTGTGTCACCTTTGCTTAATAAGAAAACGTGAGTAAACGTGAAACTTATATCACACGTACGTAAACTTCATGTTATGTAATGTTAAAACATGCTTAAGCATAGTTTTACAGTTTGATTATCACTTAAAAACTCCATTGCGTCAACTTCTTCCTAATTTCTGATCTTTAGCATCTATATTTGTTAAAAACATTTTTATATAGTTTTAAAATTGCAATGAACAACGCGCCTGCATGGCCAAGTGGTTAGACCGCTGAGCTTCTAAACAAGAAATCCGTGGTTCGAGTTTTTCCACCGGCAACTTTTATTTTTAATTTTTTTGCGTATGTGTCGTTATTGACATATTTATGTTATTTTAGTTTAAATTTTCAAGTTTATTTACAATTAAGTTGAGTTCGTGCAAGGAAAATTAGTAAGCAACATGTTTTATATAAAATATAAAATCTATAGAACAATAAAGTTTTTTGATTTGCATTTTAACCAACAAAACAAGCCAGCTGATGAACTTGCCACGCGGCGACATTAACTCTTTTTAAAAACTTTAAGGGGGTTTAAAATCTATTATTATGATAAAGAACATAATTAAAAATTTTAGTTTTATTTTTAAACTAAACTATTTTATAAAATTTATTGTTTTTAAAAATAACTAAAAGTTAAAACTATTTAATATTAACACAATAAGAAAATTTAGAGATTTACAGCTATTTAACAATGTCCCTGTTAAACATTCTAAACCGAGAGCTCATCAATAACATGGATGACTTAATTAACATGTGATGCACGAGACGCTGTAGATGTGCACACGATAAGTATTTATAAATCTCTAACTATCTTTGAATATCTCTTTAATCATCAATCATTTAATCATAATTTTAGATAAAAGTTGTTTTTTATTTTTTATAGCTTTTTTTTTTGTTAGATACTCAATCATGTTTTACATGAATCTAATTATTTAGTACATTGTTATTGACTGGTGGTGGTATTCAGGTTAGATTTCAATAAGTTAAATTTACTTTTAAAAAATCTTTCAAGTTTACTCTTAAAAAAATTTACGTTTGCTTTTTTTTTATTTAGTTTCTAAGTAATTAAATAGTAAATAACAATAACTATTTGATTGTTATTTTAATTTTAGTGCCATAGTTTATTATATATTGTTAGTTTTAAAAATTCGAATAAATCTTTATCTTAAGTTTAAAGTTTGTATTTATTTTAATGTAATGACGTTATACATTAACTTTGTTAATTCAATAAAATGTGTTTGATTTTCTAAGTTGTTGTGAAATCGCAGTTTGTATTTTTCTGTCCTATGGCATGGGTTTCAAAGTGTAGGGGCACAATAGTCAAGCTCTAAACAAAGTCTTCTAAATCTAGAATAGGCAATAAGATTTCCCCTTTATTTATTAAAGGAAAAGAATTACCCTTACCAAAAGTACAGTTTGAGAAGTTAGAGTGGGCAGTGGAAAATACATAACTACATTTACAAATAAAAGAGGTATTTAAATGTATTTATTTATATATATATTTTTATTAATCTGTTTTTTAAATTTTCCTTTTTCTTTTAATATTATTTAGTAAAAAAAATGGAGTTAAGTTTACAAAAAAAAAAAAATTGTTGAAAGTTGTACATTTTGTTTTTACACTTAACACCATCAAAATTTAAGTCAACAGAACATGCAAAGTATTGGAATGATTCAAGAGCTGCTGTGGCAGTGTTTATGGTTCTCCATGTCAAAAAAATATATTGTCATTAAAAATTTTTATATTGTCATTTAACTTTCATAATTACCGGTTATCGCAGGTATTTATAGGTCTATTAAGTACTTGCAATATGAAAGAACTTTAATGACCTTTAAAAAAATTAATATGAAAGAAATGTTCTTTATCTATGTGTCCTTATCTGTTCAAGAAAATAATATTGTTTTTAATTAAAAAGATTATACTTAAGAAAAAATTAACATTTTTAAAAATTCTTTTTTTTTTTTTTGTTCGATTTAATAACTTTACCTTCATTATCTTGTGGTAGAGTTTTTTTGGTAGAGGTAGAGTTTTTTTTTATATTTTTAACTGTAAGTATTATGTATTAAAAATATTTTAAATTTAGTTGTTATTCTATTTCTTTAGTTCTGCTTTGGTACTCCACAGACTATTATATGTTTACTTTGTTTACTGTTACAATATGGTTTTAACTTAGTAAGCTTTAACTATTTTAAGATTACAATGTTGATCATTAGCTAATAGTTTGAATAGAAATTAGTTTCTTTTGCAAACAAGGTAAAAGTAATTTGGTTTTCTGGTCGAGTAGCCTTTTTTTTTTTTTTAATTATAAGAAATTTTTTTTGTTACACATAAAGTAATTTTTTTTTTTCTACAGATTTTGATAGTTTAATCAGCAACAGGTTGATTTGTTTGCAGTGTTATTTATCCTTTTTTTAATTTTTTAATGTCATTTAATTTAATTTTGTTTTATTTTAGACATCTTACAATCCCTTTTTAGCATTTTGCAGAACGAATAGAGGGCTCACATCTCACAAGGTCTGGGTTCAAATTTAGGGCAAAAGCATCCCTACCTTTATATATATATATATATATATATATATATATATATATATATATATTATATATATATATATATATATATATATATATATATATATATATATATATATATATATATATATATATATATATATATATATATATATATATATATGTATATATATATATATATATATATATATATATATATATATATATGTATATATATATATATATATATATATATATATATATATATATATATATATATATATATATATATATATATATATATATATATATATATATATATCTACATATGTTGAGGAGAAGTGCGAGCAATAGATAAAAAAAACGCTGCGTCTAGAATTAGTATTTATGTAGTTGGTTATTCTACCATTTAAACCAAATATTGATTAATCTACCAATCCTTTATTGATAATGCAAATTTAGTTGAATTTATTTTTTAAACATACTTTTTTTTTATATATTGCTTTGCTATTATGTATAAATAAATTGATTTCCAGTTAATAGATTAATTACGTTAATACAATACAGAATTTTATTTATTCCTTTAAAACATGTCAAAGTGGTTAAAGTGCTTCGCGTGGGTTCAAATCCTTTCGTTTTCACTTAATTTTTTTTTATCTAAATTTTTTCTCGCAGAGTCGTATGTTAAATAAAAAATCTATATAGCTCATTAAATTTAATAAAAATCGCTATCCTAAAGAAATGAAGATCTCTTCTACTTTTTAAAAAATAAATTTAGTTGCGTAATTTGCGGGCGAGTCCATAGCGTTTTATAGTCTATCTATTTTTTAGCTCTTAAAGTTGTTTTTCAGAACAAAATTATTTTACTTAAAAGTATCAAAGTAAAAAAGGAATAAGTAAAAAAATAATTGGTGTGGAATAGGCATGCATAGAAATAGTAGGTTCGATAAATACCCGTGTTTTACGGATTCGAAAAGCTAGGATATATAAGAAAAAAGTATTAAAAAGTCCGATTTGCAATAGAGTTACAAAGACCCGTATTTTTACCGGTCCCATCTCAGCTAGTATATTATAAAATATGGAACTTGTAAATAGTACGGCTAAATAAATAAGGAAAAAAAAAAAGCTCATAACCAAAAGACCCCATCATATCATAATGTTAAACTTTGAACCTGATCAAAGAATTAACAATGCTTGGAACTTCAACCTCAAAATTGTCCTACTGTACTCCTGTAAAATAATGACTTCGCCAAACAAAAATATATAAACTTACAAAAACAATGAGACCAAGCAGAATTGCAATAATCAATTGCAGTTAAAAATTTCAGCCTACAGGTATATGTACCGCAAAAACAACAATGTTGGCTTAAGTGACCTAGCATATAGAAAAAAATTCAGGATTCAAAAAACGCAATATCTAATAATAGCTAATATGTCAGCCTAAAAATTAAGGCAGTTTTTTTAGTTTTTTTATTTGTTAAATACTTTGGTATTTGCCTCTGAGTAAAAATTTTATTTATAAAAAAACGTAGTTTTTTTTGTTTTGTAGGAGCCTTGAAGCCGTTTCAGAGAATAAGTTAGCTATATATATTTTTTCTATTGCCTATGGATTATAGCTATATACTGAAAAAAGTTTTTTTTTCAAGTAGTTATAAATCTTTATAACACCCTTTGTAGACCCTGTTTTGAAATAAAAAACTAAATTACTATTGAATTTATTAATTTTTTTAAGGTAATAATATATATTTATCTTAAAAACAGTATTTGAAGCAGTAATAACACAGACATCTAAAATGGCTGCAGACTTTGAAAATATTATAACAATAGGTTATTACAACAATGTTAAGACAACATAGATAAATATAAAAGTACATTAACTGATTACTTTAATTCAAAAAGAAATTATTGATTGTTGTTGCATTTGTTATAATGGTCTTATATCAGTCTTATGGATGTGGAAAAATGCTGGTTTGCTGGAAAAATCATAACCGGTTTAACACCATCAACTCTGCAACTCACTTTGCTGCAAATTGAACGGAGAACATCAGTAAATTGGAACAATGCTTAAAGTTAAAAGCTTGACATTTCCTTTATTTGCAAAAATATTCAACTTTACATTTAAAAATTTTTTTTTTAGCTTCTTCTTTCTTTTTTTTTTAGCTTCCTCATTTGCTGTTATCTTTCGTCGTTTCTCTTTTTTTATATCTTTCACTTTTGCTGCAACATCTTTTGCACGCATTGAACCATAGGCCTGAATAATACGATAAGATAAATTTTCAAGGTTTGGTTTGATTTTCTTAATAGTTAGTAGATCAGAAATATTTTCTAATTTGAGGCTTTGCTCAGCCTATTCTCTAATCAAATTTGAGACTGATTAAACTTATCTTTCCAGTAATTAGCCGAACCGTTCCTTTTAACAACTGGTTACGAAATAGTTTTTTGAAAGAAGTTGACACTAGTTCTTTCTTATGAATGCATGCAGCAGCTCGCTCAAATTTGTATTATTGCATAAAGTTAACATTTAATTCAAAAGTTGTTATTCTAACTCTTTTTGCACTAGAAACAAGAACCGGTTTTGAATCCCATTTCTCCTATATATTGCCTAAAATGGTAATAAATCCCTCTCTAAGACTTAATTCATTGCAATGGGTTGAAAAGATAATTCTTGACTATTCTGTACTCATGATAAAGATTTTTATTAACCTGGTCAAGCAACTTAGTTACACCAGTAGTGTGGTGAGGAGAAATAAATAATCAAAATTGTTTTGAAAAGAGGTATATTAAACCATCTTAACTGAATCGTGAACTATGTCCGTCAGATAATAAAACAACAGGTCCTTCTCAGTTAGGTAATCATCAAATTCTTGGCACAGCTTCTTCTAATTATAAATTCTATGCATCTATAAATTTTCTCCCAATTAATGCCTCAGGCTTACTTATTCCTTGAATAGATTGTAACTTTTCCTGTCTGTGTTGAATATTTGGCTTCATTTTCAATGTTATTTTTTTCTAACTCTATTAGAATAAAAAAATTATCGTTAAACATTTTAGAGTACATTATTTTCTTACAAAACATATCGAAATAATAAAAAACAATTTTCAAGTAAAAATATAAATTTTGCTCTAGGTTCAAATAGTAAGTAAGTTATAAAAAATTCTTGCAATTATTATTTTCTAAAAATGTTACTGATTTTTAATACGTATAATATACGATGCAAACTTTATTTAAAACACTGCAATGACATCTTTAGAATCAAGAGATTGCATACAATCAATATAGTAAAAAGCGAGAACATATGTAGAGCCTATAAAATGTTATTTTAAAAACATCAATGTTGTTTTTGGGGCACTTATCTTGTGGTTTTTGTGGTGCATCGGGTAATTACTTTAAAATTAATTTAGCGGTAACTGGTTTTATTTAAAGCAGATCAAATAATATTATAAAACACGCCAAGTTTCAGCTTCATAGGTTCACTAGCTGCAGTGATTCAATCGATAAATTAAATGTGGTTTTTGGGGTACACATACAAAAAACAACAAAAGGTCAGTTCACAATATCAACAAAACAATTTCTTAAAATTTTATTTGTAAGTTAAAATTTTTAAGAAATAGTTTTGTTGTTATTGTTATCTGAAAAAAAAAGTAACTGAGATGTGCTTTTTTTGGTATTTTTGCGGTGCGTATACCTGTTAAAAGTTTGCAAAAATATACTTTGTTCATTTAAAAAAGTCCATTTAAAAAAGCAGGTTATGTAACTTTCTTGAACTTTGACTTAACATATAGTAAAAAAGATGGCAACAGTGGTTTCACAAATGAGACCTTGTTTCAAAACCAAAGCAAATTAATTCCCAGTGATTATGTTTTAGTCAAACTTAATACTAAAAAAGATTAAGTTATTTATGTTGTTAAACTTATTAGCATTAAGCAAAGTGGATATATGGGAAGAACTTTTTTGAATTTTTTTAACAAAAAATACTTTCTTTTCCTACATTCTTCCAAAAATTGATCATATTTTTGAAATATCACTAACAAATGTTTTTGAAAATTTACCTATACCACTTGTGGGGACTACTAGAGTTCCTCGTCATTTTATTTTTTCTGTGGACTTAACAGCTTAGGATGAGGTATTCTGTTAACTTTTTTTTTTTAATCTTTTGGTTATTTTAGATGTTTGAATAAATTTTGTAATCAATAAAACTCTTTTTTTTTTCTTCTCAATTTTCAAAATGTCAATTTTTTTAACTTTATATTAATCTAATCAATAAAAGTATATCAAAAAAATAATGTATAGTGTCTTTACTTCCTCAGCCTCAAAGTTGCTTAGCACGGCCCTATTTACTTTTATTAATTCACAGCTGTTATCATTGATTCACTGGGGTACAGTGAATCACGTCACACAAATCACTTTAAACCTTTTTGTGATAACAAACATTTAGTTTTTGTGACTTCATTTATGAAGGAAAAACCACCCATTAAAGTCTTTGAGTTTAATCAAAAAGTATATATTGTAGTAAAAACTATTTTTTTAAAAAACTTAATGACAATGACACGTTAGTCTTTTGCTTTTCAAGGTTAGCCTAAGTTTTATTGTTTTCGAAGCAGGTGAGATTTTGAGACGTTTTAAGACTAATTTTAAGTTTTAAACGAGCTCGGCTGAATAAGTTGTAAATAAAAACAAGATGTTATTCCTAAAAAACTTATAAAACTCAATTATAAGACTAGATTACCTTGAGACATGGTGCTAAAAAGGACAGAACTTGTTTTATTGAACGCCTCTGGGGTAGTTTTATGAAACGGGAATCTGTTGTAGATATTTTTTTTTAATGCATAAAAGTTGATGTTACATTTGTTTATAAGAATAAAGTTATGCCTTTTGGCATGGTGAAAGTTTCTGGTTTCATCTAATACTATCATTATCATTAATCAACCACATACCCTTAAAACCAGTTTTTTACGGTACATGTGACTAGTCATGATATTACACTGTTAACACAATATTGCGGCATTTCAAAATTATTTTTTTTACAATGTACAGTAAAAGCGGACATCGGCAGCCACATGCCGATGTCCACTTACAATCTTATTATACCTAAAAATTTTATGTTGTCTCTGTGAGATAGTCCTAACTATAACTGTGATAATTTATTAAAACATACCTTATTTTTATTTATTTTTAAATTAAAAGAAAAAGAAAGATACTTAGCATTTTCACAGAACTTTCGCAAAACCATAATCTGTCCCTTAGCTAGTTTCAGTTTGTTTTCTTTACTCAGCTCGTTATACTTTGGATAATTTTGCAATGGTTCTAAAGCTTTTTCTGAAAAGTATTGAATGCATTTTTCTCTGAGTCTTTCTAACTCAAACTCTTGTGCAGTTATTAACAAGTCAACAGTTGGTATTTTTTGTAAAAGATATTCTTCGCATAAATTGTTGATTTTACTTATTCCGTATTCACGTGATAAAACTAGCAAGCTATCGATATTAGTTTGGTCTAAAAAAAAATAATAAACCAATTCAAATTTTTTTAAAAAGTAATACACCATTTCAAACTTTTTTTGAAATGGTTTATTACTGTTGATTTATCAATATTATTATTTATATTATTAATATTACTTGCATTATTATTATCATTATTATTATTATTGTTAAGTGTTAATTAAAATGTAAGTTTTTATTAATTTATTGCTTTGTGAAAGATATTCCATTAGCCATATTTTGCCTCTAATATAAATAATGGCGAAATATAATTCAATATTTTAGTGAAAATACTACTTACCCCACATGAGTTTCTTGCGGATTCTCAGGAATCCCACATGGAACCCACATAAAAACCCATGTGAAACAAGCGTTTCTGTCATGGGGATATTGCCACTATAGTAATCCCAAGTTTAAAAAAAAATAAAGTGATTTATAATTCATTATTGTAAACTTTTAATAACTAATCGTTGATTCCACTATTTATATTAAATAAAAACTTACAATAATTATAACAGTGGAAAACTTTATATTTTGCCACGACGACGTGGAGTTTGCAAAAATTAGTGATTTCACAATAAAAAGTATGATTTAATTTATCTAAAAAACTGCATTTTGAAGAGTTTATCAAATTTAAATGGTGAAGTGTTTAACCAGTGTTGTTTAGAGGTTTATTTGTTTATTCTCTTAACATTATTGTTAGAGATAAAAAAGTATTATAAACATTTATTATTTATAAAATATTAATATATTTATTATTATTTATATAGTAACTGTTTTTATACTTATTTCACTTTATAAAACAAAATGTTCAAATATGGAAATATTTTAAATAAATATTGGGTTATCAACTTAAGAAAACGATTATTGTTTTCTTTTTTTTTTTTTTTTTTTTTTTTTGTTTGTTTTACTTTTGTCGTTGTTTACAAAGATAAACAGACAAGGCTTCTAAAAGAAGATCATAATGATCTTATCATCAGAACCTTTTACAAGTTTTTTTAAATCAATACATTAACAAAACTAAAAAATTACAATAAGTCGTGATATAAATTGGAAATATAAATCAAACCACTAATGTTATATATAATAAAAAGTCTGATCATATCATCAGATCTTATAAAAACGTTCATATATAAATACATATATATACATAGTAAATAGAGTAATACATCTCTTTTTTCAAAAGGCAAGAGAAAATACAACAGTCTTACAATTAAAAAGACAAATACGTGATTGTTATAAAAAGTATTTAAATATATCATCAATAGATAAAACAAAATTTTTAAGTTTACTTTTAAAGATCGGATATGTATTGGATATATCAAAATTAGGTATAACTATTTTTTTCCAAAGAAAGGGTGCTCAAAATGTAAGGCAAAATTTGTTAAATTTTGTTCTGCAAATAGGTTCATGTACAAAATTTTTATTTCGAAGTAAATATTTATTAATTGGGTTTAGAGAAAAAAGGTTTTTAAAGACAGGTAAAGTTTTTCCACATATAAATAAAGCATAAAATGTTATAAACATTGAGCTCGTAAATATTACGTATTTTCATCTCCATAAACAATGGTTTGGAATGAGTAAAACGATCCGCAAAATTAATTAATCGGATCGCATGCTTCTGACGGCGAAAAAGGCATTTTAGCTTACTTTTTTCGGTGCTTTCCCACGCAATGTTGGCATAATTAATTGTTTAAATATGATCTAGATTTATATAAGACTCCGTTACTTTTAGATATTTTTGAGCAGATATATTCTATATGCGGTTTCCATGTAATGTTTTCGTCGAGAACCACTCCTAAAAATTTAGTAACAAAATCTCTTTTTATTTCAACTTTATCAATAAATATTTTGGGAAAATGTTGGGGTAAATAGCGTTTTTTAGAGAGTGAATGGAAAAGAACCCATTTGGTTTTATTAATGTTAAGAGTTAGTTTGTTACATTTGAACCAAGGTATGTTTGTAAGTTCATCATTCATTGAAGAAAAGAGTTTGGATATGTCATTATTGGTCAGGAATAAGTTGGTGTCGTCGGCAAACATGATGCTCATTAAGTGTGAGCTTTATTTAAGTTATTTATATTGATTAAGAACAAAAGTGGCCCCAAGATAGAGCCTTAGGGAATACCACAGGAAATATTTAGTAGATGGCTTTGGTTATAGTTATTAATAAAAACAAATTGCTCGCGGTTTGATAAGTAACTACGAAGCCATTTAATAGTTATATAGTTTAATCCGTAGTATTTTAGTTTTTCAAGAAGGATTTCATGGTCGACAGTATTAAAAGCCTTCGACAAGTCAATAAAAACATCTTTGAAAGGAATGGGATCTTTGAAAGGAATTTGAGATTTCTCGTACAAATTGGATGATTGCATGTTCGGTAGAATTATTTTTTTTGAAACCAAACTGATTATAATAAAAAAGATTATTGGAGAAAAGATAATTGTATACTCTATTGTACTTAATACGCTCTAAGATTTTTGAAAAGGTAGAAAGGATAGATATAGGGCGATAGTTACTGATATTGCAACAGTCTCCTTCTTTCAAAATTGGAATAACTTTTGCAATTTTTAGACGATCAGGAAAACTCCTTGGTGGACAGATGATTTATAAACTTTATAAAGAATATTTTTGAGATGATCAAAACACTCGATAATTATGTCACCATTTAGTCCATCAGCTGCGATAGCTTTTTTTTTTTTAGTGATTTGAAGGTGATTTGGAATTCATTAAAAGATAATTCTTAAGTTGATAACTGACTTCAAAGGCGGTAAATTTTTTTCCGTTTTGTTTTAAATATGACTAAAGCTTATGTTTCTTTAGCTCAAGTGGAGAAACCTTAAATTTTTAGTTACATAGTTTCAAACTTAGGAAAAGTATTCAAATGAAAAAATAACCAAATGGATTTGTACTATTTAAAATTGGTTAATTTGTGAAAATGTTAACTTCACATAGGGTCCTGATTTTATTTAAAAGTTTTAATGTGTTTGTCAAAAAATGGTTTATTTTACCAAAGAGTGTTGACCTTCTTGGTATTCGGAAATTGCATAACAAAATAGTAAAAAAATAAAAATTTTACACTTATACCCAAGTTTTGGATCACGAACCCTAAATTCGAAAGACACTTTTATATGTATTGAGATAATCACAAAAGCTATTAGGCTCAAACTTTTATTGTTATTTTTGAAAAAAAGCTAAAATTGATATATAAAAAATACACTAAGATGTAATTTTTACATACTTTTTATATTGGCTGCTCATCGGCAGAACGTAAACGAAAATCTTAAAATAATATTTGTGCGACGTCAGCTCTTATACGTTTTGTTAACGTCCTGCTGATGAGCTGTTGACTATCAAAGTAACACTCACTAAAATATATATATATATATATATATATATATATATATATATATATATATATATATATATATATATATATATATATATATATATATATAATATATATATATATATATATATATATATATATATATATATATATATATATATATATATATATATATATATATATATATATATATATATATTCATATACATAAGCGATATATATTTTTTATTAAATATACAACTCTTGCAAAAATTTTGATCATATTTGTTTTCTTCAAATTTGAAATTTAGCATTGAGTAATTTATGGGCGATGCCTTATTTTAAAGTTTAGATAAAGGATCAGTATAAAAAGTATAAAAATCCAAAATATAATAGAGTGTAATACTATTTTGATTGTTATCTAAATTATGTTGTTGTTCCGCACTCGGTTTTTAATGTTTAACGGGGGCGATGTAAATTAGCTGTATAACTCTAAATCTCCTTTTTGTATCAATATTAATTTTTAATTGTTTTTGAGAGTAATTAGTTTGATAAAAGTGTTTAATTTGAATAAAAAACTAGATTTTTAATTATGTCCTTAAAAAAAACTTTTTAAACCCCCGTTTTTTAAAAGTTAAGGTCGCAGCGTGGAAAGTTCAAATCACCAGCTTGCTTTATTTATTTTTTTTGTTTTTTAAAATGCAAAACAAAACAACTTTACAGTTTGTTAGATGTTATATTTTATATATAAATATGTTGCATATTCATTTTTCTTGCACAAACTCAACTTAGATGTAAAAAAACTTGAAATGTAAAACTAAAATAACATAAGTATCTCAGCCATGACGAATACGCAACAAATATCCTCTGTTTTTTAATGTTTTTGAAAATAAATGTTGTAGATCATTAAATGTTTTTAATGGAAACAAATGCTGAAGATCAAAAATTAAGAAGAGGTTTCCGTAATGCAGTTTTTAAGTGAAATTCAAATTGTAAAACTTGATATATGTTTAGGTATGTTTTAAGTTACATAACTTTTTACATTTTAACTTGTTTGATTTCACAAACGTTTTTCAAAGATTCTAAAAGATTTAAAAAAAGAGTCGCTGGTTCTTGGACTCGAGCCACGGCTTTCTTGTTCAGAGGCTCAGCGCGCTAACCACTCGTCTTCGCAGGCACGTTGGTTGTCGAAACTTAATAGTTATTTAAACATTGTTTTTAACGGATATTGATGCTTAAGATCAGAAATTTAGAAGAAGTTGACGCATTGCAGTTTTTAAGTGAAAGTCAAACTGTAAAACTTAATATTTGTTTAAGTAAGTTTTAACATTACATTTCATGAAGTTTACGTACGTACGGTATAAGTTTCACGTAGAAGCAAAGGTGAGATTCTTTCTCGGCAATACCTCGGTTGCAATGGCTGCCAAAGGTTTTGTGTCAAATACGCTCCAAGGGACATCAGCAATAATACATAAAGATTTTATGTTAATGATTTTTTAAACAGATACTTGAATAAAAATTAGCTTAGAAATTAACTGGAATTTATCCAAATAGTTAGTTTTATAACTTTTAAAAAGAGACTAATTTTTATCAATAAAAAGATGGTTTAGCGGATGGCTGTTGGTTCAAAAGTATATTCCGTCACATACCAAAAACCATACATATTAGTGTTTCCATTCTAGAAAAAAAGGTTATTTGTTTTTTCAATGTTAAAAACACCTTTCAAAATAAGCTAGCACCCTTCATCCCCATTCATCTGTATTCATTAAACTTAAAAAACAAACTTTTTGAAATTTGACGGCTCCATTTAATTTTATTTGTCTCTATAAACACGCCTCAATCACAATAATAATATAGGTTCATTGCTTTGAAAAAATTTATTTGTACTTTATATTTTGAATGTATAATTGGTAAAATTCAGTTATATAATATATAAGTTGTATATATTTTAAAGTTATATTTGAATAAAATTATATGCATATATATATATATATATATATATATATATATATATATATATATATATATATATATATATATATATATATATATATATATATATATTAATTCTTTAATCTTATGAATGATGTTAAAAAACTTCAAAACTTTCTTAAATGTAATCTTAATGAAGAAGACAATATTAAATTAGAACAAACTATTAAATCAAAAGAACAATTAATAAAAAAGTTTAACATATTTCAAAGTGAACATGCAAATGGAATAGATATTGCAAGAAAAACAATAAAATATAAAAAGGACACAGTTTTAAACTTTTGTGATACCGGTGTTTCCATAAGTCACTATGATTTTATGAAACTAGATCCAAAATTTGTACCATCTTTAAAATCGATATCATACATGGATACTATGACAATAACTGAGCCTTCGGCGTTAAAATTAATATACAATAACAATTAAAAGCTCATAAACCAAAAGTCATACCTTATGAGAATATATATTTCTACCATTGGCACACTAAACCACAGAATATCAGAATTCTTTGTTAAGACAATACAACTAGTCTTAAATGAAAATCCGACACGATTAAAAAACTTATTTGACTTTATAAAAGAAGCAGAAAATTTGAATGTCACCGACAATGGTGTTCAAGTGTCTTATGATGTTGTAAGTCTGTACCCGTCAATTCTGTTAAAAGAAGCCGCCGTTATACTTTTAGAATAACTAAATAACAGTTTATCATATAAATAATTAACAAAACTAAGTATACCTGCAATAAAGCCACTCATAGAACTTTGCTTATATCAAAGTTACTTTTTGTTGCGATAGCGCTAAATGTCTATCGCGTCTTATTAGTTTTATACGTGCTCTTATTTGTGTCACGTGATCGCCATGCGATCTGTAAAAATAGTTAAGTTGCATGCTTGTAGTTACACGCTTGTAGTTGCTAGTTATAGTCATTGCTCGCTTCTTAATGTATAATTAGGGATTGCAATCCCAGGATCCCGGATCCCGAGATCCCGGGATCCCGTACGTTTTTGGGTCCCGAAAATCCCGGGATTCTAAACACACAATACCGGGATTTTTGGGATAATAGCAGGATTGAACTAATTAAATTATTTTGTAAAACAAAATGTTCAAAGTTGGTAACTATACTGAATTATAACGAGTTATATAATGCTGCTTTGCAGGTTTATCCTGTTTATGCTTTATCCTTACGATAAATGGAACAAATTTTTGAATAGACCATGGAGTTCGGGATTTTATCATCAAAAAGTTTCACAAACACAAATTAAGGCAGGTTTGTTTGACTATTGTATAAAAAACAATCGTTAAGTTTGTTGGCAAGACTTCTCGCGTTAAAAAGATAAATTTTAAAATTGTTGAGCGAATTTGTGGTGAATGAAGAGAATGAAAAAAATAAAAATGAACAAGTAATAAAAAAAAAAAGTATATCTAAAAAAATTTAATGATTACTACATAACAATTCCCTTTGGGATATTTCTAGCGATTTGTATAATTATATTTGTACAATTATTAGTTATTGCAACATTATAATGCCCTTGACAATTAATTCCGCTTGAAGGAATTCTAGTGTGAATACATACAAAATTTGACTGTGGAATGAATCGTTTTAAACGTTTTGAACTGATAACCTTTTTAATGCTTTCGTTGTTTACCGCAATAATATGTTATTTACTAATGCACCTTAAAAAAATATCCTTCTAAACATGAATGAAAACAGTGAAAAGGGAACATCATTTTTTCTACACAAAAAAGATAAAGACCTAACTTCAGTGTGGTCACATTATTTGAAGTCTGCGGATAATTTGGCAGCAAAATGTAAGAAATGTGGTGAAATTTTGAAAATATTGGGTGGTTCTACAAAAGGCCTTCATACGCACTTATCAACTAAGCATAATTTGAAAGTAACTTCAGCCGACAAAAATTTACCAAGTTTGAGTCAACAGTTAAATGATGCCAGAACCGACGAGAAGCCTCCTACGAAACGAAGAATATCAAGTTACTTTGCATCCGAAAAAAAAAAAACCTTAGACGAAACACTGGCTCGAATGACAGCTTTAGATGGGCTAACATTTAATGTATTTATAACATCAAAAGATTTAAGGCAATTACTGATTACCAGTGGTTTCGAAAATTTGCTCAAGTCAGCAAACTCAATTAAAAGGATAGTGGTGAGTTACAGCTTAAATATTAGACAGTTAATTTCCAAAGAAATTTATTAATATAAAGCTTTGGGAACACGATTTTCTCTGAGCTTTGATGAATGGACCTCTACAACAAATAAAAGATACATGAATATTAATGTACATATCCCAAATAAGCACTGGAATTGGGGTCTTATTCGTGTATATGGTTCTATTAATGCTGAGGAATGTATTGATGTTTTAAAAACACGTCTAAAGGAGCATAATGTTAATATTGATACAGACATTGTTGCTATTGTTACGGATGGTCCAAATGTAATGGTTCGTGTGGGAAAAATTATTGAGGCTGAACACCAGTTGTGTTTAGTCCATGGAATTCACCTTGCAGTTTGTGATGTTCTTTATAAAAAAAGTTCTACGCCAATGTCTGACACCGAAGCACCATTGAAGGAAACTCAAGATATTTTTGATGAAACAGATGATCACGAAGATGAAGAAAATATCGACGAGAAAATGGGATTAGGCTTTCTTCCCTCAACAAATGATGGGATAGCAAATATGGTTTTACTCACCAATGAACAAAATATCAATGAACTAGTGAAAAAAGCCCGTAAGGTAGTTGTTCTTTTTAAACGATCCCCGACAAAAAATGATGCAGTCTTGCAAAAATATGTCAAAGAAGAGAAAGACAGCGAGCTTTCGCTCATTTTGGATTGCAAAACAAGATGGAACTCTCTTTTATCGATGCTAGAGCGTTTCCTTGCTTTAAAAACATGTATACAGAAAGCTTTAATTGACTTAAACCACCCAGTTTCCTTAAACGAAAGTGATTTTGTGGTTCTTTCGGAAATAATAGAAGTACTTGCACCTGTCAAATTAGCAGTAGATGCGTTATGCAGACGAGATGCTAATCGATTCACTGCAGATGCAGTACTTATATTTTTATTCCAGCAAATTGCTTTAAAACAATCTCCCTTTGCTAATAAAATGTTTCAATCTATAAAAACAAGAATGGAAAAAAGACGATGTGAAGAAATTTCTGGTGTTTTAAAATAACCTTCAAAATCCAAAATATGATGCTGTGAATGATGAAACAAATGTCTGCAAAATTATTGGAGTTCCTCCTAAAACCCTTATTAGGAAGCAGATAAAAAAACTTATTGAGAGACTAGCTGCTTTTAAAAATGATAATTTAGAAAAATCAAGTATTGGTGTTGATGAAAATATAATGGCTGCCGTTAGAAATGAAGAATCACAAGTTCGAGCCTCCCTGTCTTTAAGAGAAAAGTTACAAGAACAAATTGCACAAAGCATGAAAGCCATTGAACCAGAAACACAAACTTCAAATTTAAAATGTCAATCATGAAGAAAGAAATGCATCTGTTTGAAAATGGTGGAAACCGGGGGCATAGTTTGGAATTAGTATACCAATATTTGTTATCTATTCCACCGACGAGCATCGAACCTGAGCGGGCATTTTCTGTAGCTGGGTATTTGGGAAGTAAAATAAGGAGTAGGGTAAATGACCAAACCTTAAATGCTCTATTGCTCCGGGCATATTTTCAGACAAAAAAAAAAAGTTTGTAAATAAAATATGCATTTAATATAAATTGTTTTTTTGTTTTACATTTATTATTTAGCAACCATTTATTTATAAATATAAAATAAAGATTTTCTTCAATTTTTGTCTCTCAATATTAACAAACAACTTATTATGTTATTTTTTACAAAGTAGCTTGTTGCTACAGCAGCTACATCAATACCCAAATTTAAGAAAATTTATGTTTACAAATTTATTTTGAAATTTTGATTGTTTAGTTACTTTAGTCAAATACACTTTAAATGTTCAAATGTTGTTTACATATCCAATTATTTGATGAAGGTTATTCTGTAAAGTCTGTAATCTTAAAACATAATATGGAAGGTACCGTATATATATTTCTGCATTATTTTAAGATCTTTATATACACCTGCTGCCTGTTACACAATTAAAACAATTTAAGGCGCCGTAGAAAATTAATGTAAGTCATTAAAACATAATGAAATTAAATGAAGAATTGATAACATCAAAAAGTATATTAATGTATATGCAGTATTAAGTTCTGTTTTTTAGCAAATAACTCACATTATATAAAATCCCGGGATACCGGGATCCCGGGATCGTAAATCATGCCCGGGATCATTTTATTTACTTCAATCCCGAAATCCCGGGATCGTAAATCATGCCCGGGATTGCAATCCCTATGTATAATATATAACAAGAGAAAGCTATATCTATATCAATAAATATATATTGTATTTTGTTGGTATTCATACCCTCATACAATAATAATATTGGAGCCCACGGAGAGAGAAGAATTTTCGACGATGATGCAAAAGATTTAAACGGATAAGTGTTTTTTACATATATTTATTTATTATATATGTTTGTTTATAGAATTTATTTAAGATTAATTGAAATTGTTTGCTTACTGAGGTACCTAGATTTATTAAGTGCTAAGTAAACATTGTTCATTTATAAGTTTAACCGTTTAATATCTTAGCATCTAAGTTTATAGTTTATTATTGATTTAAGTTAATATTGATTTATAGATTGGGCTTTTTATTGCTTGATTATCTCGTTTTTATTATTATTTTTTCCCTTCTGGTTTTTGGCGAAGTAGGAAACCAAGACAAGTTTGGATCTACATGGTCAAATTGTTTATTTATTATTAATTTTTTGGTATTTAAAGTTTATAATATATTTTTTTTAAGAAAATGTCTACCATTGTTATTAAACGTAGAGTTCGTACAACTAATATTAATTCTATTAGGCGTATTTTAGATAAGATATATAATGGGGAGGATAATTTAAGTACCTTTAATGATTCAATTGAAACCCTGATTGGTCTTCGTGACACTCTGGTTGAAAAGTTTAATAAGATTCAACATTTAAATGAAGAAATTGTTAATTTGATTGATGAAGAAGAAGAACTTCAAGAAGAAGAAGATAGTAGCACTGACTTTATAATCTTTTATCGTGTCAAATTATCTGAAATTAATAAGTTTATTAACAATAAGTCAAATTCAGATAGTTTAGTAAATAGCGCTTATAAAAATAATATATTTGTAAAACTCCTATCTTTAAAATTGCAATCATTCGATGGTAGACCTGAACAATGGCAAACATTTTATGAAAATTTTACATGTTCTATGATAGCAATGATGATTTAAGTCCAATTCAGAAATTAAAATATTTAAGAAATCTTTTAAAAGGACAAGCACTTTCAACTATAACAGGACTTGCTCTTACTAATGATAATTACAATATTGCAATCAATTTATTAAAAGAAAGGTATAATAACAAACAATTGATTATATCTTCTCATATGAGAACCTTATTGTCGATCAAAAAAGTTTATAGCATTAGAAATTTAGTAGCTCTTCGTACTATTTATGACAAAATTGAAATCAAGGTCAGAAGTTTAGAAAATTTAGGAGTAGATTCTAGGCAATATGGACCTCTTTAATACCAGTATTAATGCAAAAAATTCATGAAGATCTCGCTTTACTTATATCAAGAGAATTTGTTAATGTTGATGATTGCTGGAGTTTGAAGACTGTTTTGAACATTTTAAAAAAGGAAATTCAAGCTCGTGAAGGAAGTCAACTTAGTAAAGATGAAGTTCAGCACTTTACTGCAGAAACATTATATTCAAGTGGAAATATGAAACCACAAAATAAGTTTAATAATTTTAATGACTATTTAAAATGTATTTTTTGTGATAAAAATCACAAATCTCAAGAATGTATGGCAATTAGAAGTCAAGAGGACAAAAAAAGATTCTTAAAGAACAAAAAGAAATGTTTTAAATATTTAAAGATTGGACATCTCTCAAAGGATTGCAATACGAAAATGAAGTGTTTCTACTGTTCTAATTTTCATCGTGCTGCAATGTTCATCAATAAAATAGCAAATAAGAAAATGGATATACAAGAAAATTGTTCGTCTTCATTAGCTTCATTATCAAAGTGTAATAACTCAGTTTTATTGCAAACAGCCAGAGTCAATGTAACCGCTAATAATATCAATCAACCTGCTCGTATATTGTTCGATAGCTGCTCACAACTTAGTTACATCTCACCATCATTGCGAAGTAAACTTAATTTAAAAACGTTAGACTCAAAGAGAATCGTTATTATTACTTTTGGAAATCAGAGTGAAACAGAAGTGCTGGAAAGGGTTCAATTTACTGTTAAGGGTACTAATGGTTGTTTTGTTTTAATTTCTTGTTTTGTCAAAGACATATGTGCCCCCATTAATGGCCAAAATATAGATTTTGCTGTTAGAAATTATAATCATTTAAAGGGCCTAGCATTAGCTGATATAGTTGTAGATGGTCCAGTAAGTGTTGATATTCTGGTTGGAGCTGATTTTTATTGGAAATTCTTTGGTGATACAGTCATTAGGGGTAATTCTGGACCTGTTGCTCTAAAGTTTAATCTTGGTGGTTATGTGTTAAGTAGTTGTTCAGGTAAAAAGAAAGGAAATAGTTTTTGTGTAAACACGTTGCATGTTTTAAAGGTTCAATCTGAATTTGTTGAGGATGATGTTGTTTTGAAATCTTCTTTAAAAGAAATATGGGGTTATAAAGATAGTTGTAAAGAAAATGATTTAGTATTAAATAATTTTAAAGAATCCACTTATTTTGATAAAGGTTTGGGTCGTTATATGGTTGATTTACCATTTAGGGGTGATGAATTTATATTACCTGATAACTATTATTTATGTATAAATCGAGTTAACTCTCTGAAAAAACGATTCTTAAAAGATATTGATTTATTCAATTCATATAATAATATTATTAAATATCAATTATTGCAAGGTATCATTGAAAAAGTTTTAGTTAATGATTTAAATGCTGAAAATGTACATTATTTGCCTCACAGACCAGTGAAGCGTGATGATAAAATTACAACTAAAGTTCCAATGGTATTTGATGCTAGTGCAAAATCTTATGGAGCATCACTTAATGAATGTTTATATTCGGGTCCTAATGTGGCTGTTTTTTAAGTGATCTAGAAAAACAGACTATATGGTTCAATGGACCTGACTTTCTCAATAACTTGGAAATTCAATGGCCTGTGTATAAATATTTTCAGGATCATTTGGAAATATCAGATTTAACCTGTTTTATTGATAATACTGTTTATAATATCGATGATTTTGTTATAGATATTTCGAAGTTTAATGCGTATAGTAAATTATTGCGAGTTACAGCATGGATATTACAAATTATTAAAAATTTTAAAGCAAGAATTAATAAATCAACTCCGTTAAATTCTTCGATATTATCAACGGAAGAATTAGACGATGCAAATATTTTATGGATAAAACACATCCAGCGTGACATTTTAACAAAACCTTCATTTAAACAACTATGTAAAGATTTGAGACTTAAAGAAGTTAATGGTATTGTTCGTTGTCAAGGGAGAATGGAAAATGCACCATTATCATTTGATACTAAATTTCCAATTTTCTTACCTTGCGAAAGTTATTTTTTAAAGCTTGTTATCCAGAAAGCTCATGTTCTCATAAAACACAATGGTGTTAAGGAAACTCTTGGCGAACTGCGGAATAGATACTGGGTTCCTAAGGCGAGGTCACTTATAAGTAGTATAATTAAAAAATGTTTTATTTGTAAAAACTTTGAAGGGAAACCATATTTTTTAATTGTTCTTAGTTATCTTCTTCTCTTTTTGACACGGTCTGTGGATTTTTGATGAGACTGCTTTATAGTTTCTTTATTCTTTTTATTAAGTTTCATAGACGTAACATATCCTGTTAGTTGAAATTTACTTAGTACAAATAGAATTCCATTAGGAAGTTCATTAAATTCAATAACATATGAATTAAATGCAGAATCTAAGGCCCCTCTCTCAGCGTCTCTAAATAATCTGGTTGAGTGTCTTATTGGCGTTGGAGTGTCTCTCCACCCTTACCAGTAAGTAGACTAAATTATGACTACGCTTTTAAATACACTGGGGTGGATTATGCTGGTCCCTTGTATGTAAAATCTTTAGATAATTCAACTGTTAATAATAAAGTATGGATATTTTTGTTCGCATGTTGTAGTTCTTGTTCTCTTATTTTAGATTTAGTTCCTGATTGCTCTGCAGCAAGTGCCATTCGTGGACTTTTTTGCGCGGCGAGGTGTGCCTTCAGAGATAGTATCAGACAACGGCACACAGTTTACATCCGAAGAAACACAAACATTCTTTGCATCTATGGCAATCAAATGGCGATTTAATGTAGCAGCGGCTCCATGGTAGGGCGGAATATTTAAAAGACTTGTTAGGTCTACAAAACGCTGTTTAAAAAAGATATTATCTAATTCGAAAATAACATATGAAGAGTTGTTAACCATACTTCTTGAAGTAGAATGTGTTATTAACAATAGACCTTTAACGTTCAGTTATGAAGAGCCAGGAGATGAGGTGGTAACACCAAATCATTTAGTTTTTGGGAGAAAGTTGAATTTGGAAGTCGTACCTGAATCATCGTCAAATGATTATAATATAGATACAAATCAACGTAATAAGCATCTTTACATGTTGTTACTTAAATACTTAAAGAATCTGCGCGAACATCATAAATCTTCCAAAGTAAAAGGTTCAGCTATAATTAAGGAGGGAGATGTTGTGTTAATTGACGATTCCCCTAAATCACGTATACTTTGGAAGGTTGGCATAGTTGAAAGACATCAAATACTCAAAAAACAATGAGATAAGAAGTGCAATAGTGAGATATATACATAATAATACCTGTCAGCGAGTTAACAGAACTGTAAATAAGCTATACCCTATTGAATGTGGTAAAGAACAAATAAACAAACTGAATATACAATTTGCAGACGACGGACTAGTTCCGCTCTATGTAGACGGCTCTTTGTCGGGGGAAGTGTTGCGATAGCGCTAAATGTCTATCGCGTCTTATTAGTTTTATACGTGCTCTTATTTGTGTCACGTGATCGCCATGCGATCTGTAAAAATAGTTAAGTTGCATGCTTGTTGTTACACGCTTGTTGTTGCTAGTTATAGTCATTGCTCGCTTCTTAATGTATAATATATAACGAGAGAAAGCTATTTCTATATCAATAAATATATATTGTATTTTGTTGGTATTCATACCCTCATACAATAATAATACTTTTATTGGAACAATGAGATTCACGTAATGGAAAACTCAGGACCAATCGGACTTTCTTTCATGGTTATTTTCGCAGAATCTTTTTAATAATTCCATAAAAATAATGCAATTAAAATGGCTTTAACAATAAGTCCTGCACTTAATCTAAAATCATTTTTAAGATACGTTAACATCATACAAGATTTCTTAACATCAAACAAGCAAAACAGTTGCAAGATATTTTAAACCAACAACATCCTGCTATACAATACACAATTGACGTTTAAAGCAAAGTAAAAACGCTTAACTTTTCTGATATAACAATTACAAATAACATACTAGGTAAATATGAGTAAAAAGTATATCGAAAAGAGGTAATCACTAACATTCAAATTAAAACGCATATAAAATACAATACGAATATTTTAACATCTATATTTAAAGGTTTTCTCCACAGAGCTTACTTCATTTGTATTAAACATCATTTGCAAAACAAAATAAATTTTTTAATTGACATGTTCAGTGAAAATGGGTACGATGAAAAGCTATTGAGAAATATTACATACCAATTTCATCAAAGAAAACAAAATAAAAACGCAATTCCATCAGAATGCAAAAATATTCCTGTAGCGTCTTTACCTTGGGTACCAGGCCTTTTACCAAAACTTCGAAAAATATTCCGAAAAGCAGGGTGCAGAGCAGTATTTAAAAGACTTATAAGTCAGAAGAACAATCACTTTTGAACTTGGAGTCCTTAAGTATAATGGCGGCAAGGACTCCAGGACTTTGGGCTTAAAAATAATAAGTTCCAAGTCATTAAATATCATAACATTTTTTTTATAGCAGATCATTTATCAACCAACATGTTTAGTGCATCTGGACACCAAAGACCATGAAAAAGTACAGTTATCAAGCTTTTTTTGGGACTCTGCATCCTTAGTATATATACATATATATATATATGTATATATATATATATATATATATATATATATATATATATATATATATATATATATATATATATATATATATATATTTATATATATATATATATATATATATATATATATATATATATATATATATATATATTTATATATAAATATATATATATACATATATATATATATATATATATATATATATATATATATATATATATATATATATATATATATATATATATATATATATATATATATATATATATATTATATATATATATATATATATATATATATATATATATATATACATAGAGTAGAGCGTAACCATATTAGAAAACATCACTTTATTGATTTATCTTTAGATCAAGCCTTATTATTAGTATTTTTTTTTTCAGTTAGTAAACGACAGAGTTAATATTTGATCGTGGTGGGGGCCAAGTTTAATAAAATATAGCCGGAGCCGGGTTTGAGACCGGGGCTGCATAAACATTTATATATCCTAAAGTATATTTTTTTAATTTAAAATTCATTTTACATTTTGTATATATATGCATATATAAACATCATTACGATCAAAATAATCATAATAATTATCATCATTATCATCACCATCACCATCATCATGATCATTATTATCATCATGATCATCATTATCATCATCATCAGTAAAAACGGAAAGCTTGACAATGATGATGATGACAATTATGATGATTATCGTCATCACCATGATTATCATTATCATCTTTATTATCATGATCATGATCATCATCACAATCATCATCATCATCATTATCATCATCATCATCATCACCATCATCACCATCAGTATATGGTTCTCTATTCGTTATTGCAACAAGGTCATCGGCTCACAGGATTTTAGATTACTTCCATGCCGAATAGCATTTTCTAATTTTTTTTTTCAGTATTACCAATTAAAAAGATTTAAAATTTTTAGATATATTACTTTTGAAAAAAAGATTTTGAGAAATAACTGTAAATATAAGAGCCGTTTTAAAAAATGCGTTGCATTACCGAATGCATCGTAAAAGAGGGTAATGCATGGAGATCATAAAATTGACATTTAAGTATGTTTTTTTAATCATTTTCTTCAAATCAAGCTATAAACTAAATAAATTTACATTTCTAAACTTTGACATTTTTCATATCTTTATGGCGTTTTTAAGTTTCTGAGTTTAAGTAAACTTTATATAATATATTAGTTACAAATCTCGTATTTGCGTTTTCAAAAAAAACGTTTAATAAAATTTTATTTTATACGTTTTTAAGAAATTTTTTTGCTGGATGTATTATTTACTGAATCGAATGTCTGAAAAATATAAACTTTGTTTTTGAAGCGAAAAAACATTTTTTGGAAATTTGATTTTAACTGTGAGGTGTTGCATTATCGAAACTACGCAGGTTGCATTACCGAACTTCACGGTTTTTTGCCTATAAATGAATTTGAAAGGTTCTTGCAATTATTATTAGCATCAATTTTATTTTTTATCCAAAAAATAAAATTGATGCTAATAATAGTTGCAAAATCGAACGAAAATTATTCAAAGTCTCAGAGGCGTCTTATAATACTTTCAGGGTAAGAGATCGTCCATAAAGTACATACGCTCGTAGGGAAGGAAGGGGTCTGCAAATGGCGTATATGAGATAGGAGGGCAGTGAGTCAATTATAAAAGAAAGGAAAAACTAAATTTAATAAAATATCATAAAATTTGAAATAAATAGGATAAAAGTTTATGTACTTTTAGGGAGGTAGAGGATACTCTAAAAAGCGTATTGCAAAATGCGGAAGGGAGGGGGAGGAATAGACAAAATAAAAGCTTACGTACTTCATGGACGACCCCTTAAGAAACAGACAATCAATTAAAACAAGGAAATCTTTTTATTACTGAATTGAAAATTGAAAATTTATGAAAATAAAATTTAAATAAATAAATAAATATTTTAATTCAATATTTTTATAGTTAACAATTGCGCTCATTTTGAATATAAAAAAAATACTATTTTTGATTATTTTAAAATAAAAATTTTATAATCAGCAATTCTCTGACATCTTTTTAATCTAAGTAATAAATTTTTTAAGTGTTTTTAAGCTAGTTTTGACTTTATGAAAAAAATACACACAGCAAATTGTTGTTTTAAACAACCTTCCTAGCAAACATTTTGTAGCGGAATTTTGGTAGGCCTTTAAGGCATTTTGACAGTTTCTCACTATTTTCCAACTGTAGCAAGGCTCATTGGTTCATAGTGTACAATTAGTGGCACCCATCAAATTGGCTAGCCAACAACTAGCTTTTATATTAAATGTTGAAAAGTTATCGGCTAGCCACTTTTAGCGAACACTTTAAATAACCTTTGAGCAAAACTCCTATAAACCGCCTAAAATGCATATATAGGTCCACTGCAAATCCACTATAAAATAATTGATGATTTTTATAAAATTACAGTTATTCATCATTTTTATATTTTAAAAGTATCTCATCAATAGAAACTTATATAAAAATTTTATATACCAATTTGTAAAAAATCACGATTAAAATCATTAAGTACGTATCTTAGTGGCGGATTAAGACTTCTTGGGAGCCGGGGCTATTTTTATTTTTAGAGGCTTTTTTATGGGCCAGAGCCTAAAAACAAATTAAAAAAAAAAGTCTTCTAAAACTTGTGGGGAACCCTAAATTTGCCCCCCACCTTAATCCGGCACTGACGTATCTTGTTTAAGTTAATTGATCATAAGTTTGAACATCATAATTTTTGCATCGATGCTTTAAATGCAAAGGAAAATTTCCATGTGGTCTTTTCGACGACACCCTTTGACACAAATTTTTGAAAACTTTAGTTTGAAGCAATATTGTTGATTTTACAAATTTTTGGTAACATTTTTTTATTGCAAAAATTGTACAGAAGAGAATGGGCACTAAGATTGGGCGTAAGATTGTTAAGACTTACCAAGGATTGCATAAGGACTATTTTTAAGACTTACAAAGGATTACATAAGGACTATTATATGAAAAAAGAAAATTAACTAAATCTGATTAATTCTATGCAGAACTTCTATGGCCTAGCAATAAGAAACAATCTTGACAGTTTGTATGCTATGAAAAAAGCTGTGTGGGTGGTTTTGTTTAGTTGTGCAGATTTTGACAACGAGAAAAGTCGACGCCGTGTCCGATATGTCTGCGGCTCATGTTTCCAAGAGACACTTAGGCTTGGTGCAAATTATCATTTAGACAAAGTTCATGAAAAAAATACTTATGTAAAGGAAGTAAATCGTTTTGTATCAATCTTCAACATTTTGAAACCAACTTTTACTGATTTATCTTCAGATAATTTACTAAAAAAATATCTTTATGAAAAATCCAAAACGCCAACAAGACACGCAACCAGATTATTTAGAGACGCTGAGAGAGGGGCCTTAGATTCTGCATTTAATTCA
Source organism: Hydra vulgaris (assembly GCF_022113875.1). Classification (NCBI taxonomy): domain Eukaryota; kingdom Metazoa; phylum Cnidaria; class Hydrozoa; order Anthoathecata; family Hydridae; genus Hydra; species Hydra vulgaris. The sequence continues at coordinate 12,227,929 of NC_061162.1, forward strand.
TATGTTATTGAATTTGATGAAGTTCCTAATGGAATTCTATTTGTACTAAGTAAATTTCAACTAACAGGATATGTTACGTTTATGAAACTTAATAAAAAGAATAAAGAAACTAAAAAGCGGTCTCATCAAAAATCCACAGACCGTGTCAAAAAGAGAAGAAGATAACTAAGAACAATTAAAAAGGGTTACTTAGACAAAGATGATAAAGAAAATAACTCAAAATATATTCCCGGAAGGTTTTGATATTTTTTTATGATTTTTTTATTACGGATATTTATTTTTTATTTTTATATAAATTTGTCATTTCCTCAGAATTAAATTATGTGCGGCTGTAACGTTGTGGTTACAGGGCTTGCTTTATAAGCATAAGATCCAGGCTCGAAACGAATTCTGGACACATTTTTGCGTCAAGGTAAGAAAAAAGGCGTGTACTTCCTGGTTAAATGCACTTTCGCGGTGCTCTGTGACAATGCCGTTAGGTCTTCTCGGCGCACCTAAATTTAAAAAAACTTTAAAATATGATAACTTTAGACTCGTTTAAGCTTTTGATCTAATTTTTCAAATAATTAAAAAAAATCCGGATAAAAGAAGGATATTTAAAATAAGGGAAGTTCTTTTTTTATGAGACTTGTGTTGGCCATTTGTCAACCAATTTTTCTAAGTTTGTTTTAACTATTGTGACCTTTTATATACTGTAAATAATGAAAAATGTTTCACTTTCCGGATTAATAAACCTATGAGTGTATACACCAACTTTCAGCTTGATATGATAAATATTTTAATTGCTAGCTTGTCACAAAAATTGCTAATTTTTTCATTTATTTTTTAAATAACTGGGTGATTTTTGTAAATAGTTTAAAGAACTACATTTTTGGTGAAAAAATTAAATCAAAAACATTTTGCTATCAAAAGTTAGCCTTTTCTGTGGAGGACCACCTTGAGCTAAAGAAAAAATTTAAAACTTATTTAAAATCTATACATTAAAACAACAATTTTTATCATGTAAAATAAGAGTTGTTTGTTTGCCGTTTTCACAATTGAATAATATTATTTAGAATTGAGTACTGTTGTTATGAAAAAAAAGTGCCTTAAAAGTGTATTTGTGTCAAAGAAAGTTTTAAAATTAACTGTATTTTTATCTATCCGTCATTAGATTCAATAGAATCTAATGACGGATCCATAAGAATGGAATTTATTTTCGGGCGCGCGAGTATAATCTTGACCTCCATGACCGAGTATAAATAAGGTTAAGTTGTATACTAGAAATAAGATTACTTGTTTAACTCTATCCACTCTATGAATGCTATCCATTCATCTTAAGACAAACATTTGATGTTTAATAAAAGTTGATGTGCTTTTCTTTATATATTAAAATATTAAAACGCCGCGCTATCTGAAAATTTGAATAGACTACAAAATACTTATGTACCTTCAACGTCCATCTCACCAAGCCCATAAAATCAAAAGAATAGCCATAGCTTTTATAGATAGGGGAAGACAAAGAAGATTTTAAGATCTGCAAAAACCCAAAATTTTTAAGATTTGCAAAAATCCAAGATTTTCAAAAAGTTTTTTCAAACGTTTTAAAAATCGATAATTGAGCAAAATAACTTTGCGCAAAAGAAAAAAAACAACTGCAAAATTATACTCATAAAATACCACACATTAGTGTGTTTTTTATGAGTGTAATTAATCCTAACCGCAATTCTAATTTTTTAGCGTAAAGTGCAAAAACTAAGGAGTGCTTAAATACTTAAACAATATTAAAAAAAAAAAAAAACTTGTATTTTAAAACACAAGCTATTTAAACAGATTTGTTTCCACTCATTTTTTATTTTTTTTCCCCATTTCGTGATACTCTTTTTTTTTTTTCAAAACTATTTATTGTTGTATAACTAACTGATATTTAATGGTACCATACCTAATGATTGTAAGCATATTAACGATATAACAGATTTAACGATACCATACCTAATGATATGAAGCATATTAATGATATAACAGATTTAACGGTACCATACCTAATAATAGGAAGAATTTTAATGATATAACAGATTTAACGATACCATACCTAATGATAGGAAGCATATTAATGATATAACAGATTTAACGGTGCCATACCTAATGATAAGAACATTTTATCATATCTGTAGTATGTTTACAAAAATCTTTTTTATAGTCTTTAAGGTTCCTGGACCTAATAATATGTCAAAGGCCAATGTTTTAAATATTTTTTGTTTTATTTTGCTCTAAGAAATCCTAACTGTCTTTAGTAAGTGACCGTGGTCCCGACCCCGCCCCCGGCTAAAAATGAAGCTTTTTGCAAACCCAACCCCGGTCCAGGCAAAATTATAAGGTATAGCAGGGGTTAATGGCCGAGGCTGGAAAAAATTTATAATACTTAGAATATTATAATTTTGTGCTGATTTTTTCTATTTATTAAATACTGGCATACATTTATATATTTTTAAACTCTGATTTACGTTCAACAAGATTTCAATCAACCACTATTAAGTAATGAGTTACTTTAAAATAGAGAATCAGTTAAAATACTAGGAAACGTATAACTAAAGACATGAAAAGTTGTAATATGTATAAATAAGGAAAAGATGAAGTTGGGTAAGATTAATAAGGTTTTTTTGATGTTCAAGGAAAAAAAACTGGATTAATTATCATGCTGTAAAATTATTTTATAGGATGAAGGGACAAATACAATAAAAGGATGCAACTTGTTGAATAATAGCCAAGTGAGAATGAGTTTTCGTTTATCGTTATCGAGATAATAGCTCGTTCGAGCATTAAACATGATTGCATTTGTAGAAAAAAGAAAGAAATGCAACCTTATAACAATGTGAAAGTGACTCAAGCTTGGCAGATAAAGCAGGTCTAATTACAATATGCTTTTAGACTTTGTCTGAGAGTAAGAGTGTTGTCATTTGTCAATATAAGAATGCCAACAGTATAGCAATATTTTTTTACAGTAAACAAATGAGTTTTGTTGTCTAACAAAAATTGTAGATTTTAAGTTCAGAATTTAAATACATAAGCCACTGCAAGCCTTGGGATGTTACAAAAGAGAGATCAGATTTAAAATTGGCTGCTTGTTCTAAGCAATTAAAAAGTGAAGATTTTTTGTCAAGACAAAAGTATAAAGTTAAGTCATCAGCAAAAAGAGCCACTTTAGATTACATTAAGATCCTTATTGTAGATAAAAAATAATACAGGAGCAAATATAGAATCTTGTGGTACCCTTAAAGTTACTTAAAATAAAAAAGACGGTAGGCCTTCAACAATAACTTTACTATGTTGATTTTGGTCTTTAAATTGGGCACTCAGAGAAGAACGTATTTAATTTATTCACAGTCAAAATTGCTTCTAAATTTACCTGCAGAAGGAAGGGTTAATACTTTTTTAAATCAATAAGAATAAAAAGTGTTTTCTTTAGTAATTCTGTTATTTGAATATTTTAGGTTTGAATATTGCTGGTGATCGAATTAAAAACGGAAATTATCATCGAAGAATGCAAAAAGTTCGTAGTTGATTCTACTGACAAACTGACAAATTTATTATGTTATGGAAAAAAACACGCCAATATGTTCATTATCAAATTTGAATAATTATGACTTGAGCTATAATTATCTATTTTATACCATAATTTGGATTTTCTTTCTTTCAGGATTTTCTTTCTTTCTTTATATATGCTTTATATTCTAGAGATCTAAAAATTTTATTAAAGTATGGCTGCATTTACTAAAGTATGGCTGCATTTACTAAAGTATGGCTGCATTTACTAAAGTATGGCTGCATTTACTAAAGTATGGCTGCATTTACTAAAGTATGGCTGCATTTACTAAAGTATAGTTGCATTTAAATTTTCTTGCAAGATCTTATGCGACTAGCATTTGCCTTTATGGAGCGAACGATAGGTTTTTTTTTATATTTATCTTTAAATCTTTTCTTTTACTACTTTCAGCTTCTTTTTTCAAAGATTAAGTCTGTTCATAATTGCCCCAAAATAAATTGAAATGAGGATCAAGAAACATCAGTCAATTTTGAAATGTAAAATTAAAAACAACATTTAATAAAAAATTCTGAAAATTATCGATTTAATACTTGCTTACTCATTTCAATCCAATAACAATGATAACCAATACTTATTACCGTTACAATTAAACAACGTCGTATTAGTTTCTGTGTGCAAAAAATTTTTAAGTAAACTTTTAAAATAAATTGGCGCACTTGCAAAAAAAAAAATACTTAAATAGTTCTTAAATAATTTAGAGTATGATTCCTGCATACAAAATAAACAAAGTTAGTTACGTGATATAAAAAAAGGGGTTCCAGTTAAATACCATTTTTTTGATAAATGGGGGCATTTAATTTTAACTTGGTACTTAATTTTTTTTTTTTATAGTTTTGGTCAACTTTAAATAACTTTAATGTTAATTTGGATTTATAATCAGAGTAAATTTTTAAAAATTTAATTAAAGTAAAATTTAAACCTTTTTTAGAACTTTTTATAAATGCTATTGTAATTATATACAGTGGTCAGCCATCACATTAAGACCACAAGTTATTTTTTATAAGTTATTTTAAATAGATTGCTTAAACCCATATCTGATAAAATAAATATGGTATTATATGTTACAAGTTATTTCTGACTGTCAGAAATCACCTGTCATAGTCAAATCGGTATTTATTGGATAATTTAAGGTTATTTTTAGTTTTTAATTTGGTTGAAGTTTAAATGTGATTTATTATAATTTAAAGCATCTTCTTTGTCAATTTATTGTCATCTTATATGCTTTATTTAATTATGTTTTTTTTTAACTTAATTTATTATTAATTTATTATCTTTAAATAAAGGATCTTTTTTTTTTTTTTTCATAAACACATCATCAGTTTTTTTTTAACTTAATTTATTATTAATTTATTATCTTTAAATAAAAGATCTTATTTTTTTTTCATAAATACAGTAAAGTCTAGTCATTTTTTAAGTTTTTTATATAAACTTTTAGCTATGGGAAAAAAAAAGTGATACAACACCAACAAAAATTAGTCAAACCAGATGTCTTTTTACAAAATACAAAATATTCTCAGCGAAAAGTTGCACAAACTGTACAGGTTTCTCACCAAACTGTAACGCTAGTGAGAAAAAAAAATGGATACAGGGAAATTGTTTGGTCCGAGAAGACCACTTTCTAAACACAAGTAAACAGCAAGAGTGGACCGTATATTTAGAAATTTCTGTCTTGAAAATGGAAAAACGCCACAAAACTTATTGACTATACTTATCCAGGAAGCTGATGTTGTTGTTTATGGCTGTACCATTTTCAGAAGTCTGAAAGAAGAGGGATTGGTGTGTCCAGTCAAGAAACCGAAACTAACTTCACTCATGAAAAAAAAAAAAGAATGGAATGGGCTCGAAACTATTGTCACTGGTCTGTTGAGGATTGAGAAAAAAACTTTTTATTTGCATTCATATTCATAAATTATTTTAAAAATATTTTATAAATACTATAACTTAAAATAAGCATTATTTTAGATTTGTTTCCCAGATAAGTCAATCTTTCAAGTAATGGTGGACAAAACAGCTTATGTTTGTCGTAGAACAAGCAAAAAGTTTCATCCTGACTGGATTGTGGAAACATTCTAGCATCCAGCTTCAGTAATGATCTGGTCTGTTATTTGTGGGCAAGGTGCAGTGCGTCTCTACAAAGTGGTTGAGACAATGAGGCAGGACCAGTAAGAAAGAAGTTTTGGAGAATCAATAGCTTCCTCAAATGGCAGATTGGTGTAAAATTGTCATAAAAATTCAAAAAATTCAAAAAAAGTCAAAAATCTTATATTTATGCAAGATAGTGCAACTTGCCTTACAGCAAAGGTGATAATTAGACAGAAAAAAAGTTAGTGTTAATGCCATGGCCAGGTAACTCACCTTATCTTAAACCCATAGAAAACATTTGGGAAATAGTAAAGCAAGAGACTATAAAAAAATTCTTATCAACAAGCAAGATCTTATGGAAGAGATTATTTAGATCTGGCGATAAACCTAGAGTTGACAGAAACTATAAAAAAATCAATTGTAAGCATGCCACGACGCAACAAAGCAGTTATTGCAAAAAAAGGCGGCTTTACAAACTAAGAATACTCTATATATATTTTATACAATTTATTGAAATAACAAATAAATATATAAAATGTTTAATTTTATTTGTTTATTTTTTTTATCAAATATGAATTTATAAATAAAAGAACAAGCTTTAAATTGCGCCGTTATTTTTATTTTGCCTAAAAATTCATTTTTTACACAATTTTTACAAAAAATTACAGCTAGTCCAAATGTGATAACCGACCACTGTACAAATAATAACTTTTTGTAAAATGCATATACTTGATGCACAAAACAATTATTATTATTTTTATTATTATATATTATATTTTTTAATATCAAAACACAATATATCTAACATCTGCAAGAAGAACTTCAAGTAGGTTTAATAAACATACGCCATAGTATGTACTTTATATAAAACACGCTAAAGCCAGTTTTGTAAGTCAGCCGTTATCTTGGTTAACGCAAAACGTTATGTTTTGCGCAGAGTTTCAGAAAACTTTGCTGAAATCAAGTCAAAACATTGGTTTAAATGCTCGAATAGTTTGCCAGATGTTTCCGAGGTTGTCTTATACCATAAAGAATTGTTTGCTAACTGATTATCAGGTTCAGCTAATTCCAAAATATTTGAATACTGAAGTAGACATTATTATAGTAAATATTGGAATTCCGATAGTAAACACGCTATTATTATATCCCATATTTTACAAAAACTGAACATTTTTATGTAACAAAAAAAAAAATTATTTTGTTAAAATTTATATTAAATTATATTTAACAAAATTAAACGTTAACATAAATAAAAACAAATTTATTTAGTATGCATATCTATCTCTCAATCTCTCCATTGTTATGTATATAGTATATACATAACAAGAGAGAGATTGAAAGATAAATATTTATATTTAATATATTTGTCTTTATGTTTACGTTTAATAATTAAATATATAAGAATAATATATATATATATATATATATATATATATATATATATATATATATATATATATATATATATATATATATATATATATATATATATATATATATTTATATATATGCATGTATTATATCATTTGATATAGCTATTGAAATATTGTAATATTTAAAGTAAAATTGAAACAAGATCCAAATAGTTATACGGAAATGCATATAGTTAAGCTGAAATTAATTTCTGACTTGTAAAAATGACAATCTTTTTGTGCAATTGCCGACTCAGTAAAAAAAAAAACAGCACTGTATGATCTTGGCTAAATTAGAGCAAGATAAAAATAACAAAAGTAATAAACAAGAAAGAAACAATTTAAGTTATTATTCTGGTGCTTCAAAAGTGCTTGGTATAGCAGAATACTGAATCTTCACGCATGAAAGCTTAGTTTTATCAAAACCTGTATACAAAGATGATTTAGTATTTCATCTACTTTGAACACAACTGCTGTATTATGAGGATTAGTAAAGTTTTCAGTACGTTGAGCAGTTATCGACTTCTGTTAAATTATGATATTTGGTTTTTAATAAAACTCTATAAAAATATTGACTAATAAAACAAAAAACTACTAGAATAATATCATATATGAGTTGCATTATCGCCTTTTTAAAAAGTGGCATTATCACCTTTTCAAAAAACTTAAGTTATTGATAGAAATGATAACAATGTAACGGTTTCTCTTCATTTGTAAAATAATTTAAACCAATTCTTATGAAAATTATTGAGACATTTTGGAAAGAAGTTTTGCTTGTTATTTGTATAGCAAACGTGTTAAAACACAAGCCTTTAAAAATCTCTGTTTAAAACAGTGACTTATGCCACTTTCAAACTATTACTCTCGCGATTTTTTATCTATTATTTTTCAACATTTTGAAAAAAAAATCACCTGAGTAATACCATACATTCTACTCAGGGGCGGATTTAAACCCCGTCAAGTGCTTCAAGTGACGTGTTAAAATAAATAAATATAAACATTGCTACTATGTCGTCTTATACCCGCTAAACACAAATTGCCGATCTTTAATTTTTTTTATATTTTGTTGGAAAATACAATTAGGTAAAATTTTACTGTGAAAACTATGCTTTGCAAAGGTTGCAAAAATTGTTTTATAAAAATAGCTAATGTAAACTATACTTTGTAGGATATGAGAAAATTATTTAAATAAAACTTGCTAATGTAAATTATACTTTGCAGGATATGAAAAAATCGGATAAGGTTTACAATATTAAAATTGGTTTACGCGATTAAAAGTAGCAATGTGATTCGTTTAAAAATGAAGCTTTTTAAAAATCGTATTGTAAACTATACTTTGCAGCATTTGCAGCAGTTTTTCAATTGGTTACAAATATACAACAAAGTATTTCCTTCACATCGTGATATAGAGTTATGTCTAAGCATAGCCAATAACTTAATTGAAAATGTTCTAAAAATATTAAAATCGACGATCTTGTTGGAGGATTATATAAATTGATGATCATGTAAATATGTTTTATGAAACTATTGGATAGATTTATTAAAAACAATAACAAAATGGTTACTAATAAAGATCTTTTAAGTCATTTTATCGATGGCACAATTAGAAAAAATATATGAGCAGAAGTTTGTATCCCGTCTTACTTAGAAAAACAATAAAAAACCTTGTATTGTTTTGAGGTAAGTCACTTGACTTTTTCTTCAAAAAATAATTGCCTTATTTTATTTTAATACAATAAGTTACTCTGTGTTAATTGTGTAAGCAACTTGAATCTAGTTGTAAAAAATCTGTAAGGCTTAAGGATATGATAAAACCAGTTCTACCTCTGTAAATGTAAATGGTCTTTCTGCTCAAGTTCTAAATATAAATTTGAAGGCTCTGTATACACATTGCCATAGCTATCGGCTAAACTTATTTGTTTGTGAATCGTGTAATGTCCATTTAGTCTCAGAGGTTTTTCTAATTATTCCAAATTAATTATTCAGAAAATAGGTAAAGTTTTTAGAAACTAGTACTTTAGAGCTTGAGCCCCAAACGCATAAGAAAAATTAAAGGATGTTTATAGAACAAGATGGATTGAGCGTATAGATGGTTTAAACACTTTTCTTGAACATTATTCTTCAATTTTCCATGCTTTATGTATCATGGCTTTTCCTGAGAGTTCTGTTAACAAAGACACACAAAATAAATCTTTTACTTTTTAAAATTCTGGTAGCACTTTTTAATTTATCTTTTCTCTATTTTTTGCAACATGTGTCTTTGATTTTACTTTACTTGTTACTCGTTTACTACAATCAAAAACTACTAATGTCATAGACGGTTTGCATCTTTTTACAGCTCTTAAAAATAAATTTGTTACCATTAAAAATGATATATATAATTTTTAAAATAGATGCTACGTAGCATCATGTTTGCATCCCTAATAATATTCCAAACTCTTAAATCAGTATTATTTCCTGAATTTGAAAATATTAATAGAGTTTAAGGATACTTAATGTGAGAGGAATTTACTTGTTATGCGTCTGTTAGAAGGCTATACAACATGTCAGAAGATTGACTTAATGGTTTTGCATTAATGTATATTCATCAAGAAATTGTTCCTTGTATTGATAATGTTATTAACAAGTTTTCTATAAAAAATAGACGACCTCATTTTAATGATTAGTGTTTATGCTGCTTGTTCTATCACACATTAACTACTTTATATTAAAAAATTCTTTTCCATAATCACAGCTCTTCCTATAACAGCTAACAAATATGCATGGAAACTCCTTGGAAGACCAAGAAATCAATGGTGTCCTTAACAGGATGGGTTATATGTAGCTCCATACTTTTGTTTGGGATTAGCTATATGATTAGTGGTCATTGTTCAGGCATACACTGACCGTTGCTTTCTGACATTGACAATTTTTTCTATGATTATCTAATGTAGCGACAAAATAAAAAAAATGAAAATTATTTTAAATTAATTTTCTCTCAATCAATCTAATAATTTTTTTAAACCATTTTTTTTACTGTAATTGTTTTCAAAACCGTTACCTTTCTTTTTATTTAATCAAAAATGATTTTCTTTCTTGTTGTTAAGGTTTAACTTCGTTTAACTTTTTTTTTTAAATCTTGTAAAATAAAAATATATATAAGCTTTTTACCATTTATATATATACGTATTTGCATTTGTGTCTTTCTCTTTTCTGTTATAAATTTTTTTCTTTCTGATTGTCCATGTCTGGAATGAAATATGTTCCTAGGCATGCTAATGAGCCCTGAAATTGGGCGAAACAATTATTTGTTGAGTTATATATTTATTATTGTAATATGTTATGCCAAAATGGTTAAAAGGAATCTACAGCTCTATACTCTTTTAATAAAAAACACTATTTGTTAAAAAAAGTTTCTTAGTAAAACAAAGGTTTGAGCTTCTAACTGCAATAGGAAGAAAATCCCTTTAAATCCTTCAGCTCAATGGTAGGAAGATTTAAAGGGCTACATAGGAGGAGGCTATTGCGAGTGATTGCCCCTCCCCCACACCTCCTTAGATGTTTTTTATTGTGATATTGAATACATTGTTTAAAAACATTGTTTAATATTACTCAAATAAAATATATATATATATATATATATATATATATATATATATATATATATATATATATATATATATATATATATATATATATATATATATATATATATATATATATATATATATATATATATATATATATATATATATATATATATATATATATATATATATGTATATATATATATATATAAATATATATATATATATATATATATATATATATATATATATATATATATATATATATATATATATTTTAAATTGTATAAATACAGGTAAAAACTCGCAAACGTATGGTTTTGTTTTCTCAAAAAAAAAATTTTACTATCTGAAGTACAACATCTTCTAGTATCATGTTGAAAAACGGCTTTCTGATTGTCTATTTTAGTATTTCGAATATTTTTAAAAAAAACTAAAAAAGGCAATAAGTTAGCAAATATAGTATATATAAATAGAGTATACATAAATTTAGTATATTTATATGATAGTATAAACTGCCAAACATAAAGTGAGGAATTATTCAATCATTTAGTGCAATCTTTATTAGATATTCTGCGCTTGGCGCTATTAAAATAACGTTACTTACCCTTAAATACAATTTTAATCAGTCATTAAATGATTAACCAGGGCAAGAAGCATCAATAAAGAGATTAAACAATTGTTTTATTTTATTTTGAAATATAGTTTATCAAATAAAAAATGCTTAAATTTAGACTTCAAAATGTTGATTTGATTTAGTCATCTTCTATTTCTTTTTATCGAAAAAACTTGACTGATTTTATCAATGATATTTTTAAAACAGGCTTCAAAAAAATCACGTGATACCGTCTCCTGTTTATTAAACCTCCTTAGTCATCTTTTATTTCTTTTTATCGAAAAATCTTGACTGATTTTATCAATGATATTTTTAAAATTGTTCTGCTGGAAGATTGTTAGCAAAAAATTATTTTATTGCTGAAGTTTTTTTGTTTTTGTTTTTGTATTTATACTGTCTTTTTGTCTTTTATCATTTATTGTGCATGTAAATTTTTGTGTGACGGGGCTCGGTTATAAGACAACATGTCTTCTTCTTGCTCCGCACAGAATTTTCTATTATTGTATTTTTTGTAATATTTATCAACGGCAAAATAAATAAATAACAACAAAAAAGTAAAAGAAAAAGAAAAATTAGTATATAATATATAGTATAACTTCAATGATTAGTTTTTAACTATATGAGTGACACTGAACCTAATTTTGTGAAATTAGAGGGCCGACCACACGGGTTTTGACGTGGGGAAGGGGGGAGGCACAATCATCAATTAGTCAAAAAAGTCCTATATATATAAAGATTTAAAAAAAAAAAAATTCTTTGAAAAAAAAATTAGGTCCTTGAGAAACAAAGTGAGGGGGGAGTGGCACTTGCCCCTGGTTCCTCTCCCTGGTGTTGTCAGCCCTGACTATGTAATTATTTCAACTTAATGGTTAAATGGCTAAAAACAATAAATAAGTAAATAAATAAATAAATGACTTTATATTTCCATCGTAAGCATAATTAAAGAAATCTGACTTTTCTCCTTTTTTTAAATTGATTTTTAATAATTGGCAACCTACACTTTATAAACAAAAATTTTGATATGAATTTTGCTTCAGAGTTGATATATCTTTCAAATTTTTTGACTTTAGTTTGTGACGCGGTCCAAAAACAGAAACGTTTTATCAAAAACGTGAATTACTAAGATATAACGTAAGCAACAAAATTTTAAGGATACCAACGCAACCACGCGTAATATTGTTTTTTTGGTAATTTAGGTATTATTAGGTATAACTTTTAGTAAATTTGCCCTACCACCGTCATCTATGTAGCAATGTTGGCTTCAATATTTATAGATTCTTAAAATTTAACAATTTTCAAACTTTAAGGCTTTGGTTTTTCGATTTTTGATTTTTGATTTTTTCAGAACTTGTGATTGATTGCAATAAACAAATTGATAAATCATATCAATATAAACAACATCCCAGTAATAACTTCATAAAGTATAACATAATGCAATATTAGCAAACTGGCTTAAATAGGTCCACTCTTTAAAGTACTGCAATGACCGACCGACAAATATTTAAAGCAAAATATTATGCATGTGTCGTTGCACTATTATACAGACCTAATATGTAAAAAAAAAATTAATGACATTCAGTTTTTTTTTTTCATCAGAATGGTTTAAATATATCAGGCAAAGCTCTTTAATTTGAAATGTCAGATAATATATTTTAAAATAGGAAATTACTGAAAAATTTTCTAAGTAAAATAACTAATTTTAAACAATTATTCAAACCAGTCATACCTGAAATCTGGCTTCCAAAAGGATATACATAATTTAGCATTTCTTGTATATTTTCTTTCTTTTTGTTTGGTAACGGTATTACATTTTTATTTGTTTCAACAAAATCATCTGACTCCAACATCACATTAAATACAGGCGAACACGATGCTAAAATGAAGCGATGCACGTAAAGCTCTTCGTCTTCAACCAAAATCGTAAGATCATCTTTTCTGTTAAACTCCCAAAACATTTTTTCCATTTAAACTAAAATATAATATGAATAATAATTCCTGACATAAAAAATTGATACAAAAAACAAATCAAAAAACATTTAATAAGTAAAACGTAATAAGAATTGTCTACATATCGAAAAAAATTTATGAAAAATAAAATATAATAGCTGTTAAAGTGTTAAACGTAAAAGGATTCAAAAGCCAAATAAGTTATTAATAATAACTCAAGCGTAAAGCGCTTGGATGTGCAAAAACAATTTAAAAAAGGAGTTAAGGGTGTTCAAGCGTAAATCATCAGGGTGCACAACATATGTCTGCAAGTGATATTAAGTCTAGCGTAAAACATTTTATGAAAAGACACGGATAGTATTGCAAAATAAAAAAGTTGAAAAACAAAACAAAAAATAAAAAAATAAATAATAAAGCTAATTGACAAATTATGTATGGGTCATCTGTAGAATATGCATTCGATTTGTATGCACATTATATATATATATATATATATATATATATATATATATATATATATATATATATATATATATATATATATATATATATATATATATATATATACATATATATATATACATATATATATATATATATATATATATATATATATATATATATATATATATATATATATATATATATATATATATATATATATTAGTGATGTACCGATATCTTTTTTTTGGCGATGCCGATACCGATGCCGATACCGATGAATTTACTAATTATTAATAATTTGAAAATTTTTTTTTTTTCTTTTTTTGTTCTTTATTACAATATTTATGATACAGATACAAGTAATATAAAAAAGAAAAAAAAAAGTTAACAAGTCAAGATATCGTTAAGTAATAAAGAATAAAAATAATTACAAAGAACGCGAATACTCAAAGAAGACCATCAGGTCTTGTCACAGAGAAACCGCTATTGAACGTTTTTTGTTTTTTTTTAATTACATTTTTTTTTTTTTCAATGTTTTCATTTTTTTTATTTATTTATTTTTGTTTAATTTCTTTTTATTACAAAATTAAATTTAATAATAAAAGTATATAAAGTTCGTAACATAATATTATAAATAAACATACAATATTACAACATAAGAGTTCTAAAACGTAAAAACTAAAACATGTTAAATAATTCATTAAAATAAAAAATGTTAAATAATTGCTTGTTGATAAAAAATAAATAAATAAAAAAGAATGTACATTAAATATATACATATACTAATATAGATAAGGGATTTTCAAAAATTTAAAAGTATATTAATATATTTTCAGTTGAAAAAATGAGTTTTTTAAGATTTTGTTTAAAAGAATCAAAATTACAGTCTTGAGAAAAATCTTTAGAAGTATTTAGAACTATACTATTCCATAGAAATGGTCCATGAAACGAAATAAAAAATTTTTATTTATACTTAAAACAAAGAATATTAAAAACATTCAACTCATATATATTTAGTGCTTTCATATCATATGAAAGAGGCTTGGCGTGAGCAAAACGGTCCTTAAAATTTATAAGACGTGCTACATGCTTCTGTTGCCGATAGAGAGGTTTAAGTTTACTTTTATAAGAGCTACCCCAAGCAATGTTTGCATAGTTGATATGGCAATGAATTAACGAATAATATAATCAAGAACGTGTCTTATTTTGTATAGTATGCCTATACTCTTTGAAATTTTACTGCACAAGTTAGCAGTATGGCATTTCCATGTAAGATTTTCATCGATATACACCTAAAAATCTTGTCACTAAAACTTTATTAATAACTATGATATCGATAAATAGAAAAGGTAAGTTGCTAGTCAGCTGGTGCTTTTTACAATAAGGATGAAAGAAAATCCATTTAGTTTTATCAATATTTAGTAAGAGTTTTTTTAATCTAAACCATTCAGACTAGTTCAATGTTCGTATTGCTAAAAAGTGTAATAATGTTATTATGAAAAAGAAATAGGTTAGAATCATCAGCAAACACAATTGTCATTAGGTTAGAAACATTTGGTTGATCATTAATATATATTAAAAATAGGAAAATATAAAACCATAAAACTTTAAATTGGTAATGTTAAACAAATACTTAGACTCAAATCAAAGCCAAACAATTGTTTTAATAGATATTAGAAAAACTCAGTTAAAAAAATATACCATTTTATTTGTTTTCTACTTTGAAAAGAAAACCTTAATACAATTAAATTAAATTCAAAAAAATAAATACAATTATAGAGCAACGCTTTTGATTTTAATTTTACAAAAAGAAAATATGCATATGCAGTTTACTTTTCTTTATCAATTTATTAGCAATTTAGATATCTACAACAATCATGTGCTGTTTAGACATAAATTATTTTTAGATAAATAAATTGTTTTTAGAATTATTTTAATTTGTGATGTTGAATCCCCACCACATCCCTGGTAGTACAGCGCTTAAATGGTTTCTACACACAGAGGCATTGTTCACCAAGGTTTGTGTTTCTGAGTTATAAAGTTGAAAGAGGGTTGTAACCATAACTAAAGTATTCTTTTCAATTGAAGTGGCCTTTGTGGCCATAGGGAGGTGAGTTGAAATAAAAAAATTAAAATTTAGAAATATACTTGGTACTTGGCTAAACTTTAATACATGAAATAAGGTTGAACTATTTGCAAAGAAATTCTCTTCTAATCCTATTCTCGAATCTTATGGCCATTCTCTTCCTTCCATTCTAATTAACTAAGTTAACCCATTGTTAGACATTCAAATCATTTCAGCTTCCATTGCTCATAGTCATATCATCCATTGCTCATTGTCATAGTCTATAACTCTTCTATGGCTTGTGGTCCAGACAACATTCCTGTCACAGTCTAACAAAATTGTTCTCCAGAATTCTTTTCAATTTTCTCTAAACTATTTAATAAGTGCTTGACTGAATCTTGTTTTCCTGCCTGCTGGAAAATGGCATCTGTTGTTCTAATTTTTAAACACTTAGGTAAACTTATTGACCCCTTCGATCGCTGTCCAATCAGTCTTCTTTCTCTTATTAGCAAGGTCTTTGAGTCTTTGATAAAAAAATTTCTCACATTCCATCTCGAGTCAAATAACTTGCTGTCAGACAAATAACTATTGTAGTACTGTCTATTGATGAATGGCAACCCTCTCGCTGATTCTACTTCTTTACGTCTTCTTGAATTATCATTTACTACTGACTTTTCAAGGAAACAAAATATACAATCGATTGCTAAATTAGCATCTGCTAAGGTTGCTTCTTTTTATCGTGCTCACCATTTTCTTACTCCTGATTCCATTCCCTACCTCTACAAATCTCTTACTTGTCCCTGTATGAAATACTATTATCATATTTGAGCTGGTTCTTCTAATGATGCTTATTTTCTTCAAGATAAGGTTTAAAAACGCATTGTAAACAGATTTGGACCTGGTCTATCTGCAAGGCTTGAGCCTCTTTCCCATTATCGTATAGTTTCTACAAATACTATCATGGTTGCTGCTCAAAGGAGCTTTCATCTTTAGTTCCATCAAAACTCATTCTCACTTGACTTGTCATTCATCAAAGTCTAATTCTTTGACTGTATCTGTCTCTTTATGCTCCAAAAACTTTTATTTGTCTTTTATTGTCCCATCTTCATGTTTTCCTGAATCATACAACCTTCAACTTTTTAAGTCTTCTGTCGACCACTTCATTGCTCTATAACTCTACACTTTTTTTCTAGCAACTCCTATTTTGATAGTGGTTGCTTGAAGCCTTATTGGGAGTAAAAAATAGTTAAAAATATATATATAACAATGCTTAAACAGATTACTTTTAAAGCTTTAGCTTGCAAACAAGGTCAAAATAGAAATTTATCCAAGTAATGCACAAAGTTTAGTTTATTTATTACTTAATTATTATAATAATGCAGAATAAAAATATTAAAATGCCATCGGTTGGAAAATTGGTAAAAAAGACCGATGCCGATACCGATTCCGATTGTGCAAAAAATGTTCAATTAAGCCGATAAGTGTCTTGATATATATATATATATATATATATATATATATATATATATATATATATATATATATATATATATATATATATATATATATATATATATATATATATATATATATATATATATCAAGACACTTCCTCCAACATCTAAATACTTGCAGTGCATGTTGCTGAAGTTAAATGTGTTTATATATATATATATATATATATATATATATATATATATATATATATATATATATATATATATATATATATATATATATATATATATATATATATATATATATATATATATACATATAATTTCATTTAATTTCATTACCACGTACTGCAAGTACCCTGCCAACATTGACATACGGGTACCGTAATTGGCCCATACGGGTTGTCAACTGGTTCCCGTATGGGAAGACCAACAGTATCACTACGGATCATAGCCGTGGTGTCCATATGGGACTCATATGGGTGAGCCCGCCTGGTATCCCGTATGGGTCCCAGTCAAATCCCGTACTTTATAACCTAAAGGAACCCATTTAGGTTTGCAAATGGGAGCCACATGAGAACTCATTTGGAAACCCACCGGATCCTGGCCGCGGTTTTCCTCTGGGACCCATATAGGTATGCCCGCCGGGTATCCGTGAGGGTCCCACGTGGTTTACCCATTAAAATCTTGCAAAACTACGTTTAAATGTTTAAAATTTAAAGAAAAAGTAAATTTATATATAACTTGATTGGTTTATTTCAATAAAATAGTAATTAAAACTACACTGTCGAAATAAATCAAACTTTTAAACGATTCTTTAATCATGTATCGATTGCCTTCACGGTTATTGGAAGCTTTTCCATTTTTGTTCTTTGAAAAAGTCTTTACAAAATATCTCGTTTTAATATGAACTGTAATAAAAATAAATTTAAATGTTAGTTTTAAATTTTATAGGTTTCACATAGGGGAGAGCGGGGTTGGTTGTCACGCGGGTTGGTTGTCACAAAGTTTATTACAAGAAATGTAAATAAGATATAGAAATTTCAAATTATACAATGGAAATGTTATATAAAAAAAACATTTTTACAGTAATTTTTATCTTTTTTTAGCGTGCAGAAGAAAAGTTATTTGTTTTTATAGATTTTTGATATGAAAAAGTAAAATTTCGCCTACTCAGAAATTTTCTTTTACCAAACGAAAATTATTTTATTGTGTTTTGAATGTAGATTTATTAAGTACTTTATTCATTTGAGTAACTTAATCCGTAAAAAATTATCATGAAATTCTCACGCTTTTAGGTAAATGTACAGGTGTCCAGCAACTTACTCAGAAGGGGTTGCTTGTCACAAAATATATGGGGATGGTTGTCACACTTGCCTCGACTCCATGTGCTGCAAATTAAACGCCGCTTGCAGAATATTTAGTGGCTTTGTTTATTTTCCGCATTATTGAGGAATATTTTAATGTTTAAGATATTATTTAAAAATCTAAAGTCAAAGTGTTATATATGTTTAACTAAATATCTGTAATCTAAATTATTTTTATTTCAACGTGCATAACTTTAGATTCCGATCCAATGTTTAGTATAATTATAGAAAAAGGATTGCAGAAGTTCAACTGTTTATTGTTTTGTTTACAAACTAAACAACTAGCTGTTGTTTAGTTTGTGCATCGTTTATATTTAGTGGGTATATATATATATATATATATATATATATATATATATATATATATATATATATATATATATATATATTATATATATATATATATATATATATATATATATATATATATATATATATATATATATATATATATATATATATATATATATATATATATATGTATATATATATCTATATATATATATATGTATATATACATATATATATATATATATATATATATATATATATATATATATATATATATATATATATATATATATATATATATATATATATATATGTATATATATATATTAATGTTTTGTTTACATTATTTACAAATATTTTTATTTACTTAGTAATAAACATGGTACGAAATTTTAAAAGAAAAACTAATAGAGGTTATACTTCTGGAGATGTCATAATGTGTGCTGTTAAAGATGTAAATATTAATAACATTTCTATTAGATCAGCAGCAAAAAACCATGGCATTAATTACAGAACATTAGCACGTTATTGTAAAAAAATTGTTATTACTAACCCATCACATGGTTCTATAGCAGATCTAATTGACAAAATTGAAAACCCCACCTCCCTGAATGTTATAGGATACAAAAGTTGATTGATATTGCCAGAAAAAGTAGAAAAAGAACTGGTCACCTACCTGTTGCGAGCAGCAGATATATATTTTGGTTTAACTCCTACCGAAGTAAAAAAGCTTGCTTTCCAGCTAGCAATTAAAAATAATATTAAGGTTCCCAATTCTTGGGTTGTAAAGGAACAAGCTGGTAAGGATTGGTTTACAGGATTTATAAAGCGCCATTCAAATATTTCCATTAGGCAACCTGAAGCTACCTAGAAGATCCAGTTGTATCAAATAAAACCTCTAATCAGAACCCAATCACAACATTAGGTTTTAACAATTCAATCATACCACCTGAGAGTATTAGGCCTCTGCCTAAAGCAGGCCCGAGGTTAGCATCAAAAAGAGGTAGGAAAAAGCGGTCAACTATGATTCTTACTAACACGCCTGTCAAATCATAGCTTGCTAATTATAAAAAGAAGAAAACTAATAAAAAAAATTTACTAATGGAAGTAAAAAAGAATTAATAAAATCAAATCTTGCTACGAAAAAACCTTCTATAGTCTTGAATTCATCTGAAGATGAAGAGTATCTGTGCATCTATTGTTTGGAATCATTTTCCAACAGCCGATCAAGAGAACAGTGGATTCAATGTCAGGTTTGCCAAAAATGGGCTCATGAAGAATGCACACCAGGCTTACAACAGTTTATTTGTGAATTGTGTTCTTTATCCAATAATTTTTAAAAAACCAAACCTAAAAACATTTATAGTGATAAACTAAATTTGTTAATTGTGTTATATTTAAAATATATATATTTCAGTTTATAGTATTTTATTTTTATTTTTCTTGGTAAAACATAAACGAAATTAATTTGTACTCGTTTTACATTAAATTCTTATCTAAACTTGTCAAAATCCAAATGTGACAATCAACCCCGCACCATGTGACAACTTACCCCGTGAGCGGGGCTAGTTGTCACACAGAAGTGGTCTTTGAAAAATGATTTTACAGCAATAAATATTTCGCACAATGTCATAAAAATATTATAACAGTTACTGAAAATAGTTAAACTAGCTTTGTGCAAAGTTTGGCATTGATTGGATGAAAATTAAAAGCTGAGCAGC
This sequence comes from Hydra vulgaris, assembly GCF_022113875.1. Lineage (NCBI taxonomy): Eukaryota > Metazoa > Cnidaria > Hydrozoa > Anthoathecata > Hydridae > Hydra > Hydra vulgaris. The sequence goes on from NC_061162.1 coordinate 12,248,480, forward strand.
CTAAAATGTAAAAAGTGTGACAACCAACCCCGCTCTCCCCTACATTATTTTTAATATGTTATAAAACTCTTACAATTTCTCCGAACACTCTTCAGATAAAAATGTAATTTTCACCATCGAAGGTAGAAAAACATAACCTTTAATTTTATAATCGACGTTTATTTCAACGTTTTAAAATGTACTTATATTAGACAAGCACATGCTTATGATTTATATAATAAATTATTTACATTCTTTTAGTTAGGGTAGATTAGGGTAATATGAGCACCTTAAGCAAAAATTGGAATATTTTCAAAAATAAATATGCTGAATCCAAAATTTTTGCAAATAAACAATTTTTAGGGATCCCTACTTATAATCTATTTAGATATTTGGGCACTTGATATTTTTTCTTAAAAACACAGAGGTTTTAAAAAAGTAGCAAAAGTGCTCGTATTACCCTGACCCCTTGGTAATATGAGCACTTTAAATTAGCTCAAAAAAATAGCATTAATTAAGTAAAAAAAGACCAACCTGCTTAATAGAACTAATTGTTGGAATATAAGGGTTCGTAATTAACAAAACATATCATTAAAAGATCAAATTTTAAGCTACATTTTGTTGAAATAATACTACTATGTTTTCCGCAAAAAAAAAAAAAAAAAATTAATACATTGGTTTTTCAATTTTGTTAGCTCAAACCTTTGAACAATAAAAATTAGAATTTTTTAGATTTAAGTTACAGAAAAATATTTAGTATTGTTAATATATTAAAATTTTTTACTATGTTTTGTTTTTATTCAAGAAGCAATTAAAAATCACTGCTATTTTAGGACTTTAAACTAAGCAATTTCAATAAAAGCACTGGGTAATATGAGCATGCTCATATTACACAAAAATGGTGTCTTTAAATAAAGTTAAAAATAAATATTTCTATGCATTATTTTTCAAACAAAAATGAATTGGATTTTTAGCTAATTTATTTTTCTTTATGAAAAAACTAATTTTAGTATTTTAGCACCAAAATATCGCGCCACAGAATTATTCACGCGTGATGATTTTTTTTAACAAAGCAAAAAATTTAAAAGCGTTTTAATTAGATGATATCCGCTAATTACTGCGCATAAATTTACGCTAATTGTACTGATTCCTGTTATCACCACATAAAGTCGTTTCAAAAAACATAAAGTAACTTTAACTTCACTGCTTACATCTAATAAATCTTTAAGTATGCTCATATTACCAAGGTGCTCATATTACCCTAATCTACCCTACTGATAAATAAATTATGTAAAATTATTAAATATAATTTTATATTTATATTTTATATAATTTGACATATATTGTATATACCTTATATACAGTGTCGTGGCTACTAGATAAAAGCCCCCCTCCAATTCAAAAAAAAAACTGTCATTAGGGTCCCAAAATTCTAAAAAACTTTTCCTATAAATAAAAAAAATCTAAATAAAAATACTAAATAAAAAAAAAATTCTTGCATTTATAAAAAAGCCTCTAAATTTGCAAATTAGACAAAGCTCTGCTTACACACACACCACACACACACACACACACACACACACACACACACACACACACACACACACACACATATGTATAAAACGACTAAAAAGTTGCTTATTCCTCAAACATGACCTATTTGTCATAAGATTTGTCTACTTTTTAAAATCTCTTTTACCTTTACCATTTTTTTTGTGTAATTTTAAAACAATTATTTTAACAAAGAAAACAAAATTACTTTTATAATTGGAGATTTCAACATGAACTGTTTAATTTATAATAAAGATAAAAAAATAAAAAGTTTTTATGATGAAATACTTATGGCAGGAGCTGTTCCTTTAATTAATTGCCCTACTAGAATAACCAAAACTTCAAGTACGTTGATTGATAATATTTTTACAACAGATATTTATAATAGAAAATTAAAAAAAGGAATTATAAAAACCGACATATCCGATCATTTACCCATTTTTCTAACAATCCATACTGTATCCTCTAATAACCTCGAAAGACAAAATATAATAAAAAAACGTGTCTTCAATGAGAGCAATATAAAATCCTTCCAATATCAATTATCACTTCTGCATTGGAAACATATTAACTTTAATGAAGACGCAAATACAATATATAATAAATTCTTTGGTACGTTCTTCTCAATATACGATGCAAACTTTCCACTTTGTGAAAAAATAACAAAAATAAAAACCTTAAATAGTCCATGGATTACCAAAGGACTTAGAAAATCCTCTAAAATAAAACAGAAACTATATATAAAATATCTAAAAACAAAATCAAATGAAAACCAACAAAAATATAAAAATTACCACTATTTATTTGAAAAAATTCGTAAAAAATTAAAAAAAAATTATTATTCAAATTTAATTAGTAAATTTAAAAACGACTCAAAAAATACTTGGAAAACGTTGAAAGAAATAACAGGAAAACAAAAAACAAATTCAAACTCCCTTCCTAAAGTAATTAAAATAAATAAAACATATATATAAACCAAACGAAATTGCAAACGAGTTTAATAAATATTTCATTGACATAGGAACAAAATTGGCAAACATGATCCCTATTACAGAAAAAAATTTTAGTGATTTCCTAGAGCCTATAAATAGTTCGCTTTTTATAGATAATTAACATTCTGACTTATCTTTTGATGAGTTTGAGAGAGCTTACAAATCTCTCAAAAGAAACAAAGCTACGGGTGCGGACGAAATAAATGGCAACATAGTCATAGATTGCTTTGAAAACTTAAAGTGTATTCTTTATAAAGTCTTTAGGGCATCTATACAGCAAGGTGTATTCCCCGACCAATTAAAAATAGCTAAAGTAACTCCTATATACAAAAACGGAAAAAAATCAAATATTAGTAATTATCGCCCTATCTCAGTTCTTTCAACTTTCTCAAAAATTTTAGAAAGAATTATATACAATAGAACATACAATTACCTTAATCTAAATAAACTTCTATATAAAAATCAATTCGGTTTTAAAAAAAATTGTTCAACTGAACAAGCCATTACACAGTTCATTCGTGAAATCTCCGATTCATTTGGTAGATCACAATATACATTAGGTATTTTCATTGACCTATCAAAAGCATTCGACACGGTAGATCACAAAATTCTACTTAAAAAACTCAAATTTTACGGAATTAATGGCAAATTAATAAAATGGTATCAAAGTTACTTGGAAAATAGAAAACAATTTGTTTTCTATGGAGATTATTTTCAAAATGAAAAATTAATTGACATAAAATGTGGTGTTCCACAGGGTTCTATTCTAGGCCCACTTTTGTTTTTAGTTTATATAAATGATTTAAATAAAGCTTCTAACCTTACGAGTATAAATTTTGCGGACGATACTAATTTATTTCTGTTAAACAGTAGCATTTATGAGCTTTTTTCAAATATGAATAATGAACTCAATCAGATCTCCAACTGGTTTAAGTGCAACAAGTTAACTTTAAACATTGACAAAACAAAGTGGATCCTTTTCCACTCTTTTGCTAAAAAGCGTTTTTTACCAAATAAATTGCCTAAACTTTTTATTCATAAAATTGAAATAAAAAAGGAGTCGGTCACAAGATTTTTAGGCATTTACATTGATGAAAATATTACATGGAAGTATCATATCAACTTTATTTCTACTAAATTGGCTAAAAGTATTGGAATTCTATATAAGGTCAGATACTATCTAAGTAAACAAAATTTAGTTCAACTCTACTACTCGTTTATTCATAGCTATATAAATTATGCAAATATTGTTTGGGGAAGTACCTCTAAAAGTAAGTTACGAAATCTTTACCATCGTCAGAAACACGCAATGCGTTTAATATGTTTCAAAAATCGTTTTTTTCATTCAAATATTTTATTTAAAAACGTTAAAGCACTTAACGTTTACGAACTCAATGTCTATAATATTTTATGTTTTATGTTTCGTTGTAAAAGTGAACGACCATTGTCCAATTTCAAAGATCTTTTTACTTATAAAGCTATAAACAAATATGCTTTACTAAATAATAATTTATTAAATGAACCCTTTTGTCAAACAAAGTTTAATCAATTTTGGATAAACTATAGAGCACCGTATTTATGGAACAAAATTGTTGTTCCAAATTTTGATTTGTCAATTTCGTTTTCCGTTTTTAAAACTAAATTAAAAAACTATATTCTTTCTACTGGCAATATATATAAATATTTTTGAAATGTAAAATTCTTTTTTTTTACTCTGCATAATTTGTAAAATTATTTTCAGTTTTTGTTTCTTCTACATTGTTATTAGTTATTTGATCAATTGTATTTTATTTTATTATATATACACGTATTATATCTTTTATATGGTTCTGGCGACAAGATCATTTGGATCTTCTTTCAGATACCAAGTTTATATATTGTTATATTGTTATATTACGATTAATAATTGTAAACTAAAAAAAAAAAAAAAAAAAAAATAAAAAAATAAATTACTACTTTTATTAGCTGAACTAAAACACTCCAAACCTTGATAATTTTTAAACTGTAAACAGTGTCTCAATGCAATGATTACTACCATCAAAATAAGGAATACTAAATTTATTTAAGCAACCGTTTGGTCTTTAAACAAGCTTTTTTAATTTACCTGAAAAGGTTTTGTATTTAAAAGAGGGACATCTATCAAGTACTTAAAATTTAACTGTATTATTTTTTTTTTTTTTTTTTTTTTTTTTTTTTTTTTTTTTTGTTCTTTAGTTTTACAACTTTGTGATTTAATAAATATTCGTTAACAATAAATATATATATATACATGATCGTTATTAAGAAATAAAAGAACGCGGGAACTCGTAGAAGACCGTAAGGTCTTGTCGTCGAGAACCGCTAAAAAATTTTCGTGTTAATATTTCGTATTAATAAAATATTCTCAAAATAAATAAACTTTCAATAGGAATATATACTTAACATACTTGAAGATAACAAATAATTAAGAATTAAGAATTGAAAACATAAACAAATTTAAAGAAAAAAAGAAACAGAAAAACGGTTTCGTAATAAATACATAGATGCGTTATACAGTTTTAAGATATCTTTAGCACAATTGTTAAACTTTTTGTTAAAGGTTTTGTTATACAGTTTTAAGATACCTTTAACAAAAGTGTTAAACAACTATATACTAATTGTTAAATTATAAAATTTATTAATGCAGTGTTAAAAATAAAGTTAAAAAAAGAAACAAAAAATTAAAAGAATATAGATATATCATCTAATTAAAAAATGACTTTTTTAAGTTTTTGTTTGAAAGAGTGATAGCTAACTTCTTGAGAAAAGTCAAAATTCTTTAAAACTATTTTATTCCAAAGTAATGCTCCTTAAAATGAAATACAGTATTTTCCAGTATTAGTTTGATAAGCTGATTGACAAATATTATTATCATTTCGTAAAATGTACTTAGTTTTTTCTTTTTTGTTATACAAATTATGAAAAGGTACAGGAGAAATATTGTTTTTACATTTAAACATAAAACATATAACGTTAAAAATATTAAGCTCATATATATTTAAGACTTTCATTTCAATTAATTTCCTATATGTCCTAATGAATAAACATTGTAAACTAGTTGATCCTTACAATAAAGTTCGCCAATAAAACTGCGCATAAGTAACTGACCAGCAAAATTAACATATTTTTTCAACAAAATAAAACATTATGATATTAGAACTAATACTGAAAAATCTAAAAAGTTTGAATAGATTTTTGGCTAAACCATTCCATTTAAACAACTGGTCCGGTGTAAACTAGAAATAGTCTAAGTTCAGTTGCTGTTAAAAGGGTGTTTTCACTAAAGAATGATTATTGGAGCATGCTCCAATAATCATTCTTTGCTGCTCGAGCAGTTAGAAGTTGCAACTTTCTGAAAAACATTATCTGCCGTCTTAACAATCAAATTTAATATGCTAAATGAAAGTTGTTCGGATGTGGCCACATTTTTAGACGAACATCCTCATTTAGCAAAAAAAATCCACTCTGAAGAAATATATGTTTTTAAAGGAAAATAAAGTTTTTATCATTTTTTCTTCTTTATTTTCAACCTATAAAATATTTGCTAAGTGTACTCTTTTTGAACAAAAAATAGTTGGTCCCCTTGAGATAATTAAAAATGGAATTAGATTTTTAGGCACCACTTTTTAAACAAATCTTTAAAAACTCAATTTAGGTCCCCTTATATTGTGAGTCCGAGGCCTAGGTTCTGACGGCAACATTTATAACTTTTTTACATGTTTAAATTTTATTACTATTTTAGATTTTCATTAAATATATTCCTATATGTTCTTCTTAATCGAGGTAATAAACAAGGGTAGTATTTACAACAATCATTATATTTTTCGCCCAAAGTTCATGCAATTCTATTATACATAAGTCTCTAACTAATTCTAATAATAAAAAGTTATTACCATAATTATTATTATTATATTTACTAACCTGTTATTACTAATATTTATAAAAAATACATTCTGGTTGTTGATGTCACTTTTACTCATATTAGTGTGCAAATATAGAGTGCACCTTGCAGAAATATTCCTGAACATGCTGCAAAATACATAACATACATAAGATGCATATCATATAAGACCTATTACCTGGAAATTAACATTTTATAGTGTTTAACTTACTATAACTCAATTATAATAAATAGGGGAGAGTATGCACCCATGATCCTAAAAATCTATCAAGCCAACTTACTAAATATATGTTTTTATTTCAATCTCTAAAATAACAGTACATAATAGCAAATTTTATTCCTTATTATAATTCAATTATCATTTTTTTACCAGAATATTTTAAGTAAATTTAAAATTATAAAAACTAAGAATGCTTAATTAGGATCATGGGTGCATACCAGTATGCTCCCTTGATCCTACCTATATGCACCCTTGATCCTATGTATGTATAGATCAAATGTATACGTGATTGTATAAGAATAATTTTTAAGTCATCAAAACAATGTCTATAATAAAAACCAATAAAGTTATTATTAATTTTACTACAAATTTATTTTACTTAAAAAAGTAAAAATATTGAATACTTTACAATTATATTATATAAAAATTTTAGGAGAACAAAAAAATACAAAAAAGTATAAAATCTTCATTTTAAGGCTTTATTCTAGAAGAAAAAAATATATTTAAAAACAATATGACGTATTGTACATGTTACTTTAAAAGTTAAACATTTTGTGTGTGTGTGTGTATGCACCTTTGATCATAGGATCAAAGGTGCATAAACGCATTAGGATCAAGGGTGCTAACCCGCTCCATTTTTACGAAAATTCTTTTTTGGTCATATTAGATGCTTCTATAGCTTACCAAAAGCAACCATACAAGAGGTGAATAGTTAAGTTACAAAATGACGTAAGCAAAATTATTCAACTTAAAAAAATATTAAAGATTTGAGGTTCCTTGTTAAAGTAAAAAAAATACTTTTTTTCGTCAAAATCAAACTATTTAGAATTAAATTTAATAGTGGTCTATTCTTTAACTAAAACACAATTAATTTTGAAGATACAATATTTATAACACGCTGGTTATCAGCCTTCTTTAATAACTTATGTAAGTATGGAGATAACGCTATAGGATCAAAGGTGCTTACGGATCAAGGGTGCAAGTTCTCCCCTAAGCATATGGTTATAATCTATATAATAACCATTATCTTTTTTAAGCTATTGTTATTTAAGTTAAAGTTATCAAGTTAAATTAAATTTTTATAACTAAAGTTTGAATGCAAAGTTCATATCAATAAAAGTTTTATCGGTATTATAAACATAAGTATTATATTACAAATATTTACAAGTATAGGTACTGTAAGTATAAGTTATTTGTATGAACTTGTAATATTAACAATAATTTCACAAAATTATTGTTAACATTACAAGCGTTCAATTTTAAAGTAAAAAAATTATCAATGATTAAAAAATGAGGTTGATGCACAACAATAAAGTCATTTTTTTGCATTTAGTCACCTAATCTTTATTTATATCTGACGGAGGGTAAACTTCGTTGACATTAATCATTTAGTTTGCATAAAATATAGAAAAATCAATGGAAAATAGTGGATCTGTAAAAATGATTTAAAAGCTTTAAATTCCTTAAACATAATCTATCCATCACACTTCCTTTGCCTGTTTGTTTTTCTTGAATGTCTCTGACTAAAACAATTTTTTGAGCATTTTTAAAGCATTTATTACCACACAAGCAGAAACAAAACTTTATATTTTAAAAATGCAAACAGCGTCTTAATAGAATAGTTACTACTGTTTAATAGTTACTGGAATGTTAAACATATATGTTAAACTTTGTAAATTTATTAAGAAAAGATAAAAAAAAATTTTTTATAAAGGTAAAAAATTTAAAAAATTCTAAAACAACAACTTTTTAATTTTATCTTTAATTACATTATAAATATAAATTATATTTATAAATTATAACAATTATGCATTATGTTTTTTATATTTTGTATACATTATATTATAATGTATACAAAAAAAAAATTCATAAAAGTTAAACTTTTAAATTTATTTCTCGCACATTACAAGTCATAAATGGCAACCATCGAATAAGTTTTGTTAAGATTTTTAATTATTAGTTTAAACTATTTGGGAACCTTATGGAAAACCCTTCAAATTCCAAGATTTTTTTTGGCCCTGATAAAAACCAGATAAAACCCAAACGAACAAATATGCTTGATTTTATTCCCATATGGGATTTGTCTGGAAACCAAAACACTTACCCATCAAAATCACGTTCTCGTAAGCCCATACAAAAACCTTTCGGTACCCAGCTGTTAATGTTGGTTGGGTGTTTAGATGTTAGAGGAAGTGTCTTGACAGTTTCACGAGGCAGTAACCATGCTGCAGACATACTCTAAGTGCTCTTGATAAAATTAACTTGTTTCAGTTAGTAACTTTTCCAACTTATCGTAATTCTTATATAGACCAGCCAAAAACAACTCTAGGTTTCATCATAATAAACGCCCCGGAAAATTTGTGTTCGAGTTACTAAAAAAGTTTCACTTGGAAACACACCAACAGGGCAGGTACACTGCCTGTTAACTAAAATATTGCATTGACAGGATCTGTCAAAACCGTTTGTAGTTTATATGAATCAGCATGTTAGATAGCAAAAACAATAGTTAGCAAAAAAAATTAAATAATCGTTTTTTAACTTGAATATATAGCTGAAAAAAAAGTTTAACTTAATATAACTATTAAAACCAAACTAGAGCAAAAACTAAAGAACTTATGCACGGTTATTTTTCTGAAACGATTTGAAAGAAGTTAAAAACCGGAAAACATAATAGTATTTCAGTTTCATAAGTTTGCGATTATTTAAAAACTAATTTCAATATTTTGATGGAGGTTAAACATTTGAGTTGTATAACTTTATTAAAGAATTTAATAAACATGACTTTATTTCGTTTTATAGAACATTTTTTTTTTTAATAATTTTCTTTTATTAATTTAAAAAAATCAAAGTGAATATTTTGGTCAAAACAAATTTTCTACTTTAGGGGAGACCGGGGCTAGTTGTAACAGGGGTTTGTTGCAACAATGCCGTTTAAAGAATGGTTTTTATATATTTTTCCAAATTTTTTTTTTAAATAATATTACTTATAACTTTAACACGTCAGCTTTAAAAACCTACAGTTATTAAATGAAAATTTCAAAAGTTGTTGATATTTTTTTTTTTTTTTTTTATATGATATAAAATTCTAAATTTTGTTTTTGAAGTTTTTTTGGGTTTTACTTTAAACTTAAAGGTATATGACAATAATAAAGTAATGGTAAGTTGAAAAAATCTTTTTTAAACACAAAAAGCTAAAAAAAATTGATTTTTTTAATATAAATCATTATCTAAATATTATCTCTATAATTAATAGCCGAATGAATATTATTATTATTATTATTATTATTATTATTATTATTATTATTATTATTGCTATTATTATTATTATTATTATTATTACTATTATTATTATTATTGTTATTATTATTATTATTAGTGCGCATAGTTACGCGTATTGTTTTACAGTTACGGTACGGTTCTGTATCTGTAAAATACACTTTTTAAGTAGTTTCTAGACTTTTCTTTACTGCGTGCTTTCTTAAAGATTTCCTTTTAACCTTTCATGGTACGAGTTCAAAATGTCCAAGTTGACATTAAGTAGATAATGTTTAGTAGCTTAAAATTAAAGGTAATCTAAAATCTTTTTTAAATTTAAAAGTAATTAATTTATTGTAATCTTTTTTTAAATTGTAATTTTAAATTTAAAGCTTCGTGTTATAGAATACTTTAATTTTTAGATTGTGTCTAGCGTTAAAATATATTTATGGGTAGTTTCATGCTTTCACATAGTTTTGGTTATTGGGATAAAAGCCATGACAACATTTTGTTATAAAATTATCTTAATTTAATTTTTATTGAAAATTTTGATATAAATAAAATTTATCTTTAATATTGTTAATACATTTGCTCTTTGAAAAAAAAATATGTTTCTGGCTCTTCAATAAATATAAAATAAATTGTCTTGCATGAATGAATTTTGGTTTAGGATTTAATTGTGTTATTTATGTTTGTCTATCTGTAATTTATTTAGGTTGTTAGAAAATTCATGTTTACAGAGTTGTTATTAATCATAATCGAGTTGTTAAACCAAGGAAATTGTGGAGGTTTATTTATCATATATACTATATATATTATATAATTATATTGGAGGGAGTAAGTTTAAAAGCATTTTTAAATTTTTAAAAAGAAATAAAAATACTTTTCAATATATATCTGTTTTCTTTGAGGTAGAATTAAAGTTTCAGTTTTTTAAAATTTAAATTTAAAGTTTCAAGTTTTCAAAATCGTAATCTTTTCAAAATGTCTAAGTAGACATTGAGTATTTATAAAATCTTTTTAAAATTTTATAAGTAATTAGTTTATTGTAATCTTTTTTAAATTATACTTTTAAATTTAAAGCTTCGTGTTATACATGTAAATTTTAAAAATATAGATTACTATAATTCTTAGATGGTGTCTACCATTAAAAGATATTTATGGGTAGTTTCATGCTTTCAAATCAACATATTGTTATAAATAAAATTTATCTATAGTATTGTTCATACCTTGCCTCTTTGAAAAAAAATGTTTTTTTTCTTTTCAAAAAGTTTAATAATTTGCCTTGCATGATTGAATTTTGGTTTAGGAAATAATTGTGGTATTATATGTTTGTTTTTCTATTTATATCTAATTTATAAAGATTTAATTTATAGTTAAGATATATATAATTTATTTAATTTAAAATTAAGATATAAAATAAAATATCTAATTTATAAAGATTTAGATCATTAGAAAATTTATATTTACAGAGTTGTTATTAATCATAATCAAGTTAGTGAACCAAAAAAATTGTAGAGGTTTATTTGTCAAATATACTATATATATTATATAAAAAGTTTTGGTTTTCATATGTTTTCGCTAATAAATAGTTCTATATATATATATATATATATATATATATGTATATATATATATATATATATATATATATATATATATATATATATATATATATATATATATATATATATATATATATATATATATATATATATATATATATATATATATATATATATATATATATATATATATATATATAACTATGTATATTCTTGGAGTTGCGGCAGCGCAATAGTGTGTTGGGGGAAAAAAATTTATAAACCTGCGTTGATAACCCGTTTTCTATTGTACATACGCGTTAATAAGTTTTATTACCCGTTTTGTTCAATGTTTTTTTTTTTTAAAAAAAGAAATAATTAGTGCTGCTTTGATAAATATGTTTAATCAAAATAATGACATTAAAATGAATGATAGACTGATGAAGTTATTTATTTACAAAATGATGTAAGTGCTATAAGGCGTGTTATAATGATATAAGTGCTATAATACATAATACATAATGATGTAAGTGCTATAAGGCGTGTTGAAAATAGTCGTAAACGAAATGAAAGAAATAGACTTAGGCGAGATGAAATTAATCATTTACAAAACGAAAGAAATATGCTTTATCGAGAAAGCGTTAATCGTCGCCAAAACGAAAGAAATAGGCTCGATCAAGATAATGTTAATCGTTTAAAAATACAAAATGTTGCATGTTTAACCATTTTTAATTTGCTCTCTTTTTTTTTTAGCATCTTTTGTTTCGAATGAAAATGGTGAGGTTATGCTAATTTTTTTTTTTAAATAATTGCAAATGCATAATTTTTATTATATTCTTCTATTTGTAACTTTAGATTCCTTATCATTCGAAGATTATAAAACTTACCGCTCCCAACACCCGGGACCTCTCTCAGAGAGGTCCTTCAGCAAATGGAAAGATTTTGGCGGAATGGATGAGCCCTCCTTTAAATGGAGGGCTCATCCATACCGGGGTGTTGAGAGACACCGAGTGTTTTCTATCAGTAGAGATATTTATGACTTTTTGGTTGCTGCTTTTTCTTCGGTGTTTTTTTTTTAATTTTGTAATTAACTTTAATTTTGTAATTTTCTTAAAAATATATATGTTGTATACTTGATTTGTTTTGATCTTTTTTAATGAAAATTTTAATTGTTTTCTCACCAATTAAACCGGACTTCAAATTTAAAGCCCTCTCAAATACCCCTCCCTAAAATCTAAAGTCGAAAGTTGAATTGATTCATTATTCAATTATCATAATATAATGATGCTGCATTCTTTTGTTAAAAACAATTATTTGGTATGTTTCATTTATTGAACTCACTGCTTTTAAAATTTACCAAAACCCAAGGCAATATATTTAGCTATATAAATACAATTTATTTATCTCGATTCGATTCTTCATCTTTTATGTTTATAGTTTAGCTCCTTGAAGCATTTTATGTTTTGCTATTTTTATTATGAGTATTTTATTTCTACTCCGTTGTGATGTCTTTTAAATTAAACTAAAGTTTACTAAAAGTCAACATAAAAATTACGTTTTTTTTTCTATTTAATAAACTTTTTTTTAAATATACTTTTTACATATATTTTTTTAATATACTTTTCTATAACAATCCTACAAATTTGGAATCGCGAAGCTTTTTATGTTTAATTGTGTTTAAATATGTTTAATTGTCGTCTCTATCGGTAATAAATATTTTAAATTATTTGATATGGTTTTCTTTACGATAGGCTATGCTTGGCTCCTCGTTGCTGTAAATGGTGGCTTCAACTTTGTTTTTTTAAGAAAAATGTGTTTTATATATGCTTCTGTTTTAAAATATTTTTGTTACATATTTAACAATATATCATGTAAATAAATTTCTTTTAAAGATATCTAAACTTGAGACTTGCTTTTTTACGGATTTTCAAAAAGTGAACAAAGGTTTAAATATATTTTTTAACTGTCTTAAATGATTTTATCAAATTTTTTAACGCTGAATAATTACTTCAAAAATATTGAGTAAAATCCAATTGCTTTTATTATTAACCTGATCTATACAAAAATTAATGAAATAAAACTAATAATTTAACGCCAAGTTAAGGCAAAATGTATTATATGGATTGGATGTATGCTGAAATATGTTGATACACGTTAGCTATTAAAGTAAATCCATATATTCTAGGGTTGTTCGCCGAAAAACAAAACTTGCGAAAGTTTCGCATTTTTATCTACCGTAATAGAATTGTTATTGCGGAAGTTGCACATGCAAAAATGCACATTCCGTAACGCGCTATACGAAAATATAAATAGTAAATAAAATTCCGTAATAAAGCATTGCGAAAGAAAACTTGCGAAACAAATCATTTCGTAAGAATACTTACGAAATAGTTCCTTACGGAAAAAGCATTCCGGAATGTGTAGTTACGAAAAAGACGCAAAAGATTTTATGTTACGATATATTTAAGATATTAACTGTTAACAGTTTAAATAATAAATTATAAAATTATAAAAAAATGTTGTCAAATGATTCTTCAAATGTTTATACAAATATACCTAATATATATATATATATATATATATATATATATATATATATATATATATATATATATATATATATATATATATATATATATATATATATATATATATATATACATTAACGGGATTTTACTGTATATATATGTATATATATATATATATATATATATATATATATATATATATATATATATATATATATATATATATATATACACATATATATACAGTAAAATCCCGTTAAGTTGGACTCTCAATGAACAGATAAACAGTATGCCTTTCTTTTTAAAAAGTATAAAGAGGATGTGTGATAAACAATTAAATACTTTATTATAAAGAACAAGAGATCTCTCTAAAGGTAAATGATGTCAGAAAGAGTAAAAAGAGAAGAAATATATGTGAAACAGCGGGATGTGAACCTGGGTCTACGCGGCCAAATGCCTTAACTGAATGAGCTATACGTTCATTCAACTAAGTGAATAGTAATATTTATTTAATATATAATTAAGATATATAAAACAGAATTTACAGAAGAGATACGTATGCAAATAGGATTCTATATATCAGGAAAATGAATAGTAATGTGAACCTTTAGATGCTTATAATTAATATCTGGACTCAAAAACTAGTTACTTTTAATGGAACACAATAGGCTGTAAGAGCCTCAGGGAACTTATATTCAGAAATGGTTATATTAGACTCAGAGTTAGCTAGAAATTATTACAAAGTATTTAGGACAGATGTCTAGTACAAAAAGCAAAAGATTTAAAGCAAAATGATTTACATTATTTGAAAAAGTTGTTTTACGTGCATTTTATCATAATTTAAGTAGAACTTAGTAAAGCAAGGGAAACGTGTTGAATTAAGCACAATGAACTCAATCTTAAAAAAATAACTAACAGAAGAGAGGTTGTCACTATTGTGAAGGTGACGAAATATCTGTAATATTGAACATGGAGGTCAAAAAATGCTATTTTAAGTAAAAAGAGTTTGATGAACAAAAGTTACAATGACTGCGGGATGCAAACCCGGATCTCTGCGGCGAATTGTCGCGTATCTAACTGATTGAACTATACAATCTTATACTTAAATTTATATCTTATTAAAATTAAAAAACAATATTTTCTAAGATCTATACTTCGAAAAGCGTATTCAAACAGGACTCTACATACCTTTAAAATCTGCTAGAACTTTAGTAACGTGCACACTTTTAGAAATTATTGAAATAGGTATATTTTATCAGAAATATGCTTAAGCTAAAGCATATTTTTGAACCTCTTTTTACTATTTGCTTAAGCATATTCGAACATGTTTCAAAAATTTCATATGCCTTAAAAAAAAAACATGTATATTCCTACCCATCATTCTTATTTTTAATATGCGTAATGAGTTCAAAAAACATCTTTGCATATATTTATTATGGCACGTTTTGTAAGTTTATTTCCGTTAAGAATTCTTTCGTATGTTGTGATCCGAAATACTTTCGTTTCGAAAGAAATTTTATTTTTTATCAATATTTCTAAAAATAAAACCATAAAAATTTAATAGTTATTATACTGAAAATAAAAATTCATTATAAACATTTTGGGATTTAAGATGTTAATTTTTACAATTAAAACCAGTCTGGCAAACAAATTTTCTTTATAGACTTCAAAACGTCGTTTGGCGAAAATGTTTGTTTCGCAAGTGCGTCTTCCGAAACCGCTACTTTCGTATGTTGCAAAATAGTTTTGTTTCGTATGTCAACTTGCGAAATGCTAAATTTCGGAAGTGGCTTTTGCGAAATGAACATCGGCGATTTTAAATGTTTTGTAACATTCGGTACGAAAAAATGTAATTCCGTGTTCTCAATCTCCTTACGAAAGAATGTTGTTTTTCCGGAATTGCACGAAATCCTCCGGTTAACAACCCTAATATATTCCTTTATTGTTTTTTTATAAACAAGTTTCTGCTGGATTACTAATTAAAAAAAAGGTTGGTTTAATAATAATCGTTATCATAATAATATAGGATCCGTATGCAGAGCTAAGCCCTTTTCGGAATTGCGATATATTTTTCAACTTACAGTTTTTCCGGATATCCAACTTCTATGCCTACAAGTTTGGGTGTAATATTTTAGATGTTTTAAAAATATTTAAAAAGTATATTAATAACAGTGAAAAGTTTAGGTGCGATAGTGACATATTTTTAAGCTCTTCACTCAGTAAAATGAAAATTTTAAAAACAAAAAGAAACGACTCAGCTTAAATCAAAACTAAGAGTAGAATATGTTCACAATATTTACCTTAACAATTTTACGGAATTTGAAAATTTACTTTATCTTTAATGAAGCTAAGAGTTCTTTTAAACTAAGAAGCCAAGAAAAATAAAAGTGAGTTCAACTAAAAAAATGTATAAATAAATTTATATTTCATTAGAGAAAGTAAATAAAGATCAAATTATTAGTAATGATTTATTTACTACTAACCCGTATTACGGGTTGCTTACTGCTAGTCTAAATATTAATAGCCAAATGAATATTATTATTAATAGTGCGCATAATAACGCATTGTTATGCCTATTGTTCGTTTTGTTAATTACGGTTCTGCATTATGTAAAATACACTATTTCTTAGGTTTTAAGTTGTTTCTAGACTTTTCTAAGCGCAGTTATATATTCCTCGCGGTCTTTCGAGCAAAATCAGCAAGGAAATTGGAGCTATTTTCAAGAAGAATTGATGTTTTTTTTTTTTTTTTTTAAATAAAATTTAAAAAATTGTTAGTTTGTTGTTGCTTATATTTATTTTTTCTAATTTTTATAGCCTGTTTTTATTTTTTAAAAG
Organism: Hydra vulgaris; assembly: GCF_022113875.1. NCBI lineage: Eukaryota > Metazoa > Cnidaria > Hydrozoa > Anthoathecata > Hydridae > Hydra > Hydra vulgaris. The sequence goes on from NC_061162.1 coordinate 12,265,305, forward strand.
AAGTTAGAACTAAAATGTTTGGTAAAATAGTTTTTTTAGTAAAATGTTTCTTTTTTAGTAAACTGTTTCATTTTGTCGTTAGTCTTTTTAAAACATTTTTAGCAAGTATTGTTTTAATTTTTAGGGCAAATAAGAGAAGCTGATGGTTTTTATAGTAAGTTCAATTCGTTTTCTTATTTATAGATAAAGATTATTTTTTGCAAAAAGAACTATATATAAAATAAAGTTTTATATATGTATTTAATATGAAAAGTTAAATAAAATAAGACTGTTATTTGTGTTGATGTAAGCTTATATACATAAGTTTGCGTTTATTTTAGTCTATTTTATATTTTTCTATATCTATACTATATGTATATTTTCTCTAAGCAAAAGTTATTGAGAATAGAAAAATAAAAAAAACTCTTCTGGAATTTGTTGAAAGAATGTTGTCTTATGCTTCATTTTAAGGTATCTAAATATGTATTTATTTTTCAATTTTTAGAAGAAGTTAGAACTAAATTAACTGGTAAAATAGTTTTATTAGAACAATGTTTCTTTTTTAAGAAAACTGTTTTAGTTTTGTCATTAGTCTTTTTAAAACATTTTAGGCAAGTATTTGCTTTATTCTTTACAGCAGTTAAAAGGAACTGATTGCTTTTTTAGTAAGTTTAATTTATTTTCTCATACATAGGCTAAGATTTTTTTATATAGAAAGAATAATGAGAATAAAATTTTATTTATGTATTTAATATGAAAAGTTAAATAAAATAAGACTGTTATTTGTGGTCATGTAAGTTTATATACATAAGTTTACGTTTATTTCAGGCTATTTTATATTTCTCTATATCTATATGTATATTTTCTCTAAGGAAAAATAATAAGGATTAGAAAAATTTAGAAAATTTGTTCTGGAATTTGTCAAAAGAGTGTTGTGTTATGCTTCATTTTAAGGTATCTAAATACATATTTATTAGAAGTTTTTAATTTTGTTTTTAAATGGTTTATTCTTTTCATTACTTTAGATAAATATATTCTAACTAACATAACTTCATTTTTATTAACAATGCCGTGCATTGTAGTCCGCATTCTTTGTTACATTTAAAATAATTGATGCTAATAAATGTTGTTTTATAGTTGTGAAAAGTTTGCATATATGTTTGCATGTATATTATGCTCAAAGTTAAATTATTTTTGATAAATACGTGTATATATAGTGGTGATATATGTTGTATAGTTGTTTCATAAATGTGTTTTTATAATGGTATGAAATGAAACTATATCTAATTTCTGCAACATTGTTAAATGGGGTGTTTTTATATGCTAAGTAATATTAAAAAATTATAATGTGTTTTATAATTAGTATATATGTTTATATAATGTTTCCATAATTTCAAAGTGGAGTAACTTGGCAAACTTGTAGAGCAAGATTTATCAACCTTACAGGTCAAGCGATGTGACTGCTTTAGGTCTAAGTGTTGCCTAGCTTTTAATATAATTAATATATTATAATAAAATCTGAAAACACGTTGCATTATCTTTAATAATTTTTCGCGTAATGTTGTTACCTTTAGCTTTAAGTTGGTGTCAGCTGTTAAAAATGATTAACAGGTAGTTTCATTATTAGAACTCACTGCTTTTATTTATTTACTAAAATTCATTCAAGACATCATTTCGCTATAAATACAATTTGTTTATCATGAAAAAACAGTATTTAGCAACTACTACTGAGGTATCGCAACAACTTATCTCTATCAGGTACAATGATTTTCAATTCACATATGATGTTTTTCTTTGTATTTACTTATTCGTTACACTTTTAACTTCAGATTTATGGTGTATTTATTTGCTATAGAAGAACAAATCATTTTGAATTTTTTTAAAATATCTACTCCAATCAATATTTAAATTTCAATGTTGCATATACCTTTTTTAAGTAGCTTCTAGGCTTTTTTGATGCTTTTCTTATTATTCAAGTGGTTTTATAAGCAAGGTCTGCAAGCAAATTTGAGCTGAAAAGTTTTTCAGCTTTCAAGGAGTATCAATGTTGTTCTCTGTTTAATTTAATTTGTTTAAATAGAGTAATTTTAGTAAATAAATGTTTGTTTGTTCTTGGTTTTTAACTTATTTGTTTTCAAATTCTTAAGAACTAGGCAACTTAGCAAAGCAAGATTTATTTTATTTTTTAGTGCAATTGGAAAAAGCTAAAGTGCTTTTTAGTCACTTCAAATCATTTGTTTCTTTTTTAAATAGAAGGGTTAATAATAAAAATATTTAGGCAGTCAAACTGTTACCGATTTGAGTAAATTTAATGTTTTGTTTAATTTCATATTAGATATATATTTTATGTATTTAACATGGAAAACTGACTGTATTTTTTGACAGGTAAGGTTATATACATAAATATGCCTATATATCAAAATATTTTTATTTCTCTGAATCTATATGAATATTATCTCAAAGAAAAAATAAAAAAGAATAGAAAAAATTTGAATATATTTACATACATACATATATATATATATATATATATATATATATATATATATATATATATATATATATATATATATATATATATATATATATATATATATATATATTACTTTAGACTGACATTGCTTTATTTTTTATACAAGATTCTGCATTTATTATTTTTGTGCATTAAGATTGTGCCTGAAGGCTTTCTTAATTTAGCAAAGAATTTAGAACACAATGCAAATAACTTTGCATTGTGTTCTAAATTCTTTGCTAAATTTAAATAATTTCAATAAATTTTGTTTTATATTGTTCAGTTGTAAAAATATAAAACGTTCATTTATTCAGTTGTAACAGTAATATAATGTAACAGTAATATCTTAAATATTGTGTTCATTTTTTTTTTAGTTGTCTTTGTCATCACTTGATTATTTTACTTACTGTTGAAACATGGTTTTAATTTTGTAAATTTAATATGATGTGAAATTTAAAATATTATTCATTTGTCAATAGTTAGAGAGAAGCTGGAACTTAATTAAGAAATGCTGGAAATGAACTTTCAGTTAAGGTAAAAATAGTTTTGTTTATTGGTAGCATAATAAAACCAGTTACTGTTATTTATTGCATGACTTTTTTACTTTTTCTAACATGCTGTTTTTAAAAAACTTCCTCTCTCTCTTAGATTAGACTTAAATAAGAGTTAGTATTGAGAATTGTAGAGAGAGACTTGATTAAACTCTGTAATTACTGAGCTCTGATTAAATTCTGTAAACACTGAGCTCTTGCGTACTTTTTAATACTGCGATTGATAATTTGCTATTTAAAGATATAATTTGTCCCTTGGTTGTTCAAATATTGTAATAAATGAAATCTTTTTAGTTTCAAGTATTTTTTTTAGGGATCTTTTATATATTACGTAACGCGAAATTAAACATATAGACAAAAGAAATATCTCCTATTAATCGTAAATATCTCGAAATATCTCGTAAAAAACCGTATTTCTCTCATGGTCAACTATATGCTGCATTTTCAAGAACTATAGCATTTAATAGTTTGTTTTTCAAAGTTGATAAACATCTTAATCAAGATATAGTAGGTAAAAAAATGTAACAAAAATATTGTTATATTTTTTAATGTTCTTTATTTATAGTCTTTAGAAAATTTCAATTTAAAATTTAACAGTAAATTTCGAAAATTTACTGTTAAAGGTTGTGAGCACATTTTGTATGTATAAAAGTTTTTGGTAAATATATCTATCATTCAATAGTTCTAAAATGTGTTTATACGTGTTACATAAAGTCATATTTGTTTATAGTTGTATATATGTTTAAATTATAAAAACCAAGACAACAATTTATATCTTAGTTTGATTTTTTTTTTTAGTATTGTTAATGCTTTGGTACTTCGAAACAGGTTTTATAGTTATAATTTCGATAAACCTTTAACTGCAATTTCAAAATAGATTACTATAAATAGGTAAATCGACTTTTGGTAACTGTGTGGTGGTTTTTTTTTTTTTTTTTTATTTGTAATTATGATATCATAATTGCATTACTTTTTTATTTTAGAATTACGTCATGACGCATTTATAAGATTTATAAAATAAAAAAACCTGATTTCTTTTTATTTTAAATTTTTGTTAGTTAAAAAGGTATAAATATATGCTATTAATTAATTTTTTATTTTATCTATTTTATGCCTATTAATTTGTTGTACGTATTTTAAGGGGATCTTCGTAAATGGGGGGTCGTAACTAATAACGTTTAAAAACATGGAGAATATTGTAGTTTTGCACATTAATATCGAGTTACTTAAGTTTTATTTATGTGTTTAACTAATTAGTTAGCTTAGTCTGTATTTGCAACACTTTTGAGGAAAGAAAGAAAACATTCTTATATATGTATATCATTGATATGATATTACATGTATATTACATGTATTACATGATATTACATGATATTACATGATATTACATGTATATCATGTAGATCATTGTTTTACATTTTATTATTTTATTTTATTCACCTGGCCACCATTAAAGCAAAAAGAGGGGAGGAACCTCTTTATTAGTGTCAAAATATTTAGGAAAATTAAATTTCGAGTTACAAAAGGAATTTTTAGTAAATGGTGGCAAATTACCGTTTTATAAAAATTAATGAAATAAAGAGGCCAAACATAGAATATAGAAATGGTCTGTGTTGGACAGACTTAACAAGACCCGGGTCGGGTCAGCTTAGTTTACAAATTTTTATGTCTACTTATCTCTAAAAATTTTTATTTTAGGTTTTTCATATGATGCATTAATGCATTAAAAAATTTGTTATACCCATGTTTGATCGTAAATTAATTTTTTTTTTTGTTTGAAAGGTATTTGTACTCAGTTGCGGTAGTTGTTTATAAAAAACTTTTTTATTTTAATAAATTTATTTAAATGTGTGCATTTAACATTTTTAAGTTAACAATTTTTTTTTCTAAAGAACAATTAATCAAGGGGATACCAAAAAATTGATAACTCCTGTATAATATAAGTTAACTTCATTTTGCCTCATCTACCTTACACTGTTATGACCTATGCCATTTGTAAATAACTAAAATAATGTTTAGTAGTAATTGTAAATGTTAAGTAGTAGTTGGTAAATTATTTTACCTCCTCATACTTTTTATGTTAATTTTACAGATGGATTAATTTTTTCAAGCTGAACGCGATTTTCTAAAAGGGTATTAGTTAAGGGTTTTATTAAATTGTGGAAAACAGCCACTATAAATTAATTATGTAACGGACCGACCAAAACCCGTATTACGAGTTGCTTTTTGCTAGTATACAATGATTAGAGTGTTTATAATACCTTTAGGATAAGTTGCATCAAATTGCTAGGGTTAAGTTGAATCATAAATTTGCTGCGGGTTTTGAGGCATAAGCTTAATATATACTATTAACATATACAATTTATATAAACTTATCTTCATCATAAAATTTTTTTTCAAATTTTTATATATATATGTATATATAAACATATATATATATATATATATATATATATATATATATATATATATATATATATATATATATATATATATATATATATATATGTATATATATATGTATATATATATGTATATATATATATATATATATATATATATATATATATATATATATATATATATATATATATATATATACATATATACATACATATATATATATATATATATATATATATATATATATATATATATATATACATATATATATATATATATATATATATATATATATATATATATATATATATATATATATATATATATATATATATATATATATATATATATATATATATATATATATATATATATATATATATTAGAGATATGAATTTTAAATAATAAATTTCCCTGGCCCAAAAATGGATGAGTTTTTACGCATTAAATGCGAAAATATTAATACTTTCACGATGTTCAAAAAAAATGTCACGCCCCAAAGCACATTAAGATATAAAAAGGTTTAAAAAAAATTAATGACCAAAATCATTTCTATTTGCAAACATGTTCATTCATATGATTCTATAAAAAAACATAATTTATTCTAACAATTAATACATGGCATAGTGTTATATTCAATGCAGGAAAAAACATTTTATACAATTTAAATACATACAGTTATTGTTTATTAGACAAAATGAAACGAAGTGGAAGATTGTCTTTATTTCTGCACAATCTATAAAGCTCCTCCATTACTTTAATTGCTCTTTCAGCACATTGATTACTTCAGGGAATGTTGATTGCTGATGGTTCTGGATTCCAATGGCTTGTAAATGTAGCAAGAGGTTTCTTTTTGTTTAATAAAACCTCATGAAGGTCTGAATAAGTGTTTTCTTTATAGGTTTGGTCGTCAAACCAAAAGTCTGCCCACTTGTAAGAAATAAAGGTACATACAGATTCAAGTTTGTTTCTTGTTTTTGGCATAAGAATGTAGGCTAACAACGCTAAAATAGCTCTTGAACTCTACCGAGCATTACTGATATTAGGGATTTTTTGAAATCTTACATTAGGAAATATTTTATTTTGGTCATAGTATCGGTAGGTTCTCGTCAGATCAAACAAAAACTTCATGTCATCTCGCCATCCTCCTGTGTCTTTTATTTCTTCTGTACCATTATAAAAATTTGTCTTCAGTGTTTCATAATGTTCTAACAACTCGTTAGTAAAAAAGTAATTAATGTTTGGTGAGTTCGGATTTTCTCACAATTTTTCTTCCATTTCTAGTCTAAGTATTCTATCCAAGATATGGTGTTGACATGGTACAAATTGAGGTTTTTGTAATCCTTTTTTTTGAAAAATGTCCTGAAGTTTTACAACAATACTATTTTTCTTTCCGGTATTGATATTTGTAATATCTGTCACAATCATTTTAATTGAATTCCATAGTTTAAATTCATCTATAATATCAGCTATGGCATTAGTAATAGTGATAGATTTTCCATCTATTAACTTCAGTGCGCCCAACTTTATTTCGCTTCTTTCATTTTTAAGAACGACAACCTGATACTCCCATTGGTCTATATGCTTTCCATCGAAGTGTAGACTCCAATTCTCATTCTTTTAATCTTGAATTAAAGTTTCTTTAGATTGTTTTGCTTCATTAAAAAGAGCCTTGAATATTCCAGACTGTGATGGCGCTGGAACATGTATGCCTTCTAAAGACAGTATTTTACCTATTTTAGAAGCTTTCTTAGTTGATACCTTAGCACAAACCACTAACTTTGTTGCTATTTTACAACTACTATATTTTTTACGTCTTTTCTTTAAATTATTATATTCTTCATCTGTAATTTCATTATCTATCTCAAATTGTTCATCAGTTTCTTCAAATTCGGAACTAGAGTTGTCTCTTTCTATTTTACTACTTTCAGTAAATGAAGAAAAACTTTTAGATGCTGAAGGTTGGCTGGAAAGTTTTTGCACAATTGATGGATGAATAGTCTTCTTTCCTGCCAGCTTTGAAGTAGCATATCCGATTTCTCCTTTGCTTTGTAACTGAATTTCATAAAATCTTTCATCTTCAGATGATAACCAAATGCCATTTTGATTTGTTATATCAAAAATCTCTTTTTGCAGAAGGTCGGCATTCCCTTTTTTTCTGAGACTTTCATATTTTTCTATAACATCATTAATCTTTCGCTTCACTGACTGCTCTGTCAGACATGGGAAATTTAATTGTTCTTTCCACAAACTAATAACTTCTTCTGAAATAAGATATATCCTTTGCTTTTTGGCTTTCACATCAGTACTAGACAAATACTTAAACCTGCTAACAATATCACTTTTTAATGGCATTTTGGAATATTCTTGAAAAGAATATTCCAAAATTTCTAACATTGGAAACTGTCTACTTTTATGCAAATCTTGAAATTTCACAATATTTTTTTTATAAGTCTCTTTATTTTTTTCAACACTTAATTGGCAGTATTTGTATGCCATTTTAATTAAAAGCTGCACAAAAAAATCTGAAACTAATTAATAAACAATTGAGCACGGCAGTGAAAAACTAGAAATTATAAAGTGGTAATGCATACGTCTGGTATGTATTTAAAATTATATATATAATATATATTAACCGTCTATATATATTTTTATATATATAATATAATAATATAATATAATAAAATATATATAGAGGGTTATGACTTCTTTAACTTATGTTTTCTGGCCCATATGTAATATGTATAGTATATTATATTCCTATCTATATTGTATTAAAAAACATTTCAGCCGAGGGGCGTGACATTTTTTTACACTTGAAGGAAAATAAACATTTCTTCATTGTTTTATAGCAAAAACTCATCCAAAAATAATATGGGGTTGTCCAAACTGTATATATATATATATATATATATATATATATATATATATATATATATATATATATATATATATATATATATATATATATATATGTATATATATATATATATATACATATATATATATATATATATATATATATATATATATATATATATATATATATATATATATATATATATATATATATATATATATATATACAATTTAGACAACCTCATATTTATATAATATATATATATATATATATATATATATATACAAATATATATATTTATATACATGCACACATACATGCATAGATACCTTAATCATACATATATAAATAAATGATGATGTAGATTAAGTTGTATAAAATGACTTTTGTAATATTTTTTCATTCTATTGTTATTTGATTAAACTGTTATTTTGTGATTTAGTAAAAATTGTAAACGAAATCATACAAGAGAAAAACTGAAACAGGACTTTATCCAACAGCAGTCTAAATGGAGGCAGCAAACCATGTTTTTGATGAAAAATAATATCGATTAGAGCATCAGCAAAAAAGTATGGGATCCACTACTCAACTCTTTTCCGTTAGATAAAGTAAAAAAAGCTGTTGATATAATAATGCCGCTACCTATTCCTGGTTATATAAAGTCACGCCAAGTTTTCAATTTAAAACAAGAAAAAGCTATTGCTTGATATATATCAACAGCTTCTGATAATTATTTTTGATTATCCCCTTACGAAGAACGAAAGCTTGCTTTTAAATGTGCTATAAAGTGTAACATTACTTTTCCAAAATCTTGGGTAAACTTTTCAATGGCTTGTCCTGATTGGATGAGAGGCATTTTAAATCGACATTTAGGATTGTTTATCAGAACTCCAGAAGCAACAAGTCTTCCACGAGCAACTAGTTTTAATCGTGCTAAATTATCAGATGTTTTAGATAGACATCATTTTTCTGCATTTAATATTTACAATGTTGATGAGACTGGTTTCACGACTGTGCAAAAACCAAACAAGATAATTTTTTTTCAAAACTGTTTACTAAACAAGTCAGGTATATGTAAAGTCTAGTATAATAATTGTATTGCAGCTCAATAAAAATATTACTTTCTTTTATTGTAATTATAAAATTTTTGTTGCTAAATAGAAATTGCAGATTAACTAGTAATTTTTTTGTAAACTCTGCAAGGCTTATACTTTTAGTGTATTGTTTTGCAACTTACCCCGTTCACTGTTGCAACTTACCCCGATTATGGATAAGTTGCAACATTTTTTTTTTTAATTTCTGTTTTACCATTGCGGAATAATTAAGTTTTATTTTGTATATATCAATGTTGGATAAATATGTCACTAGGATCTATTTTATAACTTTGAAAAAAAATTTCACAAATTTTAAAATTTAAGGAGATAAATGCAGTTTTTTAAATTTTGTTGCAACTAGCCCCGGCCTTTGCTACTTTTTACATATAGTAGTGTGCAAAAAGTTAAAGCCACCTTTAAAAAACAACAAATTATCACTTTTTCATTGTCTTTGGATGAATTTATCAAAATGTGTTGTATTGCGTGGTCAAATTTTGTTATCAACACAAAGCACATTAAGCATTTTCCATTTCATAACAATATTGTTTTATTTTTTTAGGCATTTAAAGTATAACTTAATGCATTTTTAACATGAGAAGAAAATCGGATATTTCAAGTTTTATCAAAGAAAAAAATAATGCACTGCATGTAGTAGGACAATGTCAGCGTGCTATAGCAAGACAGTTAAAGATTTCAAGATTTCAAGATGCATTAAAGCAGAAGACAGGTAGGCGTTTAAAATGCGGCCGTCCCCGCAAAACAACCAATCGTGAGGATAGATTTATGAAAGCTTTAGTACGTAGTCCGACTGAATCCTATGCTCGCATAGCTCAAGCACTCCGTGAGAAAGAGACAGTTAATAATTTTTGCACAGTCAGACGATGCCTAACTACAGATTTGGAAGACGACCAGCAAAAAAAACCGTTATTGACAAAGGTACAATTGGCAAAAAATATCAAATTCTGATGCCTTTGAAGGTAAACCTGTGGAATGGTGGGACACAGTAATGTTTAGCAACAAAAGCACATTTCAGCAGGTCAGGGGATCAGGTTACAATTATGTAAGACGTCAAGCTGGACAGCGCATGAATCCAAAGTATACGCTGAAAACAATTAAGCACCCCCCAAGTGTTATGGTTTGGGGGTGTATCTCCAGTCAAAGGCCTGGGCCCCTTGAGCTTATGGATGGCACAACCAGACTGAATGCTCAGTCGTATATTGATATTTTAAATAGAAAGTTATATTTCAAATACTAAAATATTCCAACAAGATTCGGCACCATGCCATGTTGCTGAGACAACACAGAATTGGTTTACAAAAAACGGCGTTATGACCTTGTTCAACTGGCTATCTAGTTCAACGGACTTAAACGTAACTGAAAATTGCTGGAATTTAATGAAAAAGAAAGTTGCGGCACACCAACGTAAGTCAGTAGAGGACTTGAAATGTATTGTGAAGGACGTTTGGGTGAGGGAAATTACGCCGGATTATTGTAAAACTCTGGTTCGTAGCATGCCTTCACGTATTGATGCAGTGTTGAAAAACCGTGGTTTTCCAACCAAATATTAGTGTATAGACGGATAAATAACAAAGGCTGAAACGTTACACATTGTGCTATATCAATTAATAAAGTTGTCAAACATTTACGTTAAAAAGTATAATTATTCTCTGTTGTGTTGAAGAAAACTTGTGAAATTTCATGTGGCCTTAATTTTTTGCACACTACTGTATACCCTAATTAAAATTTTATCAATATTTCTTTTTTAACTACCATCAAGAAAAATTAGTTAGTAACAATAAATATAAATAAAAAAAAGCATTCAGAGAAGTCCTCTAGCGAATATTATGCACTTCATACATTTGATCTAATCTAGAGTTCGCAATCCAAGTCACCTTACTTTGGTGGGGATAACAAAAAATTAGATAAAAATCAACATTGTGCAACAAACTTAAAAATCTCCTTGAAACACTATGCTTATGAAAAAAGAAGAGATGCGCTGAGACTAAAAACGCTAGAAAAGAGATTGAAAAGGGGATATCTCATAGAACAATTTAAAGTTAATCAAAATTTGAACATATTCATTTTTATGTACCACTACGTTATTCTTTTTCCGAATCAACGTCATATGACCAAAAATGTAACCACGAGTTCCTAGGCATAGCAGACATATATAGGTGTTGTTTTGCCATGTGAGACAATTTAATTTCATAACTGGCGTAAGTTTAGGTTTCCTCGCAGATCTGTAGCATTTAAACCACAGATCTGCTATTCGACGCCTTGTAGTTATGTAAGAAATCTTGATACCGGTTTTTTGTATGATTTTAGTAAATGCTTTTGTACTTTTTATATATATGCATTGTCCATGTAACTTCTGTTTAAGAAGACTGCAATGACTACATTAACTCCATCATCTTTAAGAATTTGTCTCAGGTAAGTCTTCATGTAATATTTTCGCCAATTATTTGTAATTACGAATAAAGGATATAATTCTGTTAACAAAGCTTCAACATCAAAACCAGTAAATTCAGAAATTCAACTTAATTCTTGTACACGCATTTTTTTCTAGAATTTTCTTGAATGAAAACCGCCTAGTGATGCTAGAAGTTATTTAATCAGTGATCTTTTAAAAACTTTCATTCAAAAAAGTGTTTGTATAATTAAAGGCCATTTACCTTCACTTATTACTACAGGCATTTTTTTCTTCAATGAAGTTCTAGTTTCACACAATTGATTGCTTAACGTTACCTTAAGAAGCATCAGCTCATTTGTAATCATCACTTCGTTTGTAGTTAATATCGTATTGTTGTAAATCTCGTCAAATTTTATGGCTTGCAATTGCAGTTTTGGGTGCCCAATTTGCCAAGCACTTAAATATTCAATATTCTTAGTCTCTAAGTACTTTGATGCTGTTTGCGGAACTTTGAACACTCGAAGCAGCCAAAAACCGTTAAGACGAGAAATTTCATGAGAAATTTACACTATTTTTTAAGGAGCACCTAATTATTATCTAATTCTCCTTGCGTATCAAATTTTAATGTGTATTGTTGATATAGTGCAACACTGTCATAAAAACATGGAAATGATTATGTTGAGGAGTATAATATGTTCCAAAAATTCTTGCTAGAGCTGCCTGTTTTGACCAACATCAAGCCTATGCATTTCAACCTTTTGTATTTTGTTAGTGCTATGATTGGTTGAGAGTAGTTTTCTACCCAGGCATTCATGCGTTTGCAAAATTTAAAAAAGAAAATTTTTTTTGTGAAATTTCGACTAGATTTTTAACTTTATTTTGGATTTCAATAATAAGTAGTTCAGCCCTCAACTTTTGTTTGCGCAAAACGATGCTTACCTACATTCTCTTAGGTATTATAGCGCAAAATAATAAACTTTTTATAAGCAACAGGTGTATCTTGCGTGCTATACATCTAAATAGAAAACTTATTGCCTACAACCTCACTAACAGATTTTTCCTTCAGAATAATATCATTTACTGAAAGAGTAGCGTTTACTGTTGTTTAGCGTTTACTGTTTTTAACAACGTACTTTTCGTATTTCAGCGCCCTTTAGATGTTTTAATTTTAATTCGCTTCAAAGATTTGTCTTTCTATAGATGCCTTTACATCGCTTTTTTATAAACACAGCTGAAGGTACATTAAATTTAAAGAGTAATAAAATATTTTCAAGAAAGTTTCCTTTGAACGGTTTCCTATCCTTTATACTTACCTGATTCTTTCTAAAGTTCTCTGTATGGCAAATACTGTTTTTTTTTTTTTTAATTTTGTAACAAGCTGTATCGGTTTCAGAATTTCATTATTGTTTAATACTTTCTGTTTTTGGGTAGCAGTCACATTCTATTGCAATAATGAATCAATATCATTTATACCTTTTGCATTAAACGGTGCTAATAAAATTAATATAATAAAAACAACATTTTTTATTTGTATTATTATTATATTAACTTTAACAATATAATAATAATAATAAAAAAATATCCCGGCAATAAACCCTTCACCACGTTTGTAAACTAAGTGCCTTTTGTTAGATAATTTTAAATGACAATGATTTTTTATTTCAAAAGTAAAAAAAAAATTTCATACAGCTTTTATTTTGTATTGTATAGATAAAAAATGTGAAAAAATTTCATATTATTTTTAAAGAATTATGAAAAATGTGAGGTTTTTATTCAACTAAATTAGAAAATTTGAAATTTAAATAAAAGTGAATTTTTATTTTCAAAATAATTTTTCGACTCTATATATTTCAAATATACTAAAAAGAAAAAAAAAAGTTTGCTTTTTCGTTTAAACTTAAAAACTTCTCTAAAAAAAAGATAAAATAATTGTATTTTTTTGTTTATATATCAGCTAAAAAATGTTCCGCGAGTTACTCAAATATATA